>CM042834.1:251785495-253002995 GCA_023653725.1 Bungarus multicinctus
TATGCCATGCGGAATAATTGTATCCAAAGTTCTTACTGATTAAAGATAGTATCTACCATGAAGCACAAGTGTTAGAAGTAGGATGTTAAGAAGGAGCTGATCACTTCTCAGGGTTTCATCGGTTGTCTTTCCTTGTTGGGCATGACAGCTCCTCCCCCAGCATAGGCCAACAGAACTGCTCATGCCTATGATCTTCTCCCTTGGTTTGCTTATAACAGGGGTGTCAAACTGGATTTCTTCAAGGACTGGATCAGCATGGTAGTTCTTCTCCATGGGCTGGGTGGGGCAGGGAGAGGGAGGAAAGATGGGATAGACATCTCCTATAACTCCATGTCAGCCAAAATGGGTCACGTGGCAGCCACATGCGGTTCCCCCGGCTTCCCGTTTTTGGCCTGGACAGCTTCCTGCAGCACTTTGCCAGCCAAAACAGGGTGTGGGCACCTTTTTTCTGGCCTCTATGGAGCCATGGAGGAACTTCCTGCTGCCATGGAGGAACCTCCTGGCCAAAAATGGGCTGCACAGAGGCCCTGGGAGGTCCCCATGTGGCCCATTTTTTGTCCTCCCCAGCTTCCAGCAGCACTATGCTGGCCAAATACGGGCTGCCTGGAGGCCCTGCGGGCCAGTCCTTTGATATTTCCAAGCTAGCCCCACAGGCCAGATTTAAGCACTCTGCTGGTCAGATTTGGCCCATGGGCTTTGAGTTTGATAGTCAGAATTTGGGCCTATAAGTCAGAATTTGGGCAGAAGGAGATGGCTTGTCTTCCATTAGGAGAAAGAGATGAATGAGCAGTTATTTGACTATTAAAGAGAGATCTTAGGAAAGTCTGAAAGCCTATATATGTTATTGTATAAAAATGAAAGGACTTTTGAAAAAAAATATGACAGATATGCTCCTGGGTTACCAAACTTCAATGAAATAATGACAGGGCAAGGCTGTTCTTGAAATAAGATGAATACAGGGAAGTTTCCTGTGCTTTCCAATTTAGCAGACTATTATGACTTGTATTTTGATATTGCTTTCCTTCCATAGCTTTGAGTCTGAATAGAGAACTTGCTTTGGTTTTTTGCACTAGTTATCCGAGAGAGTGTACCTGTAATAACTTTATTAAATGTAACCTATGAGCATAACAAATGTAAAAGAAAAGCAAAATATATTTGCTGCCTAGTTGGCCTTTGGTTTCAATATCATTTAAACTATTAAATACTTTTAAAGTATAACTTTCTATTTATAGAAAGCTCAACTAAAACTTAAAAACAAATTCAGATACAACAAGTTCTTTAACCATTCAAATACACCAAAATAGAAGTGACAAATACATACCTGCAAGGCAGATACCTAAGTGGGCCAATTTTCTAGCACCCAGATCACAAACACATGATTTGGGGGCACCGCAGTGGCCAGAAAGACCAATTATAAGTACCACCAGTTCAATGCAATTGAAAATTGAGAGGGTTGTTCAATAACAGTTGTTAAATTGAGGAATTGAGGAAGCAACCTATTTAGATCCATTCCAATCGGGCTTCAGGCCCAGTTACAGCACTGAAACAGCATTGGTCGCATTGGTTGATGATCTCTGGAGGGCCCGTGACAGAGGTTATTCCTCTATCCTGGTTCTATTAGATCTCTCAGCGGCTTTTGATACTATTGACCATAGTATCCTATTGCAGTGGTTGGAGGGGCTGGGAATTGCGGTGGTTATCTTCCTTCCTCTCTGACCGCTCACAATTTGTGTTGATGGGGGGGGAGAGGTCCACCCCTAGGCCCCTCGTTTGTGGGGTGCCTCAGGGGTCGGTCCTCTCCCTTCTTCTGTTCAACATTTATGTGAAGCCGCTGGGCGAGATCATCCGTGGTTTCGGGGTGAAATGCCATCTTTACGCTGATGATACTCAGCTTTACATCTTTACCCCAAACCACCCCAACGATGCTGTGGAGGTTATGTCCCAGTGCCTGGAGGCCGTGCGGATTTGGATGGGCGGGAACAGGCTTTGACTCAACCCTTCCAAGACTGAGTGGCTGTGGTTTCCGGCTGTCCGATATAGTCAGCTAACTCCGTCGCTGGCTATTGGGGGAGAGATCTTGACCCCCACAGAGAGGGCTCACAATCTAGGCGTCCTCCTGGATGCACGGCTGTCTTTAGAAGATCATATTACAGCCGTCACCAGGGGGGCTTTTTATCAGGTTCGCCTGATGCGCCAATTGCGACCCTTTCTTGATCGGGATGCCTTATGCACGGTCACTCACACTCTGGTCATCTCCTGCCTGGACTACTGTAACACTGTCTACATGGGGCTCCCTGCGGGGAGCACCCGGAGGCTTCAACTGGTGCAAAATGCGGCCACGTGGGTGGTCATGGGAGTGTCAAGAAACTCCCATGTGACGCCTTTCCTACGCAAGCTGCATTGGTTGCTGGTGGCCTTCCAAGTTCGCTTTAAGATTCTGGTCTTGACCTTTAAAGCGCTCCATGGCATTGGACCAGGTTACTTGCAAGATCGCATTCTGCCAGTAGTCTCTCACCGACTGGTGCGCTCCCACAGGGAGGGTCTCCTTCGGGTCCCATGTGCCACCTGGTGACCCTGAGGAATAGGGCCTTCTCTGTGGGGGCACCCGCCCTCTGGAATGAGCTGCCTCTTGTATTACGGATAACCACTGACCTGAGGGCGTTTAGACACGCTCTGAAAACCTGGCTCTTTGAGCAGGCCGACCTGGGCTGATTTAAATTGGGGTTTTAAATTGGGGTTTGAGAATCGGTTTTGTATTTTAATTATTGGGGTTTTAAGGTATAATGTTAGTAGCAGCCTTGAATTTAATCTATTTTTAAGTTTTATAATTTATATTGTATTTTTATTTGGCTGTACACCGCCCTGAGTCCCTCAGGAGAAGGGCGGTATATAAATCCGATTAAATAAATAAATAAATAAATAAATAAATAAATAAATAAATAAATAAATAAATAAATAAATAAAGACTGTATCTTCTGTTTCCTTTTCTTCTCCAATTGTGGATCAGAATGGAAGAATTACGCAGATGCACTGGGCCCAGAAAGAAGCACAATGTTTACTGCTGCAGCTGATGGTACAGTTAGTGTCAGGAAATATGACAATGTGTTAGCAGTTGACACCTTTTGAAGTGTGGCTGCCTCTTTTAAATAAAGATCCATTATCTCTGTGTTGGTTTTTGTAAGAAGGTAGCACAGAGTGCTGCAAAGGATTGTAGCAGGAAATAGAAAGCTATGCATGCTATGAAGCACACACTTCATTCATACAATAAGCTTTTTCTATCTGATATCTTTGGACAATGCCATAAACTTGCTGAAAGTGCATTATTGATTCTGATTTAAATGGTGTGCAGGCCAGTGAATCCTGCAGCAAATCAAAAACTGCAAGATAGCAGTCCCAAAGGTGTTTTTTCAGGAGGCAACTGGACTTCCTTGTTTTTTCTTTGGAAGACGTTTCGCTTCTCATCCAAGAAACTTCTTCAGCTCTGACTGGATGGTGGGGAATGGAAGGATTTATATTCCTTGCAGACAGCTGGTCACTTGCATCCTTTTAGAGGGTCGTTGAAGCACTTGGAAGTTTATCTGTGTCCTCAGGGTCATCTGAGTGGTGTTCCTGGTTCCTGTAGTCTGCAATTTTTTTTTCCTGGAAATCCATTCCTACTCCCACACCATTCAAGGGTGTTCATCCCAAATTGTATAGCTAAAAAGTCTGTGGCGATTCTGATATCCAGGTCATGGTTGTCCCAAAGGTGCTTTTTCAAGAGGCAACTGGACTTTTTTGTTTTTTCTTTAGAAGACGTTTTGCTTCTCATCCATTTTATGCCTCCTGAAAAAGCCCCTTTGGGACAACCATGACCTTGAAGGAAATAAATATTACATTACTCTTTTATAATAGAATTTGAAATATTAAGTGCATTATTAAGCTGTGTTGTCTTTGCTACTGTATCCTAACCACAAAGATGTTCAGTTAAACAAAACGTGCTGGATAGTTGCAGATGACTTAGAGATAATAAGGGGAGTGGGGAGGGCTTCTTAGACGTGGCGTGCATTGGGTAGAGTGTATAAAATTTATTGTTTGACCATTAGATCTTGCTCTTCTTGTACCCAATCCATTTTGGAAGGGACTTGAAGAACCGTTTGCAAGCGCTAAGCCTTTGAATTGTGAACCAGACCTGTCTCTGTATTGTGAGTGTTAAATAATTCAGGTCTTACATCTCACAATCTGAATGACTGAGAATCTCTACAGACTGCAAGATGGCAGAGTTTTGTCATGACTGATGTCCAGCACCAGAGCTTTGATAACACTGTGGTGCCTTCCATCTATCCAAAGTCCCATCCAAATTCTCATTCCTGTGAGTACATTACATTGAAAGATGGTGACTGATTTGAATGAGAGTTTGAATTGGAATTAGTGAGTTGCTGTATTCCATTGTTTTGAACTCTCCAAAGGAAGAACGGATTAAAATGTCACATAATATATGATGTGATGCATTTCTAATGTGTGATATTGTACATGTTTCAATGTGCTATTTTTACTTCAACATTTAATTAAACAGACGTGGAACCAAGTGGTGGAGGGAGGAAGATTCAGCTATCAAAAAGAACTATTTAAGTTCTTTTTGGTGATCATCTAAAAGTGATCATCTAAGTCCAGAGTTGTTTTTATTTTCTTTGGTTGCAAACTCTTTTTGGATGTATTGAGTATGGATTGGTTGCAAACTCTTCTTGATATTGACTATGGATTGCAGTCCTTCCCCTCAGAGTTGTACCTGATGCAATCCAAATGCAGGTGCCATTTCTAAGCACTCCCCCCAAACTGACTAGCTGTCAGTGCTATGGATAGAGGGAGGGCCACCTGAATCGAGGGGCCCATCCTGTAGCACTATATTGTCAGTCACTTTATCTTGTCCATCCATGTGGCAAATTGGTAAAATGCAGGAATGATTTATCATTGCCTTCTCTCGTGGCATGAAAAGATACTTTTTCAATTGCCATTGTACTAATTATCTACCTCTAGCTTCAACCTGTATCACTGCTATCCAATATAGATGCTTGCTTGCTTTAACTGAACCAATAGGATGATCTTCATGAATTGGATGACCCTGCTGGAAATATACACTTGGTGTATACTGCTGGTGTTCTTTGCTCATCCTTCTCAGGAACATCCCTCGAAATCTCCTCATTTCAGTGGACTATGTAGCACCTAATTGTGCACAGAAACATCTGTTAACTGGTCAAGATTCAGTGGAGCCACAAAAGAAAATGCCACCTTCCCTGAGGCTGTCAAGGTATGCTTTTGGCAGTAGTTCTTTATATTGTTGAAAAAGCTGTACCCCAGGATCAGGAAATCAACTTATTCAAGATTACCATGCTATAGATTTCATATTTTTCAATCAAACAAATTGCTTTTGGTTCTGCAAATGCACTTAAGAGACAATTTATTGGTATCAACAAATTGGCTGCCAACAGTTGGAAAACTATCTTAGCATTCATAATTTTTTCTTACAGGGGAGATTTTTCAACGAGCAGATAATGCAAACACTGGAGGACAATAAAATTTCTAAGCAGAAATTTCTATTTCATACTCAAGGGGTTTACTTTTTGTAAAATATATATATATACTTTTATGAGAGAATAGAAACCTACTTTAGTACCAATAGATCAAAAATTAAAACTGGTCTGGAGAGGCCGAGTTTCAGGACCAATCTCAAACCTTTACAGTATAGACTCTGTAGCCGGTATAGCTAGCATTGAATGAGTTGCCATCATTCTCTTCTCCATATGTAAAAGGGAAGCTGTAAGGCAGGGACCGAGATGGGAAAATGGATAATTAAGCAGTCACAAGCTAACAAAAAAGCTTCCTCAAATATTATTCAGTCAATGTGAATTTTCATCTATCATGGTCTTTATCCAGGATATATAGGTGTCTGTGAGCTGAGTATAGATGCCAGGATTTTCGGGATGGTCACATTTTTTAACAAAGGAGACAATGCCTCTTTGCTTTCCACTGCATATCAAAGGCCCACCGCCATCACCCTGAGAAAAAAGACAGACGGGGTGTGTTACCATTCACAAAAGCTAAGACAGCTCTGCAATGTATACTGAAAAAGTAATGGAAATCAGCAATTAGATAACCCTAAGGGTACCAGACTTGAAATTTTAGGCCTAGATAACCTAGAACTATACCGCCTTCAGTCCGACCTAAATGTACTACAAAAAATTATCTATTGCAATGTCCTACCCATCAATGACTACTTCAGTTTCAATCATAACAATACAAGAGCACACAATAAATACAAACTCAGGGTAAACGGCACCAAACTTGATTGCATGAAATACGACTTCAGCAACAGAGTGGTCAATGTCTGGAATACACTACCTGATTCTCTAGTTTCTTTCCCAAACCCCAAAAACTTTAACCTCAGACTGTCTACTATTGACCTCATCCCTTTCCTAAGAGGTCTGTAGGGGGCATACATAAGTCTACAACGTGCCTAGCATCCTTGTCCTAATGTTTCTTTTTATTTGTATCTATTTCATGTATTCATAATCATGTTTATACTTGTTATCTTATATTTGCTTGACAAATAAATACAATAAAATAAATATAATTTTTGCTTTTCCTAGGATCACACAATTGAAACTCAATAGCAAAATAACGACTCTGGCTAGTAAAAATTTTATTTATGTGTAACAATTTAAATGTATTCACTTTCAAAGAAGCTTAGTAGAGTTATTTTGCACAAGTCTCATTTCTCCCATAAAATAAAAAGAGGCAGAAAATGTTGCTTCTCCCATACCCATACTCTGTACCACTTCTGGGGTCCTTGGAGAAAATAATAATTTTAAAAGTTCACTGGTGGTTTCCTGTGCCTAAGACATATCATACCCTAAATGGGGATGTAATGTGTCCTGTTCTTAATTTAATGGATTCTGAGCAGTCTGAAACACTGGCTTCAAAATGGCAGGTATGGTCACGTGATCAAAGCAGGCAACATCTCACACATACTAGAGACAGGTAAAAGGGGATGGGACTTCAAGTTCCTCATTGGATCCACTGTTTTGAAGCAATGGACTGCTGCTGTGGATTATCCTGATGATTCATGAGCCAAAGAGCCAGATGGTGGGTTCAAACCATGTCTTTCCTCATGTGGTTGTAATCGTTTCGAATAGTTTCTGCAAGGCCATCCCTATGAGTCCCTACAGATGACCAAGCCTCCTTCAGCTGATCAGCAAAGGAAAAGCTTATCTCCTCTATTTCAAAGAGGGCAGTCTTGTATCTGATAGAGTCTCAGATCCAGGACATAATGTTTTTAAAAAATCCTATAAGAAGAGATAGTGGGAACTTGACAATTGTTCAATTGTTTCAATTGTTTGCACTTAACAGCAGACACTGCAAGGATTACAAAAGTCCCATGGTCACCACTTTCACATAGGGGTGAAATCAACAGTATAATAATTCTTTCTTCTTAAATTCACAATGTTATTGTGAGGATATATCTTTCTACATAAAACAATGTGCAATTTGTTTGATTAACATTTGTATCAACTCTTTCATTCTAATTTTTGAAAAAGATATTTCCTACTCTTTATATATGTAACCATATTTGGAGCCTCCTCCAATTCTGCTGGATTCTGGGCAAAGAAAAACAAACATTTGAAAAGGATATGAACAATAGCAATAAACAATCCTTGTACATGATGGCACCATTCATTTAGCCTAAGGGCCCCATATCTGTTGGAACAATGCTGTTTTAGCTTGTATGCAAAATACAGTAGAACCTCCAGTCACAACTGTAAATCATTCCGTAACTTCGGTTGCAACCCGATTTGGTCGGGACCTGAAGCGAAACTAACTGCTCATGCGCCTACAAAAAAAATGGTGTGGAAGGAAAAATCGGCGCAGAAACAGAATCTGCCACCTGATTTTTGAATCATGACGCAATTCAAAAATGTGGATTTTTTGGTCAGAACCCGATTTGGTCATGATCAGAAGCGTTCGTGACCAGAGGTTCCAATGTACTTGTAGTCTAGGGGCCATCCTTGTTTCTAGAGATAGTAATCATACAACAGGGCCACAGCTTTAAAAAGTGGGTTTCCTGACTCCTTACTCCCCCAAAACCACGTGGGGTCTATAGAAATGATCTAGCAAGCAGCCTTAATCTGCACAGTTATCTTACCACACATAAATCCTTCCGGCTGTTCTTGTCTCCAGCACACAACATCTTCATTGTCACAAAAGGATGAGAATTATAATGTTTCTTGTCATTGCAGATATTTCTGTCAATGATGGTGACGTTAATTGCACGGAATTTCTTAAATCTCCTTCTTTTACTAGTAGTTCCCCATCCTTTTATTATGCACATAGTTCCTGCTTTGAGATCATGGGTAGAGTTAGGAAGTGGGAGGACGTTTATTTTAAGCTTCGTTGCCATAATATGGAGCTGGTAAAAAAAAAAAAAGTTCACTTGAATGAATACGTTTTGAAAAAGGCTGCTGATTATATCACTCTCTAATCTATCTCAGATTTGTGGGAGATTAATCTTCTTTTCTTACCAGTTGGTGCACATTCCCACTCGAATAAAAGGGCTTATTTGGGGTCTGCAGATGAGAGATAAATCTCATATATCCAGTGCTGAGATAGGTAACTCTTTTCTGCTATAGATCAGAGATAAATCTTTCCTCTTCCTTAATGCTGGGACAGGTGAAATGAGAAAATATGGGAAACCAATGGAGCTGGGGAAAGAAGTAAGTAAAATGGAAATCCTGAAAACTGTATTTGGCCTATAGCCCATGGCTTATAGCACACCCAGGAATAACTGATGGAAGTCAACACTGGTTCCAGATAGCACATTGGTATTTCCCCAGAAAAAAGTTAAGTACTTCTGCAGAGAAATAGCTTTAATATCCCCAGAATGCTCACCATATTATAGCTATAAATAATCACTTTCAAATGCCTGATAAGTGAAGGAGATAGAAGGAAGTTGAGTAGTCATACGAAACAACATACAATACATTTTTGATAATGGAGTTTTAGCAGGCCTACCATGTGAAAAAATTGCTCTTACAAATTGCCCTGGTATTATAGTTTTTGATGCATTCTCAGGAAATTACTTTGCAATCTGAACAAGCAAGAACTCTCTTGAGTGACAAGCAGGCCTGTACCATCCCGACTGTAGAAGTTCCAATTTTGGGGTCTTGTTGAAATTAAAGTCTTTTTCACTTCCATTTTTACTGTTTAATTCTTCACTCTTGCAGGGGGGGATTCAAAATTTTTAACAACCGGTTCTGCGGGCGTGGCTTAGTTGGTGGGCGTGACTTGGTGGTCATGTTATTGGCTGGGTGTGGCCAACTCAATATCACTCACATCGAGGCACGCATCTCTTCCCCTGGCCTTTCAAGACTGTGGGGATGTTGCAAAAGTCGTAAGTGTGAAAATGGTCATAAGTCACTTTTTTCAGCACCATTGTAACTTTGAATGGTCACTCCACACAAGCAAAGTACCAGCAAAGGAGGGAAAAAAACCCTCCAGAAACGTTCCTGAGACAGGAAGTCTAGTCCTGCCAAGAACGTAATAAGAGTTAACAGAGAGGCAGTTTCTGTAAGCAACACCAGAATGTTTCCTTCCTGCCTTCCTTACAGGATTAGGCCAGTAATTTCTTCTAACAACCAGTTCTCTGAACTGCTTAGAATGTTAACAACCGGTTCTAGCGAATAGGTGCGAACTGGTAGAATCCCATCCCTGACTCTTTGGTTCTTATTTTAATTATGCATTTTGGCTTCTTGGCTCTAGTAATTTTGAAGTTTTTACGTTTTTCACCCCATTATTTTACAGCATTGATCATTCCTGATTTGTTAAACCTAATGGGTTTGATTATTTTATCGTGTTATTGTTTTATAAAATTGTAAACTAATTTGTTTTGGTTTGTTGTGTTTAGTCAAGAGCCAGGAAATAAATAAGTATAAATTTTAATTACACACTGCTCAAGGATCATGTCATATCAATAAGCACAAAGCTACAGTTTTTTCTCAGAACGTTCAAAATCAATTTACAGATTTACCTTCAGAAGCATAATATCATTTTCAAATGTTTTTGGATTAAATCCTGGGTAAAAAAAGACTTTAGTAATGTTTATAAAATTTTTTCCTTCATCTTTAATTATGGCTTGTCTTCCAACACCTATATATGTTTCTTCATCCCTAAAAAGATAAGTTAGGTATGTAGTAATTCAATATAGTAATATTTGTCTTCTTATTTTTGTCCTTCCTCCTACTTTCATATGATGTTTTTCTTTGGGCATTTCTCCCCAAACATCTCTCAATGTTTGAAATTCCACTTTACACAGCATAATACCAAACACATGTCTGGGGGACTACAAACTCCAAGCATCTGGAATATGTAGTCACTATCAAAGAACAATTTTTGCCTATCCCAAGTCCTTGGGAAGGATTTGATAGGTGGCAGAAATATCAAATCCAGCTTGGCTGACTGCGCAATGAACCATAATAACAGCAACATTACCAAGAATAATTGTCAGTTTGCATAGCTAACGTTCACATACTGATAGAGGTTTTTGTAGCACTCAAGATTAACTATGGGCTAGAAAAAAGCCTTGGAGTGATATATATTTAGCAACTTAACTATGATGAAGCCATATAAAAAATTTAATACAAATTTTTTATTTATTATTAGATTTGTATTGCTGGCTATTCACCATGGCGAATGATATTGGAACACTATTCTTCCAAAAATGTCAGAAAATTAATGTCACTTTCCTTTCTTCTTAGGGTCTATCTTCCATTTCATATTTCTCACTTACAATGGAATTTCTACTCCTTGTGATTTATTGACTGACTGTCTGACTGATTGATTGATAGATAGGTATTTAGCAATTGTATTTCTCTTAGTTAACTTAAGTCCTATGGGAAATAACTCTTTCTAGCAATTTACATTAGAAATCAACTCTAGATATCTGGATAGAAAATGTCTAACAAGCTTGGCTAAAGTATGCCTGAATGGATGCAATTGCAAGAAAATTTTTGAAAAAATTTTTTTTTTTGATACTCACGGAAAGCAATGGGCTGCTGTTAACACCCAATTCTGTTTGATGAATGTTCCTGCACATAATAAATGTTTGTGTTTGATGATACCAACCATGTATGGTATGGAATGTTCTTCCTCATCAGATATATGTGTAGATTGACCTATGAGAAAAGCCTGTTGGATCAGGTTGAATAAGCATATTGTACTATGGATTAATGATCACCTAACTATTGAAGAGCTCCATTCATTGATTGTAATCACACGCAAGGAAGAAAGCAAATGAAGATGATCACACTAGTTCTGCTTCTTCTGTTTTCCTGTTTATGGTGAAGTTTCGGTTGCTAGAATTTATCTGCACAGTTTAGAACCCTGCCAATCAACATTTTTAATCATATAGCAAGCACAATAGAAAAGATTTTTGGATGCATAAATTACTCTGTATTTGCAAAGGGTGACAGAAGAGGTTAACATTAGAACACTTATTCCTTCTATCCCTATATTTGGGGTATTTCTCCAGTTACAATTGAGGAGGGTATTGTAATTTTAGATTTCATTTCACAGAGATTGTGTCATGGGAGATCTAACAAAATGAATGTTGGTGAGGCTTATTCATACACAAAATGGCAGCCAGTTGCAAACCAGCCATTTTATAGAAGGAAACATGTGAGATTGCCTCCTGTCATAGAAGGCTTCATCTTCCTCCCCAGTTTACTTTTTTTTGGGAGGGGTGGGGGAAAGTATAATAGTGGGACATCATTCTTTGCAAGACAGTGGAGCAAACCTGTTTTTAAACAAAATCTACATGTTTCAAACATGTGATACTTACAATCTTTAAGCCACTATGATCAGCTTAAATCAAAGAGAAATGCAATGAAAGTATTTTGCATTTGGATACTCAAAATTTAAATGTGTGAATAGCAACCTCAATGCAAAATGAGTGGAAATTCTTTGAAGCTTCATTGAAATACTTTTCTACTTTGGAGAGAAAGTAATCCCTTTGCTCGAGGTATCAGCAGGATCCGAGGCTTTTACCAAAATGATCAATCAATCAGAATAGAGCTGGAAGGGACCTTGGAGGTCTATTAGTCCAGGGGTCACCAACCTTTTGGACTTCAGGGACCACCAAACTCATAATTTTAAATCCTGTGGACCAGAGACCCTGGGAAAATCCCAAAAAAAGTCGGCAGGAAAATTCCCCACCCCATTTTCCTACCGATCAATCATTATTTATTTGGGATCACAGGGTACCAGCTCCAGCTCCATTCTCAGGGGGAGAGAGAGAGAGAAAGACTTTTGGCTTCATGCAAGGAAAGCAGCAGAAGCAGCAGAAGTCTTTCTTTCTCTCCCCCAAACTCCACCAGAAATGAGTCTTTGTGAGACTTGTTGCACCTGCGCAGTCTCTTGGAGCAGGATGCCTTGCAGGGTCCCAAAGACTCGTTTCTGGCAGAGTTTGGGGGAGAGAAAGAAAGACTTCTGCTTCTTCTTCTGCTTTCCTTGTATGAAGCCAAAAGCCGAAGAAGAAAAAAGCAGAAAGAAGTAGGCCAAGTTCGTCCTTTCCCCCTTCCCCTCACTACCTTGTGTTGTTCTCAATGCAAGCAATGCAAGCCTTGTGTTCCCGTGGACCATGTGGGCGGCACAGTCTTGTGTTCCCGCACAGCCTGGATTAATTGCTTTGGGGGGTGCTTTGGGGGTGACATTTCTCTGCAGACCACCAAAATTTTCTCGCAGACCATCAGTGGTCTCTGGCCCACTAGTTGGTGACTACTGTCCTAGTCTAACCCCCTGGTCAAGCAGGAGACCCTATACCATTTCAGGTTTCTGTTTGTTTCAATCCCTTTGTTCCCATTATGGCAAACCTCCCATTCGCCTTTAAACAATTGCTTTTCTACAGCAAGTAAAGTGAGGAAAATATATTAAAAAAATAACACTTACCCCTCTGGTTTCTGAGGAGCAAAATGATAATAGAAAAGCACAAAACAAACAAAAGCTCCATAGGTGCTACTTTGAGTTCACCAACAACAAGATATTCAAAATATACTGAACACATAAAAAAACCCAGAATTCATTTGCTAAATGCATTCTTGGCAAGTTCAGAAATATTCATTATAATAAAAAGTCTTTGGAGAAGGAGATAGCATTTCTAGTAAGCAGAGTTTAGCAAGATGTGCAGTGGAGAAAGAGAAAGAGAGACAAATTAGCTATAGCTATTAGAGTTGTCACACACACAAAACGGTAAGTTACAATACTGTAGGCAGAACACTAATCCTGGAGAAAGACTGAACAAAAGTCTACTAGAGGCCCACATGATTATGACATCAACATTCTATTCTTTCAGCAACTTCTGGAATTGTGTGATGGGATGAATGTTCATCATTCTTTGGGACAGATCTTTGGAAAACGACATCAGTAAAAACTCTGGAGGAAGGCTGGTGTCCCTAAGGCTTATATGGTGCATGCCATACTGGGTCAACTGGTGACTGACTTGTTTCAAAGAAGAACTTTCTGTAGAAGCTTACCATGTAATACATAAAAGGGATAAACAGTGATTCTGTTTTTGTGAGAATTGTATATTTGAACCCCATTAATAGACTTCTTAATTTATACATTCCAGTGTATTCTAACAACTGGTGATTTTGTAGCAAGAGCAAGCTAAAGTAGGTAGATTTGTGTACAGAAGAAATACAAATAAAGATTCTTTTTTTTAAGAATCTTTATTAATAAAGATTTTTGTATCCTGTTCTCCTGTTTTCCTTTCATTGTGAAACCTCATTGTTTATTGCTTCTTGACAATTAGTGAGAAGGAGATGAGGTTGGCATAAAACATTTGCACAGAAAATTTCATTTCAGGTTGTTGCAGAGTTAATTAAAGTAAGAACCACCATCAAAAAATGAATGAAAATTCTTAGAAATTTGCTGTTGAGCAAAATTTAGGGGAAGGGTCAAATTGTCAACATTCAAAAATACTCCTAATTAGCCATTTTATTTATGTAATCAGTATAGAATCATGTGAACCAACATACATAACTAAAAAAAGGATATCAGATGAAAATGCTGAACAATGTTTGATATAGAGTAATTAAAAACGCATACAGAAGGATTGATTATTAAAAGTTTCATCAAACAATGTTGTTTTCACCAGCCATTTAAAAGTTAATCAAGGTAAAATTCCTTGGTTGGGAAGTGCTATAAAAAAGCAAAGTATTCTCCAATTTCACTTATCTAGAACACAGGTCCTGGGACTAGCCTCACATTGCAAATTCTGGAAAGAAAAAGATCTGTCTTGATAAATAGATAGAAACCAGCATCTTGAATCAAGCCTGGAGGAAAAACACCCAGATCTCCATCCTATCCTTGCATAGAATATATTTTCATTGTACGGTATGTTCTTGTGTTCCTGCAATTGTATTGGCAGGGTTCAAACATTGCACTGCATGCATCCATACGCACGCACACACATACCCCTATTCATTCTTGTTTCAAACATGGCTACAGAGAAAGCTGTTCAGATGTGGAATTGAGTGAAAAAGGAAATAAATTCTTTTTTTGCCTCAGTTTACAAGCAGAAATATATGAAAGGCTTCATGATTTCAAGCTGCTCTTGCTATATAGAGAGATAAGTGTGTGTGTCATAAGCCACTGTTCCCAAACACAAGAATTGGGTAAATCATCCATGGGCTTATATGTTTGATTCCCATCAGCCTCTGTTTAACTTCTTTTAAATGGCTTCTTTAAGTGTTGGTCGAGTTCATCAAAAGCTTTTGATGAGCTGGGATCTTCCCGGATGTACATTCCCCTACATAAACGGCCTATTTCCAATATTACCCCATCCTCTACATATGTTTTTTTATGTGTAATTTTCCTTCCATTAACAGTGGAAGCTTTGGAGAATTTATGAATTAAATGATTGTGCATTAGAGGGAATATTGTTATTCAGAGATGTCATAATAATTCCTAGAACACAACTAGGGTTTCCTTTGTGGTTTCAATTCAAAATGAAATTGCTCTGAAGACGATTACACATACTGCAAAGAAATATTGTCTAAGAACAGAAAAGTCCTACTCGCATATTTGCTGTTATAAGGACCTTAGAGGATCTAACTGAATTTATAATGTTGATAGATACAATAAATAGATATTAAAATGTATTCTCTACAGGTGATAAGCTTGGCCTAATGCTAATCTTAAGATGCGGGCAGACCAGGTTTGAGCTGAGTTTCAAAGGAAAGAAGGAAAATGTTCTGTAGTTCTAGTCTCATTGTGGGATAATTGGATCTCTACTCTTCTACTCTATTGAGAACTGCCAACTTTGGAAAATGATAAAAACGGAAGCAGGTAAATTTATCACCATCGTTATCAGTGCTAAGTGTTATTATTTGAAATGCTCCACAGAGAATCTTGCAAGCCAATAGATACATTATGAAATGTTCTAGTCAAGTCTGCTCTGAAGTTAGCAATATTATTGTTGTTAACTTACAGTCTATATTCACATGATTTTGGCAATATAATCTGATTTCTATCAGCTCAGAACACTTGCAGTCCACTTATTCAGGATCCAGCCCCACACTAGATGAACCAAAATTGTTAACCCTTCCCCCTCATCCTATTTGTGACTGGAGTGCAAGTCCCATCAAGTTTATCGTAAGCATTTGGCTTTCTCTGTACATATCCTGGAGCAAGTGTATACAGCTCTCTGTTCTAATTTCTCCCCAAATCCTTAACAAAAGTCAAGATCGCTCCTTGACTTCTTTCTTCCGAGCAATGCATGAAAAAGTTGAGCTTGTTGGCTTGGTGTCCTCTAACTTCCTTCATAGTATGTCCTCTAACTTCCTTCATTGTAAGTTTATCATACAACATGTCATGCTTTATAGATAAATTACTCTTGTAGTCAATCCCCTGCCTCATATCATCTCAATTTGAAAACATTGAGTGATGAAGACTTCTAACTGCAGGAGACAAGTGGTTCCAATGCTTTCAGTTCTTTCACATCGCCACTCATAAAAGTGATGTATAGATTCATAAGAAGTCTCAAATGATAAGGGCATAAGGTGTGCAATCTGGGATTTTTGCAATTCCAAAGGACCTCCAAATCTAAGAGAAGTCCAATTATCATATGCCATCCCACAGAAGGGCATTTAGAAGCCATTCCCAGCACAGAAATTCATTCTTCCAAATACAGAAAAAGTCTGAAGTTTGCCACAAGCAAAATGGAATAAATAAATAAATAAATAAACGTTAGATACATAGCATAGATTAACAATGACAACAAAAAACCAATAACAAGATGGTTTTCAACAAGGATTTATTTTCTTCTGCTTTCTGAAAATAAACTACCATTTAATTTGTGATAAACATGGGAATAACTTTATCTAACAGAGTAAGTGCACACACAGACAGAAAAATAAAGAGAAAGAATTTCTAGAAACTTGTGCTTAGCTTTTATAAAGAAAAAGAAAACTTTGTTATGAAGTTGCATTTAAACAGAAAACCTAAATACCCAAACTGATCAGTTACCCTCCAGATGAATTCATCTGAAGTCACTGTTATTTTTAGTCAATAGGCTCAATGGTTGTGCTAGCTGAGTGTGGTGTGACTAGTCAAATATATCTGGAGGGAAAAAGCTGGAAGATTGTCTTCAAAAAATCATAATGAATGAATATAATAAAAAAATAATGTCTACATCAAATGATAATTCTATTAACTGCCTTTTATAACACTCTTTATCCAACGAGAATATTTATCTGTCAGAAGGGTATAGATACCAGGATACTTAGATTTTCCACATCCTTTACCACAGGAAACGATGCCTCTTTGTTCCCCTTTGCACATCAAAGGCCCACCAGAATCACCCTGTGCAAGGAAGAAAAAAGGGTGGGGAGAAGAGAACTTTTGCATTATTTGCAGTAATTGTATTTATTTATTTATATATTCATTAAATCTCCATGCTGCCCATCTGACTGATACAGTGACTCTGTATGCTTTTTTTTTTTTTAGGGACAATTATAATATACAGTAATGAAGGATTTATGCCATTGCTGTTTTCTGATCCAATCGGGTTCCCAGAGAGCAAACACAGACAAAGGCAGTAGCCCCCACCTTTCAAGGTTGATTCATGAATGCTGTTCCTTTACAGATAAAAGGCTGCTTTCCAACAATTATCTCCGACAAGAGCCTTGCCAAATTGTTTGTCAAGGCTGCCAAAAACCCAGAGATAAGAACTAATTTACAAGATGCACAAACTAAGATGTCCACCAGTTGAACTTAAGAGCTTCTCTGCTATCTGCAAAGAACGCTTTTCCAAACCTGGCTTTTATCCTCTTTAGGGAGGGGCCATTACCTTGCAGCCTTACTCCCAAGTCGCCTGTGCTGCTGTAATTGTTCTTTGCTCCGAGCAATCCTTCATGCACGTGCACTTGGCACAGGCTCCTCAGGAACCTCCTCATCACTGCTGCCAGCCCCCACAATCTCTGAAGGCAGCAGCCCATTCTCTGATGGTCCTGGCCCTTCATCAAAGTCCTTGCTCTCCTCAGCCATCTGCACCTGCTGCCGGCTAACCACAACGTGCTGTTTCTTGGTTAGACTACTATAGTTCGTTTTACAAGGCACTGCCCCAAAGATGATTCAGAAGCTGCAGTTCACTGACTTTTGCTAGCCAGCTTAGCCAAACATGGTAACATCTCAATGGGGGATACTCTGGTTGCTGGCAGGTCCTGTTCAAATTCAAGAGGCTTGTTTTTATGTATAAAGCTCTGAGTAGCATGGGCCTTAGTTATCTTTGGGACTGTATCCTTCTGATTTTGGCTGGCTGGGAGGGGGCCCTGCAAAGTGTCTCATTCAGGGGACTTGAAGGAGGGGGGGCAAAGGAGGCTCTCTGAGTAGGCATTCCCTCACTTTGGAATAGCTTGGCCGGAAGTGGAGAAATATGCCCATCCTGGTTACAGAATCAAACTTCTGCCCTGAAGCATGTTAAAAAAAAGGGGGGGCAGGACTTCTGTTGCCTGGTTTTGGCTTCAGTCTTGACTTTTTTCACCCTCTGCAGCCCCCCCACCTGACTCAGTGTCTCTCGGTCTCTGTTCTGTTGATCTCTCTCAGTCAAACCTATCTTGCAATGTTAATGGGGTGGGGAAAAGATGGGAAGAGGGAATCCTTGATCTGAAAGAGAGGTAGATGGAAATCTACAGAACAGACAAATAAACCTAAATCTAAAATGGCATTGTATTTCTGACTTCACATATACACTTGTCCCCCCTGCATATTTCACTACATCAGGATATGTGTTAAAGCCAAAATGTATTTTTTTTCCAACACTTTTGAAGGAAACGTGGAGAGAAGAGGGGAGGGGAGAGGAAATGGAGGGAGAAGGGAGGGGAGAGGAAAGGAGATGGGAGGAAAGACGGAAGGGGAGAGGAGAGGGAAAGGAAGAGAAGAGGGGAGGAGAGGGGAGAGGAGAGGGACAGAGAGGGGAGGAGAGAGGAAAAGAGATGGGAAGGGAGGGGAGAGGGGAGGGGAGAGGAAGAGGAGGGAGATGCGAGGAGAGACAGAAGGGGAGGGGAGAGGGGAGGATAGAGGAGAGGAGAAAGGTGTATGTGTTTCTGTATGCATGTATCTCTCTGTGTGTTTGTGCTTTAGCTTACTCCCATCACTGCCAGCCATACCCTTTTTTGATAAGGAAATGACCAAATACTTTTAGCTGTATAAAGATACAATCTATTCTACAAGTGTGAATCCTAAATAGGTGGAGAACATAACCACGTTTAGGCAGACAAGGTGCCAGCTGACCTTCAGACTAGTGTTCTGAAAAATGCACAGATTCTGCTTTCCATATACTATTTTTGAGTTTCAAAAATTCAGAGCAGGTAGATAGATATACTTACAGTACATGCATCCTTGCCTCCTCTCTTGTCACCTGCACAGACCATATTCATTGTCACTACAAGCCGATAATTATAGTGCTTTTCATCATTGCAGGTGCTTCTTGCAATGACAGTAACATTAACTTCACGGAGGACATCTGATGGGGCATTGCTTCCACTCTTAGTAATCCCCCAACCAGCTACCAGACACTGTGTTCCTTCCTTGAGATCACCATACACCCGAGGAAGCTTGACGATGGCGACATTCTTGTCAAGTTTTGCTGGTTTATTAAGCTTAAATGGGACAAGAGGGAAGGCAAAAGAGATTAATCCTTACATTAACAGTCAATATGGTATGTAATGCATCATATGTTAGACTTGCACCTTGGAGAGTCACCCTATCTCAGCTTGACCTACATTACAATATTGTGCCGATGCAATGAGTCTGAGAATTTATACCATCTGAGCCCCTTGCAATAAAAGCAAATGGTAATAGGAATAGTAACAACATTAATACTTTGAATTTCTTCAATATGTGTAATTTTACACCTGCTGATCATTTATATAGAAATATGAATTCCTTCGTCCTGCTCTCCATCTCTGAAATGAAAGGGAAAAGAATGTTTCCAACACATAAGTGTGAGAATATTCTTTATTCCATTGATGCCATTGTCAGTGGTGGTTCCTACCAACTGGTCCTCAACTGTCAGGCTCCTCTTATTTTTTATTTTATTTGTCAATTTGTCAATTGCTTACAAGATAATAGGTATAAGTAAAAACATAGTTATGAATACATGAATACATATAAGGAAAAAAAAAAGAAACAATAGGACAGGGACAATAGGCACGTTGGTGCGCTTATGCACACCCCCTACAGACCTCTTAAGAAAGGGGTGAGGTCAATAGTAGACAGTCTAAGGTTAAAGTTTTTGGGGTTTGGGGAAGAAACCACAGAGTCAGGTAGACTATTCCAGACATTGACCACTCTGTTGCTGAAGTCATATTTCCTGCAATCAAGTTTGGTGTGATTAACCTTGAGTTTGTATCTATTGTTTGCTCTAGTGTTGTTATGGTTGAAGCTGAAGTATTCATTGACAGGTAGGACATTGCAATGTATGATTTTATATACTATACTCAGATCGGACCAAAGGAGATGTAGTTCTAGGTTTTCTAGGTCTAGAATTTCGAGTCTGGTGGCATAAGGCATTCTGCAATGAGTAGAGGAGTGGAGAACTCTTCTTGTGAAATATTTCTGGACTTTCTCAACTGTGTTTATATCCGATACGTAATGTGGGTTCTAGACTGATGAGCTGTATTCAAGTATTGATCTAGCAAATGTTTTGTATGCTCTTGGTGGCTTGTCAGCCCTTTGAAGTAGGCTAGATCAACAACATGAGTAAATAATTGTTTCTTTTTCTCCCCTCCCTTCTCAAGGCTAGAGATAAATCCCTTATACACTGCTTTCTGCAAGAGTACATATAGCTATGTCAAGGCAGCCACTGTCCATTCCCTAGGAAAGAAAAAACCTTGGTTCCACAGATTCAGAGGAAAGGTACTTTTACCAGGAGGGAACTGAATGCAACAAGTTTCAGGCAAGATGTAAGACAAAAGTATGTGAAGCAGCATATTGAAACAAACTATAAAGACCAATCCCCTTGTAGCTAGGCAACTCTTTCTGCTGCATACCAAAACTAGTTGGAATGATCTTGGAGAGATAAGCAAAGCCCACACCGTAGTTGCAAAGCTGAAATGAAATATTTTCCACTGACTCCACCCCCATGGCAGCTATCAGCAGGCTAGCTGACATTCGGCCCCCAGTATTAGCCATACATATACAAGTAAAACAAACAACACATCTCAACAATGATCTCAACAATCTTCAATCCAGGTAGTCCTCAATTTACAACCATTTATTTAGCTGGTATTTGAGATTATGATGGACCTCAGAAAGGTGACTTATGACCAGCTCTCCCTGTGGTCACATGATCAAAATTTGGGCCCTTGGCAAATGGCATGGATTTATGACAGTTGCAGCAGTCTAAGGTCATGTGATTGCCATTTGCAGACTTCCTAGATATCTTCTGACAAGTAGAGTCAGTGGGAGGAAGCTGGATTTGAATGCTTCACTTAATACCTGCAATGATTCGCTTAATAACCATAGCAAAAAAAGGTCATAAAATTTAGCATGATTTATTTAGCAACCACTTCGCTTATCAATGGCAGTTCCAGTCCCAAACGTGGCTGTAAATTAAGGATTCTCTGTACCCATAAAGAAAAAGAGAAACTATTCTTGTTTTCATTCATATATATATTAATTATATATATCCTTTAGAATATACCTGAAGAAGCATAATGTCATTCTCCTTTGTGGCATGATCATAGCACGGATGAGGAATGTGCTTATTAATTTTGAAAGTTTGTTTTGTTGTGTCTTTTTCTGAATGAATTCCAAGAATAACTTCAGTGTTTTTTGTTCTAAAAAGCAGAGGATAAATAAGAATTGAGTAAAGTTCATTTCTAGCAAGTATAATATGTTATAATCTCAGCTGAAGAATATTAAGTTTTATCATTTGGCAGTTCAATCCTCTGTGTTTCTTCAGAAGTAAATTCTACTGTATTTAACATTGTTTATTTCCTGGCACATAAATTTAAGATTTGGAGACAGCAGGCTTAGGTACAGTATATATTCATTTACTTCAATTTTCATTGGAGTATTATTTCAACAGTGAAAGTAAATATATTTTTGATACAAGATGTAAAATACTTTCAATGGCCTATTTCTGGCTACATTCAATAATAAATTACAATACAGGAACATTCACACATATATGGAGGTTGAAAATCAAAGGGAGGTCAAATTTATGCAGTTTCCACAAGAACAAGAACACCAATAATGTGCAAGGCATCGTGCACTATTAATGTATGTTTTGCTCTACATGAAAAAGAAATATTTGTAAGAGGGCTTTTGAGACAACAGAAAATTTCTCTAATATCATCTATGAAAGTTGATTCCAATTTCTGGCTAATAAGTATGCCAGCACAATCTTGTCTGCTATTTTACCCAGATTTTTGGTTTATCCCAATTTTTTCCTACTATGACTTCTGGCCTGTCATCAGATACAGATACAGATAATCAGAGTTGGAAGGGACCTTATAGGTCATCTAGTCCAACCCCCGCTCAAGCGGGAGACCTTACACCATTTCTGACAAATGGCAGTCCAATCTCTTCCTGAAAGTTTCAAGTGATGGCTCTCCCACAATTTCCGAGAGCAAGCTGTTCCATCTGGTCAGACCCTGATCACCTAAACAAGATTTTATTTTGGGTAGTGGTGGGGGTGAGGTCAGAATTATTCCTATTGGGTTTTATGATCATGGGATTAAAAAAGAAGAATGAGAAATCAATATTGTATATGGTAACTGTGGCAAGATTAGTGCATGCAAAAGGTTGGGAAAGTAATGAAGTATCTACGATGGAAGATGGATTATAACATTAACTGAATTTGCAAAAATAGCTAAGCTTTTCTAGTCTGGATATAGGAAAATAAAATAATAATAATAACTTCTTTTGAAAAACTGGAAACCTCACATGGAGTTTTTGTTGAAAGAAGAAAAGATAAAATCGATGAGTTAAAGAGAATGGTGAAAATAATAAAGTGATAATTGATAGAAAGAATGTGTATTTTCTTCTCTTTTAATTCTTTTTCTGTTTTTCCCCCTTTTCTTATTTTCAATCTCTTTTTGTACATATTTATTGTATTGGAAAATTCTAGTACCATGCACATAGACACATACACATATACACAAACATAGATTGGATTTCTTTGTTTCATTGTCACCCCTAGAATTTATGCCAAGAAGCTGGGATAGTGAAAACAAGATTTTAAAAATAAATAAATAAAAACCTAGCAAAACTTCCAAACTTACATGTTGCAGTGAGCTGCTGTTAATACCCAGTTTAATTTGATCAGAGTTCCCCCACAAAGGGACGAGCCTTTGATCTTGGCCATAAAAGGTCTTGAATGTGGAACTGATTCTTTTCCACCAATGATCTGGGCACAGTGATCTAAATAGAATGAAGAAGGCAAGCTAATCACAAGTTACAAAATACAACTTTAAGTTAACCCATTATCTATAGAGGAAAAAAGAAGCCAACACGTGAATGTTTCATCATACAAAGTGCTCCACAGTTTGGGTTATGGTGGAGTATTACCAACCAACCAAAGCAATCTTGCTTTTTTGCACTTATTAATACATTTCACATCTTTGGATTGTAGCATTTCCAGTTTTGGCATGGTTATCTTGGACTTTCAGGAATTACACCCGGAGGACACCAGATTGAAGAAGTATGGTTACATATCCTGAAGCATAGAAAAATGTGGAAATTGCTGGGTCCTTCTATTGTGCTTGGTAATAGCTAAATATAATGATTAATTTTCAGACTTCTGTAAAAAGTGTAATTTTTGTATGACATGTTGTATACTGAATATCTCAATGAATTGTAACATGGATCTACAAGAGCATTACTGCACAATGTTACTGGATAGCCTGACAATCGTATTCTAAAAAGCTAAATGTTCTGGATGCTTTCTAGACAATATTGAGCAAGTCTGATTCTCCTAAAATTAAGTACCAATTAATTTTAAATGAAAGTTTAAATTAAACTTAATAAACTAAGTTTATTATTTGCATTGTATCCATCAATAAAGACATTTGATTTAAATCAAATATCTTTATTGATGGATACAATGCAAAATTATCTAATAATTGTTTTATTTATTTTGTGCTATATTGAAAGAAATAGAACTGAGAGAACAAGAATGAAAGAGGAAGGAACAGAGAAAAGAAGAAAACAACAACAAAAATTCTCTCTCTCTCTCTCCTTTATTCTAAGCCTGAAGAAGATTGACACTTCTTCTTTTTTCCTGTTCTCACCTGGGTTTGTATTCTCTGCCAACACTTTCCCAATAACAAATTTAGTAGTCACATTTCCAATTAATCAACAGAACTGACAGGACAGCTCTACTGCAGAGAGACTCAAAGGGAAAAAGCAATACAAAGGGAGTGAACTTATTCATTACTGATAAGGACTATTCACATTGCCCTTATACAATGGGTTTCTGATGCAATAATATAAACCCTTAATAATTAAATATTGCAATTTGTATGCAAGGATAAACCCGGCATTTTACTGAAGTTATCTTTTCCTGATACGATTCTAAACTCTAGCATTATGTGGGTTAAATGTGATATGGTCATAAGCAAAAAGCTCATTGGTCTGGTACAACAATGTATTGATGTTAATCACACCTGCCATTTAATGCATGATTCTCAGCCTGTGAGGTTGCATGAACAGGAGAAAATATGTCAGATTTGGACTTTGGACCTCTTCTGTGTATATGTATGTGTATGTTTGTGCATGTATATAAAACTACAGTATATGCAGTACATATATCCTAAATCTTACAATAGTTGATTTTTTTCATTACTCATGTCTTTTCTAGTATCTGTAATAAACTGTCTTCTTAACAACTGTAGCTTTGAATCTCTCCTGTGGGCCCTCTACTGCCAGCATCAGTTCTGCCTGAAGGAGACCTGAGCTATTTTCTCTTCTCACTGTCCAAATTCAAGGAGACATCCATACATTTGAAACAAACTGTAGCTTATCTGCTTACCCTTTCATTGATTGTTCTGAAGTGACATTATCATGGATGAAAAGAAATGAACAAAAAAAGATAATATAATTTAGCACTTACCTCTGGGAATGCCGAGGAGAAAAATCACAATAGTAAACCACAAGCCCATTAGAAGAACCATCTTTGCTTTTTTGTGTGTCTCCACATCAAAGTACAGAATGTATATATATATATATACTGAGGATGGTAAGGAAGTGGCTGTTGGTTTCATCCTATAAAGGGCGTTCTTTTACACATTGTGAAACTTGAAACACCATTAAGACGTTCAAAATTATTTTCTTTTTCATCTCTAGGATGAAGACTTTGTCATACTTAACTAACATGGTTAATGCGGTGGAAAACAAACGATATGAGATAATACTTGTTAGGTTTTCGGGTTTGCATTTAACTGTGTATGAGAGAAATGTGTGGTTTGGGTTGCTGAGTAAAAATTGTAGGACGAGGCTATTGAACCAAGTAAAACATCATATATGTTTCCTCTTTATTCAGAGAAAAGGTTGCATTAATAAAAGAAATATGAGTTTCCTGAAAATGTCCAGTTTACATATGTGAAGATAAAACGTTTGATATGCGGCTGCTCCTCCAGCCCCATTTTGAGAATATCATCATATACAATGAAGAGATTCTCTAGACAACTCTTATTAATTTGGTGAGTGACAATTCTGCATGGACAATTTTGATGAAACAAAAGTCATTTTAAATATAACTTGTTTTATGTGTCTTCCTCTCCCATCATTTCCATTAACAAAGACAACCCTGTTTTTGCTTTTGAAATGCTTAAAATTTCAAAGTTATAGTCCAATTGTTATTGGCGACTACCCTAAGCTCTATAGTATTTCTGCCATCCATGGAGTTGGCCTATTTTTGGAAGGATTTTTCATTGCTCATCTTTGCTCAAGCATTTCATATCCATTAGAAAACCAGGCATTATATCATCTTTATTCAGTCTCCTCTCTATCTCCTCCTAGAAAGTTAGTGTCTTTCGTTATATTCATGGAATTGCCATGCTGTCGATATGCTATTTACTGCAGCTCAGAAAGGTTTCAGTAAAGCAAGCACTACTATACTGCCAAGTCTGTTATCAATTTGGAGCATAAACGTATGAATGCTTGTAACCATACAGAAAGTTTTATGCTGGTCATTTGAAGACCAGATTTAACATCATAGCCATCATGGGCCATGCTGCTACATCTATTTATCTGACTAGCTTAGGGGTTCCTCCCCCAAAAAAGGTTCCTGTAAAATGCTTTCCCATGCAATTAGTGTCTCCATTTGCAGGGAAGGAATTATGTCAGTTTCATTGGGTGGGCAACTGAGTAAAAATGGGCAATTTTGTTTGAGAGATGATGGCGTCTTTCTTCTCTACTTCATAAATACAATGTGGCAAGCTTCTTCTAGGCTTCCTATTGCATTGGCTTCATGTTCAATAAAATGGGATGGAGAGATCTTAGCTATTTGGTTAATTTGGTTACCCGTGGGTCTAGGGGCATCTGCAGAGGGGGTTTAAAAAGGCAAGATGGTGACTATGAGTGCACGGTTGAAGCTCCACATGTTTTTACATGTGTCATAGTACAAGGCACATAAAAAAGAGAAGGGGACTTGATCATTGAGACACAATCACCACCTTGATTTTCTTAAAGTCCTCCTCCTATATGGATCTCCCAGGGGCCATAGCCATTTCTCCTTCCATATTATCAGTTGAAATAACATCTTAGTCTGCTGTCCATATGATAGTTAAAAGGTGAGAACCATAGTTTCTCGGGCAGAATGTCAGCCAATAAAAAGGTCAAGAAGTACAGAACAATGTGTTAAACCATCGGAGAAATGAAAGAAGCAGCATAATGAAACTGCAATGGGTGTAAAGAGGAAATTGCACCTTTAAGAAACAGCAACCATTTCAGTGGCTTCTTCCTAAAATTGGGTTGAATGCTTATCTAGTCATGCTAAGACAAATATGAACTTAGAGCCTAGTTAAAATTTACTAAGGACTAGAAAATTCTTATACTAGTATAGTAAGTTGTTCTAAATCACCAGTATAGAAATTATCTCAGAGCAGCAGTGAGTTAACACCACATATTTTTTTTGCCCACTAGAGGGCTTACAAATACATATATATCTTGTATATTTAGTCATGTTGCTGGATTACATTGTTCACTTATCCCTTTCTAGTTAGATGGGACATTTTACCATCTTTCCAATAAACTGGGTTTCCAAAGAGTTCTTATATTATCAGATTACACAAGTTATACTCTATCCAAGTTTACCTGCCTTATTGCTATCATGTTGCAGAAGACACCATAAAGGTACTCTTTTAGAAATAAAGTTGCAGTCTACCTAAGAGTCATTCCTGGGGGGAAATGACCTTGTGCTGAAGGCTAAACTTTTGCCCTGTAAGTGTAAAAATATAGGGCATTCTGGTGATGTAATGGTAGGTAGGTGGAAAGACCTGGGAGACCAAGCAAAGAGACACTGCCGAGAGAGAATGGTCAGATAAGAGTCAGAAAAGCTCACAGGTACATGATAGGCAGACAAAGTGACTCAAGAGAGACCCTCCCAAGTTTCTTGTGCTCTAAAGGAGATGGGGAAGAATTGAACTTCCAGACTTGCATGATTTTGTCAATTTAGCTTTATAAAAAAGTTGGATTAGGTTATCTGGTTGTGATACCTGTTTCGTTTTACTTGGTGAGGATGACAGATAATGTAATAAAACCTAGTGAAAGGAATGCTGATCATTTGCAAACTTTCTTTCTTTCTTTCTTTCTTTCTTTCTCTCTCTCTCTCTCTCTCTCTCTCTCTCTCTCTCTCTCTCTCTTTCTTTTTCTTTTCAAGTTCAGGCCTACTCTTAAGCCCAAATTCTTTTTTTTTTTAAGTTTTATTATTTTTTTAGACAAACATACACAAACACAACATAAAAACATCAAGCCATCTTCCACTTATGTACATACAGTGTGTCGGTTGGTTTACAAATTGTTTTGTGCATCCACTTCATAGTCTTCACTTACAATTACTTGTATATGTTCTCATATTATCTATCAAATATTCCTAAATACATTAATATCATTGTTAATCAATCATTTGAGTATACTATTATTTGTTCATGTTATGCAAGATAATCCATATTTTAATTGATTTATTTTATGACAATTCATATTATCATCCCAAATCTATCCCATAGTTATATTATGATAATACATCTTTATATATTCTTTATATTCTAAAATGCTACATATTTCATTACCATATTTTAGGTTCCTGTTGAAGCTTGGGCCTTTTCCCGAGGCTCGTACATACGACTCGGTTGAGGACCTGGTGGCCATCTGGGATAGGATGGCTGCTGGGACTCTTGACTGGGTCGTACCCTTGTGGCCTCTGACCCGGTGCTGATCCCAAATAGCTCCTTGGTTTTCCGAGGAGCTGAGGGAGATGAAGCGCCAGAAAAGACGCCTAGAGAGTGGTTGGAAGACCAGCCGCTCCGGATCTGACTGAACACTATTACGGTCCCATATTAGGACCTATTTAGTGGTGATAAGAGAGGCAAAGCGGTCCTACTTTTCCGCCCTTATTGTGTCCGCAGAAAATCACCCAGCCGCCCTTTTTAGGGTGACCCAATCCCTTTTGGATGTGGAAGTGCGGGAGGATCTCCTGCACGGACTGGCTGAGGATTTTTCAAGATATCTGCAGGAAAAAATCACTCAGATTCGGGACGAGTTGGACTGATTGGGTAACTCTGGACGGGATGATTGGGGCAGATCCTGGGGAGGTCATTTGGAGTGAGTTCGACCCTGTGACCCTAGAAGATGTGGACAGGATACTGGGTGGGTTTAATGCCACCACATGTTTATTGGACCCGTGTCCCTCCTGGTTGGTTTTGGCCACATGGGAGGTGACACGAGGTTGGTTCCAGGGTATTGTTAATGCTTCCTTGAGTGAGGGGTTTTTGCCTGCTGCTTTGAAAGAGGCAGTGGTGAGGCCCCTCCTCAAGAAACCATCCCTGGACCCAACATTATTATCAAATTATCGTCCGGTCTCCAACCTTCGCTTTGTGGCGAAGGTTGTTGAGAGTGTGGTGGCACGACAACTCTCTCGGCACCTGGAGGAATCTGTCTATTTAGATCTGCTCCAATCAGGTTTCAGGCCCGGGCACAGCACAGAGACGGCGTTGGTCGCATTGGTGGATGATCTCTGGAGGGCCTGTGACAGGGGTTGTTCCTCCGTCTTGGTCCTGTTAGATCTCTCAGCGGCTTTTGATATTGTTGACCACAGTATCTTATTGCAGTGGTTGGGGGGGGGGGTTGGGAGTGGGAGGCACCGTGTTACGGTGGTTCTCCTCCTTCCTCTCCGACCGTTCGCAATTTGTGTTGACAGCGGGGCAGAGGTCGACCCCGAGGCCCTTGATTTCTGGGGTACCCCAGGGGTCTGTACTCTCGCCCCTGCTGTTCAACATTTATGTAAAGCCACTGGGTGAGATCATCCGTGGTTTTGGGGTAGAGTTCCATCAGTATGCTGACGATACTCAACTATACATTTCTACCCCAGGCCACCCCAACGAAGCCATTGAAGTGATGACCTGGTGCCTGGAGGCCGTGCGGAGTTGGATGGGTCTAAACAGGCTTAGACTCAACCTGACCAAGACTGAATGGCTGTGGTTTCCTCTGCCCAGATACAGCCAGCTTATTCCATCGCTGGCTGTGAGGGGAGAAATCTTGACCCCCACGGAGAGGGCACGCAATCTTGGTGTCCTCCTGGATGTACGGCTGTCATTGGAAGATCATATAATGGCTGTCGCCAGGGGGGCTTTTTATCAGGTCTGTTGGATCTGCTAGTTGCAGCCCTTTCTGGATCGGGACACGCTTTGCACAGTCACTTCTGCCCTCATTATTTCCCGTCTAGATTATTGTAATGCTCTCTACATGGGGCTCCCCTTGAAGAGCATCGGAGGGTCCAGCTGGTGCAGAGTGTGGCCGCGCGGGTGATTTTGGGGGCTTCTTGGAGCTCCCATGTTACATCACTCCTGCGCGAGCTGCATTGGCTTCCGGTGGCCTTCCGGGTGCGATTCAAGGTGTTGGTGGTCATCTTTAAAACACTCCATGGTTTGGGACCCGGGTACTTTTATTTTTGCATTCTACTGGTTAGTTTCCACAACTGTATGGCATATTAGTGAAGTCTACTTATTATCTCTTGAGGGCATTCATAAGAAAGGCTCATCATGACTAAATAAACTGACCTATTTAATCTTCTTTTTTGCTTTGGCTAAAATCCTACATAAGGCTAAATAAATGCCATTAATTCCAATGAGGTTTAAGTGGCCTAATTATAGTTAGAATTGCTGTCCTTTAAAATAATCTAATGAGAAATTTGAGAATCAGGATGCAGTAACTATGATATCAAATATGCTTATATTATAATGGCATGTTCCCACAATATCTTTGAGGTTATACAGGGCTCTCCATATTCCATGCAATTTTCATCCTACCTTCTTTTTGTTGTTACAATAAATTTTTGCTATCAATGAACAATGCTGAGATGAATACAAAAAGGAGGTGTTTTTTTTTAAAGGAATGTTTTGAGAATGGATTCTATTCTCTATGGTTAAGATAAATCATTGGTTTATCTTCCAAATAAGTTCATTTATTCACATGGCTGTGCTATCAAAGAAAACTTCCTTTTGGTAATGTGATCTGAGAGTAAGCAAAAAAAAGTTTACAGAGCTGGGATTCCCAGTTTCCTAGTTTGCAACAATGCCTCCAACCTACAAATTGCTAGTCAAGGAGCGACATTTCTTCTTGTTTTGGCCCTTCTGTGGTTGGCATTCAGTTATACCTGTGTCCAAGAAAGGTCTACAAAACATCTTTGGACTCTGTGCTGCTATAAATAAGAAAGCAATTCTGTTCTTGTTTCCTTTTGCCTTCTTGTTGCCTTTACCCACAGCTGTATTTGTACTGCTTTAGTTCATTTTTTTTTTACTTTAAAAAGAATAAACTTCAGAACTATATTTTATGATGGAAGGACCAAAAGGTAGATTGGTATGGAATGGAGGAGATTGGAAATAAATGCAAATAGCACAACAGAAAAGTTATTTAACTATATGCAATCAGGTAAATATAGAAGAAGCAGGTTAAACGCATCATAAGCATATACATTTATTTGCCAAAAGAAAACGAACCCCCCCAAACTAAAATGACATTCTTTCTAGTTTGTATATATGGTATAAGATTTGTTTCTTACTGGTCAGCTTTCAGCCACTCACTTCCAAATGACTGTAGGCAGCTTAACTTATGCAAGGCTTATAAAATCAACAATAAAAACCCTAATTTAAATAAGGTTATCTAGGGAACAAAAATCAACAACCAGATGAAAAGAAGTGTAGTATAGAACTTCTACTTAAACAGAGTTTCAGTAGACCTTTCAGAGTTTTCAGGAGACCTCTTTATTAGCATCTTATAAATGTACTCATAGAGTCATTTCAGATGTTCAGAGAGCCAGGGTATAAGTAAATAGGAGGATACAAGTAAATAGGAGGATAAGTACAGATCCTGCTACTTGTATCTTCCTAAATGGCTCGTGCTTATGGACAAATATAATGTTATGTATATATGTATATGTTAGCTACCAGTTCCTGAGCCAAAAGAGAAGGATACTGAGATAAAACCTCCTTCCTTGATCTTATTCTATAATATGGTTGGTGAAAGATGCTGTCCTTTTTTTTACTACTGAAAGCAGATTGGTGGCTGACTTTCCTCTCCCATCTAGAGTCAGCAGCAGAAAAACAGCTACCAATAATTCATCCTAATACAGCAGGAGTGTCAAACTCAAGGCCCATGGGCTGGATCCAGTCCACGGGGTGCTTAGATCTGGCCCACGGGGTTACCCTGGAAACAGTGAGGGTCTGACCCACTGTGCCTCTGCCAGCGAAAATGGGCTCCTGAGTTCTGTTTCTGGCTGCAATGACCTCCTGCAATCCTCTGCCAGTGAGGCCCTCCCGAGCTCCGTTTTCACTGGCAGAATGTTGCAGGAGGTCTTTGCTGTCAGAAACAGAGCTCAGGAGCCTGTTTTTGCTGACAGAGCGCTTGGGCCACCACAGGCACCCCCAACATGCGTGACATTGAGCAAGCCACCGCCACTCTGGCCATCCCCACCCCAGCCCACTGAGGTCAAACACAACCTTGATGCAGCCCTCAATGAAATCGAGTTTGACACCCCTGTAATACAGAGTGGAATTGGAGTGCGATGAGTTAAGAGGGATGTTTAGTAACCTATCAAGATGCACAACTAGATGTGACAAGTGCAAGAGGAGTTGTGGGGAAGAGGAGGGCTCTCATGTCAGATCTCGTGTCAGTTTTCAGCTACAAATCAGACTGGAACCACTTTGACAAATTCATAAGGAAATCCAAGAACTGGAAATAAGTCAGTGGTGGGATTCAGCCAATTCGCATCAGTTCGGGAGAACTGTTGGTTGTTAACTTTCTGAACGATTTGGTGAACTGGTAGTTGGAAGAAATCATTAGGGCAGAGAACCAGTTGTTAAATTATTTGAACCCCACCACTGAAATAAGCACTATTTATTGAAGAACAATGGTAAGCACCCATAACCAAAAGAATTCCAGTGACTGTAATTTTTCAAAAAACAACCTTATTATATTATGTATGTCTTATTATATAAGATTCAAAGGCTGGCTTGTTTCCATCTATTCTTTGTTTTTGCAATGGTCAGATTTGTTTTTATCTTTTTTGATGGCATATCTAATGCTCTCCAGAGCCTCTCTCCTGCATCTGTTACCTGTACCTGGATGATTTGTGATCATGGATAAGTGCTGTTTTGAAAATAGCCTGGCTGGCAGATAGAAAACCCTGAATGGGGAATGCAGAGGAAGAGCAAAGAATAATTGTTATTGAGTGAGCTATGTTCCTCAGTAGTGCATGTTGGTAGTTCAGTGACCATGTTCTGATCTCTCATGATTGGCAGCACTTGGAAGGTGCCACTAGATGACCATGGAGAACACATACACTAGAACTTCTAGAATCATCACCTGGTGTCTTAAGCTAACAAAGCCTGAATGGAGTACTCAAATTAGTGTCTATACCCGTCCCCCGCCCTGGGAATAATTAGTGTTGAAAATACACGAGACTAGGGAGTGTTGCTCAGTCAGGGAGATAGTTGCACCACTCTTGACAAAGACTTAGCAATAATAAGATAATTAAAAAACATGAAAACTCTTGCTGGTAGAAGCTGTTGAAAACTGCAACACACATAATGGTGACAAACCATGTATAGTAGACAGAACCTGCTTCTTTCCCAATCTTAATTGATATTCTGGGATGCATAGGACTAGCACTCTTATGAACAGCATATTGTACCTGCATTTAAAAAAAGGACCATTCTTCTTTCAAAAGAGTGCCAAATCTATATAAGAAAATGCTATGGAAAGCACTGATCATACATGAAGGCAGGGGTTTCCAAACTTGGACATTTTAAGACTTGTGGATTTCAACTCGTAGATTTCCCCAGCCAGCATAGGAATTCTGAGAGTTGAAAGTCCACATGTCTGAAAGTTGTCAAGTTTGGAGACCCTTACATTACAGGGCAGATGTCTCCTTAGAAGTGAGGTGCCTGATCTGTCCAGCAGCCCAAACCCAATGGCCATGGAGAACAATGCCCAGTGATTGATTGGAGGTGAGGTGAGGCAAGGCTTGCTTCCCTGCTGCACCCATAACTGGCTGAGAGAAGTTAAGCAGATTCCCAACCCCTGACTTGAATTGGCAACTGCATGACCAGGGAAGCAAGCGGGGTAACTTCCATGCAAAAATTGGTTCGGGAGAAGAGGGAAAACCCTGATGTCTATTTTATTTTTTATTTTATTTGGTTTGTCAACTGCTTACAAGATAATAGGTATAAGTAAAAACACAGTTATGAATACATGGATACATATAAGAAAAATAAAAGAAACCATAGGACAGGGATGGTAGGCATGTTGATGCGCTTATGCACACCTCCTACAGCTCTCTTAGGAAAGGGGTGAGGTCAATAGTAGACAGTCTAAGGTTAAAGTTTTTGGGGTTTGGGGAAGAAACCACAGAGTTAGGTAGAGTATTCCAGACATTGACTACTCTGTTGCTGAAGTTGTATTTCCTGCAACATTGGCTTTCTAACATTGGCTTTAAATTGCTCAAGTATCAACTTGGGAAAAGATGAAGGCAAAGTTATAAGGATATGGGAGGAGAAGTGGTTAGTGAGGTATGTTCATTTTAGGACTGGGGCAAATGAGCAAGAGTGGAACGCTTCTCCAGTTGTAAGGAATCCAATGTAATATGAGCAATCTACCGTTTCTCTCTTCAGCAGATGCCTATCCTCAAAATACACCCTGGATGTTCAGGGTAGCTCTGTATCCAAAAATTTTTCAGAGATTTGGGAAGAAAGAGGAATGTTTATACCTAATTCATTCACACCCTTCTCTCAGTGGAATTACACCAGAGTAATTTTGAGACTTGGCACTGTATCTGAGTGTTTGTTGTAGCTTCAAAGCCACTTGAAACCCCAACATTACTTTTTTGCTTTCAAATGTGTCTACAACATTTAGAGATGCAGCCTTGGGCCATTTTAAGCCTTAGACTAGTCTAATAAGTTTTAAAAACTGCTTTCTAAACTGAAACCATAAATCAGGAAAGAAGTAGAAACCTACAGTTTTGTTCCCTAGCATGACATTGTCCACTCCAGAGAGACTTTCTTGTCTTATAATGCACTGAGAAGATTTAAAGCATAATGGTATGCAAATCTGCCTTGCATTAACTCTACTCAGCACTGTGGGATCTCCAATAAATATGCCCAGAGCAGGACTTTTTAAAGATATGTGGCTGATTATTATTATTATTATTACAGTACAGGCTTTGCCCGCAAATTGCCACATTTCAAATGAACACTGAAGTTTCTTAGAAAAGTTTCTCTTTCTTCTTTGTCTTCTAAATGTCTCTTCATGACTTAAAGAGGTCAAGAAAACATGCTAAGCTTTGTATTAGAAAATAGGATATGGGTGATGTTAATCAACTCTTCAGAGCTTAACCAGATCACCTCTGAACTTGAATAAGAAGGCATTTCCTGACAGTAAGAAAGAATTAATCAATGGAACAGCTTGCCTCCTGGAGTTGTGGTGCTTCATTACTGGAGGTTTTCAGGAAATAATTGGATGTTTAAGGTCTCCTATCCTGGATAGGAGATTGGACTAGAAGATCTCCAAGGTTCTTCCCACTGACCTCTGCAACTTTTTATACAAAGACTTGGAAATTTTTTAATTAAGTCAAAGTAAGCAGCTATTTGGTACCTGGGTTTTAAATTAAAAATAGACAATAAAGCATTTAAGATAGTGCAGATGTCATTGAATCAATTGAGAAAGTGTTGGGAAAGCAAACCTACTTCACCTCATCCCCTTCACCCCTATTTTCAACGCATGTTTACTTACCTTCTTGCAATCTTATGTCAAGCAGCATTTTAAACATTTTTGCTTTATTTACTTAAAGTAGAATAAAATCAGTTCTTCATGTTTCTCTTGGGGAAAAAAAGCCTCCTCACCACCAGCACCCATTGCAAAATTACACATTCAAGAAACAGATGTAAAATTGCACAGAGCATTGCTGATGAACAGACCCTCTCAGCTATATACTGGAGCAGTATTTCTCAACTTTGGCAACTTTTAAGATCTGTGGATGTCAAGTTCCAGAATTCCCCAGCCAGCCATGCTGACTGGGAAATTCTGGGATTTGAAGTCAACAGGCCTTAAAATTGCCAAAGAATAGAATAGAATAGAATACTTCATTGGCCAAGTGTGATTGGACACACAAGGAATTTGTCTTAGTATAAATACTCTCAGTATACACAAAGAAGGAACATTCGTTAAGAATCAAGAATCATAATGACACTTAATGATAGTCATAGGGTACAATCAACATCAAATCATACTAGGAAACAGAGGATACAAGCAACAAAGTTATAGTCACAAGTGGGAGGGGATGGGTGATAAAGAGTGATGAGAAGATTAACAGTAATAATAGTGTACACTTTGTAAATAGTTTAACAGTGTTGAGGGAATCATTTGTTTAGCAGAATGATGGCTTTCGGGGAAAAAACTGTCCTTGTGTCTAGTTGTTCTGGTGAGCAGTGCTCTATAGCGTCGTTTTGAGGGAAGGAGTTGAAACAGTTTATGTCCAGGATGTGAGGGGTCTGTAAATATTTTCACAGCCCTCTTTTTGACTCGTGCAGTATACAGGTCCTCGATTGAAGGCAGGTGGGTAGTAATTGGTTTTTTTGCAGTCCTAATTATCCTCTGAAGTCTGTGTCTGTTGAGAAACACTACATTAGAGCCTATTAAAAAAATCTCAGGCCTGTCTTATTTTTGCAATCCCCGGCAGACAAGGTATTTACAGAGCTTGATGATGTTCTGCAAGTTATCTAAGCTTGTTTCAAAAAAAGGCCCTGTAGCATCCCACCTTTAAATGTTCTTCAATGTCCGTGTTCAAAACAATCCAGAACATTTTTGCACACAGAAATATAGCATTCTATGAAAAGCACCAGATTTTCTTAAGAAATTAGCATTTTCTGGCAGGGATTACAAGTCCCATTATATGTCCTTACAAAAGATTGGAAGGCCAAGCTTTGATTCACTTGCTGCATTTGTACCCCCATCTAAGCAATTTTTGCTATCTGCTTCAATTTCAATATCTGTATATTGATAATCACAATATACATTGAGTCTCCAGAGGATTCCTAAGTTATGGAGTTTGGATTGCCTGGAGTAGAGCAGACCTTGGTATTTTATGCCCTTAGACCACATTTGGCCCCTTTGGCTGTCCCTGACCAGCCTGTGTGGATTGCTTTTGTTTCAAAAGCAACTGCTTTTTTTTTTTTTAATTTATGTATGCATTCCTATGCACTTTCACAGCCCTATTGATTCAACTTTCTGCAACAATTCCAGTTTCTCATGTGGCCTCTTAGAAAAATTAATTGTCCATTCCTGGATTAGAGGGAAATGGATTTGTTGTTAACATACCCAGGGATGTTATGAACAGATTACACCATAAACCTAGTTCCACATGTGGTTAACATTCAACTCAATTGATTCCATTTAATGTTGAGTTTTCCAAAGATACTCTCAAAGATTCATTTGTTGAGAATGTTGTCCTCCTCCACTTTAAGATCTTTTTGTTTTATTGAAATATGGAAATAACACAGTGATCTTTGACTCTAATATCTATAGAGGAAATAAACTTCTTTTGGCTTAGCTTTCATCTATTTTTATCATCTATTTTAATTAAATTGTTACATTAAAACAACCTGTTAATAACTCATTGAAAAGACATACAAAGAGAAATCATGCAAAAGGGTACGGAATGTTGTTGGAATTTCCTTTTTTTAAAGCCCCCCCCTCCCTTCCCCTCCCCCAGTTTTCTATTTCTAGTATCATATTTTGGAATTCATAGCTTGGCTTCCTATTGTAGCACCCCACAGAGTTCTGTTTTTAAGAATACTATGCTTACAGCTTTGTGTAAAGGAAACCACAGGAAAAGTTGGTTAGTTATGCAATGTAAGGAATGAAACTTTCAGTAATTTATATAAACATATACCATATAAACATTATGGTATATGTGTGTATTTGTATTATAAAAAGTAATTATTGCTTTAAAAATATGATGTATGTAATCAAAAATAACCTGTTTACTGAGATGAAAATGGTTGCAACCTTAAGTATATTTCTTTGATGTATTGAATTGCATAGATATTATTTTTGAAAAATGTTCTTAAGGGGCAATCTAACACCCTACATTATTGCCAAGTTAAGTTTACATACAAGATGTTATTCAAACCTTACTTTGAACGTGTTTGGGAATCTACTTACCACATGAATGTAGAAGAAGGTAGTACAGTACTGCATTGTCAGTTTTTGCCTTGGATTCCTCTCAGATACAGTTCTTCCTGAGCCAAGATTTCATTCCCTAAAGCTCAGAAGGAATTTGAAGACCATGTGCTCTTGTCTTCATTCTTGCCAATTTAGAAATATTGAGAATGAGGAGGGAAATTTCCTTTCTCCCTTAAGGTCAGTATCAGAAAATGTGGCACTCTCATAATGAAAGGAAAGAAAAATAAACTAACTTGCACACTGCTCTTCATCCACGTCTTCACATAGATATTTGGAGGTGTGATCTCAGAGGATTGACAGGGCACACAGTCATGAGCTTCAGGCCTGCACTGCAATAAGGCAAGTTTAAACAGCTAGCTCACAACCCTAAACCTCATTTATATCTTATTATTGAGATTGGTGTCTAGAAGTGTTGTCTGTTGTCTGTTGGGGTGGGGTGAAAGATAAGAAAGTCAAAGGGGTATCATGATTATAAATGGAAGCCCTGCATGCACTGTGATTCATGTAAAATGGAACAGGGCTTTGATTGCCTGGTTGCAGAAATTCTGCCCCAATTGTGGTCATAAATTGAGAAGTACCTTTATTCCATTTAGCTTTATAAACCATGTGTTATTTAATCACGTTCTTTGACATAACTTGTGACCAACTGGTTCATGCTGTTTTGCCTTCTACAGTATTTTCAATAGTATTGGACAGCTCTGGAGGCATTTGCTACAAAACATTTTCTTTTCAAGGAACTATCACTCTCAATCTTACTTGTGTTAATACTTCTGTTTGTATTACTTTGTTGGATTATTTTGTTCCTCTGGGAAATTCAAAAATGCCAGAGATCTCTTTCATCTCACCTGATATTGTTTAGAGATTTGCCAAGTAAGTACTTCCTAAATATATTTACAGAAGAAGTAATATGATTACACTTCACAGAAACACATTTACCTATGTATATGTACATATGTTTAAATGAAAATTGGAAGTTCCATTCCAGATTAATTCATTTTGGAATAATTTTTGCCCTTGCCTAAAAATATTTAAATATCTGAAGCCTGATCACATTTATTCATAAACACTGTGAAATGTTGGTATCAAACATTCCACATTTTAAAAAAAAATCTTTTTTTTAATCATCATTTGGGTGAAAGCTTCAAAGAAGCTGAGCTATCAATATACCAGGAACTCTTAATTCTTGAAGTAAATCCTTGAACCCTGTGAAAAATGTAAATATCAAGAATTTTTAGTGTTGAAGTTTTTCTTAATAAAAGTTGTCATTTCCTCAAAATCTCATTAGTTTATGATACATAATAAATTATTAACATGTCAGCCATGTGTATGTACAACTCTTAAGACTGATAATTTTTCAAATGTATTTGATTAAAAAAATTATATCTGCCTATTTTCATTTTGGGTCTCAAGGGGGGTTAAAATGTTCATAAACAATACTATTCAACCATCTAATTATTTAACCCACCTAACACCTAATTTGAAAACTATAAATACCCTGAATAAAAAGAAATGTTTTATGAAAAAAATTCCTCAAGATTAAAGTTGTTGTTCAATGTGGAATAGGAGGTGGTGGAATGTCCTTCACTGAAGGAGTTTACAAGGAAGGTGGAGGGCCATCTAGTAGAGTTAGATTCCAAGATTCCTTCCAAACTATGTATTCTATTAATCTGAAGTCTCTCCTAAAAATAATTTAGAGAGGACCAGCTTCACTTCCACTGTCTAGTTCTTAAATATCCTAAATCCTTCACAGAAAAACAGAATTAGTTCTTGATGTTAAGATGTCTACATTATAGCAATAGCAATAGCACTTAGACTTATATACTGCTTCATAGTGCTTTACAGCCCACTCTAAGAAGTTTACAGAGTCAGCATATTGCCCCCAACAATCTGGGTCCTCATTTTACCCATCTCGGAAGGATGGAAGACTGAATCAACCTTGATCCAGTGAGATTTGAACTGCCAAACTTCACCTAGCAGTCAGCTGAAATAGCCTGCAGTACTGCACTCTAACCACTGCGTCATCTCGGCTCTCTCTTATTATGCTTCACAAGTAGGGTCAAAGGTGGTATTTAATGGAAAACAGAAGTCCTCTAAAGTTTATTGCTTTGATGTGTACATATTAATGTGGATATTGGTAAGGTAAACCCTACACATGCAACATAAGAAGTTCATCAATCAGGAAATGCTTATGTATGCATAATACTATTATCTACCTGACTGGCTTTTATACAGACATAAAAAATTATATTAAAGCAAATATTTTCATCAAATCAAGTTTACAATTCTGAGTTTAATGAGTCAGATGTTTTTCTTCCCCGGGTGCTTACTCTACAAGTTGTCCTTGATTACAAACTATCCTGGGAAGAGTGCCATCCTGTTAATCTTAGCTGGCAATTTTGGACACAAGAAGAGCAATAGATGAAATTGTGGTTATGGCAAGGAGGACTTCTAACAGGCCACATTGGCAGATGAGAGGAAATGGTGGTTTTGTCTTACAAAGTTGACTACTTGCAAAAAACACTTTTGGGTTCAGTTAGACTACAAATAGAGAACATAGACTACAAATAGAGAACATAGACTACAAATAGTGAACAGGGACAAGTCTGTCTAAGATTTGCCTATGCTAATTTATATATGCACAAAATAAATTTGATCATGGTTATCTTAAATAGAACCTTTCAGCCTCATAATGAATACATTAACTTAATTTGCCTGCTGACTACTGATACATAATATTTAGGCCCCTGTTATCCCTAAATGAACTTCGGAGTTGGCAGACGAAGAGGCCTTCATCTGACAGATTCTTTTCTGAAAATAGGATACTCGCTGGGGTATCCATGACATGGACAAGGGGTTGAATAATGTTAAATGTTATTATTTTAATTATGTAGACAACATAATTCATATTGTTTCTGCTGTGCTGTTAGGATGCATGTGCTCTTATTGTGATTTGCTTTCGATTCCTCTAGATACATCACCCCATTTCTTCATCTGAGTCTCCTGCTTTGTCCATATCATGATTATGCTCAAAGCTCCTTGAAATACCTTGCAGATTAATAAACTTGAAAATATGTAAACTGCTGGTTGGATATCACTGAGGATTCACTGCTTGAGCAATTTCTTTTTGAGAATAGCATGCATTTTATTGAAGCCCTTTCTTGAACTGTCTTTGATAGCTTAAATGGAATCTCGGATACCTCCTCCCATGAAAATCTGCTACCATGAAGTTGGAAGGCAGGAAATTTATTGAAGGAAGGGCCGTTTAGATTTCTTCCAGCCTAATCAAAATAAATATCCATAGATTGTATGAAAAGTGCTAATCATTTAAACGATGATAAATGATAACTATCTGAACTATGGAAAGATGAAACCACAGGTCCCTGACATCTCTCCTCTCTTTGTTGTCTTTGGCATTGGTCTTTGAGTAAAATCTACCTATCTAAATATTGACAGGGTCATTCTTTTTTGTTTCAAGGAATACTTTTCTCTGGCTTTTAAAATAATGCTGCCAAACTTTAAAGCAGTTTTCTCTATCCTGCTGCTCTTGTTAGCTGGCTTAGGGATTATGAAAGTGGGATTTCAACACATTTGGAGGCACCAGGTTGAGGTAGGACTACTTTAAAGTAACACTCTATTGTCTTACTGCTGCAGTTGAGAAAAAGGATAAAGACAGAAGCTACACAGTTAGATATATGATCTCTCTTCCTGACGCTTGGTGTTCCTTTTGTGCAAAAAGTTTGTAAAGATTTTCAGAGATACAGAACCAATGTGAGAACAACACTTGTCCTGAGAGAAGGTATGTAACCGACTCGCTCTTTCCCCACCCTCTTTTACTCCTGTGCACTTTTCTGGCAGCATTTGAGACGGATGTGAGAGAATTTCAGTCCTCACTGGAAAACAAGCCAACTAAACATAACAGATTACATCAGCTCAGGCTTTTCAATTCCTGGATGGTAGCAGTGTGCTAATCCAAACTTCATCCTGGATTTCGCAAAGTAAAACAAGGGAGGCTGGCAAGAGCACAGATTGAGGAAACTGACGACGGCAGGCCTTGTGGGCAAGGGGCTGTATAAAGCTCCAAAATTTGTAAGCTGATCTTCAGAACTTTCATATTGGGTTCTTTGCTCCTGTATCCCTGAACAGAAGACATCTGACTGAATTTTTGCAACCTGTCATTTTGGACAGTGTAATTGGGCTTTCATCACACCAGGAGTCATGGCCAGTTTTCTGGTGCTCACCCTACTTCTGGTACCCATGAATGTCAGAGCTACCTGGAGCGCCAAGTATGCAGTAGATTGCCCGGAGTCCTGCGATAGCAGTGAATGTAAAAATCCACAGCATTGTAAGCGGACTGTGTTGGATGACTGTGGCTGTTGTAGGGTTTGTGCTGCAGCTCTGGGAGAAACTTGCTACCGGACAGTTGCAGGAATGGATGGTGTCAAATGTGGGCCTGGACTGAAGTGCCAATTTTTTTCTGAAGAAGATGATTTTGGAGATGAGTTTGGTATCTGCAAAGGTAAAGAATGGTCGTTGGATAACATTATCTATCATGACAATTAATGGTCAATGTATAGCTATTGGAAATTGCTCCCAAATATATCTGTTGCTCATTTGTGTGTGTGTGTGTGTGTGTGTGTGTGTTTGAGTGTGTGTGTGTAATGTACTTTGTAGGATAATTAACCCGTGATTGAAAAAGATAGTTATTGATGGTATTCATATACCTAACACAGGTATCTTCATTTTACCAGAGGCTATAAAATGGTTTAGAATTTCTCTACTTAGCAGACTGGAAAATAATTGCCTAAAGTACCCAAGAAATTGAGCATTTAATCCTAATTCTACTGGCACCCTATTACCCACGGGGAAGCAATATGCAGATATTATCTGAGAAACTTATAAAAGTATTTCAAAAGTGCCTAGGTCAATATTCTTTCCCAGAGAAATATAATGTATTTTTATATGTGCTGCAATGAAGAGAACAACACCTGCATTTTATAAGATGGATATAAGCTTTAGAAGGAAGCATAGATATGGTGATACACTCTGGTTTCTCTTCAGATTGTATAAATCTTTCACCTACATATTATGTAAAAAGCAGAAGTAGAATTCTAGAGTTAGGCTGCAGAAGAAGGATTCCATTTTTTTAATACTGCCATGTTAAAAAAAAAGGCCTCCTGCACATTGTACACAAGTATGCCATGTAGATAATTCTCTACTTTCTTCTTTCTTCTGAAATAATTTTGCATATAGTCTTTTTCTTTCTTTTTCTTTCTTTCTTTCTTTCTTTCTTTCTTTCTTTCTTTCTTTCTTTCTTTCTTTCTTTCTTTCTTTCTTTCTTTCTTTCTTTCTTTCTTTCTTTCTTTCTTTCTTTCTTTCTTTCTTTCTTTCTTTCTTTCTTTCTTTCTTTTCCAAGTTAAAATAGACTGCAATCTAAGGTGTTTCTTTGGTGACATACCACAAATAGAATACTTTATTGGCCAAGTGTGATTGGACACACAAGGAATTTGTCTTGGTGTAAATACTCTCAGTATACATAAAGAAGGAACATTTATTAAGAATCAAGAATCATAAAATAAATAGCTTTGAACCCTTTAAAAGACAAGTATAGGTCCATATATATGGGACCTCAACATAGCTGAAGACATATTAAGAAGTTTCTGCTGAGTTTCAGTGAGATCGAAATGGTCCAGTTAATTTGGGACAAGGCTAACAAACTAGCAAAGAAACCTGTACAGAAGTCAGAAGGAGTCTGGTCATTTCTTTTTTTTGTTAGTATAAATTAAGTGTCTTATATAGCTGTAGGAATCTGTTAGGCTGATAACTGAATATAGCCACTTTTGGATTACTTGAGGATATAATCTTGCAAATAGTTGTTGGAGAATATCTTCTAGGTGATTGTGTTCAATTTTCCTTCAAATTTGCAATTATTACTTTGGAGTAAACTTCTTGGTAGTTTTATAGAAAGCACATTTCTGCAAACAGGCTTCTTGAGTGAATAGATTACATATTTACATGATGAAGTGGTATACTGTGAGTGAAGTGATTTTTGTGGCTTTTAAGAAAGGAGAAGATAAGCTAAATATTCTGACAAAATAAATAGTTTCAAATTATTCAAGATATAACTTCAGTGACATCATTTAGTTACAAATAGCAATAAAACTCTACACTGCACACTGTTCTTACTTTTTCTGATGTTCATTTGGAGTGTGTCCTACTGTGTTCAATGCAGTTTACTCCCAGGTGAGTATCTGCCACTTTCAGCATTGAAGTCCAAACACAGTTATTGAAGAATTATTTTCTTCAGTAATTAGTTTGATCATTAATCTATTTTGATAACTTTGAACACTTTTCTTTTAAAGTGTTAAAAGCATCTGTGGTAAAAGAAACAGAGAAACACCTTAGATTGCTGGTCTATTTTAACTTGGAAAAGAAAGAAAGAAAGAAAGAAAGAAAGAAAGAAAGAAAGAAAGAAAGAAAGAAAGAAAGAAAGAAAGAAAGAAAGAAAGAAAGAAAGAAAGAAAGAAAGAAAGAAAGAAAGATGGATGGATTATTTTGGTACTTACATAGAAGATAAATTAAGAATTTAACTTTAAGAGTAGCCCTAAAACATGCACACGCACACACACACACAAACACACACACACACACACACACACACACACACACACACACACACATACACACACACAAGGGGGGAGAACCCCTTCTTACAAAAGGAAACTAAATACAGATAGAGCATGGCCGGTGCCCACTGGGTACTGAATCCAAAATAAAAACTGGAAAAGAACATGGATAAAATAAATCTCAGAGGCTTCTACCTCTGAACAGCAACCTCTGAACCCACATTTTGTTCTTTAATAAATAAACAAGACTACCAAGAAGATTTTAAACTCCCACTAGGAGATTAATTATGTTGATAAACTCCCCTTCTCCTTTAAAATATGCTGGGAGATAATGAGGATCCTTCAGATGCAAGGTTCTAAAGTCTTCTAAAATATACTGTAGTCATTTGAATGTCTTTACAGAGATTTTCTTGACTGTTAAGAACAATTTATGTAACTGTCAGGTCACTGCCAATAGGAAGTAAGAATGAGATGCTTCTGTTATCCAAAATAAACATTCTGAACATTCTTTCTCTCTCCTCTTTCCTCTGACAGAATATAATTTTCTATCTACTGTCTAAATTGATAAATTCAGTCTTACTTTATTTATTTATTTACATAACCTGTAAGTAGGTTATTAAGTCTTGCAAACATGGGGGTTTCTCCATATGTCCTTCTTGTATTAGTAACAAAGAAAAAAAAAGATTTCTGTTATTCAAATAATCATTTTGGTCATATAAGATGTAAGCTTGCACTGTAAACAGATACACGTATAAATCTGCTTTAAGGTATAACATGTTTTGCATATTTTTTTACAAGTTTCCAACTTCAAAATACCACTGTTGATGATGGTAATAGTATATCTTGCTTTGCTGCTTATATTATAACCTAAAAGCTGGTTAATATATCATGTACTGCTATGTATTAAAGCAATTAACACTTCTATACAACTAGATTGAATTTGCATGTTGGAAACGGCCCATACATGTTGCAGCCATTAAACTTTTGCTCCATCTTGATTCAAATGTCAATTTTAGATGTTGATTCAAATCTCAATTCAAGAAGAATGCTTTTGAGAGTCAGCCTAAATGTCTCACAAGGCTGTTAAAATAGTTAGAATGTTAGAATAGAATAGAGCTGGAAGAGACCTTGGAGATGATCTAGTCCAGCCTCCTCCTCAAGCAGGAGAACCTATACTATTTCAGATAAATGGCTGCCTAGTTTCTTCTTAACTTCCATTGATGGAGCGCCCATGATTTCTGAAGGCTAATAATAATAATGAATGAATGAATGAACAATGAATAACAATAATAAAACCAAATAACTTTTTTAAAAGATACAGTATTGAACAAAGTCTAGGATAACTTAATTTTACTAGAACAAAATCAACAAAACCATGGCTAGTAGTAACAATAGGATTGTCAGGTTTGAGCTGCAAAAAGTCATGTGACCACTAGATGGGAGCAAAGAGACCTAGAAAATAAACTAATTGCTACGTCCAGTGGCTGTCTATATTTCTGCATTCGAGATAACCATTGAAGGTAAGAAGGAAAGGCCAGGGTTAATCATTATTTTTCAGGCATGCTCTCTAGCCTTGAGGAAAAAAATACCTCACATTCCTACAATAATGTTAGTCTGTTAGAAGAAAAGGTGAAGTTCTAGAAGGCCATATCAAACTTCTAGAATCAACTGTCTTTCTTACATTCCAAAGTCAAGATGCAGCATACTCAAATTTAGCTGAATTAATTTGTCAAGGGCCATAATGCATTAGATAAGGAATAATTTGTCAAGACTTTCCCAACTCCCTCAGTCTGAATCACATTTACATTTGGCTGTTTTTTTTATATATTTAAAATTGCTCTCAAAATTATTGCAATACTTTTTGTTTTAAACATTTAAAAATGAATAGCACAGGCATCCATTGGACCCATTAGGGTGGGGAGAGAATGTCAAGATGGCAACCACGAGCCTCTCCCCTCTTTTAATGTATGTCATGACACAGATGCCCCTATAGCAAGTATCTTCGTTAAAGAGACACTACCCCTTATTTTTGTGTTAGCTAAACATTATGGAAACTCCCTTGGTGGTATCAACAGTTTAAAACCATGAAAAAAGATGTTTTTTTTAACTCAAAGGTGACAGATACTTCCTTGTAGAGGTTTTAAGGAAGAGGCTGCTTAGAGATGAGGAAAGATTGCTATAACTACAGATTTTGGCATCATGGAAAAATTGGATTAAATGACATTCAACCCCTGTAGGAAAGGATGTATCTTTTTTGAAGATGATATGCACTTACATATGAACATGCCATATGAAAACAAGGAATATGTTTATTGTCTCAAGCTTCATTTATTTTTCCCTGCTATTTCAATATTAATATAGTCCCAAGTCCAGTGGGATTGTTCTAACATCACTCTGTGCAAACAAACCTTCAAATGAAAAGAAAATATAGAGAAATAATGTGGGTAATAGCACTTTGTACTGATTGATGTGAGCCATTTTTATACCTAGCCAACTTTATCTACTCCTCCCAAATTTGTATTTTAAAAGGCTGAAATATGGGATTAACCTCCTGGATATAAAAAATAATATACATTTGAAAAGAACATATTCATAGAATTTTTCAAGGAACAAAGATAATTTATTTTGCAATCTTGGAAATGTAGGAAGATAAATATATGAGCATTGCTATAATGAATTTTCATGTTATGATATGATGAAACCCTTAAACAAGCCTTCCTCATTTGGCATTCTCTGCTTGTGTTGGAACACAACTCTCATAATTCCTAGGAAGACTGGTCCGTAGGAATTCCAGGAATTGCAATCCAGTATTTCTTACAAAACACTCTTTTAAGGGAAAGAGATTTTAAATGAAGAGGTGACATTTATAGTACTATCCAAGGATGTTGTTGAATCTACTGAGGTTCACTAAATAAACTGAAAATAAAAATAATTGTGAAATAATAAATTACTTTGTAAAAATTGTGTATGTTTGGAATTGCGAATCTTCTGCATATTTGTTAAAGGAAATGCTATACTCTCTGTGATTTAATTCCATGATATCACATGTCTATTCAGTAAAATTCAAAGACAGCAGAGGCAAGTATATTTAGAGTTGCATTCATAACATTCTACTTAATTGTTTAATTATCAAATTTGCATGCTGCTGAATCTTTCAGACTCATAGTGGCTTGCAAAATACTGATGTCGAACAAAATGCTTCTGCAATATAACATAAGGTTAAATCACAATAATATGTCTATTGTTTTCTAATATTTTATCTTGCAGAGTGTCCTTATGGTACTTATGGGTTGGATTGTCTAAGAACCTGCAGCTGTCCATCTGGCATATGTGACAAAGTAACTGGGAAGTGTGTAAAGTTTTCTTTTTTCCAATTGGCTGCATCAAAACCTCCCCACCAACGGAAATTACTACCACCTGAAGGTAAACCTAATTGCATACATTTCTTAAGGGTATAAAACAGGGGTGTCAAACTCAAGGCCTGCGGTCTAGATCCGGTCTGCAATGTAGTCGGATCTGGCCCATGGGACTGTCCTGGTCTACCCAGTGTGAAGAGGAAAGGTCAGGCCAGCATGGCTTCAGCCTGGTCTACCCAATGCGAAGACGAAACATGCCAGCAGTTTGGGGAATGGCAGCAAACTGGCCACGCCCAACCAGTAAGTCACGCCCATCCCCCTGAGGTCAACCACAGCCCTGATGTGGCCCTCAATGAAATTGAGTTTGATACCCCTGGTATAAAGCATTAGATTTCTCCATGCCACGGGTATTCTCATTTGCAAATGGTATTGAATTAATTGAGTTGTGTATCACAGTTGTATTATACGTACTTCAGAGAACCTCCGGGAAGATAACAATCCCCTGATGCTTTGCTTCAAGAAATATTTGACCTCAGTAATTATTTATTGGATCAGAATTCAATAAATGCACACAGAGAAGACTGTTGAGGCATGGTGCTTTAGTAATACTGTTGTTGCAATCAAAGAATGATTACTACTTCCCTTATCATTCTCCTGACCTCCCAACTCCTGTTGTGCTGCCTCATTGTGGCAGCAGGATATTCCTAGGGGGATGAGCAAAGAATGCTGTAGCATATTCCAAAAGCATATATTCCCAGCAGGGTCACCCAAGATGTTAAGGCATTTGCCCTAATAAATCTATATTGGCAGCAGTGATTTAAAAAGATGATGGAGGCAAATGATCACTTTACTGACACTGGCAAAGGCATCAATTCATACTATGTGGGAGGAGGCATAAGTAAACCAGTTCTATATTTTCACCAAGATAAACATATGGATAGAAACTCTTAAGAGTCAACAATGATTTGATGGCACATAATCAATTAAAAATGCTTGATTATCTTAATTAAAGACTTTACTGAAGCACTGAGCATTGTGTTTGAATATTAATATTTTGATTCTTATGGAAAACATGGGAGATTTATATTGATACAAATTTGTTCTATAAAAATATTCCCATTCCCATTTCTCTTACTTGAACATTATCCCTGAAATTACATGAGCATGTGTAAAATCAAATTCTTGTGATTCATTTCATAAGATCATCACTAAAGAGTTTAAAGCAGGGATCCCAAACCATGGTCTGTTAACCAGCATCGGGCTGTGACATGCCAGCAACCAGGCTACACAAAAAAGCAAAGCCCATCCACGGGAGGCAGGCAACATGCAAAACCATGGCCCCCTCCGGTCCACAAAAAAACCTTTCTCCATGGAACTGATCTCTGTTGCTGAAAAGGTTGTGGGCCACTTATTTAAAGATTTCCCTGTGTGGTTGAGACTGATTCAAGGGTATGGTGCTCATCTCTAATTCTTAGCCTAGGGAATCGATATTGTGTGAGAGATGCTTCCATTCATCATGTGGCCAGCATGAAAGATTATCATAATGTGTTGAGAATGGACATGATATTTAAAGTTCTTGATTCAAACAAAAACATTAGTTAAAAATCCACGTCTTGATTTTTTTAAAAAAACTAATCCCTATTTTTTTCTCATTTAAAACTTCCAGAGAATGACATGGGATCTGGCGACGGTAATTCCGTAGAAGAGGATTTTGTGAAGGAAAAAGACATTCACTCTCCAATCATGAAATGGCTAAATCCTCGCTGATATTAGCCTATGTGGGTTAGATTTCTAACCCATGCTTTCTTCTAATAGTGAATGTTCCACAAACCACTTTAAAACAGTAGATCTCTTGCAGAGGAAATGGTAATTTTTTTAAAAAAGAAGATCCAGTTTATGTATCTTTGGGAAAAGATTGAATTTCAGTAAAAACTGTGTACAGTGTACATGATTTTTAGAATATCTTCTGAATACAAAATGTATCATAAATCCTTGAATGTAAAATATAGTTGGAACTTGCATATTGCTGGAGCTTACATATATATTGAAACACATATATATCTTATTTTTTAACATTCTCAATTCTATATGTCCTGCACAAAATATTTATTCATCAAAGAACTGAAAACGTATGGGGGATAAAAATTAGTATATGTATTGTCTAGACTGAAATCCTAATTCCAGCAGTAGAGTAACAATAACACAGGTAATAGCTGTTGAATATGGAACCAGCCTTAATTCTGAATCCTATATATATTATTTGCCAGCAAGTCCAATGAATACAGTAGCATTTCCTTTTCTATTAAGCGTTCAGAGAATTTACTTTATGGCCACAATCTTATTCAGAGTTAAAACATACACTAAACAACTTTTTTACTGTTACCAATTAGCTTTACCCACATTCAGTTCTTCTGACTCAGATACAGATAGGTCTCCCATTCATCTCTGGATTACTACTTTAGCACTGCTAACCTCAATGATTAGTTTTCTTCTGCTGAAATCAAAAAGATGGTAAAATCTTTAAGGATGACTGGTCTTAACAATTACCTTCGTTATGGGTAACTTATTTGTGAACATTAAATGGTGAAAGCTCAGTATCTTAGAATGTATTTATTGGGGTTAAATTTTGCAGAAAACTTAGTCTGGCTTGAATTGTAAAGCTAAAACTGTGTATCTGAAGGTTGCAGCTCACAATAAGAGTGCCAATGCAATCAACATTACAGAAGTGCAAACGCTCTCTAAGTTAATGGATCATTTGAAGGCAAATACGATTTGAGGCTCCTTCAGGAATTCTGAGTTGCATAAAAAGGAGAAAGTTGCTTGTGTAGTTTGGTGGGCAGGATGAAAGAGTTTATTTAAATAGTGTTGTGAATATTTACATGTGTATAACTCTTTCGTTGTTTGCTTTGCCAGATATGATGAATCCTTTAAAGTTGTGTAACTAACTTACTGTTATTACAATATAAGATTGTATTTCTATAGTTGTTACAGTTAATGTAATTAATCCTTAATAAAATGGATAAAGTCTATTGCTTCCACATTCTGAGTTCTGTCCAGGTTTAATTTAATTCTTTTAATTTAGTTTCATTCAACATACATACAGTTTAACCTTGGGTATGCAAACTTCTTCCTTCATTGTGATATTTTTTGCACCAAAGGAAAATATATAGTTCAGGCTGGGCTATCAGGCATCCAGCAAAAGGAGGGCATATTTTCCTTTTTGTCCTTCTGTCCTCTGTCCAGCAGGCATAGCCTTAAAGTCAAACACTGTCTGGCTTTTTGAGTGTCTTCTGTATAGTGTGGGGTGAGCTTGGACTATTTTCACAACAACAGTCATTCATACTTACATGTATTGTGATCTTGTAAATTGTCTGCTTCTTTTTTTCTTTTCTCCTTCCACAAACTCGAAAGCCTAAATTATTATTACATTAATACATTATTTATTCCCTGATCCCAGCAATCAGCTTTAATCCAGCCCCTTCAAATTTACGACCAGTATAGTCTCTAGACTAGTATGTTTCTTTGGTGAATTTTGAAAAGTACACTGTTGTCAATTCTGTATTATTGCTAGTACATGTCCTTGAAAATAAATATTGTTGGAAAAATATTTCCAGCCTTTCTGAAGCTGGAGAAGATACTTTCATACACTGTACATGTGGGCCTAATTCCCCCTTTTTTGTTTTGTATTTTTCTTCCGTCTCTCATTTGACTTCCTTTCCAATTTCGCACTACAGGCAATCTCATTATTTTGAAAGCATTTAACCAAACAGGATGGCAGTTTGGGAATTTGAAGTCCTAAACATTGAGATAGTGGTAGATTGGGAAGGGCTGAAGCAAATTGTTATATCTACTCAATAATTTTAGAAACTTTGTGGCATATTTAAATTTCTGAAAACTCTCTTGAATTCAGTACAGGTCAAAACATGTACACTGGACTAAAATAAACATCTAAGTATAGTTACAGGTTCCATGAAGTTATTTTCTACTTTGCACTAGGAATGTTACTGAGGGAGGGAGGGAGACAGAGAGAGAGAGAGAGAAAGAGAGAGAGAGAGACAGAGAGAACAAAGCTGGATTCATCCATTTGATCAATTTTGACATAACATGAAGTATGAATTCAGTCACTGTGTTTTGTAATCATGATTCATAATTAGCCCAGCTAATTATGATTAACAAAAACAATCATCGTTAATGAAACCAAAGCACAGTGTGTTCTTTGAACTCAGCCTATTTCTGATATGAAACTGTGAGCTAACAATTGGGTTGTGGGAGCATCAGCATGTTAATTAATTGTGTCAGAAATTCCTTAGAAGATCCATTCACACTGAGGTTGCAATAACAAGTAATACAAAACTTAGCCTTTCAGTGGAACAGATGTCTTATTTTATAATCATTCAATCATTTGAGATATGCTTACACATAAATCTGTGGAAATAGAAAGCCCATCTATGTTAGTGAAGCATCACATATACATTGTACTTGATCACACTTTTCAAAAATGTTCCCTACACCTACCTCTTACAGATTTGGAGGTTTATACTGTTCACTCTGTTGTAACTTGAAACATTGAACATGGTATCCAGAATTTTATGTCAGGCAAGAAGACATAAGAATAGAGTATTAAAAAAAGAAGAAAAGCCAAAAAATGTTAAAACTATACGTAAGTGTAATTCAATTTATGTCACAATGAACACTTTGACTTTAAAAAGAAATCCCCGAAACGTAACGACTAAGCCTAGAGAATAAAAAGTACTGGTAATCCTAGATAACACAGGCTTTTTGAACATACATGTTCTGCTAGTAAGGTTTCCATTTACATTTTTTCCCTCAGGGTTAGAAATCAAATATTTAGTGCCAATAATCATCCTTTTTTGCCCACCAAAGGATGGCTTAATTCTAACACTCTCCCAATATACAAGAAAGACAATAGGCAAAATTCAGCTATGTATTGCACAATTAGCTAATGTCAGGAATTAGCAAACTCTATACTTGGTTTTTATACTGAAAACTTTTAGATTGGATGTGCTGAGGGAAATTCTTGGCTCCTGTACAAGTGGGTTTTAGATTAGGATATTCTACAATGGATTAATATGTAATTTCCTACCATTTACAGTTAGTCCTTGATTTATAACCACTTGTTTAATGATTAAAGTTACAACAGTGCTGAAAAAATGACCTATGATCAGTCATTACATTATAAATGTTACTGTGTCCCTGAAGTCATGTGATGAAAATTTGGGTGCTTGGCAACCAGCATGCATTTACAATGGTTGTGGCATCCTGAGTTCGGGTAAATGCCACTTATGATCTTCTTAGGGGGTGTCCAACAAGCAAAGTCAATGGAGGAAGCCGGATTTATATAATGACCTCAGTGATGTGATTGACAAATGAAGTAATTCACTTGATGACCATAGCACAAAAGGTTGTAATGTTGGGCACAACTCACTTAATGACTATATTGCTTAGCAACAGAAGTTCTAGTCCCAATTGTGGTCATAAGTTGAGGATAGCTGAAAAATACTCTACACTTATTCATGGCAGACCTTATGTTGCTTATATTAACTTAAGGGCAGCTTTTGACTCTATTCCTCTATTCTTCATGAGAGACTAGGGAGGAAAGTAGAATCCATTGATTGTCATCTTCTCAGGTTGATAATTTTGTTATATCAAAACATACAATGCAAATTACAGCAGCTCTAATAGTGATTTAACCTCTCCTGTTCCTATCTTTGCCTCTTTTTTCAACTTCTATACAAATAACATGACTGTGACCCTTTCTAAACTAGAATTTCACCAGGGGTGGGATTCTACCGGTTCTGTCCATTTCTATAGAGCCGGTTGCTCTGAAAAGCAGCAAACAGAGAGCATACATAGAACTGGTTCTATGTCTGTTGCTGTTTTGGCCCATCTGCTCACCCGGGTTCTTACCTGATCTTTATTTCCTGCATTTTCAACCACAGCTGCTTTGAGCGGCATAGCTGAGGTTGAAAAAGCAGAAAAAAAGGGCTTTTTCAACCGCTGCGCACCCGCGCGCAGCACTGCTCAGCTGTCCAGGCAGCTAGATGACGACGATATACACGTGTGCACATAAAATGTAAAATCACCAAACTGGTAGTTACACTGGTCAGATCCCAGCCCTGAATTTCACCCTCTCCTGCCTATTGTCCTATTTCAATTCTCTTGAATGCAAAAGACCTGGCCATTTTACTGGTACCCCAGGTGTGCCTTTACTGATGTTTAACTGATGTAGTGTCCTATTGTTCTAAGCAATTTATTGAAATCAATTTCACAAAAACCAAGGTTCTAGTTTTCTTTGGAAACTGCTTTAAGTCTCCTATTAAATGGGAAGTTAACAAAAGACCAAACGAGGAAGTTATTAGATTTCAAGTGCCCAGACATCTACTTCAACTCTCTATCCTGTGGAATAATCAACTTTGTGAGCTTTCTACAGGTAGTCTTCAACTTACAACTGTTCTCTTAGTGACCATTCACAGTTATGATTGACTCCCCAAAAGGTACCTACAATCCAGTTCTGAAGTTCCATGTTCTATGCTTATGTCCTCATTTGGCTAGAGTTTGTTTGCATTTCTCTTGGAACCCACAGGAAACTGAGCTAACTTGAATTCTGACTGAAACAAATTTTGGGGGGAATCTGTGGTTCACCTCACCTTACTAGATAGATTTTAAAGAGGCAAATTTGGATTTTGATCTGGCATTTCTGGTCTCTCATCCCTTATAGCATCACCATTTGGCCAAGATAAAGCCTTAAATGAATTAAAATGAAGAATTTGGGATTAAGATCTATAAAATGACAGGGTCAAAATCATCCAGCCCTGTAATGGCACAATTGAAAGATCTCCATGGATGATTCCTAGCTATCTCCATACTGCAACGTCCTGGCTCAGATTGGTGCACTATCTATTACAGAGACATTGGGGAAATTTAACAGTGTTCCATACAAAAAAATGTATGTTTGTCTGTTACAGAGACTGGGTCAGTAAAACATGCATTGTTGCACTGCCCATTATAGAAACCATGATGTCTGATACTCATAATCATTGAATTGTCAGCAATTTTAGTTTTTCTCTGATCAAGAAATTACAATCTTCCTTTTGCAAGACCTAACTGGAGATCCACTATAAAAGTTGCCAGGTTTCTAGATACAACTACAATTTACAGAAGCTGGATGATATCCTCTTCTCGTTAATTGTTTCACATTTGATTTTTTTCCTGTATTTTAAATTTTGTACTTTCCTGTATTTTATTAGTCTGGAATCATACATAATCTTAATATGTAACGTTTTTGTGTGGTTATTCTGTGTTTCAGGATGTGAAGAATGTTGTTTATGCCCAGAAGTTCTTGAAAAGAGAAAAGGAGAAATGAGAAATATAGGAAATTTTAGTTTACAAAAGTGTAGCATTTATAAAACCTTCGTCCTTAGTGTTCATGAATGTTAATAAGGAAAACAGCTTTCATGCTATCTTTCAAAAGCCAGCCTGCACAGCCCTTTTACAGGGTGCTAAAGAACAGTGATTAATCTATCCCATGGGTACCAAAGCATATATTTTAAAAGTTAGGAATCATAATTAACACCTGTCTATAGCACCGTATCTCTTTAAATAGCTGTTTTGATCACTGCAAAGTTTTGAAAGTATTTCCTGACACCTGGAAATTTGGTAAATATTTCCTGTTTTTATTGTGTCTGGAGAAGACAGGAATTTTCCAAGTTGAATCTGACTCCTTGACAGACACTTGGATGACCTGCAAATGGGTATTTATTTATCTTTTTCCTTACTAGATGTCAATATGAACTCATTTTATTTTGGAAAAGACAAAATTGACTCAAAGCTAGTTGAATGCTGACTGAGATATTATTTTATCCGTTTAAGGTAACTAAAACATTTTACAAGTGGTGAGTATAACATTATTTTTTAACTGTGCAATTTATAATAGTTATTAGCCATCCTTTATACTTATTTTTTTTTTCATTCTCGGTGATTGCAATCTAAACACAATTACAAAGGAGTAAGCCTATGGAACAAAGTAGAAGAGATAATGGTGTAATCCTCCCATCCATCCACCCAGCAAATGCAGAAAATATGTACAGGAACACTCTCTAACTCTCATAAACTGATGACAGTTAGTAGATAGCCTCTGACAAATTTCATTCCTGAAAAAAAAAAATCCTTGATATATTACATTCACATTTCATATTTCAGTTCTATGCTCATCCATCCTTTAGTTCACCTTGGTGCTCAAAACCAAGGGCAGAAAAATGTCTTTGGATAGCTTTGTCCGTTCAAAAGAAAACATTTGTTTAATTCTTTATTTCACAATATTTAGGCCACTCTTTTAGTATTCCAGTCATCCCAAGTTGGCCACAAAATACAGGCAACAACTACTGGTATCAGGAGGCTAGAGATAACAAAAGATCAGTTTGGTATAGTGATTAAGGCATTGAACTAGAAAATAGGAGACAGTAAGTTATAGTATATAGGATGACATGGTGGCTCAGTGGCTAAGATGCTGAGTTAGTTGATCAGAAAGGTCGGCAGTTTGGTGGTTTGAATCCCTAGCACCGCGTGAGTGAGCTCCTGTCACTTGTCCCAACTTCTGCCAACCTAGCAGTTTGAAAGCATGTAAAAATGCAAGTAGAAAAATAGGGACCATTTTGGTGGGAAGGTAACAGCGTTCCGTGCGCCTTTCAGCGTTTAGTCATGCTAGTCAAATGACATGGAGAAGTCTTTGGACAGCGCTAGCTCTTCGGCTTTGTAATGGATATGAGCACTGTCCCCTAGAGCCAGAAATCACTAGCATGTATGTGCGAGGAAACTTTTACCTTTACCTTTAAATTATAGTACCGCCTTACTCATAAAACCAATAGGGGACCTTGGGCCAGTCACTGTCAACCCTAGGAAGGAGGCAATGATAAACCACTTCTGAAAAATTTTGCCAAGAATACTGCAAGGACATGTTCAGGCTATTTCTGAGAATTGGATACCATTGAATGAAGAAGGAAAAAAGGGACAGAACAAAACTAATACTACTTTAATATTCAAATTCTCAAAAACCTTTGAACAAAAGCACTTTAGCTTCACAGAAGTCTCCACTTAATGGCTTCTATATCAGAGTTAAATCAACTTAGCTTTCCAATGACTCTGATAACCACAGGAAGATAGAGATCAACCACTATAAACTTTTCAGAGACAGTAACATGATCTGGTTTCTACGTTTAAATCCATGTATAAGTCCATCTTGTCCTTAACCAAGGGTACCAAAATTTCTTTGGATAGATTTGTCCATTTTCATTTCTTATTTTATATATCAGTCACTTGCCTATTACAGAACAATCTCATATTAGATTACCCACACTGGCACATTACTCTTTATTTCCCTCTTGCTGACTCCAGTTAGAGAATATGTTCTCTGATATTTTTATGGCATTCTCATTTATTATTACAGACAGGTCAAAATGGTGAACGTTCATCCACACACAATCATCAGGTGTCAAACCTGACTTGATGGTACCTAGTTAACCATTATTATCTAAGAAGATTGGTGAGGTGGAAGTTTTTAGCTAAATGTTGGTAACAATTATAGATATTTTTATTTGAATAGTTGCACAGAATGAGCTGGGTTTGCTGGCCTAAATTGCTCATTTCCTTTTTATTATACTGTGATCCTATTTATTTGTCACTGGTTTTATTCATACTGTTCAAATCTTGTAAATCACTCTGCAGATTCTGAGGAAAAGTAGAGTATTCTTAAACAAATAATCACAACAAAAGAAACAGAATAATTCTAAAAATCTTTGTGTCAACCACAAGCTGATAACAAAATCTTAGGAAAATAATGTTGCTCGTCTTTTTAATTTCAAAATGTACTATTTGGAGAATTCTGTGCTTGTCAACATGATGAGAAATTGATTTTCTGTGCAGAAATGAAGATCAAAGCATTCCTTCTCTTCCTAGGTCTATTTTTGAAGAACAAGGCCAAAACACAAAACTGAAAAGCTATTGAAATCCAAAAACAATATTAGCAAGACCTGAAGAATGGAATACAATGGAAGAGAAGAACGCAAGAGAGTTCTTGCAGCTGTGACACATTTTCCTACCTGCTATTTTTAGCATGCTATTCCTGATTTTTATTTTGGATTTGTTTGGCCTCCTATAATACTTCCCTAACTCTTTTATAGCTCTTCCTTATAGAATGCATTTCAAACATTCTTTTCTTTCCTTCAAAGGAAACCCAAGCACTCCTAGCCAGCTTTCGTGATATGTGTTTATCTTGGCAAAGTTAGCTTTCTTGGTCAGTGCCATTTGAGAAAACTGTTCTGTTGCCCCCCCCACTCTTTCTTTTGTTTCTTAGTATTTATGATTTTCTAGATCTCCTTTGAATGAAGTTATGAAGATTTATTTTATTTACATATCAAACTCTTTGTCTTCCTTATATTAGTTTATTGACATTTCAGGTCTAACATTATACACAGATCCAGCCCTATTCCATTAGCAGAATAATTTGGAAGCAAAATTTAGAATTAATAGAACATTTGGATTTTTCAAATGGAAATAGAGATTTAGAAAAATATCACTGAAATTGTGCCCAAGAGAGATTTAGCATGACCATATATCCTAGTGTAGCGAGGACATCCCTTCATATAAACTCAGAAAGCTCAAACTGCCCAGGGAGCTGCTGATACAGTTCTACAGAGGAATTACCGAGTCTGTCATCTGCGTCTCTATAACTGTCTAGTTTGGTTCTGCAACCCAACAGGACAGACACAGACCTCAGAGAGTAATTGCAGAAAAAAGAATTACTACCAACCTGCCTTCCATCGAGAACCTGTATACTGCATGAGTCAAAAAGAGGGTTGTGAAAATATTTACAGACCCCTCATATCCCGGATATAAACTGTTTCAACTCCTCACCTCAAAATGACATTATAGAGCACTGCATACCAGAACAACTAGATACAAGGACAGTTTTTCCCCGAAAGCCATCATTCTGCTAAACAAATAATTGCCTCAACACTGTTCAACTATTACAAAATCTGCACTACTATTACTATTAATCTTCTCATCACTCCTTATCACCCATCCCCTCCCACTTGTGACTGTATGACTGTAACTTTGTCGCTTGTATCCTTATGATTTATATTGACTGTTTCGTAGTAAGATTTGATTGCTTATTGTATCCTATGACTATTATTAAGTGTTGTACCTGATGATTCTTGACTCTTGACAAATGTATCTTTTCTTTTATGTACACTGAGAGCATTTGAACCAAGACAAATTCCTTGTATGTCCAATCACACTTGGCCAATAAAAGAATTCTGTTCTATTCTATTCTATTCTAAAGGCTTTTTAGTAGTAGGTGCTATGTTTGATATTTTCCTTTATTTGAATGGCTGCTAGTCTATTTTACAGAATTTGCTCCTAGGTTGCTTCATGGCTTTTGGGACTACAGCACTAATATAGGGCTTAATGTATTACTTTATTGTCTCATTGTCCCTTACTGGTCCTTTTGTTATTCTTTTGTTTACTATTTTAATCAGCTAAAGCAGTGTTTTTCAACTTTGGCAAATTTAAAATGTGTGGACTTGAACTCCTAGAATTCCCCAGCCAGCCCAGAATTTTGGGAGTTGAAGTCCACCCATTTTAAACATGCCAAGGTTAAGAAACACTGAATTAAAAAAAAACCAACATTCTGCTCTGGGGCCTTTATTGCCCCACTATTTTGAATTAGACCATGCAAATGTTATAAATTTAAGCTCAAATCGTCTCATTGTTTCAATTACTATGCTTTTGATAACATTCTGCCTGATGCAGAGATTAGGAGATTTGGAAGCACATTTTTTTTTTCTGAGTCGACCTTTATTTCCCTAAAGGGGAATATTCGAACTAGAAAGTAACTGTTAGCTCATTTTGTTGGGGTCAGCCTAATTCTCCATTCCAGCTCCATTAAACTATTAACCAAGGTAAAGGTTTTTTTAGTGCCCTTTAGGCACTAAAATTTATTTGTACTTTATAGGATGTGCAACAACAACAAAAAAAGGACATTCTTGTGAATCATAGATGAGAAGCGAAATGTCTTCAAAGAAAAAAACAAGAAAGTCCATTGCTTCCTGGAAAAGCACCTTTGGGACAGCCATGACCTGGATGACTGAGAATCTCTACAGTCTTTTAGCTATAGAATTTGGGATGAACACCCTTTGAATGGTGTGGGAGTAGGAATGGATTTCCAGGAAAAAAAAAATTCAGACTACAGGAACCAGGAACACCACTCAGATGACCCTGAGGACACAGATAAACTTCCAAGTGCTTCAACAACCCTCTAAAAGGATGCAAATGACCAGCTGACTGCAAGGCGTATAAATCCTTCCATTCTCTACTATCTTGTCACAGCTGAAGAAGCTTCTTGGACTGCAAGCAAAAAAGTCTTCAAATGAAAACCAGAAAGTCCAGTTTCCTCTGAAAAAGCACTTTTGGGACAACCATGACCTGGATGACAAAGAATCTCTACAGACTGCCAATTATTTGTAAAATATATGAAAAGAATTACTTATTACTTTTATATTATCATTTTCAGTGATACTGGCATTACTTCTCTTCATAAGAAGAGAGAAAGAAAGAAAGAAAGAAAGAAAGAAAGAAAGAAAGAAAGAAAGAAAGAAAGAAAGAAAGAAAGAAAGAAAGAAAGAAAGAAAGAAAGGGAGAAATAGAAGGACAGGGAAAGATTAAGAAACAGAGAGGAGAAATATTTTCAATCCTTATGAAGCTATGGATTTTGTTGTGTCTTTTCATATTATTTGTATTTTTTTAAAAGCATGATGAGTGAAGTCTTTTTTGTTAAGCCTTTTGGATTAATAGAAGGCTGGGTTAAATCATTTCTATATAAAAAAGGAAACTGCTCTTTTCAGGAAAATTGCATCTTATCCTCAGTTGATGGAAACAATGCAACTTTCAGACAGAATGGTGCCAAAGGACCAGTGAATAGTTTTCCCAGTGAAGGAGATAAGCAATGTAACAGTTGATAGATGTGAACATTGTGACCTAAGGCTGTAACCCTGATAAAGAATTTTCAAATATTATAGGCACTGCCTTATTATGGACACTGCCTTATTCATTCCCTAATCCATTACAATGAGCAAGATGCTGGGGGGGTCATGAAAGAACAGTCGTACTCAAAGAGCCTATTGGGATAACATGTTGGGGTAGAGGTCAAAAGCTGTCCAACACAAAGGTGTCCAACATTGGCAACTTTAAGTCTTGTAGACTTCAACGCCCAGAATTCCCCAGCCAGCCATGCAACAACCATTGCTGGCTGGGAAATACTAGGATTTCTGGTGTCCAACATTGGCAACTTTGTCTTGTAGACTTCAACGCCCTGAATTCCCCAGCCAGCCATGCAACAACCATTGCTGGCTGGGAAATACTAGGATTTCTGGGAGTTAAAGTCCGCAAGTCTTAAAGTTGCTAAGGTTGGACATTCCTGATCTAACAAAATAAGGAGGAGGCTCCTCAAAAGCAGTAGAGTGAGGCCGCAAATGAACACATCCAAAGATATCCTTTTTAAGTAACAGGGCAGTGTCCCTCCAGCTGGGGGAGGGGGGAAGAATAAATGAATGTGTATGTAAGGTTACCAAGGCAGTATGACTATAGCATGTTCCATGTGTAGATAATAGATATCAGTGAACTGATTTTTTTCCCCTCATGGTTTGTGTTTGAGAGCCCAGACTGCCTAATCTTTGTTCCTCAAATTATTTTACAGAAACATCTCAGAGAACATGTGATTCTGTCCAAAAAGCAGAGGTAATTAACTTTAAGGTAAAAAAAAATGTTAAAACCAACCCAGCTTTTATAATTCTTGCCAGTCTGAAGAGCAGTTGCTACTACCGTACCAGTTGTCTGAAAGCACAGTAAATCTGAGTGATTGTTTAGATTGAACAGGCAGATAGGGAGGATTGCACAGTATCAATATGTTTCTGCCCTTGGAATACAAACTCAGGGGGTGAGATGGGATTGTGGTTAAAAACTCCTTAAGATGATAAATATAACGCCTTCCTACTGGGGAGAACAATGCCCCCCCCCATATTAGTGTTCTCTACTGTTCCTTCTCCAATGAGAATACAATACACTGTTTATACCAGGTAGGAACTTGTTCTAGTTTGGGCTTTATCTCTCTCCCTGATAACCATGGTATAATTAGGATAGGACATCAGGAATCGGCATGGACCAGGACAGCAAAAAGATGGAAAGACTATTCTTCAGACTATAACTTCAAGAATGCCTCATCAATTTCTCTTTTAAACCAATTAAATATGAGCCAACAGTGTGTGGCAGCAGCCAAAAAAGCAATTAAAGCCTAAGTTGCATTAACAGAGGGATACAATCAAGATCAAGGGACCACTCTATAAAGCCTTAGTAAGACCACACCTAGATTACTGCATCTAGTTTTGGTCATCATGCTATAAAAAAAGATGTTGAGACTCTAAAAAGAGTGTAGAGAAGAGCAACCAAGATGATTAGAGAACTGGAGGCTAAAACATACGATGAATGGTTACAGGAACTGGGCATGGCTAGTTTAGTGAAGAGAAGGACCAGTGGAGACATGATATAGTGTTCCAATATTTGAAGGGCTGCCACAGAGAGGAGGGGGTCAAGCTATTTTCCAAAGCACCTGTAGGCCAGACAAGGAATAATGGATGGAAACTGAACAAGGAGAGATTTAACCTGGAAATAAGGAGAAACTTTCTGACAGTGAGAACAATCAACTAATGGAACAGCTTGCCTTCAGAAGTTGAGGGAGCTTCATCAGTGGAAGCTTTCAAGAAGAGATTGGACTGCCATCTGTCAAAAAATGGTATAGGGTCCGCTTGGGTGGTTGGACTAGATGACCTACAAAGTCTCTTCCAACTCTCTTAATCTGTTAAAAAAACAATTCATTAACAAAATAGGTGAATATGCAGAGGACTCAGTATTAGGTTAATCTGTTACAAAAAGGCCTGCTTTGTTAAACAGGTTTTCTAGGTAAATATATTCTTTTCCTAGCTAGAATCAAACTTTTATGTAGAAATTCCTCTGTATTTGTGCAAGGAACTGCAATGTCTTTTCAGGATGTTCATTGTTCGCAGCTGATATGTGTGCAGAGGTTTGGTATGGTCACAAATATTTCAGACATCCTAATGCACTGATTGGTGTCTTCCCTTCATGGCCAGTGTGGTAGCTTTCTCGATGCATAACATTTGCTTAGCTGGCAAGAGTAGTTTTAGTCACAAGAAGGAATTTATTTGTACAGCCATTGCTCTGCTGTTGATTCGGATTTTGGTTGACCGAAATATTTGGCTGGTTGTGCCATGTACTTCCAAAGATCATAGTTTTAGGGCCAGTGCAGCGATGTTTACAACCAAAGCACTTCCAGTGGCTTTACTGCAGCTACTCCAAGCAATGTAATTTGAACTAATAATATTCTTTTTTTAAAAAAAAATTGCCAGTTTATTTTTAAACCTTGACATAATATAGTATGGAATCCATTGCCCAGAATTTAAAGTATTTTGTTAGACACCCAACTATGGTCTCCAGTGTTATGGAATGTGCTGTTTTATTTTTCCCTTGAGAATCTGAAAGGCTAAAAGTAAGATCACAACTAAACAAAGGCATATCAATAACAGGAAGCTGTTGGTGAGAAATACCCTGATCTTCCTGTAAATTCACGTCACCGCGCTCCTCAGGGACAAAGGTGCACGAACAGCCCAGTAAATAATTATGATTTAATATGGGCCTTGCAATGCTGTTTACCGTACAACAACAAAAAAGAATTGTTTCTCAGGGTGCAAAAAAAGCAAATAACAGAAACCCGTATCAATCTAATCAGGAAACACTGATGTTATGTCTGGGTCAGCTGCTGAAAACAGGTTGTAACCCATCAGTGTATTGACTAGATAGCAGGACATGTACCCGAAAAGAAAGATTGGTCGTACAAAGCCCAAACCTTCAGAAGAGAATAAACTGGAAAATAAAAACCAATCAACTTCTCCTTTGTAATTTTTTTTCCCTTCGGCAGAAAGCACAAACAGTTCAGAATGAGATTGCAACATTCTTCTCAAGATGTTTATTGTCTTTGTTGGGAATTTACACACATAAAAAAGAAGCATCTTGTACTTTTTCTTTGCTTGTGTTTTTGTGGGTTGCAATGTGGGAATCTTGTGGCTTGGCTGCCAGAGAAAATGCTATGGGAGGAAGAGCAAACGCTTATAATGGCCTCTAGAGAAGAACTTGGAATAAATAACTCTCAAGTGGGTCTCCATAAGTGGGTTTCCTAACAGGAGTGCTCCTTTTGAGGGGTTCTGGACAACCACTCTTTCAGCAAAACATTCCTTTCTGCCCCTAGTCCATATTCTCCTTTCCTTTTCTGACTGTGACTTTATCTGGGGTTACTGAATGATGCCATTACATGCTGGTTTTCTGGTTTTCCCCTTAGTAATTTTGGGACTTCTGCAAATCTTGTGGTTCTATTCAACTGGTGGATGCCTCCCTCTGGTATGCAGATGGTGCCATTTTGTCTGCAATCAGATAGGCGCTTACTATATATTCATTGTTAGGAATGAGGCTTTGACTGGCAAACTTTGAACTTGGAAGCCCTGTGAGCTTATCTCCTATTTGACCTCAGGAATAGGTTCATTGGAAGATTTCAAAACTGACAGGGGCAGATGTATTTGTTCAACAACCCTTGATTACACCCATTCATTTAGTGACCATTTCAAGTCACAGCAGCACTGAAAAAATAACTTACCACTAGTCCTTGTACTTATGACCATCTCAGCATCCCCAGGGTCACATGATCAAAATTTAGGCAACTAGCATGTATTTATGATGGTTGCAGTGTTCCAGGGTCCCGTGATCGCTATTTGTGACTTTCCCAGACAGCCTTGCACAAGCAAAGTCAATGGGAGAATTGGATTCACTTAATGACCATATGATTCACTTAACAACTGTAGTAATTCATTTAACAACCATGGCAAAAAAAGGCCCTAAAATCAGGTGCAAAGCACTTAACAACTGCCATGCAAATTCTGGGCCCAATGTTAGTCATAAGCTGAAAAATACCTATAGCTATCATACTGTGTATTTTTCAGCTGAAAAGGCTCCATGGCTGAAGATGCTAAACATTTCCCATTTTTAATGGATTGCCTATCAATATCACTCTTCAGCTTAATTGCAAAAGTATTAGTAGAACTCTAATGACATTTATTTAATAAGCTGATATGGCTCTCTATCTCATCTGCATGACTCTGGAAGTTACTGGTTTTCTTCAAATAGCAAGTAGGAGTAGAGTAGGAGCCAGTTTTTAAAAAAGTATAATACAATTGGACCACTAAAGTTTTTATGTTTGTGCTTTGGGTGTGAGATATGGCCATCCAATCCTAGCTGACCTTTGAAAGCTAGACATAATCATGCCTGATTGACATTTGGATAGATTTTCAGGGAATATTAGAGCTTAATTAAAATGAGAAACATCACGGAAGACATAGTTAAATCCCTTTTGCGTTCTGTCAAGAAAGTGACATAATCATGTCACCATGAGTTGAGTTCAACTTGAAGGATTTTTTTCACCTTCAAAATAGTTTTCCATGGCCCCTTCTCTACCAGATGTGTGGGATTTCAGCTTCCATAATTGTCAGGAAATATCATCATGGTTTGGATATTATGGAATTCAAATTCAACATATTGAATCTGGATTACATTAAGGCTGGGAAGCCCTAGATAAAATGATGGAGATCTTCAACAATGAACATGGAAAACTTATTTTAATCAATGTGCTAATTAAAGACAAGTTCAAACATTTTTGCTGTTTTGTTTTGCTCCCACAAAACACACAAAAAAAAGCTTTAAAATATCTGTGGGGTCTTGCATCACCACTTTATCCAACTTCTCTCCTGAAATATTTTGGAGATAATCAGGCAAGCAGTTACATAAAAGCCATTTAGAACAATTCAGTCTTTGTAAAAGAAGTCTGGGAAAAACATAATTTGCAAAAGAAAAAAATTGGCATCCTCATTTTGGCTTATTAGATTTTAAAGCTAAGTTCAAGTCAGGGCAATGGTTTAATGCAAAAGTTTTGCAAAAAACAAACAATAAATAATTAAGACACCCACAGAGGATTCTATCACCCAAGCTTCTAAATCTCTACCAAAGCACTATTGAAAAGAATGCCAAGTGTCATTTTTTTTGAGAAACTTACAACAAAGAATCTCTAAAAAGATTTCAAAATATTTTTCAAATCATATTTATATTTTTGTACCCATCTAAACTAATACTAAGCTTCCAAAGAACCATTGTTTAAAATATTGCTGAGTGCCCCTTGAAATTTTCATCATGCTTCCAGATGCCCTGTGAACATTGGCTATGTATGAATATCTGGATTTAGTAGAACAAACACAGAAATGTTTAAATTTCAGAGGAAACTTCAACGTGTCTCATCAGAGATGACAGGAAACGAAAAAGGCCCCCAGTATGGTCTTAATACAAAGTTTCCTTTAACATCAAGACTTTGAATAAATCCCCAAGTTGGTGTCCTCAAATTATGTGCTAACTGGAAATTCTTGGAACTGCAGTACTAAGACAGCTGGAGGAGCAAGCTAATATAAGGATCATGGAATTGATGTTCTGATACAATTTGTGGAAATTCACAATTGTTAATCAAATCTGCTATTCATGTTCTTCATCCTTATAGTATGTTCACATCCTTTGGATATCTGCGTAGCTCTGTTTGCTTCACAATGCAGCTTTCAGACTGAAAGGTAAAGATGCTCTTAAATCAAGTTCAGCTCCTGGGAACTGCATTTATGCAGTTTTCTCAGTAGTATTATGGAAGTAGTTTGACAGCCTTCCTATTTTTTATTTCTCTATCTAGAAAATAGTCCTGGGTTCCTGTTTCCAAATACCAAAGAGGACCAATCCTTCTTAGCATCTAAGAACAGCCAAATTAACTAGACATTTCCATTTGCTTAGGCAGAAGATACATATGAGAAAAATGAGATGCTATTTGCTGAGACAGAAGATGAATGTGCAGTTGGGATGATTCATGTATGGGTGAGATACAGGACAACAGTGTCATGAAGGCTACCTTAACAGATTGGTCTCATTTTGTCATTTAATATCACCAGAGGCATTGCTATTCATTAAATAACTTCAAATGAACAACCAAGCACTAAGGACTCCATGGAAAACCTATAGTCTCCTCTTGAGTCAACAAGCTATAAGCCTCAGTCAATCAATCACCTGAAGCAGACAAGGGAGGCCAGGGAGAAAATGAGCAGGACTAGTGTGGGAAAATGAAGATAATACAGAGATAAACCCTGGCAGGCCACCTAGCCCAGGATGGAAAGACAGAAGGTAATCTACTCATCTAGTTGGGATAATCCCTAATTAAATGTTAAACCATACCTATAGCTGAAGTTACTCAGGAGTAGCCACAAAGACCCCAATGTCTTCAGGAAACATTTCTATAGAACTGGACCTATATTTTGGTATCTTGCTCTTCTCTCAGACTTGGAGCTTGTTGACTCAAGAGAAGACTATAGGTTTTTTTGTAGATTCTTTGCTTGCTTGCAGATGTTTAATAAACAACAGTAACTCTGGTGGTATTAGATTATTTTAGTGGTATTACATTATCATTATTTCTGACTTGGATGGTTGTAGAATTCCCTGGCATTTGAATTCTTGACTAACACAGACCACTCTTGTTTGTTTGCAGTTGCCTCACTCCCCTTTCTTGGAGCTGACATCTTAACTCTGCTTCTTGTCCCTTACAGCTATGACTCTGGACTGAATTTTATGTACTTCTGTTTTGGGATTCTTGAATTCCCAACTTCAACTCACATTGGAATTGCTGGCAGTGCACCCTACTACTAGGCAATATCTGATCTTTCCTGACCATTTGAACTGCAGTCCCATCATTAAAACTGTTGCAACTTGCTAGGGTGATTGCTCAGTCTGGAACATAACAGAAAAGGACAGAAGATCACCCCATTTTTTGTATTAGCAAGTCTGTTGATACAGTTAGTTTCTTTTTTCTTTTTTAGCAAGTCTGCTGAGCCGTGTCTTGTCTCACCTCCAAAAAACAATTTCAAACAGATGAACTTCTGATTCCATCTTTTGAAACCTAATTGTTTGATTTTTTACTCAGTGCTTGCTTGTAGCTCTTCTGTCTTTGGCTGCTGCCCATAATCTTGATCTCAGTCTGATCTCAGCATGTGCCTACATATTATTTTTTCAAGAGATTGCTACAAACACAAAAAAGTTATTAGGTTTCCTACAGAGAGACTTGATGTGTACAGATAAATATTGTTTGTGCCTTCGTATATCTTTCCTCAGCCATACACTCTTCTAAATCTTTGGATTGTTCACCAAGGTTCTTTTCTCAAGTCACCCAGAACCTTTGGGAAATAATGGGCCAGAAGAACAGATGTTGTGAAGTGTTTGTAGTGCATCTGGAAGGTAAAATCACCTAGATTCTTTTAGGGTTAGATAGTTTTGAAGAAGTCCAGTAAAGGCCTCATCTTGATATGTTAACTGGGTTGACTCTGAGATGATTAAATCAGAGGAAGCAAACAGGAGCTATTGAGACATGCTAGAGGGCATAAGGAACAGCCAGAAAGACAGTGGGAAATTCCAATGCAAAAGCAATGATCAGACAAGTGTAGTTTAAATCCATTCCAAGAAACTAACTTGAGAAAACATCTCAGGCCCCACCCAAAAAAAAAAGCAAGGGAGGAAAAAACATTAAGACTTTCAAGATTGTGTTATTATAGGTGTTATAATAAAAGATTTAGACTTCTTTTATGAGCCTGGGTTCTTAAAATGTGGTCTGTTCTATAGTCCATAGTCTATATGTCTATATAGATATGGTCTACTCTACAGACTATGGCCAGATCCCTAGCTTTTCTTGTTGCAAAAGCCTCCAGAGAGATAACAGCAAGTTGGGTTACAATAATGGTAAAAACCTTGAGGAGAGGTTGATATATTTTTAAACCAAGAAACCACTGTTTAAATTATTTTGAAAAAATATCAAGCATGGCTATGGAAAATATGGCAGGTCTGCAGTTGCAGACAATTTTGGAGGAAACATTGGTCAGGCTTCAGGTTGGGTTACAATACTAAGACCCCATTAATGGCTCTTTCTAGATGACTTGTGGCAGGTTCACAATAAGGAATTGGCTCTCCTAGTCCTTCTTGATTTCTCAGCTGTCTTCAGTAGGTAATATTCTGAACCATCTCCAATGGAGGGAGGGAGAGAAGGGGCACTATTTTAGAGTGGTTCTTACCCTTCCACCAAGATAGCTACCAATCAAAGACAGTGAGAAACAAACGGTTGAGTCCCAAGGTCCTCTGTTGTGTAGTAGCACTAAGTTTTACTTTTTCTCCCCTCCTAACTACATGAAACTACTGGGGAAAATCATTGGTTGACATTGGAATCAAATACCATAATATGCAGTATGTACACTGTGTATAGCTCAAATATAGAGAAGCAGTCAAGGTGCTGTCTCAACACCCTGAGGCTATGAAAATTTGGATGTGGAAGAACCCATTTATGCTCAGTCTCAACAGGATGGCTGTAGGTTCAGAGACTAATAGAGGAGATACCTTTATCTTTAGTCCTGGACACATATGATCTACCTCATCATTCCGAAGTGGTTCATAACCTGGGTATCAGTCTGGACTCCGTGTTCCTGTAATAGCTGTGGCCAAAGGTAGTTTGGGAGAGAATGACTAGTTCAGAGTCATCCAGTGAACATCTATAGTTGTGGTTGGTTTAGAAACTAACACCTTACCTACACCGCGAAACCACCCTGCCCAAAAGTGTCAGTGAAACTGGTATCTTTTATCTGTATACCATGTGCATTGCTTCTGACCTACAGTTTTTCCCTGTGAGTTTGAACTAGTTTCAAGCACTCCTAAAAATTAATTTGGATGCACCCCTGCATCTATTAAATCTACATTCAAGAATGTTTAGTGACAAGAATCAAAATGAGAGAAAATGTAATAAAATTATTCAAATAATCCAATTCACAAGGCTGCGTATTTCCATTCCAAATAAGTTTGTTTATTCTTTGAACAATTTCCAGTAAGTACAATTTATTTATTGTAATAAAAAATCACTTTGAATAGGATGAAACATAAATGCCTATTTTAATTAAATAAAAGCTAAAATGTTATAATGACATCTGTTCCATTCAGAAAAAAACAGCCATTATCTTTGATATTTTTCATTAGACAAGTGTGAAACAAAAATAACAGTGACGTTATGTGCAAAATTACAGAGAACACGAAAGTATTATAAGCCTTAAAAACCTGATATGAGTTTATCAGAAATGTCCCAGCAGAAAACACATGACTATTTGCCACATTGAACTTTGTCTACGTGTGTAAAACCTTTAGTATTGTGTTGAACATGAGGCAAAAATCTCTCTAATCTAAGAATATGCTTCTTAAGGCCTTTGTGGTTTATTTTGAAGAGAAACAAATCTATATTTCTTTCTGTATTAGGAAAATGTACTAAGGCCCATTGAAGATAACTAGATTAGAAATCAAAATCTCTATTTCTCCTTCCTAATCACAACCCTGTTCCTCCATTATAAATTGTGTTCTTTCTTGTTCAGTTTTACTCCCATATGCGCTGCTCAGACATACAACTATAAGATGGGCAGTATATAAATTGATGTAATAAATAACAAACAATACAGTTTGCTATGACTAACCTATGTATCTACTTTAAAGTAGAAATGGGATGCACAAGAAAAAAAAACTCAAGGAAAAAAATGACAAGAATATCTTATGAAATATGTTGGTTTAGACTGCTAAGTAAATTTTTTGATATGACTTTTCTATGTTGAAACCTTCCCCATTCCTAAATAATCCTTAAAAATTATGCAAAGGGAAGATTTCTCTTCACCAGATCATTATAATTCCTGTGTTGAGAACAAGCTGTCCTTGTCAGAACAAGATCTATTTCTCTTTCCTGGGGCCACAACTGCTTTCAACAGAGAGAGGAAAAAAAACATCCTTCAGCTTTTATTCACTCTTTTGGAGGATGGCAAATGTGCCTTCATGCCCACCTGCCTAGTTCTCAAACCCTGAGAATGGAGTGAAGTGGGTGGCCTGAGGACAGGGGGCCAAATGGCTGAGGTGGCAGGCATTGTGTAGGAATTGCTATAGAGAATCCCTGTCACTGAGCCCCCTCCCATCATCCTTTAAGTCAGGTTCCCATCTCCTCCAACCTTGGCAACTTTAAGACTTGTGGGACTTCAACTCCCAGAATTCCTCAGCCAGCTAAGTTGACTGAGAAATTCTGGGAGTTGAAGTCCCACAAGTCTTAAAGTTGCCAAGGTTGGAGGAGACTCCTGCTTTAGGTAGATGGAGACCCTCAATAGCTGCTCCCCAGTTCCCTGGGCACATTGGGTAGAAATAACTGGGCAAAGGCAGCCCACGAGAGAATTGGCTTTGTACTATATTTATTATATCACCTTTATTATTATTTTTTATAAGCAACTCAAAGGGGAGAACATACTTAATACTCCTTCCTTTTGCTATTTTCCCCACAACAATAATCCCGTGAGATGAGTCAGGCTGAGAAAGCGAGCAACTGGTCCAAAGTCAACCTGCTGGCTTGGATGCCTAAGGTGGGACTAGAACTCCTATCTCCCAGTTTCTAGCTTGGAACCTTGACCACTAGACCAAACTAGTTCTTTATATTGGGCTCTAGAGGTAGCTTCTAGCATCTGGAATTGCATGCAGAAATCTACTGATTGGAATACGTAAGTGAAAGAAGGAAGGCCCAGAGATAAAGCTTGTAGGATAAGACTGGAAAAGCACAAGACAAAATTTCAGGTTTACCATAGACATACCTATGCAGTTTTCTTGATAGCAACATGGAATATCTTGCTAAAGGGCTTTCATAAGATGTTTTTCCAACTTCCCAGTCTTGCCTACTACTCTTGAGATTTCCTTCTGGCCTTCCCTTTAAAGATCATCAGAATTGGCCAGTTGCTGTCCCCTGGTGTGGATAGTTGGTAAAACCTCAATGGCATAATAATAGTAATAAAATAAGGGTAAAAGGAAATTTAAAATGAAAAATACTACAACAACATTTTATCTAAAAGAACACAGGGAAATTTTAGAAAATAAACTTAGAAATGTATCATTTTAAGGGGAAATATACGGATTGCAATTCTTTTTGGAAATTGTTTAATGTCTTTAAACATTGTAACAGAGGAATAAAGGTAGTCCTTGACTTACAACCACAACTGAGCCCAAAATTTCTGTTGTTAAATGAATTTTTCTCCCATTTTATGACCTTTCTTGCCACAGTTAAGTGAATCACTGTAATATAATATTTTAACTAGACATTTGTGTTTTGTTCACCACATTATAAAAAGATGTTGAGACTCTAGAAAAAGTACAGAGAAGAGCATGATTAGGATGATTAGGGGACTGGAGGCTAAAACATACAATAAACGGTTGCAGGAACTGGGCATAGCTACTCTAGTAAAGAGAAGGACCAGGGGAGACATGATAGCAGTGTTCCAATATTTGAGGGGCTGCCACAGAGACGAAGGGGTCAAGCTATTTTCTAAAGCACCCAAAGGCCAGACAAGGAATAATGGATGGAAACTGAACAAGGAGAGATTTAACCTGGAAATAAAGGAGAAACTTTCTGACAGTGAGAACAATTAACCAATGGAACACCTTGCCCTCTGAAGTTGTGGGAGCGCCATCATTTGAGACTTTCAAGAAGAGATTGGACTGCCATTTGTCAGAAATGGTATAGGGTCTCCCGCTTGGGAGGGGGGTTGGACTAGATGACCTACAAGATCCCTTCCAACTCTGATTATCTGTTATTTGTTTTATTTTGTTTGGTGTATTTGATCACTGTTAAAATTTCTTTAAAAAAAAAGGCTTCCTCCATACACTTTCAGCAAATTAGAATGAACAGAACTGCACATGCATTAATTGGTGTTCGTGTGTTTATAAACAATGCAGTATACTGAAATTTCATCACTGCAAGCCTACTGTTATGGATGCATGTAGGTTTTAAAAGAGCACATTATTATCCTAATTTGGATTTTGGATTTGTTCTAATAAATAGACCCAGTTTGATATAATGGTTAAGGTGTTGGCCTAGAAACCAAGAGACTGTGTGTTCTGGCCCTGCCTTAGGCATGAAAGCTAAGGGTTGGTGACTTTAGACCAGTCACTTTCTCACAGCCCAGCCCACCTAAAAGGGTTGCTGTTATGGAGAAAAGAGTAGGAGGAAAGAATATTAAATATATTTTCCACCTCAAGTTATTTGTAAAAAAAATAATAAAAGAGAGATAAAAATATCAAAAAAATTAAGAGATAGTATTTTTTGCTTTTTATAGTTGATGTCGTCTTTGTACTCAGCCTTACATTGCCCTCCAGTGGTCATATTGCTCTCTTTTGTTGGGTTTATTTTATCTTTTGATCCATACTAGATGAAATGGGGAAAATATATATCATAGTGAAGCTTTTCTAAATATCAGGATTTCTGCAACTATTGATAAGGCTACTTTTTACACTCAGAAAAGTGTCAGGTAGCAAGTGAGTGGTGAAAACTAATTACAGGTAGTCCTCAAATTATAAATTTCGCTTAGTGATCATTCGAAGTTACAGTGGCACTGAAAAAAATGACTTATAACCATTTGAGCCATGGTGGCCCAGTGGTTAGAATGCAGCACTGCAGCCTACTTCTGCTGACTGCCTGCAATTTGGCAGTTCAAATCTCACCAGGCTCAAGGTTGATTCAGCCTTCCATTTCTGAGGTGGGTAAAATGAGGACTCAAATTGTGGGGGCAAACCACTTAGAAAGGGCTGTAAAGCATTGTGAAGCACTATATAAATCTAAGTGCTATTGCTATTGCTATTATGACCATTGAAGCATCCCCATGATCACATGATTTACATAGGATGTTTGACAACTGACTCACATTTAATGATGGTTGCAGTGACTTGGGATCAGGTGATCATCTTTTTGCAATCTTCTGACCAGCAAAGTCAATGAGAAAGCCAGATTCACTTAACAACGGTGTTACCAATTTAACAATTGCTGTGATTCACTTAACAAATGTGGCATGAAAAGTTGTAAAATGGGGCAAAACTCACTTCTCATCAACATAAATTTTGGGCTCAATTATGGTCATAAGTTGATACTGTCTGTAGTAGTAATTTGCTATGGAAGAGGAAAATGGTAGTTGCATTTTTAAAAAGCCTTCTCCAAAGAACTTTCTTGGAGTCTGGGGGCTTTAACCAAAGCCCAATTTTATCACTGGGATTTTCAATGGACAATTTTAATTAAATTTCAGTTCAATTACATTAAATTTCAATTTCAAATAATCTCCAAATACTATAATTTTGCATTGTTTCTGCAAAATCTGCTCTGAATGACTGGAAAAATCCTCTGGAATAATAGATGGTTTTCAGGTAATTTAGAGACCGTAGGAGTAAAATGATTATCCCTCTTTCCTAAAATGTCTTAAAATGGGAGTATTTTAAGTGGAACTCTATTTGAAAATCTTCCTAGCAATTGAGTAAAAATGATAAAATACAATCTCTTGTATTTTAAAGTCATATTTCAGTTATCTTGCAAATACATGAAACATTTGTCACCTGTCCTCTCAACATCATACTGCCACGAACATAAAATGTTTAAAAATAGAAGGCTGGGTGCAATTTATTTATTAAGCCTTAGAAATCTGTCTTTGATGAGAGAGCTTGGGACACAAGTGTGATATTATATCAGCAAATGTTTCCATAGAACTCTTCACATTATCAATCGGATTCCACATTTTGTAATTAAGTACAAAACCTTATTACAAGTTTCAGCTGTCAAAGCATGCTGTCATAAGTGGCCCAGAAATCTCCATCCATTTGTATAAGACCTGATAAGAAGAAATTCATTGGAAGGATACAGGAATGGAATAATTTGTATCAATCTCTGCCATACAACTTCTTACTCTACTATATTCTTAAGCAGTTTCCCCAACCTGGACACTTTTTAGACTGGGCATTGTGGCTTTTAATTTTCTGAATTCACCAGTTAGCCCAATCATTGCCAAGTGGTCTGATATAATCTGCAGGGTGTGGTCACCAATTAAAGAAGTCCTAATACACAATAATATTCTCAAGGAACTGAAGGTGTACAGAAAGCAGCTCACTATACTAGATGCCTTCCAGCTATGTTGGGCTTCATATCTCATAGTATCTAGTCATCTAGACCAAGGACTAGAAATTCTAGTCTCAATGTTTGAGGTACACTTGAATAATGTAAAGGTACTCCTCAATTTAACAACCATTCGTTTACCAGAGGCAATTGGACTTTCTGGTTTTTCTTTGAAGACATTTTGCTTCTCATCCAAGAAGCTTCTTCAGAGCTGGGAGAGAGGGGAAGGTGTGCCCGAGAAGACGACATGCTGCCCTATAGTCTCTGACTGCAATTCTGTCAAACGTTATCAATAATATATTGCTGTGTTGGTGAATGCCAGATCAGACGTCTCAGGTGGAGCTGATCAGAATGAGCCTTCGGACAGGCAACTGCAACAGCTAGAAAGAAGACAACTATGAGCCCGCCCTGCTCTCCTCCTAGCTCTCCCCCCTTCTTCGCCCCTCGGTGTAACCTGACCCGAACTGCAAGCGCGCCAGCAAAGAGCACCAGTTGTTGGCAGGCGGAGCCCCGCCATCCAGGCCCTGAAAGCGGCCTCTGCTACTCTGGGCCGCCGGTGGCTCTCGCCCTCCGACCCCTGGAGAAGACGGCATGGCCCCCGGCTGGTGTTCAAGAACCTTCTTGCTGCTCCTTCTGATGCTCGCCAGGAGTCGGGAGACGCTCGCAGGTAGGGCACGATTTCCGCCTGCGGGCGGGCAGGTGAGCGAGCGCGCAGCGATTGGAAGCGCAGCGGATACCTGCGGAGGGGAAAGAAGAGAGCGCTGAGCGCGCAAGAGCCCCGGGAGACGGTCCTCGAGCGTCTTCTCCTCTGAGCTCCTTCCTTGCTGGACCGGCTGCCTCTGCAAAGGATGGGCCAGGCTGCCAAAGTTGGCGCCTGAGGCGGGCTGTTGAGTGACTGGATTCCGCGGCGCCACCTGTGCGCCGGCGGCGGCGCTTGGAGAGGGAAGGGGCGAAGGCAGGCGGGCAGAAGCCGGCAGACAGAGGTAGAAACAAAGCCGTGCGAGGGGGCCGGAGTAGGGAGGGATTCATTCCTCAGCCAAACAAAATCTAAAAGGGGAGAGAAACCCTACTGGTTCTTTTGGACCAAGGATCCTCAAACCTGGCAAGTTTAAGACTTGTGGACTTCAACTCCCAGAATTCCTGAGCTAACACGACTGGAGGAGGAATTCTGGGAGTTGAAGTCCACAAGTCTTAAAGCTGTCAAGTTTGAAGACCCCTGTTTTGGACTAATGTCAGCATAACTCATTGAATTATACTGTCCAGATGAGTGCACATTTGGGTAGACTGAAAAGAACAAAATAGCAGAGTTGGAAGGAACCTTGTAGTGTATATTGGAGATGGTGACCCTTTGAGAGCTGTATGCAACAAAATTTCATTTTAATGTATGCTGAAGGGTGTACATTCAAAGTGACAATAAAGTTTAATCTAATCTAATCATTTTGAAAGTATTCTAGTCCAATCCCCTGCTCAGGCAGGAACCCTATACTATTTCAGACAAATGGTTGTCCAATACTTTCTTAACTTCTATTATTAGAGCATTCACAACTTCTGGAGGCAAATTGTTCCACTGATTAATTGTTCTAACTATTAGGAAATTTCTCCTTAGTTCTAGGTTGCTTCTGTCCTTGACTAGCTTCCATCCATTGTTTCTTGTCTTACCCTCAGGTGTTTTGGAGAATAGCTAGATTCCCTCTTCTTTGTGGCAGCCCCCTAGATATTGGAACACTGCTATCATGTCATCCTTAGTCCTTCTTTTCATCAAACTAGACATACCCAATTCCAGCAACTTTATTTCCATGTTTTGCTGAGCAAGCATTCCTGAGCATTAGATCAATCACCAGAGAGCATTTCACACCACCCACTTAACCCGAAAATAACTGCTTTTTACTCTAATGAGCTATGCTGAATTCTTGGCTTATGGCTTGTGGGAATCCAAGAAACTGAGCAAGCCAAAATAAGTTAGCTGTGGGCAAATGTGTGCTGTGATATAGCCTCCTGAGTCTAAATCACTGTTTGGAGATCAGAATGGCAGCAACCACACAACATGATGAATGAAACCAGACAAAAATAAGTTGGCTTAGCTGCATATGTCATCTTCCAGTAACCACAAACCTTGGTCTTTAATGCTTCAATGGCTTCAATTAACATAACTAGTTGTGAGGAATGGTGGCAATTATGCTATTATTATCTTCTCGGTTCTGCTGTGTTTCCCCAGCTTGGCAACTCAAGAGAGATCAACAGGGAAGCACAATATAACACTTTACAAAATGTGTATTTTTTTTGAGCCCACCCAACTGTCATGTGAACCTAGGAAAAGACATAACTCATTTAAGGCCCACAGAGAGTGCCAGTGCAGGCTTAAAAACTTATTTTTCCCCTTCAGATCCAATAACTGTATGACTCTAGTGGAGAGGTACAGTGAGTGGTGTTAATATCAACTAGTTTTAGCTATATTTTCTTTTCTAGTAACATTAATTTCTTTGGCTTCTATTTCTTATTCCTTTTCTGTGCTTCTTATAACGGTTGGTTAATTTTTCCATGACGATCAGTTCTAACTTGGTCTTTCAGATCTCCCAAAGGTTGCACCCATGGCTGCTTTGGCTGAGTCCATCCAGCTTGGTGCTGGTAGTCTTATTCTTCTCTTTCTTTTCATATTTCCTAGCATGAGAGCCTTCTCTAAAGAGCTATGATTTTACATAATGTCTCCAAAGTAGAATAATTTGAACCTGGTCATTCATGCCTCTAGTGAGAATTCTGGGTTGATTTGTTTGATGATCTTAACATTATCTGCAAATGATGATGATGATGATGATGATGATGATCAACAAGAGGAAGCTGTTCAAAGTGCAGCAAACCAAGAATCAATATAAAAAAACAGTGATGCAAACTCGGGCTGACAGCTGGTGTAACAAAGCACTGCATGGACAGTTCCTTGAAAAGATCCAAGGAAAAGTAGATAAGGAAAAGACCTGGTTATGGCTGACCAATGGAACACTGAAGAAAGAAACAGAAGGCCTGATTCTTGCAGCTCAAGAACAAGCCATCAGAACAAATGTAATCAAAGCCAGAATAGAAAAATCTGCTGATGACCCCAAATGCAGACTCTGCAAAGAAGCGGATGAAACCATTGATTACATACTGAGCTGTTGAAAGACAATAGTTCAGACTGACTACAAACAATTTCACAACACAGTCTCTCAGATGGTCTACTGGAACTTGTGTTCCAATTACCATCTGCCTGTAGCAAAGAACTGGTGGGATCATAAGCCTGAAAAAGTGGTCGAAAATGAGCATGCAAAACTACTGTGGGACTTCCGAATACAGACTGACAAAGTTTTGGAACACAATACCCCGGATATCACGATTGTGGAAAAGAAAAAAGTGTGGATCATTGACATTGCCATACCTGGTGACAGCAGAATCGACGACAAACAACTTGAAAAAGTCACCAGATTTGACTTGAGAATTGAACTGCAGAGACTCTGGCATAAACCAACCAGTGCAAGTGGTTCCAGTGGTAATCGGCACACTGGGTGCTGTGCCTAAAGACCTAGGCAAGCACTTAAAAACAATTAGTGCTGACAAGATCACCATTGGTTAGCTGCAGAAGGCCACCTTACTGGGATCTGCTTGCATAATCCGCTGATACATCATGCAGTCCTAAACACTTGGGAAGTGTTTGACTAGTGATTTGTGATACGAAACCCAGCATGGTTATCTCGTTTGCTGTGTATACTGTCATTTTTGTGTATAATCATCATCATCATCATCATCATCTGAGTAATATGTATGTAAGACTTATGGGGGATTATTGCTAGATCTGTGGAAAAGTTTGATACGGTACTTGTTTACTGCATGTGAACTGGTTTATAGGCCACTTGAGTTTGTCATTCAAGGAAAATTGCATTATAAGGACAGATTTCTGAGTGAGAGTCTAAATTAAACCATTTTAAACTTCGCAATATTAAAGGCATGACTCAAAATTATTGGCCTGTAGAGGATAGAAAATTTATTACCATTTTTAAAGGTAAACTGCAGAATGTAAATTAGCGTTTATGTTATGCATGCATGTTTTCAAATCATAATTCATCAGAAGATTCTGGAAACAAACCAGAACCATGGAAATCAATAATTGTTTTTTTCAGTTGACTCTAATGGGATTTGAATTATTCACCTTGTGCCTGATTTATGACTACAGGCCTGTAATATGCTGAAAATGTTTTCACTGTATATCTGTTGACAGCCGCTTCTCCCTTCCATCCCTAAATACATTCCAGATCTGCTTTTTAAAAATTCCTGAGTTCAAAGAAAATAAAAGCACTGTGGAGTTAGTGCAGATAGGAGGGAGTCCTAGGAAAACTGATCAACATGTAACTGCAAAGCCTTTAGCAATGTTTCTTAACCTTGAAAAAATTAAGATAGATGGCCTTCAAGTCCTACAATTTCCCAGCCAGCTTGCTGGCTAGGGAATTCTGGGAGTTTAAGTCTGCCTATCTTAAAATTGCCAAGATTAAGAAACAGTGGGCTGTAGAGTGAATGGCTAGGCCTACATAAAAAGACCTCTGTTCGATCAGGCCTGTATCCATCTTTATCCAATATATTGTTTGTTACCCGGTCCAAAGTTGCCTCTGGAGCACTTACAAAAAAGGAAGGATCTCCTTCCAACTGGCATTTGGAGGTATGCTGCCCTTAACTGGGCAGTAGCATTGTGGCTTAACATTAATAAGAGATTTTCTCTCCATGAATTTCTCCTCTTCTTTAAAACCTTGGTGACCATCACACATCTTGAAATGAATGCCACTAAGTACTTAGGTGTGAATAATAAATTTCTAAATTTCTTATCATCTGTTTCAATGGATTATCTCTAGTTTTAATAGATAGAAAGAGGAGAAAAATTACATGAACTTCTTTTTCCAGTTCATGTATACAGGTAGTCCTCCAATTATGACCACAATAGAGACCAGAATTTCTGTTGCTAAGCAAAGCAGTTAAGTGAATTAATGACCAATTTTATGACCTTTCTTGCCATTGTTGTTAAGCAAATCACTGCAGTTGTTAAGTGAATCACATGGTCGTTAAGCTAATCCAGTTTCTCCCATTGACTTTGCTGTCAGAAGCCAGCTGGAAAAGTTGAAAATGATCCCAGAACATTGCAAAAATTCATGCTGGCTGCCAGGTACCTGGATTTTGATCACTTAACTGTGAGGATGCTACAATGGTTTTAACAGATAAAAGATAATCAGAGTTGGAAGGGACCTTGTAGGTCATCTAGTCCAACCCCCTGCCCAAGCAGGAGACTCTACACCATTTCTGACAAATGGCAGTCCAATCTCTTCTTGAAAGTCTGAAGTGATGGTGCTTCCACAATTTCCGAGGGCAAGCTGTTCCATTGGTTGATTGTTCTCACTGTCAGAAAGTTTCTCCTTATTTCCAGGTTAAATCTCTCCTTGTTCAGTTTCCATCCATTATTCCTTGTCTGGCCTTTGGGTGCTTTGGAAAATAGCTTGACTCCTTCCCCTCTGTGGCAGCCCCTCAGATATTGGAAGACTGTTATCATGTCTCCTCTCGTCCTTCTCTTCACTAGACTAGCCATGCCCAGTTCCTGTAACTGTTCTTCATATGTTTTAGTCTCCAATCCCTTAATCATCCTGGTTGCTCTTCTCTGTACTTTATCTAGAGTCTCAACATTTTTTTTATAGTGTAGTGATCAAAATTGGATGCAATACTCTAGGCGTGGTCTTACTAAGGCTTTATAAAGTGGTATTAATACCTCACTTGATCCCGATTGTATCCTTCTGTTAATGCAACTTAGGATTGTATTAGCTTTTTTGGCGGCTGCTGCACACTGCTGGCTCATATTTAGCTGGTTGTCCACTAAAACTCCAAGATCCCTCTCACAGTTACTGCTATTGAGCCTGGTTTCACCCAGTTTATATGTGTACTTTTGGTTTTTCTTGCCTAAGTGTAGGACTTTACTTTTCTCTACATTGAATTTCATTTTCATTTTGTTAGATACGGCCCAGTCTGTCAAGATCCATTTGGATCTTGAGCCTATCTTCTTGGGTGTTAGTTGTTCCTGCCAGCTTAGTATCATCAGCAAATTGGGTAAGTTCCCCTTCTTTAAGGGGACCAGTCATAAGTCACTTTTTTCATTGTCATTGTTACTTCATATGGTCACTAAACATATGGTTATACATCTCAGTCATGCTTCCCTTCCATCAATTTTTCCCAAGCTAAAATGCTCTTTTCTTTTTTCATAGACATTGAAAATCATTTTGATTGTTCCTGTTGCACTTTCCCTTGCTCTATAATAATGTTCTCAACAGAAATGTGCATGGCAATCCAGATGTGAATACGACCATTTCTTTGTAAGAACCTTCCAATGATGGTGTTTTCAGTTTCATTCCATACTGATCTGTAACATAGAGAATGCTTCATTTTTAAAGCTGGCTCACGTTTAAGTTTCCTTCACCAAGCTATCTTCTATGAGCCCAAGTTTTTTTTTTCCTGGTCTGTTATGAACAGTTCCATATTGTACTGGTTGAATTAACATGTCCACCAAGCCAATATGTGATTTGCAAAACAAGCTTTACAACTTAGTGTGTTTGTGGACCCAACTGATTGTGGTATATTCAGTCAGCCACAGTTACAAACATTGTGATTTTGGTGATCAAAAGCTGCAATTAGCAGCTTTGGAGGAGCTAAAAACTCCAGTGGTAGTAAAAGAAAATAAGCAAAGCATATGTCATACAAATTACTAGGGCTGGAATTTTCACTTTTCTCCCTAGTTTTTGGAAAACAATTGTGGTTTTTTTTTGTCTCGTCAAAATCCTGGCAAACTATCAGAGTTTAGTGGCCACAAAAAGGCATTTGGAAGCCACAAGCGGTTTCAGATTTATAATCTTTAGCTTGGTAAGACTTCAATCACTTCATCTGATTGTTTCCCAAGCACTGGCAAGGTTAGCAAGCATTTGAATTCTGCAAATATTTATCTATATTCTTTTTGCATTTTTAGCGTTATTGACAGCTTTTGCAATAGAGCACCAGAGAGCTTCTATATTTAGCAAGGTTTAAGAGGCTGTTTCAGAAAACTTCACTTAGTACAAAAAGGGTTATTAGCAATGTCTTCTGGGCCAGAATAAGAACTTGAATTTTGAGAAAATGGCATCATCAAATACATGTCATTCAGAACCGATAAAACCATATACACAAAACCTTTACTTGTGCTGGAATGTAGTTGGGCTATGACATTACAAAGATTGAGAAATGTTTAGGTTATGACCTCTATTTTACACGTATAGACAGATATAATTTACTAATCTCATAACAAGATCAATACTTTTTTTCTTTTTTAGCATATTTCCGTTCTCAGTTCAAAGAGTTTTCTCATTCCTAAATCTTGTTTTGATACATTTCTCTTCCCTTTTCAAGATAAAGCATTATCATAAATAAGTCTTCAGATTCATAATGCCATTGTCAACGCTGTCACTGCCAACTGAACTCCGCAACTTCTCGTTCAATTCCTTCTACAGTCTCACAGAATCTGAGAGCTGGTGCTCAAATTCAGAAAAAGGTTGAGAATTATTTTATTTCAGAATGCAAGCGATAGGCAACCTTCTTGCGGGGTGAAGGTGGGGATTAGATCTATAGTTTAAAAAAATCTTTGTTGAACCATATGAATACAAACATTTTCATCAAGGTAAAAGAGCCTAAAGGGGAGAATGTATGAAGTCTTGGTGGGGGAGGTGTTGTGTATTGACTAAAGTTTCCACTCAGGTCCGTGTTTTGAGAGGGAAAGCACGGACCTCTCCCATTGGTTGATGCCGTTTGACAGCCGGCTATAAAAGGCAGCTGTCAAACGGCATCAGCTGTTGCTGCTCCAGCTGGCTGCCGTGTTAGAGCAGCAGTAGCGGTAACCCTTTATTTTTTAAAATAAAGTTAGAGCTGAACCTTTGCCTCGGTGTCTGCCTGAGTGATTGCCGCCGCTCTACAACACTGGCGACGAGGGTGGGATCCTAAATAAAGGCAAGCCAGGCAAAAAGAAAAGAGCGAAATCACTAGCTGAGAGCTGAAATCGCTACAGAGTTGCTGTCACTGTTCGCGAAGCGCGGTCTCTAACTCGCCTCAGGAGAAGCAGCACAGCTGACAGAAAGATGACTTCGAATCCTGCATTCCTGCCCTTCAGACCGATGGCAGAGACATGGGAATCATACAGGAACCGGTTTGACTGCTTTTTAAATGCTATAGACCTTTCTGATATCTCTGACCATAGAAAAAAGTCCTATTTCCTAAGCTTTTGCGGAGCCACGGTATTTGACACCGCAACAGCATTACTGGCCCCACGATCTATTAAGACTATTCCCTGGGAGGAATTACAAGAAATTCTCTCAAATCATTACTCCCCTAAACCTTCCAGAATTGCCAGGCGCCATGCTTTCAGAAGGCGCATTCAGTCAAAGGGAGAAACCATTAGTGACTATATGGCAGCCCTGACAACAGCTGCCTTACATTGTGGATTCAGGGACTACCTCGAGGATATGCTGTTAGATCAGCTGGTCTGTGGAGTTAGAGATCCCAAATTGCAAAAACGATTACTAGATAAAGGAGATCTAACCTTAAAACAAGCCATAGAAGAATCCCAGGCTGCTGAGCTATCAGCACTCTCAGCAGCTGAAATACAGGGAAATCCAATCAGACTAGATAACCCAACAGTACATTTTGATGAAGCCTCCACAGAGGAAGGTTTAGAAGAGGCTACTGAGATAAACCGCCTCAGACAGCCCAACGCAAATCAAAGGGAGTACAGGCAGGTTGCAAGCCAACCTCCACGAATACAGACTATCTGTTTAAGCTGTGGGGGCAACTATCTCAGGGCATCCTGCAGATTCAGGAATGCCATATGCTTAAGATGCCAAAAGAAGGGCCATTTGGCAAGAATATGTCAGGCAGGGAAGACCTTTAACCAGCCACAAAGGCCTTAGAAACCCATACAATATCCAAGACAAATCGAGGACTGCTTCACATGCTACCAATCTAAGATATCTAAAAATAATTCTAACAAAATTAGTGTCACTGTCTCTATAGAAGGTAGACCATGCAGAATGGAAGTAGACACCGGCTCTGCACTATCCATCATCTCGTGGGGCACCTTGAAGAAACTACTTCCCAGGGTAACAAGAAAGAAGATTCCAGGCTGCAATCTGACACTACGGGACTACCAAGGCAGAACCATTCCTGCCATCGGAAAAGGCAAGTTTCTAGTTCATTTTCAAGATTTTAAGGGTCACTTGCCTCTAGTGATAGTGGATGGCGCTCTCCCAAGCCTATTGGGATTAGACCGGTTCCCTGCCCTGGCCCTCCACATAGGTGGAATCCACGCCATTGCAATTTCAGAAGTTGACTCCCTGTTCAGGGAATATGCTGACATATTCAGTGAGGGCCTAGGCTGCTATGTGGGAACCCCAATATCTTTCAAGGTGGACCCCCAAGCAGTACCAATCCGTTTAAAACCCCACAGAGTTCCTTTTGCAATTCGTCCTAAACTTGACAAGGAACTAGACAAATTAATTAAACAGGGCATACAACAACTTACTGATTTCTCAAAATGGGAGACCCTATAGTGACGCCTCTAAAGGACGGAAATTTAAGAATCTGCTCTGACTATAAATCTTCAATAAATAAATATTTACAAGTAAACGCTTATCCAGTCCCTGTGGTACAACACCTACTCCATTCCCTTGAGCCTGGCTCCATTTTTGCAAAATTAGATATGTCCCAGGCTTATCAACAGTTCCCTGTTGATGACGAAACTGCTGAGCTGCAAACAATAGTGACACACAGAGGGGCTTTTAAATGTACACGCCTACAATTCGGAGTTAGTGTTGCCCCTGAGATTTTCCAGTCTCTCATGGAAAGAATTCTGCAAGGGCTGCCAGGCGTTGTGCCATACTTCGATGACATCCTTGTAGCTGCCACCAGTCAACATCAATTGCTACAGAGGGTCAGAAGTGTGCTTGAGCGTTTTAGACAGTCAGATCTTAAATTGAAAAGAGAAAAATGCACCATAGCCACTCCACAAGTGGAATTCTTAGGTTACAAAATTGATGCCAAAGGTATTCACCCAACAGAGTCAAAGGTCAAGGCCATTCATGATGCTCCCACTCCTATTAATAAGACAGAGCTCCAAGCTTTCCTGGGACTCCTGAATTTCTATGCTTCGTTCCTGCCCCATAAAGCTTCAATTGCTGAGCCTCTTCATAGGCTCTTAGACAAGAAATCGCCATAGCACTGGGGACCAAGGGAAAGTCTTGCTTTCAAGGAAGTCAAATCACTACTAACGTCCAAAGCTGTATTAATTCAATTCAACAAGGACTTACCACTAGTTCTAGCAGCTGATGCTTCCCCCTTCGGAATAGGGGCCGTTCTGAGCCACAGACTGCCTAACGATGCAGAAGCACCTATAGCCTTCTTTTCAAGGACACTGTCCTCCACTGAACGCAACTATAGCCAGATTGATAAGGAGGCCTTGGCTGCAGTTGCTTCAGTAAAGAAATTCCATGAGTTTCTCTACGTCATCACTTTGAACTCATAACAGACCACAAGCCACTGTTAGGTATTTTATCTGGCACTAAACAAACTCCCCAGATTTTATCCCCAAGGATGACCAGATGGACCGTTTTTCTGGCTGCATATTCCTACACTCTAGTCCACCGCTCCGGAAAAACCCTTTGCCATGCTGATGCCCTCAGTCGTTGCCCCCTGCCTGTTCCAGTCGAGGACCCAGCACCAGCAACTGCCGTTTTCCTCATTGAAGAACTCAAGCTACCGGTCACCGCTTCTGACATCGCTGCCCATTCGGCCAAGGACAAGGTAATTTCCAAAGTCCTTGACTGGGTAGGGTGGGGGTAGCCTACAACCCCTTACCCATCAGAATTCCTACCCTACAAGCTACGCCAACAGGAACTTTCCTCATTGCAAGGCTGTTTGCTATGGGGAACCAGAGTAGTGGTTCCCCCCAAGTTGCAAACCTCGATCTTAGAGGTGCTGCACGAGGGTCACCCAGGGATAGTGAGGATGAAGGCCCTCGCCCGCAGCTACATATGGTGGCCGGGCATGGATGCCCAAATCTCTAGCTGGGTCAATTCTTGTCAGGCATGCCAAGCCACCAGGGCATCCCCACCAGCAGCCACCCCTAGGACCTGGGAGGAAGCAGGCAGCCCATGGTCCAGAATCCATATAGACTTGGCTGGCCCGTTCCATGGGCGCACATTCCTGGTGGTAGTAGATTCATTTTCGAAGTGGGTGGAATTAACCTTAATGCACTCCACAACTACTGAAGCAGTTAACAAGGCACTGACCAGGATGTTTGCCACGCATGGCCTTCCTGATTCCATTGTATCTGACAATGGTCCCCAATTTACCTCTTGTGAATTTGAGATCTTCCTAGCAAACCTGGGCATCAGACACATATTAGTAGCCCCATTTCATCCTGCAAGTAATGGGCTGGCTGAGAGGGCAGTCAGATCTGCCAAGGAGGTTCTACAGAGATTGAGACCCATTAATTGGCATTCGAGACTGGCCCAATACCTGTTGAGCCAACATACAACACCCTGTGCCTCCACAAATAGGTCACCAGCTGAAGTGTTAATGGGGCGCCAATTGAGAACTACTCTTGACAGGCTGCACCCAAATTATACCCCAATGCTTCCCCTTGGGTCTAACAGCCAAGATAGAGGGTTCCTAGTAAATGACAAAGTGTTTACCAGGAACTTTGCTGGGCAGCCAGTGTGGTTGCCTGGTCGTGTGGTAGCAGTAACTGGTCCTAAGTCTTATAGAGTCCAGCTACCTGATGGACGTATCTGGCGGCGCCACGTGGACCACTTGAGCAGACGTTGGAGCACTGTACCCAGAAGTCATCTAGACGGTCCCAATACAGAAGCACCACCACCACCCATAGAAACCAGCCTCCAGCCCACCGGGGATGACAGCCTACCTGGAGAAGAAGCTGACCAAGGTCCTGACCCAGTTCCAGACGTCCCAGCAGCCTCACCTCCGATGGAAGCCATGCAGCAAGCAGGAGACGACAACCCAGCGCCATTTCCAACCAAGCCTAGAAGATCTGGACGAGTATGCAGGCGCCCAACATATTTACAGGACTACGCATGCTCCTCACTGGGAGGGAGGAGTGTTGTGTATTGACTAAAGTTTCCACTCAGGTCCGTGTTTTGAGCGGGAAAGCACGGACCTCTCCCATTGGTTGATGCCGTTTGACAGCCAGCTATAAAAGGCAGCTGCCAAACGGCATCAGCTGTTGCCGCTCCAGCTGGCTGCCGTGTTAGAGCGGCAGTAGCGGTAACCCTTTATTTTTTAAAATAAAGTTAGAGCTGAACCTTTGCCTCGGTGTCTGCCTGAGTGATTGCCGCCGCTCTACAACAGGAGGGGTCCATTTTTAGTACTAAAAGTATTAAAGTGACCTGGTTGTTTGGTAACAACTAGCTATCTTTGATCTCCAAAAACAAAACAAAAAACAAAAAATCCTAAGCAGGGTTGAATTTGGAGAGAGACTAACTGGAGGGAGGGTAAACAGGCAAGTCAGAATAGCATCGCAGGCAAGACACTTCAACATTACCAAGAAAGCTACATGAATATCTCCATAAAATCACAAAGATTTGAACCTTACTTTGAGGCTTTGTCTTTATCCCTTAAGCTTTAAAGTTATCTCCGTCGTCACATTTAAAAATGCATTGCGGTGTCCCACACCAGTTGTTTTGTTGCAGCTGTCTCACCGTATGTTATGGTTTTCCTGAACAAAAAACAGTCCTTACTTGAACAAAAATCCTTGATGATATTTGTTCAGACGAAAAACTATATTATATGTTTCATTTTTTTACTTCTAATGGCCAGATTGATGTCTGTTAAATAGAAATAAAAAGAGAATAAAAGCGCCCTTCCCTTTTCTTTCAGCATTTCAAGGGCTGGTCTGAAAAACATGTTTAGGTCTCATGGCATTTAGTTATAATTATTTAGCCCAGTTGATATGAATAGGACTTCTCATGAATAGGACGAAAAATTGGGATATGGGCACACATGCGAGGTAAATTGCACTCTTGAAAACATTGCCGTGAGTTAAGTATGAAATGGCAGGGAAAATATTTATTTGACTCAAACATCACCTGATTCCTATTGACTCTGGGCAGCTCATAGAATAAAAACAAACAATGTACAATCCAGATAAAAAAAATAATAGAGCAAGATGGCGAATCCGGCCAACAGCAACATACATAGTGGCTCTAACTTCTCCAGCCAGCTCTTTCAGGTTTCTGGAATGTTATCTGCCAGATCTCGGTAGGAACCTCATTCCAGAAGGGAGGCACTGTGACAGAGTAGCATTGCTTATGGGGGCTATGCAGGGTTTTATAGATCATAATTAGCATTTTGAATCACACCCAGAAACAAAGTGGCAACCCAGTTTACAAAACAGAGGTGTTGCATAGGCACATTGAGGAATACCTGTCACTGCGTTCACTGCTCCATTCTGGATCAGTTGAAGCTTCTGAGTGGTTTTCGAGGACAGCCCCATGTGTACTATGTTGTAGTAGTTGAACCATAAGATGGTTATGGCATGTGTCAGTCTGAAGGTTCTCCTGATCTAAGAAATGTTGTAACTAGTGCATCAGATGAAGCTATGCATTCCTGACCACAACTGCTTCCTACTCAAGAAGCAAGAATTGTAAATCCAGGAAGAGTCCAAGTCGTTTACCACTCTTCAGTTGGAATGTGTTATCCCATCCACGGTTGAAGATTCATGTCCAAATGGTCTCTATAGGTTTGAGGCAGAGATGACTTCTTCCCAACCAAACCTACAAAACCTGCATCTACTAGGAAACCTCTATAGCCTCACTAGCCCATCCTGGAGACCATACCAACAATACCAAACCCCAAAATGCTAGTCCTCATCCAGAAGATTCAGGTAGATGTTGAATAAAAGGGGAGAAAGTGTTGGTTTCTGTGGCATCCTGACTGAAAGTGGCCCTGTAGAAAGGAAGAGAACCATTTTAAAAATCTCCAAGGCCTAGAGCTAGCTCTGAAGAATCCTGTGGTTGGCAGTATCAAAAGCTATTGAGAGGTCAAGGAGCACCACATCCATGCCAGCTGTGCTACAGGTAATCTATAAACATAAGCAAGTTTATCTCCATACTAAATTTTGGCTTGAAAACTGAGTGAGATGGGTTTACATAATCCATATCCTCCAAAGTTCTTATCAATTGTAGGCTGACCATCTTTTCTACAGTCTTCTCTAAAGAGGAAGGTCTCTTGAGGAGATCCAATAATAATCTCCTTAAGCAGGAGTACTACCTTCTCCCTTAAAGAGGTAAAACTTTCAGAATGGACTCAACTGCAGATCACATCTCTGGATACTTTAATGACTCAGGGGTGTCTTCTTAAGGAGCCATGGGTTCAAACTGATAATCGCACCACAAATCCAGGTATAGGCACTTTGGCTAGGCTTTTCCAGTCAGTACCCAATTCAGCAGATCTGAGTGACTTTATCTTCCAGATAGCCTGAACATTCCTCACAAAGTCCCTGTAGATTTCTCACAAAGTCCTTATAGATGATTCCTCACAAAGGCCCTGTAGTAGATGATCGTAGGGCCCTCCCTGTTCAACAAGGATTAGAATATCCTAAACAAGGCTGTTGGCTATTGACAGATCTGTAAGGGCATAGAAATATTGATGTTTTGCCATTTTTTATTACTAAAAGATAATCCCTGGTATAGATGCTTATCTGTATTGATCAGATCAGTTCTAGTTTTCATCCAAAAGTGTCTCAGGTGTGTCTTCTGATTCTTCTCATCTCCTGGAGCTCTTCAGTTAACCAATGGATCTCAATCACAAAGCTTTGAATTGTAGTATGAGAGCCAATCCAGGTGGCCACAAGGACCTCATATGAGACACAAGATGGTTGATAGTGTTTTCTGTCATTGCCTCTGTGACCAAATACTTTATTTATGTAATATTGATAAACAATTTGTATCATGAATTTACAATAACTTCCTTTGCTTTTTAGCATCATTTTATGGTGAAAGCTACATACAATTAAAGGTTGCTGAAACACTATCTGAAACATCGCTGAAATTACGTTTTCAGACAAGTAGACCTGATGGATTGCTTTTTCTTGCTTCTGGAAAGGAAGATTATTTTTTGGTGGAGTTAAATTCTGGAAATATACAGGTAAGATTATAAAATTTGCACAGGTAATTTATGCTAGATCTGATCCTTCTCCCATTCTCTTTTTAACAGCTAAATATATTTATGGCTCATGCAAGCCTCATTTTGTTTAACTTTGCGATGTTAGCCCCATAAACCAGGGAAGGACAGGATTGCCTTGCTGCTATGTGCAGATGACGCTGTAGGCTTTTCAGAACATGAATATGCCTTAAAAGAGCTCTGAGAGGTTTGGTCCAATACTGCAACATCATCAGAACACCCAGATTATGGCTTTTGCCAAAAAAAACCCGAAGCTCCGTTTATGGAACATCAATAGCCATAGAATAGAACAAATAATTTCATGTATTTAAAACGAGGCATGCATTCCACTAAGATCTGCCAAGGCTATCTTCAACTTTTTTGGATTTAAGGGAAGGTATTATTTACAAGCTGTGCCTCAGTTCTTTCAGACTAAACTGTTAGCCCAACTTTTCTGTTGGACTCTGGTTGACTCCCCAGTTTCTTGTTTCACTTGGAGAGGGTACAATCTAATTCATTAGAACAGCCCTGCAGATGTGTCTTAAACTCCTATCTAGGACTGGAGACAGGTATGATAGAAGTTGAGTCAAGAAGAGTGTGTCTAGCTTCTTATAACCCTTTGGTTAAAGCTTAAATTCTGTTTTCAAGGACTGACACCATTAGTCCTTTGGGATAATTTTCAATCCACATGGATCAAGAGGCTGTTGAATCTAATTTTTTAAACCTAGGCTACTCTCCTTCTGGATGGAGATGGAATATGATCAGATGAAATGAATCTAGAAGCAAAGGATAAAGGATAGGGAGTAGCAAGCAGATCTAGGAAAGGCTTCTGTTTTCTTGTTACTAGTATCAATGCTGCCAACATAGAAACACCCAGCTTTCTCTCTTGCCCAATGTCATGCTTTGCCCTCTGCAGTATTGGATGATAAATATAAACAATATCATTGCCTGAAAAGGTCTGCCTTGTGATTCCAGAGAGAAGGAAACTACAGAACATATTCTTCTTCATTGCTACTTTTTAGAGACATTTGAGCCAGATTCATCCTACCTTTGGTTAGTAGATATCCTGTTTGCCCAGATTCAGTCCATGCCCAGGTGCTGCTCACGAACTGCCTTTTTTTTTCACATGTACCTAAGTTTTGTGCAAAGGCCCAGAAGATCTATCAGACCCTAATAAGTCAATTTTTCACAATGATTTCTATTTAACTGCAATTCATTTAAATTAGAGATATCACTTTGTTGTAATTTTAGATGTTATCACATTAATATAATTTTAATGTTCACATTATAATTTAGTGTGCTAACTAATGGATAGGCACATGTTCCATTTTAGTTTTTAACAAACTAAAACCACACCTGAACTAAGTGGTTTTTGTACAGATTGCCTACCTGGATTGCCTATGATTATGGATCTGATCATTTTCCTTACTGCCTATTTGGTTTATTATTTGGGGTTTACTTTGATGTATCAGCCTTGCTATAATGGTTTAGTATTATGGTATTAATAAAAAAATCTGACTTATTGAACAAACCATGGTTTGGTGACATTTGAATTTACATTATACCACTTTTTTAGAGTTTGGATGAAATGGAAAATAATAGTTTATTCTGAATTCAGAGTTATATTTTACATTTTCTTTGTTCATCAATAATTTGGTTGAAGAAATGTGTATGCAATTATTTTGAATAGTTTTGAACATATTCTCATTGTTTTCTTTGAATGATTCAAACTCAGTTCTCTTTTACAGGTGAGGATCAACATTCGCACAAATGAACAGATCCTTCGTTCCCAGTTGCACTCACAACTTGATGATTTAGAGTGGCATCTTCTTGAAATTCATCATGAAAGAGAAAATATTACTCTAGTGATTGATAAAAATTATCAAACTAGTGCAATAGTGCCAGATTTCCTGGTGTTTGAACTAAACATTGAATATGGTCTCTATATTGGTGGGAGAGGTACCCTTGATGTCCACTATCTTAACAGTACACCAATTAATTTCCGAGGATGTATTAATGATGTAATATTTAATAACCATGATATCTTAACCTCCCTGAAATCTTCTACAAGAAATAAAAACATTCACGAAGTATCACTGAGCTGTAGCAATGAATTTTTTGCAGGGGAAGAAGAACCCTTAAGTTTTTTTAGTTCCAAATCCTATGTTTCATTTCCCCTTTGGAATGTTCAAGCAGGAGGCATCTTGGAATATTCAGTGCAAACTACAGCTCAGAGTGGATTGCTGATCTACAGTTCTGGTCCCCTAGAGGACTTTGTTGCAATGGAAATTGAAAATGGTCTCATTAAAGCTCACATTAGAATGGGTAAAAATAGACTTGAACTTTCTTCTCTTAGCTCTGTCAATGATAACCAGTGGCATGTTATCAGACTAAAGTTTTCCATAAAATATGTCGAACTCACTCTAGAAAAGAAAACTGTGAAAACTCCATTGCCTTCTCATAATAGGCTTCCTATTCTTAAAGGGGCCTTATATGTTGGTGGAATAAATGATGCATTCCGTACAGAAGTGCTAAAGCAACGGTTAGCTTCAGTTTCTGGAAGATATGGAGAAGGCGGATCTTTCAGAGGCTGCTTGAAAGATTTGGTAATTGGTTCCCAAAAATATTCCTTGAAAAATGTTCTAGTGACTAAAGATATTTCAGTAGGATGCACAACACCTAATTTTGCACCAGAAAAGCAGGCTATGAGAACAGCTTCTCCCCTTTCTGTTTTTGATACTGTCACTCCTAAACTGCTTAGGAAAGAAAGTCATGATAATTTTTTGTTTGTCAATGACTTGATTGTTTCAGAAGGTGGGCAAACCTTTCTTGGATCTAAGCACATTAAAATCAGTGTGGATTTCAAAGCACTGGGGATTCGTCAGTCGCAAATTCTTTTTAGAATTAAACATCCCCCTTCTTATGGCCAGTTGAGGTTGAATGTCGTGTCAAAGCAAGAAGACTTCACATTTAGTATGCTAGATTTGTGGCAAGGCAAAGTTTTATATATTCACGATGGTTCTGAAGAAAACCATGATTATTTCACTTTCTCTGTTTTTACAAGCAGTAAAAGGAAGATGCCTCTGTATCTTGAAGGAAATGATGAATATATGTTTACTATTACAGTGAGACCAGTAAATGATGCTCCAGAACTCATATTTCCAAATGGAAACTTACTTCTTCTCTTAGAATACTCCAAGAAATGCCTGAGCATAGATTTGGTAAATATTGTGGACAACGACACAAGTGCTGCAGATCTCAGTATTACGGTCCTTGGAAATTCAAATGCAGATGCGGGTTTTCTAGAAAATTCCAAGACTCCTGGGAAAACAATTACTACCTTTTCTTATGAGGAATTACAACATGGTAATGTTTTCTTTGTCCATACTGGAGTTCAGAATTCCAGGATTGTTCTGCGAGCAAGCGATGGGGAGAAAGTCAGCAACACAGTTGTGTTGCGTGTCATGGCTGTACCCCTGGATTATAAATTAGTCAACAACACAGGAATTGATGTGGTACAAGGCACCCCAGTGTTGATAACACTCAGCCATTTGGCCACAGAAATAAATGCTTTTCAACAAGAGCTGGAGATAAAATATGAAATTACAGAAGAACCCTTTTTTGGAGAAATTCAAAGGAGGCATACTAGTCGAGAATGGAAAAAAGCAAATTCTTTTTCTCAACGATCCATTGAACGTGGTCGTGTGAGGTATCTTTCTACCTTCAAAACAATTCAGCAAGATAATGTCCACGAACATTTTAAGTTTAAAATTATCATCGGTGGCAATGTAAGTCAAGAGTTTCTGTTTGCTGTTAGAGTAAAATGGCTGATTTATAATTTACTGAAATATGCACCATTAGTTATTGATAAATCGGATAGAGAGTATCTTAATTCTAATAATCTTCTCGTGGTGATTCCACAAATAGACCTATTAGAAAATGAATTTCTTTACCAGCTGCAATCCTTACCTGAGAAAGGAAGAATTCTGCTTGATAATATCCCACTGCAAATAAATTCCAGCTTCAGCCAACAGAATATTTCTGATTGTAGAGTAGAGTATCAATTATACAGGAAGTCCCATGAAGAAAGTCTCGATTCATTTCGATTCTTCATTAGTACCCAGTATGTGGTATCAAATATCTATGATTTCAAAATCAAGATCAAAACAAACCCACAAAACTTTATTTTTATAAACAATGGTCTTACTGTTATTGAAGGTGAAGGATCATTGATAACAAAATCAGAATTGTTTGTGCACACTTTCAGTAATACGACTTTTGAGTATAAGGTTACAAAAAGTCCTCAACATGGTAAATTAATGCTTATTAATTTTTCTGATTCCCCAGAAAGTAACAACAATCTTAGTAGTTTCACTAATCAGGATATATATAGAGAACGTCTTATGTATATACATGATGACTCAGAGACACAATGTGATGAAATTCATATCACTGCAACTGCCATAAAATTTGGAGAAGATTTGGAAGCAGAGTACCCATTATCAGTAGAGATCAAATTTAATATTTCTATCCATCTGAAGAATGATGAAAAACCAGTACGAGTAGTGGATAAGGTATTCCACATTGTTCAGAATGGAAGAAAACTGTTGACTTTGGATGATCTTTGCTATCATGATCCTGATACGGATTTTGATGATAATCAGTTGTTATACACCAGGCGTGGAATTCCTAATGGAGACTTGGTTCTTGTCAATGAAACATCATCTAGACTCTATCAGTTCAAGCAAGAGGACCTTATACAAAAGCAAGTCCTCTTTGTTCATCGAGGTGCAACTTATGGTCGTTTTGTGCTATTTGTAACTGATGGAAAACATTATACATCATCTTTGCTAGAAGTAAGTGCTTCTGAACCATATGTCCTTCTAGCAAACAATACAGGATTATTGATCCAAAAAGGAAAAGAAGCAGTGATTACCACCACTAACTTAAGCGCTACCACAAATCAAGATATTAGAAGTGATCATGAAATTAGATTTGAGATATTTTTCTCCCCAAAGTATGGACAAATCTTTGTTAATAATTTAGTAGTGGCCACTTTTACTCAGCATGATCTCAAAATGGAGCTCGTGACTTACAGACATGATGATAGCAATCATTTGACTGACACATTGAACTTCACTGTTTATGCTAAAGGCCTCCGCTTGGATGCTGAAGTGAAGATTCAGATATATTTGGAAAGTCATCAGCGTCCACCAGTGATCCTACATAACCACAACCTTTTGGTTGAAGAAGGGAAACCTGTTCAAATCAGTAATGGAAACTTGCTGGTAAGAGGAAATTATCTACTGTAGTAATTTATAGCAAATGTTTTAAATATTTTTTGTATTGTGTTTCCTTGATTTCAGTGAAATATTTCATTAAATTACTTCATTTGAGCCTTCCAACTCTTAATATTGGAAGAGCATCTGTGTATTTTATTTTCCTTAACATTTTTAATGAATGTTTTACTTTACTGAAATTATATTATATTGTTTAATGTATTGTTTATTATTTACTTTATTGCTGATTTTATTGAAAGCTATTTTTGAGATTCTTCAATCTAAGGAGAAGCATATAAATATATTTATATGTGTGATTAATAATATTCAAATCATTAATCTGTGATCAAACAATCAGGCAGAAAACAATGCTTTAATCAAGCAACTTCCAACGTGGAAATAAATGGCAAACTCCACACTCACTTACACTGATCATACTACCTGGTTGGGTAATGAAATATTTGTAAGCAAATTCAGAGACCACCAAGAAATCTTTTAAACTTATTTCTTTTTAAACCCTTATTTAATAGTAACGGTTTTATATGCTTCCCATCTCAAAATGACAAACCATACTGCCAATTTTTGGTAGTGGTGTCATAGAATGTGAGGTGGGACATGCAAAAAAGACACATAGATAGACAGACAGATTGAAAAAATTTGGAGACCATCTATACCTGTAGGGACATAGCTAAACCATTGGAATGTTCAATGCTGTTGTTATTAATGATTAAATATAAAAAGCCATATTTAGAAAAAACAGCGCTCACCTTTATGTCCTTAATGACCTGGTCTTATGATTTTTTTTAAGACTGTGCATGAAAACAGCTCACCCTCAGAGATAGAATTCAAAGTAAGATCATCTCCAGTCTATGGCTATCTTTGGAAGTTTATATCAAACAAAAACTACCTTGGAGCAGAAGAAAATCCAATTTTGTCTTTTACTCAACAAGACATCAATGATGGTATTATCCAGTACATACAGACCATCTCCAACCAACTCCAAGACCACTTTTCCTTAGATGTGACCAATGGCATCCAGACAGTCAGTGGAATAGAAGTGACTGTGGACATCCTTCCAAAGCTGATCCCACTAGAAGTACACAACTTCACAGTTGCTGAAGGGGGTTCAAAAGTCCTTGAAGAAGATATTCTAAAAATTTCTAATAGTCACTTTGCAGAAGTTAATTGTGACTTCAGTCTAGTTGAGCCACCAAAACATGGACGAATTGCAAACTCTCATTTTTTGGGAATGGCATTGACTAAATTTACCAGAAAACAGGTAAAGTTATTCTAAATACATTTCTGGTTTTAATTTTATAATTAGATTTTGAAATCATATATCATAGAACAATTAAAACTTCTTGAGGTTCCTTGAGGTTTTGGACTTCAGGCTTCAAGAACCTCCCTATTTTTAGAAAATGTACAGTCCCCACTATTGTATATAAGTCCCCACTATTGTATATTATGTCCCCACTATTGCTAATTGAACAGTGGCAGATAGGACAGCACTCCAGAGAGTTAATGTCATTGCCCAGAAAATCATTAGTTGCCTTCTCCCCTCTTTGGAAGAGCTTTATAGCGCCTGCTGCCTTAAGAAAGTTCAAAACATTCTCAAGGATCCATCTCATCCTGGGTAACCTTTTCTTGGATTACTACCATCTGGCAGATGGTACAGGATAATAAAAACAAGCACAAATAGGCTGAAAAACAGCTTCTATCCCAGGGCAGTAGCTCTTTTGAATTTTACTGTATAGTGAATATTAATGCAATATCAGCGGTTTCCAATTCAATGTATAGAATGTGAAGGATGTGTGTTTGTGTTTATTTTCAGTCTTAATGTACACTGAAGATGGTATTTAATTTCATTGTTACTTTATTGTGCAATGACAATAAAGTAAAGTAAACTAAACTAATATAGCAGGTAATTCAAAAAGAAAAATAATGTCTTTAGATTAAGTAACACTAGTTCAACAACTGGAGTGATTACATGCTTATTGTTTAATTTTTAAAATGGATGCATTTTAAATTTTGTAACTCTCCTGTTTTAGGTAGAACATGGTTTGGTCTTCTATGTTCATGATGACAGTGAACAGCTGCTTGACAATTTTACCATGGTTGCCAACTGCACACAACTATGGAAGCAAAGCTTGCCTCAGATCATATTTGTAACTATTACACCAGTAAATGATGAAGCTCCCATCATAAAGAGAAATATACCACTCCGGGTATGTTCTGAGGAATTCAAGATCTAAATGTTTAACTGGTTATACAGTACATGATGGTCTTCTGTTTGTAACAGGTGAAGTGCAAATAGAAAAACAAAGGTAATCAACACATTACTAGAAGTATCTCATATATATATATCTGAAAAATAGCACTTGTCTCTGGGTTGAATAGCCATTGATTATCTAGAACAGCAGTTCTTAAACATTCTGATCTCAGGACTTCTTTAAAATGATTGAGGGGTTCCAAGTCCTGGAAAAAGATATTCTAAAAATTCTTAATAGGAAGAGTTAATTCGGATTATAGTTGAGCCATCGTAATATGGGTGCATTGCAAACGGTTACTTTCTTGGAGTGGTATTGACTAAATTTATCAGAAAACAGGTGAAATTACTTTAAATTCATAGAACTTTGCTTTACATCTATCAATCTTAACTATATTGGAAATGGAAACTGAGAAATTTTAAAATATTTGAGTTTTGTAGACCCCTTGAAAGGTACTCAGGGACTCCAAAGGATCCATAGATCACATTTTGAGAACTGCTGTTCCAGGTTATATTTTTTTCCCCATTTAATTATGCCCAAATCTCAGAGACTACTTGGAGAAGTCCCTGCAGTTTTCTTGGCAAGTTTTTTCAGAAGTGGTTGTGCCATTGCCTCCTTCCTAGGGCAGAGAGAATGTGACTGGCCCAAGGTCACCCAGATGGATTTGTGCCTAAGGTATACCAATACTAGACTGTTTCCTGTTTCCCATCTGACGCCACTACGCCAAATTGGCTCTCTCAAGAGGTTACACCAATGTTTAAAACATCTGGACAGTTTTCACTTTTACTACTGTTGAATTTAAAAGAAATCCAGAGGACAGCAAAAAAGACAAAGCAGACAGTAATGTATTTCCATTGTGTCCTTGATTTATTTTTAATGCTCACATCCCAATTCTGTGCTGCTATTGCCAGCATATAGTTGCTCTTTTTTAAAATAAGTTAATAACAGGATTAAATGATGAGAAATAATTAATTTGAACAAATACACTGCAAAGGGGCAGAATTATCTCTCCATTTCTACACTGGAATGTTTGAAAGTTAATTTTTCATATAATATGTATCTGAAATCATTGCATCCCTTTATTATATTCAAGAATTGTCTCTTAATTGGTAATTCAATCAATTAATTCATAGAATTTTAGGGCTAAAAAGACCTTGGAGGTCTTCTTGTCCAACTTTTTGGCCAAGGCAGGAGATCTTATTGCATCTTGAACAAATGGTTGTCCAATCTTTTCTTGAAGGTCTCCAGCATTGAAGTGTTTATTACCTCTCTTAAAAACAACAACAGGTGCATACAATTCTGAGCCTATTTGGAACTTTCCAACATTTGCAAATAACTTCAATCAAATAGTGTCCTTGAATGAGTTCAGAATGAGAAGGTACAAATGGAATGGGACCAGATTTCCACATTGTTAATGTCATCTTCACATTACTTATACATACACTTCAGTAAATAAAATTGTACATCAATTATTAAGATAAATGTTCTTCTCCCCTCCCCCCTTTTAAATTAAATTTAAATTAAAGTCCTCAGCATTACTTTCTTCATTCTTTTTCCCATTGCTCTCTTTTCCTCCTGATTGTCATAGGAGTAATCCATTGTGTATAGGTTTCCTCTGGAATTCTTGCCAAATTGTATCGACTACTTTCTGATAGCTTGAAGTAACTATGCCTCAGCCAAACCACATTATCTTTGTTCAGACTAATTGGGACTAATAGAGGACAATATTAACAGTCATTAAGTTCCTTTTCATGGGTTACGGGATTAACTAGTCCATTAGTGTGTGAAACAAATTCTTATTGACTTTTTCTTTTTACATCTTTTTACCTGATGGGTAGGTATTTTGAAATTACTTTTCAAAAAATATCCTTAGGCATTGAATTGTTTAGGAGATACCTATCCAATGTCCTTTAGTCACAGATACACTAACATTAGTTATCTGTTATTTTCTGTGTAAAGATCCTCCTTTAGTTCAAATTTTAAAAATGAGCAAAAGTTGTAGTATTTTTAGATGGCATGATTTTTAGCACAAGTACTGCAGTATAACCAGAAGGGGGAGATTCATTTCAATTATATGGATGTTTCCCCATTTATCAAAAACATTATTAAGCATTGTGTTCATTTTAGTAATGAAGATCAGAGTGTGATCCTTAGAAACATGCATAAAAGGGGAAAAAATCTCAGAGCTGTGGATTTGCTAATATTAACATTTCAAAATGAAAATATGAAATGGAAAAGCTAAATAAAAAGTGGGTATGCATCTGGGCCAAATATTTGGTGTTCTCAAATCTTATCAAGAAAAATTGTGTAATAATAGAGAATATGCAAGACAAAATTAGGATAAATGAAAATAAAAATGTGTTCTTAAACGGATAATACGTTATGAAGATAGGATAGCATACAGTGTGAATATTTTCAGTATTTCAGTGATGCTAAATCATTTTTTTCTTTTCCAAGCTGCTTCCTGAGATCTTCTGTTGGCAAAGTAAGCTCTGTTTTTATTTTGTAAGGATTCAATATATAAAGTTTTCTGGTACGCACTAATATCTTTTTTCACTTTTATTATCAGCTTCTGAAGATGGTAATATTTTTTTGTCAAATCCAATTTGAACTCTTTAATTTGTCCGTTGAAACAACACTGAAGTAATATTTACAGCTAGTTCTCGATGTACGACCACAATTGAGCCTGAAATTTATGTTGCTAAGTGAGATAGTTAAGTAAATTTTGCCCCATATTATGACCTTCCTTGCCACATTTGTTAAGTGAATCACTGCAGTTAAGTTAGTAGCACAATTGTTAAGTGAATGTGATTACCCCGTTAATTTTGCTTGTCAAAAGGTCACAAAAGGTGATCACATGACGCCATGATTCTGTAACCATTATAAATATGAGATCACATGCCAAGCATCTGCATTTTGATCACATGACCATAGAGATGCTTCAATGTGTGAAAAACGGTCATAAGTCACTCTTTTCAGTGCCGTTGTAATTTCGAATGGTCGCTAAATGAACTGTTGTAAGTTGAGGATTACCTGTATGTGATATTGCAGTAATCCATAAAAGACTACAGCTCTATAACTTGAGCTTATTTTGAAAGATTCAGGCAATACTCTAAGCGTGTGTACTCAAGTGGATCAGCTTAAACAGAAGCTCAGGGCTGGAGGAATATCTTTTACCTCACCAACGTTTTCGGAACGTTTAGGGCCTGGGCTGGGATGAAGTTAGTCATTGCAGTTGGGATTTAGTCATATCAGATCTTGATTTCAGAGAGACCAAAGCATGACTCATTTCTTCTAGAAGCAGCCTTCCATGAGGATGGGGGAGGGGTGTAATGCATCATTCTCACATGATAATTTTTTCCCTTAAATCATGGCTGAATGTTGTGGGATGGATTGCGCAGATATTTTGGTGTATAATGTAACCTTGTTTAGACCATGTATATGTTTTTTCCCCCCATGGCTCTTTGAAAAACTTAAAATGGATTTTAAGTGGATTTCCATCTCTTTGTGTTGCAGCTTGCTTTCAGTTTCTGGGTACCGTATTGTCTAGTGCTGAGTAAGAGATCAAATGTAGCCACTGACAAGTCTTTAGGAAGGTCAACATCCTGTAACATGTGACTTAAAAAAATTCAATAAGAGAATGACATTTGTTAAACGTCGTTTTCCATACATGCATTACGTGAAACATTTTTTCAGTTTCAAATTTGACATACTTTAATGGCAAAGGAAATAATAAAAACCTAGCATGCGAGTCATCTTTCTAAAGAACAAGCATGTGTGTGGAATCCACAGTGTTGACATATTGCTCTCGCTAGGTTACCCCTTCTATCACCTCTGAGTAACCACAGAGCAGACAAACTATTTGCAGCCTAAAGGACCTTGGTTCAATACTTTCAGTGGTTTTTATGATTAAGGTAATTGGCAATAAGTTAACAGATTAACAGAGTTGGATGGGGCCTTGTAGGTCATTACCTTTTCATGTTTTATGACAAGCACTTCTTAGGTACCCTGTTTGCGATGCGATCTTCTTTTATGTTTTTCCTGATTTACCAATCTCTCACTGTCAGAGTAGACAGAAGGATACTCTTTATATAACCATTGTTTCTTCTACAAATCTTTGTTTCTCATCCAAGGCCACATACAACTCATCACTTTTCTGTTAGTGTTTACACTTCTTAAACCATCTATGTATGTTTTCTCACCTAGCAACGTTTAGTACGGTTGCAAAAATTTCACTTTTATTACAATTTTTCTCCTTATTTTCAGGCTTTCCCCTCCATTTTGATCACAGTTGTGCCCAACATTTTCCCAGATGTACTTACAAACTAATCCTCAGTAGCTTTTGCATTCATTCTTACTATCTTTCTGTTCGTAGAAACAGTCATACATTTCTTCCAATTCTCTAGTACAGCCTTCAGATACACATTGAACAAGTCATTTGCCAATGCCCAAATTTCAATCTCATGACCATGGGGTGATGTGACAGTCATAAATACAAGAACAAGATTTAAATCCCTTTTTTTGAGGCCATTGTAACTTTGAACCATCATTAAATGTACAGTTGTAAGTCAAGGATTACCTGTGCATGATTTTTCCTCATTTACAGCTTTTTTTATTATGTCATCAAGCTTTTTTTTTTTACTTTATTCCACATAATTTCCACAACTCCATATCTACTTATTCTGTTGAGAAATTATTATTTTTCTTCTCATACATTCCATAGTTGCAATAATTATTTTTTCATTCTTGTTTTTTGCACTTTGTTTTTCTTCCACATCTTTCTGTTTTCCCAAAAAAATCTCTTTTGGATTTTTTTTGACATTATCAAAAAAACAAACAAAAAAAACGGTCCAACTTTCAGAATTTTTAATCAACATTTCCTTTAATAATTTTCTTAGTTTTTCATCAAAAGCAATCAAATCAAACACACTTTTAGATATATTTCCTTACATTGTAGGTGTGAATAGATTTAAATATATACCCGTACCTTGTATGTGTGAGTAGATTTATGTGTAAACTAAGCTCATCAGGAATCCAAATAAGCGATGTTGAGGGTATGAGACTTAGATTTATGCATAAAGCACATATTGGAATGGGAAAAAAAAGCATTTAGCAGTCATCTAACTTTGTTCACTAATTTGTTCCAGCTGACAAAACCGGTGTTTGGCAAATAGAAGAGTACCAAGAAATATAGAAATTTAGATAATTAATGCATACTTATTCAGATCTTACCCAATTAAACTATTTATGAATTTGTAAATAAAATGTATAAGCATGGAATATAAACATAGAAAGGAAACCTTGTTGAATTGTCCTGAAATTATGATACAGTTTTATTATAATAATGTTTTGTTACAGCAAAAACATTAAAGCTGGGAAAGTTACTTTGCATGTGCATGTGTGTGTGTGTGTGTGTATTTGTGTGTGTGTGTGAGTGTGAGTGTGAGTGCTTGTGCAAGCATGTGCATGCTTACTATGTACAATATCCAGTGGCTATCCGAAAGTTGCAGTAGGATGCCCAAGATATTATGACTTTTGGGCACCCTTCCAAATTCTTTTAGCTTGGCGTCTGTCTCTGTTTTGAGCCAGGTCAGCAAAAGGCAGCTAAGTGTTGACATCATTTTAGCCCAGTTACTTCTCCATTTCTTTAATCATAGGTCCATCTGTACTTCAAAGTGCAAGGAAGTACTGATATTATTGAGACAGGTACTGAGACAACAAAGCTATTTCAGTCATCTCAGATATCTTCATTAATATTTGTATGCTCACAGGCTATGTGATTCCATGCCGTGTTTCTTTAGATATGAATTAATGCAGGATGTGGTTTGATATTTAGTTGAAGTCTTTTGAAATGAGTTTTAAATGCAACAGTGAGATTGGTAGGTTTCAATATTGTCAATTTTTTTTTTACATTACCCACTGATGTACTAATCATAGTCAGATGCAAACTGAACATCAAAGAACAAGGTGCTTCTTGAGACCAGATATTTATTCTGTGTGTCAGAACTGAACTATGTTCACAAGCCTTTCACACAAGGGCCCAGACATTGTTTGCTTGCCTTATTTTAATCATCTAATTTAGTTGGATACCATTGTTGTTATTACAGTAACAAACTCTTGTCGATTAGCTACAAGGCAGATAACTTGTTTCCTCTAAGTTCTGGACATAGTTTCCAATAACTAGAGCAGTGAGGGCTAACCTTTTTGTTATCGCATGCCGATAGTACGCACATGCGCACACACTTTCCTGCACCCATAATGCAATGCATGCATGACCCCCCCTGCGCTCTCCTGCCCCCTTGTGCATGCACACATGACTCCCTGTGCTCCCATCTGCCCCCTGCGCACATCTCTCGCATGCACCCCACCCCTATGCATACGTGGCAGATACCCAAAAATCAGCTGGCTGGCGGGAGGCATGCACACATGCGCAGTGGAACTGAGCTGGGGCGACGGCTCGTGTACTGGCAGAGATGGCTCTGTGTGCCACTTCCTGCACACGTATCATAGGTTTGCCATCACGGACCTAGAGTCATCAAGTTGCTTTAATAGTCCAAAACATCCAGTGGACTTCAGGTTGTTATCCTAACTTATAGGAAATCCTCAAGAAATATATCAGAAAATAATTATTTTCCTTTCCCTTCCCTTCCTTTCCCATTCAAACTTTCATCTTTAATTTAAAATTTGTACTGTTTTTTGAAAAACTTTTATAGTAAAAGTTATTAAAACAGATATATCAGCAAAGCTCAGCTGCTTTTTCAACCAGCTTTGTTTACAAAACTATATATTTTAAGAATGAAGCCAGAATCTGAGTAACCATTCTTTTTCCTTCTTTTTCTTTAAGGTGTGGGTAGGTTCAGTCACTGAAATAACAACGAATGAACTCTTGGCAGAAGATAAAGATTCTTCTCCAGCAGAATTATTGTATTCTGTTTCTCTTCCCAATAATGGCCACTTGGCACTCAAGTCTTCTCCAAACAAGAATATCCTTAATTTTACCCAAGCTCATATTGAAGAAGGACAGGTGGTATTTGTCCATACAGGTATTTTGCACTGTTGATGGAATTTCATGCTAGAGTTAATTATGTTTTTGCTTCTATTAAAAATAGCCTAGTTAAGAGTCAAATCCAGTAGGAGAACCACATATTTTATACTTCTGGGATCTTTAATAAATAAGGTGCATAGAACTAGAATTGAATGGCATTTGTGGTAATTCCATGACTTAGCATATAATATATTAGCTGCAAGGAGAATCCTTTTATATTTTATATTCAGAAAGCAAACTTCATAAAATTTAGGCTTTATGAAGGTTTGGATTGCACTTTGACTAGGAGCAGAAACATAAAAGCATATAAATAAAGTTTATTTCCGTTGCAAACCGTTGCTCTTATACCCATGACTGGTTTTCTTTGTGGATGGGATAGGAAGAAAGCTATTTTAACAGAAATTCATATTCATTAATTCAGAGAATATAAAATGATTTAATATAGTCTGAAATTTTTCCTACATATTTTCCTACCCCGCTCAATAAAACAAATAGATAAAAATCCATACCAGAAACTCAGGAGCAAGACAGATAAACACTAAGATAAGAAATATGCATAAGCATTTTTCTTTCTATTAAAATGCAAATGAAATGAAGCAATTATTGTACAAGTAAGAGCTATGCCTAATACTTGAATATATTTTTCCCTGAGCAATATTTGCATGTGCACAAACACATAGGCATGCAAGGATAGATAGCAATTCCAGAAGAATAATTCTGATGAATAAGAAGTGCAAGCAGTGAACCACAGATTGGCAAACTGCGGCCATGCAAATCAATTTCCAGCTGCCAGTGTTTTTTTGTTTATTACTTTTTCATGGGATCTATCTGGCTCCCTGAAACATTGTTTGAATGCAAGAAACAAATGCAGTCAAATTCAAATACTGAACCACAATCATCTTAATTACTAATCCCAACCAGCAGCCAGTTGTAGGTTTGGCCAATGCATACAGATACCATAATGTATTGATTGAAAATATTCCTGTTCAACAGGAACAATGTTTATTTTGACCTACTTTCAGAAATAATTCCTTGACCCAAAGTTGGTTTTCAGTACAAAAAGACCGTGCTGAAGATCTAATCATTTTGATTTAAATAATTAAAAAAAATCATTCATGATTTAAATTTAATTACATGTATTTATTTGTTGCATGCTAATTTCTAAATGTTTTTTAATTATTATTATTGCTGTTGTTTATGACTATATAGCAATAGCACTTCTTATATACCGCTTCACAGGCCTCTCTAAGCGATTTACGGAGTCAGCATATTGCCTCCAACAATTTGGGCCTTCATTTTTACCAACCTCATAAGAATGGTAGGCTGAGTCAACCTTTAGCCTGGTGAGATTTGAACTGCCAAATTGCAGTCTGCCGGCAGTCAGCAGAAGTAGCCTGCAGTACTGCATTCTAACTACTGCGCCACTCTGTCCCTGCTTTCCTCTAGGATCAATGTCTGGAGGTTTCAGTTTTCAAGTTACAGATGGTATAAACTTTGCACCTCGTCAGATATTTAGTATCACAGCTCGAAATTTGGTTATTCGCCTTGAAAATAATAACAGATTAGAAATTTTTCCAGGTAAGGCTTTATATTCTTGATTTATTTGGTATAAACTAAGATAAACAATAAGATGGTTGGTCAATATTTAATTTATTCTTTTTGAAAAGAAACAATACTGGGAATGCCAAAATGCATTTATGTCCAACTTGATCCTAAATCAGGATTAGGCAGTGTTTACTTTTTAAAATTACATGAATCTATTTTATGTGGTTTCTTGATTAAAACTATTAGGAAACTATCATTTCAGTAATACAGAGGTGCGAGGAAAACATATTTAGCAACTTCAATGGCAAATTGCAATTTGTGATTCATATCTGACATGTGGCTTAATGCTTTTGATCCTCATTTTGACATTTGGACACAAAAATGCTTTGAGGCATATTCTTTTATAGGAATATTCATAGGAAGTGAAAATAATTATAAGCAAGCTAGGCCTGGTACATTTTTAAAGGGTGAGTCTTGCTCCTTTATGCCAATATTTCCCCCAAAGTTGACACTCATAATCGAGAACTAAGGAAAATTGGTATTTTTTAAAGAGTGTTTTAAAACATGAAAACATTCTGTCATACATAATCTTCTGACCTCTCCCTTACAATTTGTTTATTATTGGCTGATTATCTTATTCAAGCTGGCATGTGTGATTTCCTTCCTTTTAGTCTCATAACATGTTTATGATGTTAAATTAAGAGTAAGTGAGCCCAAAGTCACAGAATGTTTATGATTTAGCTGTCTAAATGACCAGAACCCTTGAATATTGCTTAATGTCAGTAACGGGGTGGACGAGAGAGAGAACATGCTCAAATTAAAACCAGATGAGACAGAAGCAATGTTGATAACAAAAACCATGGACTTTGCTGGCTTTATTCATAGCAGTTGGTTCCAACTGTAAAGACAAGTAAACTTTAGGATACTATAATAAAAGCTACAACAAGGTTTGATTTTCATCTCTGTGAACCTGCTCTTGAAGGTCATTCAGTGTGTTGAGATAAATACAGTAGATACACTTCTACCTTACACCAATTGAGAGAAGTGGTGGTAATCTTGGCCTGATGTCTGGATGCTGCAAAGATCGGACTGGGAAGTGACAGGTTGTGATTTAACCCAAACAAGACAGAATGGCTTCTGATCCAGAAGCCAGTTAAATTTGGAACAATGCCAACTTTAATTCTTGATGGGTTTATCCTCCCTGACAAAACTCTGGTGTTTTAGAAAGTAAGGGAGATGGTTTTGAAAAAAAATAATAATCAAGAGCCGTTTCCTGGAGAAAGAGGGTTGAAACATTATTTATGACCCAAGAAATATTTGGAAGCAGTTCAGGCAACATCTCCCTAATTCACTGAGAAGAATGAAGAGGAACACTACAATCATATTTGCAAGATTATAGACAATCTCAGTAAAGTATAGGTCTAGTCTTCCTGTGGATTTTCTGGTCTGGTCCATCTAAAGGATCTGACAAATATGTGCCACTTGTTGGAACAGCAAGTGAAGAGTAATCAGATGACACTTTGACCATTTTTGGCTGCCATTCCCCTTGTGGCCATTCCTAGGGTACTGTAGACAATAACAGTCCACTCATGCTCTCATTAACTTATATTGGACTACTACAATATGCTATAAATCAGGGGTGTCAAACTTGATTTCATTGAGGACCTCATCAGGGTTGTGTTTGACCTCGGAGGGTCGGGGAGGGGGGGGCATGGCCATGGGGGCATGGCCACGGGGGCATGGCCAGCTCAACGTCACTCAACTATACATGAGCACACAATAGATGCAAACTCGATTGCAGGAAATACGACTTCAGCAACAGAGTGGTCAATGCCTGGAATACTCTACTGACTCTGTGGTTTCTTCCACTAACCCCAAGCACTTTAACCTCAGACTGCCTACTGTTGACCTCACCCCATTCCTAAGAAGTCTGTAAGGGGCATGCATAAGCACACCAACGTGCCTACTGTCCCTGTCTTAATGTTCCCCTTTATTAGTATCTATTTCATGTATTAATTATCATGTTTATACTTATATATATTATCAAATGCATGCTTGACAAAACAAACAAACAAACAAATAAATAAAAATGGTGGAGGCATGTGTGGTGGCCAAATGCTAAGGCAGGACTTCCCTGAGACTCTCCTTCAGTCCCATTATAATCTCCTTTCTTCTTCCTTCCCCCCTTTCATTCTTTTTCCTTCCTTGCTCTCTTCCCCTCTTTCCTTCTTTTTCTTTGTCTTTCCACTTTCCCTTTCTCCTTTCCTGTCCCTTCTTGCATGCTCAAATGCAAAAGGGGAAACATTTCTCCTTTTGTTTTGTTTTGATAGCCTTCTGCCAGTGAAAATGGAGCACCACCACGCTAGCTCAATTTTTGCTGGAAGAGGCACTGTGGGCTGCTCCTTTACTGTTTCCAGGCTGGCCCCGTGGGCCAGATCTAAGTACCTTGTAGATCTCATTTGGCCTTGAGTTTGACACCCCTGTTATAGGAAATCCATCTGATTGAAGTCCAAATAAAGGTGCCCATGGAGCAATCCAGAATTATTCAAGATGACTATTTAGCACCAATACTATAGGAACTGCACTGACAGCCAATTCACTTCTGGGTGCAATTCAAGATGCTGCTTTAACATCTTTGACCTAGTTATATGGCATACCTTCAAACACCCACCTCCAAGGAATACAGCAGAAGAGATCAAAGGTGTACAATTTCTGCAAAAACTCCCTCCTATGGAATTCCTTCATTCCAGAGATAAAATTGATATATTTACTGTTCACATTTGGAAACTATTATAAACTTACAATAATTTTGAACAGCATTTGAGACAGAATAAGTGTAATGTTTTTATAATATTCCTGTATAGTATTTGAGTTCTGTTGGTTATTATTACAGTATTTTATTGCTTCATTGTATGCCACTTAAGAGTCAAATTGATCACTGGGTCCTGAAAGTCTGTAAAATAAAGGAATCCAATAATAAGTAAATATAGATAGATATAAATAACATGAACCAGACAGCCAATACTATTGCTGGCACTGCAACAATCCCTAGCCAGAGACTCAGAAACCCACTGTTTGAAGAGGTGTGTTATGTCTGTTCCACCATTCTCCATATAAAAGCAAAAATAACTAATCAGAATTTATAGACAATGCAATAATTGCTGTTTTTTTAAATTTTTTTCCAAATGTCCTTGTTAGGAAATTGGTTTTTTTTAACCTTCTTTGTTTTTATTGTCTTTTCTCCAAGCTTGGATGAGTTTCCTTGTTGACCTTTTTGATCCATTCCATTATTGCTACCTGCTGAGCATACAGTTCAGAACGTTTACTTTCTATCCAAATAAATACAAATGTAAATGTTAGCAGCATACATAATTATGCATTAAGGCTCATAGCTTTTTGGAGCTGTGTTGTTATTTGATTTTAGATCATATTTGATTTCACCCTTTGCAGTCAGTGAAAGAATGTAAGAATATTGCTTAAAAACCCTTCTGTTGATCTAATTCTTTTAAGCTCTGGCCTGTTTGAAATTTGTAAAATAACAGAGTTGTTTTGATCATTCATAAAGAGCTGGGTCAAAGTGCAGAAACTGCATATTATACCACTTCAAATTATAGAGCACAACCTCTGACACCATGAGGCCTACATTAGAATAGCATGCATCTACATTGAGAATGGAGAGGAACAACCCTATTTTGGAAGATAATTTTAGGTGCCCGTTAATTCATTAGGAAAACCTCAAGTGCCCATTCTTAATCCATCCATATCTAACGTCCAAAATATCAAAAATAGTTCTACCTACACCAGAGAAGCTCTGGGGTCAAGTTAGGTAGACTGGTAGGTTGTTTGATATTTCCTAGGGAATTGAATGGAAAGCTTGTGTGTATGTATGTATGAATGTATGTATTCACACACACACACACACACACACACACACATACGTGTGTCTGTGTGTGCTATAATATATCTCTCTCTGTATAAAAGTGAAATATCACTCACGCATCATCACAAAATCTCCAGAACTAAAGCCTACAAATTTGAAATTTGGCATGTATGTTCCTCTTGGCTTCTAAGTGCTCACTAAGAAAGGATTTTTCTAAATGACCATCAAAGTATTAGTATTTCATATCTTATTATTAACACGCTATGATGCTAAGGAGTTCTAGTCCCCATCCCCACCTGAAAAGAAATCTGTTCCAAATGCAAAACACAAGGAGAGGACTTTCAGTTTCAGTTTCACAGCACTAAGCAGCTTTAGTACAGAACAGTTGAGCTAAGCCATGCCTGGACTCCTTGCTTTCTCCTTCTTGCTCACACAGCAAATATTGTTTCAGTTTCCAAACAGCCCTCTACTCTCTCACACACTGACAGATGAATACTGATGGATGCTGGTAGGCAGAGGCAGAATTTTTTCTCTCCTTATTTTCCTCTCAAAAAATTAATCCAACCACATAGTTTCGTAGCTAAGTACAGTACCAAGCTAGTATGTATATATTCTCATTCTCTCTGGAATGCTAGATGTTTGGGTGCAAAGAACTTTCTGTATAGGATAATATTTTGTTATGAGATCCCTCATTTGAAATTATACATTTGGTTGAAAATACAGGTACCTCTAGAAGAATGTTTAGAGGATTGCACTGCTTCTGAATGATTCAACTGCTCAAGGGCAGACAGAGGTTAAGATTAAGGAAGATCATAAACTGTATTGACAATATTACCCTTCTGCACTATTATTATAATTATTCAGGTTCCAGGAAACCAATTACACCCCACAATCTGAAGGCTGTCACCAATGATGTGGTTGAGGTAGAAAACAGAACAATTGCTTTTACAATTATAAATTCCCCCAAACTTGGAAGACTGATCCGTATATTTTCCGAAAATAACACACAGGATATTTCAAGTTTTACACAATCTATGGTAAGTGTTCATCTACTTAGAAAACTGGAAGCATTTCTCATTTACAAATATTTCTTCATTGCCTAATCTTTTTTAGAATGATATTTAGGTGGAATATGAAAATGTTTGGAGATATTTCTTTTAACTTTCAAAATAGTAGTTGAAAACAGTACTATGAAAAGCTTCCTTACCAGTGGTGGGATTCAATTTTTTTTACTACTGGATCTGTGGGCATGGCTTGGTGGGCGTGGCAGGGGAAGGGTACTGCAAAATCTCCATTCTCTCCCCACTCCTGGGGGAAGGTTGCTACAAAATCCCCACCCTACTAACCTGCTCTGTTCTCCTGTGCAGGACAACAAAAGAAAACCCAGCTGATCAGCTGGGACTTGGGAAGTAGAAAATAGACGGGGGCTGGGCCAGTCAGAGGTGGTATTTGCTGGTTCTCCGAACCAGTCAGAACCTACTGAATACCACCTCTGCTCCTTACTATGGAGTGGGTTTGGTGGCTACTGTCAATATTGATTAATGCTTGAAAAGCCAGCTAAATGACCTTGAACCAGTCCCTCCTGCTCAGCCCAAATCACCACATGGTGTTGTTGTAGTGGGGAAAATAGGAGGAAGATGTGTTGAATACGTTCGTCTCTTTAACTTATTTGAAAAAATAATAAAGGTGAGATACAAACAAATAAATTATTAAACTTAGGAAAGGGACAGAAAGGTTTAGGAGAAGTGAGCCAATGATTTAGAAATAAAACTTGTATTTGTTGTGAGCACATTTATAAATAGGAAATGAAGTTTAATGTAATTATGAGACCCATATCAATAAGTCTGTACATAATATTTGCTTCTACTAAATATTCTCCAGCAGGGCTGTCCCAGATATTTTTATAACATTTATATACCACTTCAGTTTGAGCACTGTGGTGGCCTAGAGGTGAAGTCTCACTTCACAGTCTAGCGGCTGTGAGTTTGATCCTAGGTAGCAGAAGATATTTCTCTCTCTGGGTGAAATCACCCCCAGATGGTTTACAATTCAGTATGAATAATACACAACAATAATACAGTATTGTATAAAATATGAAATATAATTCTTTAGAATAAAAGTATTCTCTTTTCAGCTTCAGATATAGTACATGCCTAAGATTGCAGCCTAGATATCAAGCCACTCAGCTATTTACCTCATATTTATAATAATTTGTGCTGTTGTATTATTCCCCTACGCAGTACTTCCTGGATTGAATTTTGTCGATCTAGGAAGTGCTGGAAAAGAAGATTTTTTTTGGCAATAATAACAATAACAACAACAATACCATCCCATCTCAATTATTCCCCGAAAATGCAGTGAAACAACTGCTTTCCACATCCAATTTTACATTCTCTAAAACTCAAAAGTATTCCTTCTCAGATTTTTTTTGCCCTGTGTAACCATGATCATAATTGGCAAAAATGTTTTAATTGTCATTATTTAAGGAAATTTTGAATTAATCTCTGAGCTCTGTAGGCACACATTTGTTGTTAGTCATGAAGTCGTGTCCGACTCATCGTGACCCCATGGACAACATTCCTCCAGGCCTTCCTGTCCTCTACCATTCCCCGGAGTCCATTTAAGCTCACGCCTACTGCTTCAGTGACTCCATCCAGCCACCTCATTCTCTGTCGTCCCCTTCTTCTTTTTCCCTCAATCTTTCCCAGCATTAGGCTCTTCTCCAGTGAGTCCTTCCTTCTCATTAGGTGGCCAAAGTATTTGAGTTTCATCTTCAGAATCTGGCCTTATAAAGAGCAGTCATGGTTGATCTCCTCTAGGACTGACCGGTTTGGTCTCCTTGCAGTCCAAGGGACTTGTAGGAGTCTTCTCCAGCACCATAGTTCAAAGGCCTCAATTCTTTGGCACTCAGCCTTCCTTATGGTGTAAGCACACATAACTTAGATTAAATCTGTTTCACGGTAATTGTGATTGCAGTCTTAAAATTATCCACAAAATTAAGATGTTTATGGTTCTGGGATGCCTACAACACTTATACCGTCGCCAGGGGAGCCTTTTGTCAGGTCCTTCGGATCTACCAGTTGCGGCCCTTTCTGGATCGGGGTGCGTTGCGCACGGTCACTTCTGCCCTCGTCATCTCCCGCCTAAACTACTGCAATGCTCTCTACATGGGGCTCCCCTTGAAGAGCATCTGGAGACTTCAGCTGGCGCAGAATGGCGGGTGATCTTGGGGGCTCCTTGGAGCTCCCATGTTACACTACTCCTGTGCGAGCTGCATTGGCTTCCGGTGGCCTTCCGGGTGCGATCACCTTTAAAGCGCTCCATGGCTTGGGACCAGGATACTTACGGGACTGTCTACTGCCAACATCAGCCTCCCGCCAGCCAGTGTGTTCCCACAGGGTGGGCCTCCTCGGGGTGCTGCCGGCTGGGTGATGCCGGCTGGCGGCTCCGAGGGTATGGGCCTTCTCTGCGGGGGCACCCTCCCTCTGGAATGAGCTTCCTACGGAGATATGGGCCATCACGGACCTATGGGCCTTCCAGCGCACACTGAAGACCCACCTTTTTCAGCAGGCTGGTCTGGCCTAGTCCCATTAGTAGGGTTTTAATTTTTAAATCTTCATTTTTAATGGGGTTTTATTGGTTTTATTTTTAATTACAGCTGCACATTTAATTCTCTTTTAATTCATTTTAAAATTTATATTGATTGTATTTTATTGTGGCTGTACACCGCCCCGAGTCCCTATTTGGAAGAGGGGGCGGTATAAAAGTTTTAATAATAATAATAATAACAATAACAACTTATACAGGTTTACCGATTTTAACACCAAGTTTTGATTAAGATATGAAGTATTCATTCTTATTAAACAAAAGCTTTAAATAAAAATGTATTTGTCACTGTTTTCACTGGCCAGCAAGTTCAGCATTTTTTCCTTTGTACAGGTTGATAAAGGATTGGTCATCTACGAGCATTCAGACAAACAGTCAGTTGATTGGAGCACACAAGATTATTTTACATTTAAGGTCTCTTCTCCACCAGCTTCTCTGGGACAGCAGGTGTTCCATATTAATATATCCTATGAAATTAAAGCACATAATCAGAGCAGTCAGCTACTTGCGAACACAGGTAAGTTATGTGGAATCACACATTATATGATCTTCTTTTTAGAACCTCAAGGTAGGCTTCATGGAATTATCTCAAAATCGTATACTTTGGAGAAACCTCATCAACATTATAGACAACTTCCATATTCTGGTCTGATAAAAAATATATAATTTATACTTTTTATGTTCTTTTTCCTGGATTTTGTATAAAAAGGAGCTATATAAATTTAATATGTTGCAGAATAAACATCAAAGTAATTAATATGTGGCGTACTGATTCAACTTCTTCTAAACAGAAAGACAAGCATATTATAATAATAAGATACTTAATAATAAGGATGCTATCCTTTTAGTAGACCAAATAGAGTAAAACATTGAATTGTGCTAAAGTACATTCAGACTGTACATAGGAGACTAGGAGGATAATAAATCTAGCTTGTCTACCCATCTTCTAAGATGATAAGGAGTTATTCTCCAAAGTGTTCATCCTTAACAGCAACTTTTAACTCTGTCTCAAAATCTCAAAAGCTGAGAAGAGGGCTCACATTTTTGTGTATATCTTCTCCAACTGTTTTCCCCCCAGCATAAATTAAACCACCTGGAAGAGTTAGAAATGGTGATCTGGAAAGTATTAGTTTAGGCAAGTATTGTAAACCTGTAACTGAAGTCTGACCTTAATGGATGACATCCTTGTTTCATTGTGCGTGGCAGAGTTTGAAACAAAACACAAACATTTTACAGTGATCTATAATCTTTATAATAAAATTGATGGACAGGTCAAAAAGGTTAATAGTGTTTTCTTGGAAAAGTTATGGATTATCATTGGAGACAGATTGAGAGAGTGACTCTACCATGCAGTCACCACCATTAGACTCAACTCAATGGCATTTAAATGATGCTAGTCTTTATAATTGTACATAAGGGAATCAAAACATTTGCTGAGTTTTGGTTTTAGTGGTTTTTTTTTCTATACTAGATCTAAAAGAATAAAATGTAATTCCTCAAAGATATAAACTATTTTATCTGTTTCATTTGAATTCCATTTATATATCACATATGTTTCTTTCTTAGTTTTTTTTAACAATATTGCTAGGCTTCCCTATCATTCAGACTCTGGACAGGAAACATTAATTGAAATCGGAATCTATTTTATAAAAGCAAAATAATAATATACTCAACGTTGATTGTCATCTAAATGAAGCTTCAGGCCAGAAGCTTGCTGGAAGTTGCTTCCTTGAGATCTCTCAAATCTCTGGGATTGATGTCTCCTGAACTATTTTTGGTAAATGGAGTTCTCTTGTGTTTTTTGCTCTGGCTTCCCTCACTGTAGAAGTTTTATTACCAGGCTAGAGAACATGTACTTTCTTCAATATGTCCCTTACTATCATAAAACTAAATGGTCTGCAGCTTATGAGATAACTTAAAGGCATGGCATTCTAATCAAAAAGCTACTATGCCTTTTATAAAAAAATTAAATAGAGTGGGAGGCCATACAACATTTGGCTCAATACCTTTGGAAATTGGGATTTGATTGAATAGTATGCATAGATGTTCTATCAAATTGGCTTGATGTATTTTCATGCAATATATTAATTAATAATAACAACCCATTGAGGATTACCCAATTTTATAGCTTTTTGAATAGAATTCAAACTGATTTTAACTCCACAAATAACTATGCAAATTGCCTCTTGCCGGCTATTTAATCAGAAAGGGATTGATATATTCTTGAGCTCCGACATTCCACTGCCACAACACGTATTCTCCCAATCCTGTTTTTTCTAAAGAGGTTCCTTAAATAGTTCAATTTACAATATTTGGCAACTCAATACAGTGTGGAGGCCAGTTTTTTCATCTTTCAATTCTTTCCAACCCAATGGGATACAGTATTAAAAAGAAATTTATGTTAAAAGAATTAAAAGAATACTATCTATGATGAGGATAACTCTCTCAAAAATGAATGGAATATATCCAAAATTGGGGCAAAGCAAAAAGCTGGAAAAGAAAGATTGAGACTGAAAATGAGCTGGACCCTGCAGGGGAATTTTCAGAAAAAACAACAACCCTAGGACAACATTTCCAAGGCATTTTATGGCTGGGGCTGGAGAATTACAGCTCAGAAGTATGGTGATTCTTCTATTCTAAATGTCCCTCTCTTCTCCTTCTCCTTTACTTAACCCAAATTAGAGCTATTAAGAATTCCTAAAGCCACATCCTGCATGCATTTCCTACCTTGTTTGTAGAATGGAACTATGATAGCTTATTCCTGTCTCCTGGAATATGCATTACCTGGTCTGCATGGGTCAAAAAGATTGCCAGTTCTGGAGCCAACCCAGCTTTGTATATTTTAAATAGTCCAGCTGGCACTGAAATGCTACCATTTGCATTCCCATTTTCATTTACCCAATTTGCTTTTCTTCTGCAATGGGAAGGAAAAGGGCTGCTTTAATTGTAAGATTTGTCTACCTATCAGAAGACTGTCTTTGCATGTGTTCCTTGATTCCTTTGTACCAATTGCAAAACTTAGCTACTTTTTTTCTTCTATTCAAATGGTAATTTTCCAACATTTGTCAGAACTAATTCTGCTCTTACTCAGAAAAAAATTGCATTGTAATATTTTCTGTCCACTGGAATTACTCACAAGTAAACTGAATCCAGTTGGATTGCTTGATGTTGCAACACAATGTTTAATATTCAGTCTCCAAATTTTCTATTGAAAGGGTTTTTTTTTTCTTTTGCAGGTGCGGTTGTCCAGGAAGGTGGAAAAGTTTTAATTGACAAAACTAAGCTGGATGGCTCAAACCTACTCTCTAAATTACCCCAGACACAGCGTTCTTCATTTGAAGTGTGGTATGAAGTCATAGCATTGCCTCAACATGGCAGAATTGTTGTGGGAGAACGAAATATTACTAAAGACAAACCCCATTTCTCCCAGTATATCATTAACAAATTTGGAATTACCTATGTTCACGATGACTCTGAATCACTCACCGATCACTTTATCTTTGCTGTGTGGCTAAACGAGAAAAGCAAGTCTACTGTGAAACCCAATATTGATATTTTAGAAGAGGCATTTAATATTACTGTTGTACCAGTGAATGACCAGGTTCCAAAACTACAGTCAAAACTGCTGTGTTTGAATGTTTTGCAAGGAGATCGAAAAGTTCTAGGACAAGATAATCTAAATGTTGATGATTTGGATAACTCACCAGAAGAGATCAAATATACCATTATAACTGGTCCCCAAAATGGACATTTAGCACTGTGGACTCATTTGAATGAGTCTATCAAAAATTTCACACAAGCTGATATTAATGATGGTAGTGTTTGGTTTGTACAAGATGGGAGCCCTTTCTCAGGGGTTTTCTATTTTAGTGTGACCGATGGGCAGCACCGTCCACAGTATAAACTCTTCCAGCTTGATGTGATACCGGTGTCCATCACATTGATTAATTTAAGAGAAGTGGTTCTTCTCCAGGGACAGGACAGAGTTGCTATTACAAATGTTCACCTTTCGGCCGTAACAAATGGGAAGAACCCTGAAATCAGGTTTGAAGTTACAAAGCCTTTTAGATATGGGAATCTTCTGATTGAGAATGAACAGGTGACTACATTTTACCAGAGAGATTTATATGCAGCAAGATTGTTGTACTGTATGGCAGACTTCACTGCTTTTGGTGATACGTTAGAATTTGCAGTGTTCTCATCAGACAGTAATCTAACAGGACAAGTGCTGAAGATCTTAGTACAACCTCTTTTGCAAATGGCCGTTAATGTGACCGTTCCCAACAGGATGTCTTACCAGCTCAACCCAAGTTATTTGGATGCTACACAGTTAGCCACTCTGACAAAAAGCAACCCCCAGTTTGAAGTCATAATGTCACCGGTTCATGGAAGCCTTTCAAGGAGATCACCGAGTAATGCTGAAAGCAAGAGCTTAGTTCTCTTCACAAAAAGGGACATTGACATGGGCGTCATTTACCTTGAAACCAATGTTAATATGACAAATACTGATGTATTAAATGATTCCTTTTCTTTTATACTTAGAGCAGACCATGTTCAGCCTGCCATTGGTGAGTTCCACTTTGTCATAGTGCGACAGGATCCTTCACTGGTTCAGGTGTTTACTCCAGAAGTGCCTTTTTTAACTACTGCTGACACTTTAGAAACTTACATTACAGAAAACAAACATGTGTTTATTCCAAAGCATGGTGCACACACAGATGTACCAGCACAGACTTTCAGGCCTGACCAAAACCATTGGGAGCATCAGAAAGACCCACAATTTGATGAAGATAATACAAGAGAAATATCTGTTTGGACTGTGACCACAATAAAAACACAGTCTGAAAGCACCTGGCTTCTGACATTGAGCAGCAGGAACTGGTTGATCATTATCGTACCCCTTTCTTCTGTGGCTGCTTTATTCATTATAATTGCCATTGTTCTTTGTATCTTCCTAATGTGCTGTAGATCAAAGAAGGCAAAACCTCTTATTTTAGAACAGCCACCAGTAATTCTCAACAGGTCAAGCTTTTCTGCAGAGAGGAGCTTAACAATACCTACTGTCACAGTGACACCTCTCTTAAAAAGCATGGACAAAACATCAGTTTTACCATTCATATCCCTCCAGCGGGAACATCCCATGCCAGCTACTCCAGATCCAGCTGTAAGTCTTCTGCAAAGCACCTGGTCCAGCCTTGACCCAGAAATTATTCAGCACTGTCGAAAAACCCACCCAACATTGAAATGCAATCAATACTGGGTATAATATATCATTGAAACCAATAAAAACTATTCAACCTTGTACTGCACCTATTTAATTTTTTAGTTGTATAATTAATTAATTGTCCATAAGTTAATTTTGAAACCTTGCCAAGAAAACTTCAGGGGCTTGTCCAGGCAGTTGCCAGGAATTGACTCCTGATTAGGAGGTAGCAAAAAAGGAGAGGGAAGGAAAGGAAAAGGAAAGGGAACGAAAAGGAGTGGGAAGGAAAGAAAAGGAAAGGAAAAGGACAGGACAGGACAATAGTAAACTTCACAATCAATTAATCTGGGTTCAGTTATGTTGGTTACAGTGGAAGTAAGAGAAGTGAATGAAATATACAACAGGTGTCCCATTAGGTGCAGCTTATGGATGTCTGTAAAGGTGTTGGCAAATTGAAATTTTTAATGTTATAGAATGCTAAAATTAATAGTAAATTTGAGCCACGATGGCACAGTGATTAGAATGCAGTATTGCAGGCTAACACTGCCCAGTGTCAGAGTTCAATCTGGGATTAATACTGAAAGGTAGTTGTAAAAAGAAAAGTTGTAGAGAGAACAGTTTGGTTCAATATGGAACTTGGGGAACTTGTTTTATTTTGTTTTTGCTCTTGATCAAATTGTATTTAATCTGGACAGTAAGTAGCAAACAGGGCAAAACGTAGTCACCAAACCAGTAGTAACACTGGTTGAATCCCACCGGTAGTAAATTCTAAAATACAATTAAAGATCACTTCTATGTGTGTCATACACCAGTAAATTAAAATTGATAAGTTTCCTTTGAGGAAATACATTCTGTTGAATTCAGTGGCTTGTATGTGTAAATAAATTTGCAATGGATTGAATTGCAAATCAAAGTTTGGGTTTGCAGTGGTTAAGATGTTGGCCTAGAACTAGGACAGTTCTAGGCCTGCCTTAGGTATGAAAAGTTTGGCCAATTACTATTTCTTAGCCCAACCATCTCACAGGGTTGTTGTGCGGAAATAGGAGGAGGAAGGAGTATTAGATATGTTTGCCATATTGAATTATTTGTAAAGCAATAAAGGAGAGATTTTAAAATATATTTAAAAGATATAGCATAGCTTTTCATCTGAAAATGCATAATTTTTCCTTGAATGTTTCACCAGTGTTCCTAATTTTTCTTAATTGAAATCTAGTCAATGCATATTATAAACATACTAGTCCATACAAAGAAAATAGATTCATCAAAATTCATTTCAGGATGAAAATAAAATGTACAGTTCAAAATGCCAAGATGGTTCAGTTACATCACCGAGCTTATTTCACTGTAGTCTGTGGAATCCTTGCTATAAAACGATTTGTGAGGAATGTTTTGTGGTGAAAGTTTTTTTTCCTTCCTTTTGTATTATTCATTTCCCCATTTTGTGAACTTCTTCCTTGTTCTTTTACTGCATTTCACTATAAATACTTGGGGGGGAAATAGTAACTGCTTATTAAGCTGTTTGCTTGTAAGTTGAAAAGCTTAAACTGAGTGTTATTTCCTTGACTTCACACTGTCTGAGAGATTTAAACCTCATGCAAATCAGGAAAAAAGGAGATGTGAATGTTTCTAGTACTGGAATAGAGCTTAATGGATGTTTTCAAGAGATTTATAAAAGAAACACAGTACTAAAAGAAATGTACAGAATTATATACTTAAATATTCATTATTTATATACCACACTCCAGGTAGTCCTCAACATACAACCACAATTGGGATTAGAATTTTCATCCCAAGTTATCACTGTCGTGAGTCCAATCAGAATCAATTTTATGATAATTTTTATCATGGCCGTTAAATGAATCACACTGTCATTAAACAAATCCAGCTTCCCAGATAGGTGCATTTTGCTGGAAATGACAAAAGAAAGATTGCAAATCATGATCATGTGAATACAGGATGCTGCAACCAGACATAAATATGAAACGATTATCAAGAGCCTGAGTTGTGATCATGTGACCACAAGGTGGTGCAAATGGTTGTTTGATATGACTGCAGGAGTGGTGCAACTGTTAGGTGCCAGTATAGGTCATGTGTCATTTTTTTCTGAAGCCATTGTAACTTTGTGCCATTGTTAACCATACAGTAGTGAATTGAGGACTACCTGTACTCTAAAATGCTTCTCATATATTTTCAGTGAACATCAACTTAGATTTATATATTTCACAAATATGTAATTATTGCATAAAACAATGCAGTCACGATTGCTGGACTTCCTGTTGTAGAAGGAGTGGCAAAACCAGGAGGTGGAATCAAAAGAGGATTCAGTCTAGAATCAGTCTATGAAGTCACAAACAGGCCAAGGCCAATCCCCCTTGAATTCCATTGAACCTTATCCAGCTCCAAGATAGTGCTAACCATTTGTTGAGCAGGTTACTGTGCATAGGTATGATTAGTAATAGATCATTTAACTGGAACTTTACATGATCTTTCTCACCTGACACTTCCACATCATAATCTCCACAGAATGTGATGTCAAATTGGAGAGGGAAAAATAAAGATTCCTTTGAATTGAACTCTAGTATAAGTCCATAGATACAGTACATGTATGCCTGTTTGGATTATTGCAGTGCACACTACATGGGGCTGCCTTTCAAGACCATCTTCAAGGTCTTTAACTGATCCAAAATGCAACAGAATATTCAATAATTGGGGGCTCCTAGTTTTGCCCATGTAACACCATTATGCTACCTGCACTGCTTTCCAGTTTCTTTCCAGGTGCAATTCAAGGTTTTGGTCATCACCTTTAAAGAACTATATGGCACAGGGTCAGGTAACCTATGGGACTTTCTTTCCCTAAGGACATCTAACTGTCCCACCAAGTCAGACAGGACCTGGTAGGACAAGTAAATGTCCTGGATCCTTCCCTTAGATATTGCCATCTAATGAGATCTAGAAAGCCAGCCTTTTCTGTGGCTGCTCCTGTCCTATGGATCTTCTGAAGTTCAACAGGCCTCTGCTCTCCTAGTCTTCCATATCGCTTTGAACACCTAGCTTTTCCTCCAAATGCTGAGATAAGATTGGATAATTTGCACATCAGACATTTATGTTAACACCACATCTTGGTGGTTTTTAATTTTTTGATCTGTTAAATTTTAGTTTCAAATATGATTTTATATATTTTTAACTTTATTGGGAGCTGTCCAGAGTTTATTACAAGCTATTTGTTTTAAATAATTAAATAAATATGCAGATTTCATGGAAACAATACTGAAGCAATCTCAAATTCCTTTCTTTTGGTTTTTTTTTTTTTTGCTTATTTCTTAATCTAGCCTACAGCGTGGGTAATTCCTGGTGGTCTCTTTTCTAAGAAATAAATCCAACCAGACTTAGTTTTGGAGATCAAGGCCAAGTTAGAAAAGGCAATGCATCTTTATCTTAATAAAGCAATAAACTTAATATTCATGCAGCAGTTAGGGGCAGAATAATCACTACAGCCCCAGGAATAAAACTACTTACATCAAATCTTAAAACCACTCAATTTCTTTTTTCACAGTCAAGGAAATCCTTATCAGCAACTTATTTCCTCTTAACCATTAGACCTAGGAGGAGACCAAAGGTTAACAAAAGCAACTTGAATATCCAGGATAAGGGTGAGCTACATTTTTTTCAGCCTTTGTGGTTTTATCAGTTACTCGGTCAAAGTTTGGAAGCAGCTTATGTGCCCCAATCTATTCACACAATGCGTGTCATATACACAAAATGTTATCTGTGCTGCTTTCAGTCACTTAAATTGCTGTGCTAAAACAATGCAAAATAGTGCAAATAAAAAGATTTGAGACTAGAACAGCTCTCATCTATGGAAAACTCTTAGAAAAAGAATGGCTAAGGAAGGACTTGATAGATATACATGATTATGTCATCACAGAAAAATACAGATAAACTTACATATCGGATAAGTTTGACTAAAGGAGACTTGGAGTGAATAAAAGCGAGAACCTCTTTACACAGGGCATAATTAAGATTTCCATAGTAATGTTTTTTTAACTACCCTGCAGAGATCCCTGGACCTGAAGAATGTGCATTTTCTGAGGTCAGATTAGTTCCCCTTTGGTAGCTAGTTTGTTTCCTCTTTCCTCTTGTCTTCTTCCTTCTGTTTGTCCAAATAGCTACACATTTTGCTTTATTTTTCTGTTAACCTTTTCTAAAACTTGTCAGTGTCGGCTGCCTTGTGACTCACTGCATTACTCCTTATGGGAAAAATTTGTTTGGTACTCATTGAGCCTCCTGGAACCAATTAACAATGAATACCAAAGAACCACTGTTTTGTATATGCTTTGTCTTCCAACCTTTCCAATCAAGTGGCCTGCTTGCGACTATGGAAACATCATTATAGATTTGCAGCCTCTGTAGGAAAGATAGTGGCATGTTTCTACGGGAAATAATTCCACATAATTATGCACTTTGAAATTTAGGAGAAATCTGGGGAGATAAATTGTTTTTGGTTTGCATCATCTTAAGCAGCGATTAAAATAAAACACAAGATAGGCAATCTGAGAATTATTTGAAACTACAGGCAGAATTAACATATCAAAAATTGACATATTGGAAATCAAGACTACCACTTTAAATCATTGTCCCATTGCACTCTACCCTTCGAAAACATTTTTGTTTCGGTATGAGTCTATACAGACACTGAGTCAGCATTCAAAGATTTCTTTTTTTGTTAGCAGTTAGACGGCACAAGCATTTTCAAGCTGCAAGACTATGGCAGATGCGTGGTTATGGAATGTTTAATGCGTTCTTCTACTAGTCTTTGATGGCATGAAATTACAGACTGTCATGAAATGTAGGAATGTGTAGTTGCAATACGAAGCTAAGAATCTTTGGCTTTCTCTGATAAAGATTCTCTTCTTTTGTAAAAGAGGGACAATTGACACTTAAGAAAAAGGAAGAAGAGGAAAAAAAGAAGGTTGAATATACTTACCTGGCATAGGAGATAACTTTATCATGCAAATAATTAAAGCATTTAATCCCTTCTTGAGAAATGGCTGAACAGGATTGTTGTCCTTTAGCACCAATTATACTAATTCATGGGTGGTCTTTTGACAGCAGGAATGGGATCAAGACATTTTAAAATCCTCCACCATTGTAGCTGCAAAAACAACAGGAGTAATGGTTGATAATATTGTCATTGAGATGGAATCCTCTACCATTTCTCAGAAAAAGTAGACTCATTTAGAAGATAGGGGTCAGGTTGGTGTATGGAGAGCTTGTCCTTCAAGAAAGGGGAATAGATAAGACTGCAAAAACCTTGCCTGTTTTGTGTTACAGCTACTATTGCAGATATTTCTACCATGAGCTAGCTATCTACCACTTCTTTCTTGCAGATGGATGAAATGGTTTGGAAACAGGCAGTAGTTGTTAACATATCTACATCAGTAACTATTTACATAATGAGATAGTGTGCAATCAGAAAGATGTGTCTGCCGTTGGTTACATATTTACAGTTTTGTCAAAAATGAATTGGAAATCCTACTGTGTGGTAATGATGAACATACTATTGCTAAGGTTTATTTATTTTATTTATTTATTTATTTATTTTTCGTATTTCTATACCGCTCCCTCTCCCAAAAGGGACTCGGGGCGGTGTACAGCCTAATAAATACATAAAAATACAAAGTTAAATAGAATTTAAAACCAGATTAAATACAAATGTGGCTGCATCCTGTCCGACTATAATTCATTTAAAACCGGGATAGATAAAGTTTAAAAATAAGATTAAAATTTTAAACCCCCATTAACTTAAAACCTCATAGACCCTTACTGGGCCAGGCCGGCCTGTTTAAAAAATAGGGTCTTAACTGCGCGCCGGAAGGTCAGGATATCTGTCATGGCTCGTATCTCCGGGGGGAGATCATTCCACAGGGAGGGGGCTCCCACAGAGAAAGCACGCACCCTCGGGGCCGCCAGCCGCCAGCGATCAGGTGGTGGTACCCCAAGTAGGGTGAACCTGTGGGAGCGTACTGGGCGGCGGGAGGTTGTTGGTGGCAGCAGGCGGTCCCGTAAGTACCCAGGTCCCGAGCCATAGAGCACTTTAAATACCATCAGTACCACCTTGAATCGAATCCGGAAGGCCACAGGAAGCCAGTGCAGCCTGCGGAGAAGTGGTGTTACGTGCGCGCCCCGAGGGGCGCCCACGATCACCCGCGCGGCTGCATTCTGAACTAACTGCAACCTCCGGAGACTCTTCAAGGGGAGCCCCATGTAGAGAGCATTGCAATAATCCAAGCGGGAGATAACGAGGGCGGAAGTGACTGTGCGAAGTGCGCCCAGATCCAGAAAGGGCCACAACTGGTAGATCAGACGAATCTGATAAAAAGCCCCCCTGGCGACGGCTGCAATATGTTCTTCCAAAGACAGCCGCACATCCAGGAGGAAACCCAAGTTGCGCGCCCTTTCCACGGGGGTCAATACCTCTCCCCCCACAGCCAGCGAAGGAATAAGCTGGCTGTATCTGGGCACAGGAAACCACAGCCACTCGGTTTTGGCCGGGTTGAGACGAAGCCTGTTACGACCCATCCAACCCCGCATGGCCTCCAGGCACCGGGTCATCACTTCGACGGTTTCGTTGGGGTGGCCCGGGGGGGATGTACAGCTGAGTATCATCAGCGTACTGATGGAACTCCACCCCAAAGCCACGGATGATCTCACCCAGCGGCTTTACATAAATGTTGAACAGCAGGGGCGAGAGCACCGACCCCTGAGGCACCCCACAAAGCAGGGGCCTTGGGGACGATCTCTGCCCCCCCATCAACACAAATTGTGAACGGTCGGAGATGAAGGAGGAGAACCACCGCAACACGGTGCCTCCAACCCCCAACCCCCCCCAACCGCCGCAATAAGATACTGTGGTCGACAGTATCAAAAGCCGCCGAGAGATCTAACAGGACCAGGACAGAGGAACAACCTCTGTCCCGAGCCCTCCAGAGATCATCCACCAACGCGACCAACGCCGTCTCCGTGCTGTGCCCGGGCCTGAAGCCCGATTGGAGGGGGTCAAGATAACTCGCTTCATCCAGGTACTGCGGGAGCTGACGGGCCACCACGCTCTCTACAACCTTCGCAACAAAGCGAAGGTTGGAGACAGGACGATAATTTGATAATAATGCTGGGTCCAGGAACGGTTTCTTGAGGAGGGGCCGCACCACCGCCTCCTTCAAGGCGGCGGGTAAAAGCCCCTCTCTCAAGGAAGCGTTTATAATACCCTGGAACCAGCCTCGTGTCACCTCCCGAGTGGCCAAGACCAGCCAGGAGGGGCACGGGTCCAACAAACAGGTGGTGGCATTCAGTCCCCCCAGCACCCTGTCCACGTCTTCCACAGTAACAGGGTCGAACTCAACCCAATTGACCCCACCGATATCCACCCCCGCCCCCCCGCCCGGAGATGCCCAGTCGGAGTCCAGCTCGTCCCGAATCTGAGCGATTTTGTCCTGCAGAAACCTAGAAAACTCCTCAGCCTGTCTCTGTAAGGGATCCTCCCGCAGCTTCCACCTCTAAAAGGGAGCGGGTCACCCTAAACAGGGCGGCTGGGCGGTTTTCCGCAGACGCAATAAGGGTGGAGAGGTAGGTCCTCCTCGCCATCCTTATCGCCACTAAATACATCTTAATATAAGATCGTAGAAGTGTTCGGTCAGACTCAGAATGGCTAGCCCTCCAACTACTCTCTAGGCGTCTTTTCTAGGCATTTATAAATTGCTATTGAATTTGGAAAATGAATATGTAAAGCATTGCATGATTCAGTGGGCAAGGAACTTTGGATATAATGTAATACTTGAATAAAGGGAGAATATGTGGACAGAAGGTTTAAAATTTACACTAAAATATAACTTAAAAGAAAATTTCCATAAGATTATGTATCACTGTATTTAATATCTGATAAGCTGTCAAGAATGTATAAAGGTATTTCAAATGAATGTTGGAAATGCAAATGTAAAGGAACTTTTTATCACTTATAGTGAACATGTGACCAACCAAAGAAATGTTGGGCTAGAATTCACATCCTAATACAGAAGATTCTCAAAGTTAATATAAAGATAAAACCAGAAACTTTTCTTTTTGGGTTTAATGGGAAAAAAACTTGCAAAAAAAATTGGAACTTTGATGTTATATATATCGACGGCAGCAACATTACTTTATGCACAAAAATAGAAGGAAAGGACAGTTTGATTCCCACAATGGTTGAATGGCTGCAAAGGTTTATGGAGTTAGCAGAGTTGGCTAAGCTAACTGTTTTGATTAAATAAAAAATCAGATTACTTCTGGACTTCGTGTGTGGGAAAAAATAAAACGTTGATTTTGGGCTTTATCGATTGGATAGTTTTGTTGTTATAGAAATGGCTAGTTTATATACCATTTTGTAAAAGTAAAAAGTTGAGATTTGATGTTATTATATTATTCTACTGCACCAAAGAGTATCGGAAGTCAATGCCTTTTTTTTTTCTTTTCCCCTTTTTTCTATTCTTTTCCCTTCCCTTTTCCCTCCACTATTTTTCCTATTATTTTCTTTTGTATTTTATATTATAAACCAATAAAAATATAATGGGATGATGAGCATGATATCTCCAAATTAAATTGCTGGAGGTCCAAGGACATCTTCCATGTAAGTGGGTAGGGCCCTGCAGCTATGATTATATTCCAACAGAAGCCCAAAGTTCTAACATCACACGACCACATGACTGAAAACATTGTAAAGATACACATTTTCCCAGTTTAAACTCTTTCATCAGAAACAAAAACTGAAAGTCACAATGTCAAGCTTACAAGGTTAAATCAGTTTGCTTATACTCCTTACCATAATTGAGCACTTCTCAGTTTTAAAAAGTAGATATTTTATCCAAGGATCAGTTACTCGGAATAGACGAGTAACATGACAGACAGAGCTATCAAAACGATTTACACGCACGAGATCCGCTTTTTGTCTCAAAAGTAGGCATAGATTTTGCCATCTCCAGTCAAGGAGCAATGAAGAAAAGGAAGAGTGGCACCCTTCCAAATTTATAGAAAAGCCATTCTCTTTTGGGGAAGATGCCCAGGGCTTCTATTTAGAACAAAGTAAATTAGGCTTTGTTTGAGAACTGGGAATTGACGTTTGAATGATAGGAGTCTGTGTCATTCAGCTCATGGATATTCACAAGCAATAATAGGTACCAAATAGCCTTAATAGCCATGAAAACTATGGAGCTAATAAAGGAAAGATACCCCCTCCCAACAGATTTCTCATGAATATTCAAATCAGCAAAACCAGCTTTTATCAGTGCTATGATAAAACTAGCAATACAGTCTATAGGATCGGAGTGATTCATAGATAGCTGGACAGGAAATGTTTGCCTTTTACAAACTCACACTTCTTGTGTGTAGCACATTTAGGATTGAAAACTTTCATACAGAATGTTGAAGCCCCCAAACAACAGCCTTTTAACCAACAGCTTTTGAAACACATTATTTAGAATTGGCAGCAGCTTAGGAAATACAACCTTTTCTTCCAAATACTTGAGCACAAATCCCTCAAAAACAGAACTTCTCTGATAATTATCAACTCTGATTTTTAATGCTTTACATTTAGAATCATAGCCTATAAGGCGACTAGGAAGCACATTTGTTCTGAACACACAGGAAGGTTTCTATGGAGTAATAATTAGGAGCAAAAGAATTTATCTACTTTCTATTTCTTTTTAGTAACCATCAACTTTAAATCTCTTCCCATCATCCCACATAACTCTGATCAGGATAATTGAATTTCTTCAGACTCAGATAACCCACACATAACACTCAATAAAAGAACCAGTACTATGTTTATAGTACAGAGGTTGACTTTGCAGAGAAGACTGGAAAGTAAACACGAGCTGTTTCTGTGGTTCTGGGTTGTGGCCAATATGATGTTATTTCATAACGTCAGCAATAGGAATTTAAGAAAAGGGTTGATGAACAAGAGCAGCACAACCACAAAAAAGTAGACAATTATGGGGAAATGCACAAAAAAGTAGACAATTACGGGAAAATGCATAAAAAAGTAGATAATTATGGGGAAATCACAAAAAAGTAGACAAATATGGGGAAATGCACACAATGTAGACCTTAGGATGTTGAATTTTTAACCAGCAAAAATCTCATTTATGTTAACTATGTGCCATCACCTATGGTATCAAAGATGGAATTAACGTTAAGAGTTGCATCACTTTTTCACTGAAAACAAATGGAATGATTTCATATCTTTACCATCTCAACATTACAGCGCATGCTTTATGATAATATAAACCCAGGGCCAAACTAGATATGACCTACTTTACATCATGTAAACTTTTCTTCTGTAGTCCTCAACTTACAATACTTGGTTCAGGGATTACTCAAAGTTACAATGGCACGAAAACAGTGATTTATGACTTTTTTTTACCCTTACAACTGTTATAGCATCCCCATAGTCATGTGATCAAGATTCTGATGCTTGGCTATTGACTCATATTTATGACAGTTGCAGTTCCGGGATCATGTGGTCACCTTTTGCGATCTTCTAACAAGCAAAGTCAATGGGAAAGTTAGATTCACTTAACAACTGTGATATTAATTAAACAACTGCAGTGATTCACTCAACAACTGTGGTGAGAATGGTTGTAAAATGGGGCAAAATTCACTTAACAACTATCTCATTTAGCAACATAAATTTTGGCCTCAATTGTGGTCGTTCTATTGCCAGTAACTGAAATAATGTAAGCAAAAGTAAAACAGCAACATGGAGGCAGATGGCGTTCGACTGGCATCCCTGCCATTGCACTGAACTTCTATTTCTCTTCCACCACATGTCACATTGCTGAGCTAATGCGGGACCCCACACAGTTAAAGAAAAAATGACTACCCTGGTTGAGTTAATGGCTTTAGTTGTTATCTGTACATCAGATATGGAATGGAATGGAATGGAATAGAATAGAATAGAATAGAATTCTTTATTGGCCTAGTGTGATTGGACATAAAAGGAATTTGTCTCCAGTGCATAAGCTGTCAGTGTACATGCATGCAACAAGTGATAAATCATGATCACTGATATGATTTTATAATCATAATTATAAAATGCAATTATAAATCATAAAGTACAGCACTCAGTGATCATCATAGGATACTAAATAAAGCAATCAACATAAATCATAAAATACAAACAAGTTATAGTCATAACATGCTAAAGGAATAGGTAATAGGAAAGATGAGAAAGATAACGGTAATGCTGTCCTACTATGTGGTTTGATATCTCAGGGCAAAGACAGTGTTGTGGGAATTAATTGTTTAGCAGAGTGATGGCATGGTGGGAAAAATGTCCTTGTGTCTAGATGTTTTGGTGTGCAATGCCCTACAGGGTTGCCTTGAGGGAACAAGTTGAAAAGTTCATGTCCAGGATGTGAGGGTTCTGTAGATATTTTCACAATCCTTTTTCTGACTCTTGCAATATACAGATCTTCATACATACAATATCTGATGGACAATATGCAAATAAGCATGACGTGATTGCTGCAAAAAGCTCTAAGTAAGACTATCTTAAACACAAAACACATGCACACTATATTCACGGAATAAGCCTGTTTTTAATTTTTTTTTTTTGTTTATCTGTAAAATTTAAAGTAATCTTTGTTTGACAAAATGACATTTTGCATTTCTCAGTCTTGATTCCCAAATCAACTTGCTATAAATGGTGAAGGGAAAAAGCTAGGTGTCAGGGTTCTGACCGAAGCCTTAATTGAATCATGAACATCAACCTTCAAAAGTAACCAAGTTATTTATTGGGAGCTTCATGTTGGCACAGACCAAGTGAAGTGAACTCTGACCTCATTTAATTCACACTTTGGCTTTGACTGTGTTTCCTCCTCCCACCAAGATGTGTCATCAGTCACATTCCCCAACAAAGCAGTTTAGTGGGTTGTAGAAGCGCCTCCCTCCAGCCATTGTGGGTCTGCGTGAAGATGACTTTGACTGTGCCAATTGAAATGTGCTTTGTTTTGACTGAAGTGCAAGTTCCTCGATGCAGCTGCAAAGCTTGATTCCCTATTCCTCTTGCCTATGGCAACTTGAGAGTATGTCAGGAATGTTTCATGAATTAACATTAGGAATATAATGGTTGGTGGCCCTTTGAGACAGTTGTCTCTTGAAAGAGGTTTTGCAGTAATGGAAATCCTACCTGGGGAGTTGTGTTAGCCTTTGTGTAACAGGTAGAAAATATTTTCATCACAGACCTTTAAAAAGAATGATCTAAACTAGCATTAGTCATTGGTTAATGTTTGTTTTCTAACTTGATATTTCATCTTGCTTTATTGTTGCTCAATCATAGAGCATAGTTTTTATCATTTACCTCTTTCTAGATTATTATATCTGAGAAAGCAGGATATAGATATCTCATTAAATTCATTCACACTGTTGTAATGAAGGTAAGATGTCCCAACTGCAGAAGACAACAATGCTAGAATCCCCATTATTCATATTTTACATAAACTCTTACACACCAAGAGAATCTCACAATAATATTCTCTATTTCTTTTTCTGCTGGTATAGAATTGACAGCTAACATGCTTATCATATTTATTGTCAATATAAATTCCAACCTCTTGATATCTAAGGCTATAATTGCAGTGAAATATCAGCTCTCTGGCTAGGAGAATTTTTGATAGCCAATCCACAAATTCCCTTGAGTTTCAGTGGACTTATTTGGCAGCAGTAGCCACAGCAATGCTTCCAGTAGAACCAATTAATCCAGACTGTGGTTTAGAATGGACAATTTAATTTTCTAAAATCTTTCCAAATTCCCATTGGATACTTATTGTGGGAAACAAAGATAGTTCTCAATTCCTAAATGATGAAGAATTATAAACATTGATTTCGCTGGAATTAGCCAGCACTGATTTGAATATAATTAAAATATTTAAAGAGCAGTTGAGGACAGGAGTATCTTGTATTTTGCTGTATTGTCTGGCTGTTGTCCAAGAATGCCACTGGCTGATATTGAACTTGTTATGGAGATATCTGTAAAACAGCAAGTGCTCAGGATCAAAGTTTACTGTAGGCACAAAAGGAAGCAGGCATTACAATATTAGTTCCAAGGATCAACAAACACTATGGACTTTATATACATATGTAATATATATGTATTGCTTAGTCCTGAATAGCTAGACTTTTTATTTGATAAGCCACAAAATAAAACATCCTTGTAAGATTGCCAACATCTTTCGTAGGAAATTTCTGCATGCTGCTTATATTATTAAGTTGTAGCAGGTTATGAAAATCCTTTGTCATTTGGCCTGCTTTCTAAAAGATATAAACATATTTTTTCATAATTCACTGTATAACTGAATTATGTTCACTTTGGTCAAGTTTTAAGAATTGCTCACAGCCAACATACAGTAGCTGAGGCTATAATTGAGAGGTTCTTGTGGTCTTTGAGCTCGGTTCTTTTCTTGCAGACGTTTCATTACCCAAACTAAGTGATATCATCTGTACTAGTAAGGAGTGGGGTTTGCTCTCAGTTTATATTCTAGTGGCATGCTATAATTCATAAGCACATTAGCTCAATTATCTGAACACTAAAAGAAAGAAATTTAATAAATAATAATACATTTTAGCTATTGTACACATTGTACATTGTAAATCTAGACAAAATCCTGAACTTCAAAAAATGAAAAGAAAATAATCTGTTTCATATATTTGAAATACTTGAAATACTTCATATAAACTCATATGAGAATATGATTCATATGATACTTATATGTGAATAGATAGAAGGGGCACATTTAGTGTTCAAAAAGGCACATGTGGAGATTTCAGCCTACCTATTGCTGCAATAACAACCTCTTTGTGATAGAACTTTGGTTTGAAATAGAAGGGGAATGGCAACTTAGATATTTTTGCCAAGGGCTGATTCAAACATTAATCTCTGAGGTGTTCATCGTAGCCAGAAGTTGTTGAAAGATAGTATCAGATGGTTGAAAGGATCCATATGGATTGTCCAAGATTTCTTCAGGTTAATTAGAACATCGCATATATACCATTTCTACCACTAAAAGAGTAAACTGTTAGTAAGCTTGCTTTCATACACAAAAGTAAATGTCTGCCTCATGCATTAAAATGTCTAGTATTGACTATTTTTGATTCATAATGTAGAAAGTTAGCATCCACTCCTCTCCTAGAAGAACATAATATTCTAGGAAATATTAAAAAGGCAGAATATTATATTTCCCTGGATGAAGAAAAGGAGAAACATGTTTTAAAGACAAAGTAGCTTCTTGCAGCTCCCTGCCCCTCCTTCAGCTCCAGGTTGATGGGATTAAGACATGGCCCTCAGGAAATGATAGGATTACCCATCTCACCACTTGGCACCTGGAAAGATTGCATTAGCCAGCACTCAGGTGAAGCCATGTGATCCAGACAAAGTCTACAAAGTTAGCTAAGACCCCCACCCCTGGGAGTCTGACAGCCAATGGGATACATTTCTTACACAGGAACAGGAAACACTGGGGGGTGGGTGGGCAAAAGAGGGTACGAAACCAAGGGATTCTCAGCACCCCTTCCCTTTTCACCCAGGAGCTCCAAGGTGTGGTCCTGCTGTCCACCATTAAACCATCTTTCTAAACAGCCTCCATGTTTCCAGTGACTTTTCCTCCACTTGGAACTGAATCCAGAAGGATATTTCTCTCAACAATAACAAAAGTTGTTTCTCAATCTTAGCAGTGTGAAGATATGTGAATTTCAACTCCCAGAATTCTCTAGGCAGCATAAGTTGAAGCACATCTTCAAGTTGCCAAGGTTGTCCTATATATCATTCTAGTGTCCGCAGAGTCAATATGGAAGTGATAACAGTCATAAAAAACAGGAAAAATCTGGACCATAGCTTTGTGGCCATTATCTTGGGTTTTTTTTTTTATAATGTTCTGCAGATATTTCTGATCCCTAATCTTTCTGATAGAGTTTGATATGACTTGTGGTCCAAAATATCTGATGGGTTCAAGTTGGGAAACAGGGACAGGATAACCAATTAATCTGTGGGATCCAACATGGCCCTTTTCTGTTGCTTTCCATCTCTTCTGCAGAAACCTTTGGATCCTGTCTATAACAGGGCCCAAGTAAAGTTAGCAAGCTGCAGATTTTTCCCATTTAAGTTGGCAGAACCAGGAAAAAATATTTGAAACTTTGCCACATTTCATTGACATTTAAATTAAACAGCTTGGGAAAACAGCATAAAACATTGTTGCAGAATTAAAAATATCTTACCCTTTCTAAAAAAAGGGTTTTACAAGGACAGAGTATTAGACAACAAACTGCAAAAAATGTGAACAACAAATTGCCCATAGGATCCTCCAATTATTCTTTCCTTTTGGATAACATACTTTGGAAGATTAATAAAACATATGTTACACTATATATCTTCCAGAGAGTTGCATAACTGACTAGAATTTATTGAATTTGTCTCTAGCAGAAAGCTGCCGTTTTCTTTTGAAATGTCCTGCAAGATTCCGCTTTATGGCACAACTGATAATCTGAACCATATGCCTCTTTTAAAATGGTCAGGGCTGCCAACACATAGTTGGTTTGAGGGATAGTTTAGTCAATCAATTAATGCAAAATGCAAACAAAATGTTAATGCCTCATCAAAGACCCCAGAGATTCAGCTGGATTTTAGAAGAGTTTCCAACATGGTCATGTGGAATCAAAAGCAAGTTTTAATGTTATAGTTTGTCTGGAAGAGCACTGTGCTGCTATAGCAAAGGCTCAATTAACTCTATCAGGATGGAAATAAAGCTGGGGAGAAATGAGAAAGGCACTCTTTTCAAAATTAGGTGGAAAAAAGTAACTTCATGGAGTTCAAGTCCCAGGAGGACTTCCTTCAAGGAAGGAGAAGGCATTGGAGGATGCCTTTAGATGTCCTGCAAAATCACTGCATAATTGGGGGGGGAAATAATCGGTTTTTGTTAGCACAGGAAGAAATGTAACAGGGAAGCTGTAATCATAGGTTAGACAAGACTAAGGTGCTTTGTCAAATGGAACAGCATGCAGATTTTGTCTTTAGAAATTCTGGAGTTACTATAACATATTCATGTGAAAAATGACAAGTAATGTTCAAAGGATTTTGAAATGCTTTCATTTCAGCTGTCCAGAAAATACTTGTCATTCCTTTCATATTTTACCAATTTAAAAACAGCATTGAAGGAAACAGTTGGCTTGTCCCTACTCTTAGGTCTGTTCATCCACCAGTGTGAATTCACAATGCTGCTTTTCTTAGTATCTAGAGCAGTGTTTTTCAACCCTGGTAATTTTAAGATATGTGGACATCAACTCCTAGAATTCCCCAGCCAGGAGGATTTTTAAAGTTCGAGTATACATATTTTAAATTTGCCAAGATTGAGAAACACTGATCTAGCAGGTTTTTTGAGAACTAGTCTAAGATTTTTCTTTACATAGACTTCCCACGCCAAATCACTCTATCCTTAAAGAATATTAGTAGAAAAGGCCAGGTTTCTCACTCTGCCATTTTTGAATATATGATTAGGCTGGAAAACATCTTGCTGAAGAAGGGCTATCGAATAGGGGTTCTTGCTTTTTAAACTGGGGCCTATTTAAATACTATTTTAGGTGCATTTTAAGCAGGTACATATTTTACCATCATGAATAATTAAGTTGTATCCTCAGGTCAATGCTCTTTTATTTGGTTTTAAAGAAGGTCATTCCTGGAAGCAATTTTACATGTCATAAATATTAAACCTAACAAAAGAAGGAAGCAAGTAGCATTAAGGGCCAAAATGTGGAACAAAATATGCATTTAGGTATTTGTGGATGGTACAAGAGAGATCTCTGGATATCTAGATCAATGAACTTCAAGAGTAAAGTGATAAAATGTTACTTTTGAGGTTTTTTTTTTAAAGTCAGAAAATTAGTTGCATTCATCTTACTTAGATTTATATTCCCAGACTACAGATATGGCTGAATGTACAATTCTTGTGTTTGGGATCAGACAGATGATTATCAAAGTATATTCTTGTATTTCCTCCAAAAATAATTTGGAAGAACCGCTTTAGATCTTGTACAAGCACAATTCCTCTCTGCTACTAATAAAAACAGTCCCATCTGTTTTCAAGCTCCCATGTAAGTCTTAAAAAAAGATTTAAAAAAGAAGTGCTTGTTTTTGTACTTGTATATAGTCTAAAGCAGTTTTGAATCATCTTCTGAGCAGGCATAGCCTTAATTTCTGTTCTCTTTTGTTCTATGAAGTAGTAGACAGGAAGCTATGATTCAGGCAAGCTTCTTCATCTTGTGACTTCTCGATGGTAAATAAGTTATGTTTTGGGATAGAAAAGTTATTGATGTAAAGGTAAAGTTTATGTAAGAATACCAGGTCTGGACTACAAAAGACCTGGCAACCACTAATTGACAGCAAAGTGTGAGCCTTATTTCTTCAATTGTACTCCGACTAAATGATTCAAAAGAAGGAGGGGTAACTTGTGACCCTCAGAATAATTTTAAAATCTCTTTGTAAATCATCAGATCATTAGTAAAAGTAATCAGTTTCTTCCCAAACAGTTGTTATTGGGGGGGGGGGGAGAAATTAACAGAGAGAAAAGGAAGAGAATGAGTCATTACCACTCTATAAAGCCTTAGTAAGACCACACCTAGAGTACTGCATCCAGTTTTGTTCACCACATTATAAAAAAGATGTTGAGACTCTAGAAAAAGTACAGAGAAGAGCATGATTAGGATGATTAGGGGACTGGAGGCTAAAACATACAATAAACGGTTGCAGGAACTGGGCATAGCTACTCTAGTAAAGAGAAGGACCAGGGGAGACATGATAGCAGTCTTCCAATATCTGAGGGGCTGCCACAGAGAGGAAGGAGTCAAGCTATTTTCTAAAGCACCTGTAGGCCAGACAAGGAATAATGGATGGAAACTGAACAAGGAGAGATTTAACCTGGAAATAAGGAGAAACTTTCTGACAGTGAGAACAATCAACCAATGGAACACCTTGCCCTCGGAAGTTGTGGGAGCGCCATCACTTGAGACTTTCAAGAAGAGATTGGACTGCCATTTGTCAGAAATGGTATAGGGTCTCCCGCTTGGATGGAGGGTTAGACTAGATGATCTACAAGGTCCCTTCCAATTCTGATTATCTGTTATCTATTATCTCACCAATTCTTGGGTCTGTCCTCATCATATAATGACCCAGTTATCTCTTGCCTAACCCCAGTATCTTTCTCCAGTAGTATAATGGTCCTCAACAGGAAAATGTTTGCTCATCCCTACTCCATTAATTATATGCCATCAAATCATATTCAACATAGCAAATACATAGATTTTCTCCATGATGATCCATCCCTAACCTGTTCTTTCACTATCTTCCTGCCGATTGTCCTCTTCTCTTTCTTCCCAGCATTCCTAGCATTAGAACATTTCCAGAGAGCTGGGTCCTCACTTAAGGTGTCTGAAGTAGGATAATTTGAGCCTGATCATCTGTACCGCAAAAGGGAACTCTGAGTTGATTAGTTCGATGATACATCAGTCTGGTTTTTTTGGCTGTCTAGAGAATATTCTCAGGACCAGTGGTGGGATTCAAAATTTTTTACTACCGGTTCTGTGGGCGTGGCTTGGTGAGCCTGGTGTGGCTTGGTGCACGTGGCAGGGGAAGGATACTGCAAAATCCCATTCCCTCCCCACCCCACAAACCTGCTTTCCAGTCTGTTCTCCTGTGCAGGGCAACAAAAGAAGACCTAGCCAATCAGCAGGAACTTAGAAGGCAGAGAATAGATGGGGATGGGGCCAGTCAGAAATGGTGTTCCAAATTACTCAAAATTTCTGCTACCGGTCCTCCGAACTACTCAAAATTTCTGCTACCGGTTCTCCAGAACTGGTCAGAATGTGCTGAATACTACCTCTGCTCAGGACACTATAGGCTGTAATTTTAAGCTCTAAGACTTCTGGTTCCAAAACTGCATATAGTCCACGAGTTTCCTTTCTGTTAACTTCAAAGACTCTTCTAACATGCATGCTGCTACAGATGGCAAAGCCTTCTGCTTTGAGGTGGGAAATCTTAAAATATAAGCTCTAAAATAGCTCTATCAGAGATAAGCTAAGTGCCCCCCAACCTCCTGCTCTGATGCTATATCTCCACATACTCTCTCAGGCTCTCCATTTCACCTAAAATGTTGAATGCAGCCACAATTCTTACAAATCTTGTCCACTTCCATTCCAAGGCTAGGTGAAGCAATTTTTTTTCCTTGAAAACAATATTGAAGTGTAATGGCCTCAGGGCAATCTTCCCCAACATAGTGATTTCCAGTTGCAACAGAAATTCCCAAATTGCCTACCATTCATTCTACATAGGAATTCTGGAAGGTGAAATCCTAACACTTCTGAAGGGTGTCAGGTTGAGGAAGGCTGTTCCAGGAGATGTTATAAAATATACTCTGTAGTGGGGAACAAATCCTTCACAGCCTCTTGAACCCATTTCAAAGCCAAATGTTTGCTTTTATCTATCAATTTGTTAAACTTCCTAAAATGAAAAAATAAATTGATCCTTAAAAAATAAATCACCTTCAGTAGAAATTACCAAAATTACTTCCTAGAACTTATGACAAAAAGAATGAAAGGACTTTAATGAAGAGACTTTTATATATTTCTGAAAATAGAATAATGCATGGATGAACATTTTGAAGTCCCATAGTAGTCTCTGGACCCTCCAAGGCCCCAATCACTTCTTCATTCACCACTGATTTTTTAAATAAATACATCTAACAATTTTAACATTGGATATGGAAGGAGAATGTAATGGTGGCTGTCAAGTTTATGGATTTTTTCTTCCTTCTTCTCTTGAAGCTGGTGACACATTCGGCAATTCTCATCTGCGCTGATCTTTTCCAAAGCATTTGTACAGCTGCATCCCAAAGTCTTGTCAGAAAGCAAAATATGTTGAGATAAAAGCATAATCTCTAAGAGAAAGTCTGCAGTTCCGTGCGATGTAAGGCTGTAAAGTATTACTGCTTTAGTTCATCGTCTGATTTTCTAGAGAGCAGGAAGGAAAAGGATTTCCAGTAAAACTAGACATATAAAATTTTTTGAAGGCAACTTGTTTCCTTGGCTGAGCCCACATCAGTGCAAATTCAGCATATTGAACCGATGTACACACCAGCCTTCCTTCTGAAAAATATCCTGTGCGAGTCCACATCAGCAAATATTTGAAGAGTTAGGTTCCTGTGCCAAAAACATAATGACTTACATATGCGGCTAGTGGCATGTGAGATGGATGTATCTCTGTTGTTCTAGTGAAGTGTTCTTGATATATAATATTGGAATAAGAACAGGACACCGCATCAGGGGTGGCGGGTGGGGTGGGGGGAGTTATTTCACACTAGTCTGTATCTTCTCCCCTGTGATCTTTCTCTGGTGATGCTGGAGTTTGACTCAGCAGTGGACTGTTGAGGTCAATGAACAATTTTGGTCTGGAAACGGTTATTGGGAACGGAGGGGGGAAGAATATTGCGATCACATCTTTACCCTGATTTATTGTTATTCAAAATCCTTTTTGCTGGTCCAGTTAACTGAAACTTAGGCAGGCAGGGAGGCGCATACACAGCCCTCACAATTCATAATAACTGTATGGCTATACCCCCGTTTTAGTTATAAAATATCTGAGTTGCAAATTAGTTTGTGTTTCACTCTCTCTCAGAGGCACAATGTGGCTGTCTTGTAACTAATTGTTGAGAGCTGCCTTTATTAGGACTGACGTACACAAAACGGCTGTCACAGGCTCCCAGCTCCCTTCACATCCACACATGTTTTTCTTTCTAGTTACTCCTCCTGTCAGCTTTCAGAGGTAGAAAGGAGCTCCAGGGAAGATCCCAGCATCCCTGAGCAAATATACGAATAGCTAAGCGAAGTGAGATGCTTTGTTTGCCTTATAAACCTTGATTTCAGTTTTCTTTAAGATAGCAGTTTTCAGCTGCTGATGTGGAAGAGGCTGATGAAAGAGAATCAGTGCTTACACTTTAATCTGCAATGCTAGGAGAAGTAAGGAAAAGCCACCTGTTTTATATATTCAATAACAGATTCTGTTCTGTTGTTGTAAAAATGGCAATTCTCCATGTAGTTTCTGTTCTACACAAGGTTAATTCTCCTGTGCTAGTTATATATTTTTTGAGCCAAAATGAAGTTATATAAGAAGGATATAAGAAATTATGAGAAGAATATAAGAAAATGTTGTAATTATGTCCCATCCTATATCTAATTCTAAAATGGAATAAAATTTCTTGAGCAATTCCCAGTATTAACTGACAATATTATCATGACATGCAATAATCTTGATTCAAATTTTTGTCAAATATAAGCCAAGTTGTTGAAAGATGGATTTAATTATAATTCATTAAAACAATTAACTGTATCAGATAATTTTATTTCTCAATTTATAGAAAGAAGCAATACTGTATTCTTTGCAGGGACAATTGTAACCCATGTTACTTGGATGTTATACTACATACATAATATAGCAAATGGAGGAACAAATGCTGGTAATTAATTTGATACTTATTTTTTTTGGGGGGGGTATTTTGTTTATCAGAGAATGACATCTTAAATTTTCCTAGGTCTTAAAATTGAATCCACTAAGTGATGGGATTCAATTTTTTTTTACAACCGGTTCTGTGGGCGTGGCTTGGTGAGCGTGGCAGGAGAAAGATACTGTAAAATCTCCATTCCTTCCCCACTCCTGGGGGAAGGTTACAGCAAAATCCCCATTCCCTCTCCACTCCACTAACCTGCTTTCCAGCTCCGTTATCCTGTGCAGGGCAACAAAAGAAGACCCAGCCAATCAGCTGGGACTCAGGATGTGGAAAATAGATGGGGGAGGGGCCACTCAGAGGTGGTATTTGCCGGTTCTCTAAACTACTCAAAATTTCTGCTACCGGTTCTCCAGAACTAGTCAGAACCTGCTGAATACCACATCTGGTCCACTATGATTTAGTGATGTACTACTGTATTGTGTACTATGTGCACCTTTTTTAATTATACTGAGTGTGTGACTAAATGCACAAAGTGCTGTACTTATCATGTATTCAAACCTGTGACTTATGTATGTTTGCATGTCATTAGAATTCCATCAATTCAATCTGAAATAAAGGAGATTATTCTCAGTTGCTGGCAGAATTTTTACACTAAACTTTACCAATTAGATTCAGACCATATACTAAACAGTGTATATATAAGTTCTCACTTACCGGCTGCTCATTCAGCAATTATTCAAAGTCTGGACAGTGCTGAAAAAAGAGATTCACCTCCAGTCTACAAGGTTGCAGTCAAGTGATCCCAATTTGGGTGCTTGGCAAGTGGCATGCAGTTACAACAAACACAACATTTTGCAGTCACACCATTGCCATTTGCAACTTTTACAACTAGCTATTTGTAATTTTCACAAGAAACAAAGTCAACAGGGAAGCCAGCAGAAGGTTGCAAGTGGCAGCCATGTGGTTATTTAACAACTACAGTGATTCACTTAACCTCAGCAGGAACTGATGTCATAAGTTGGCACAGTGAAATCACATAGTCCAGGAGAGTCAAGCTCAAGGCCTGCGGGCCAGATGCGTTACGCGCTGACCACCTCATCCACCCTCGGTTTAGCGAAGGGGAAAAACTCGTGATACATCATGTGACAACAATGTGACACCGCGACTTTAATACCCCTGACATAGTCATTCACTTAATGACCGTTGCTTAGCAATGGAGTTGCCAGTCCCAATTGCCATATGTCTTTCGTTTACCAAAAAGCATATGCAAATATTGGAAGATTTCCCTCTCTTTTAGGAAAACAGCCCCCGCCCTTTGTCAAGTAGGGCTATTAAAATAGCTGGAGCCAGCTTACTTTTCACAACAAAGGAAGGAGAAAATTACAGGCATGAGATACAGATAAAAAAACCCTACAAACTAGCTAGGATCCTTTCCCATAGAAATCAAATAGATGGCAAGCTATAAAAAACTTGTGAAAAGCAAACCAAAAGGCATGGCAGGAAGGAACCATGATAGCAAACAAGCAACTACAAAGGATCAGGACCATAAAACCAAGATCTCAAGAAAAGATCCTAATCTCAAAGAAACAGGAATAACACACACAAATCAAAGTCTTCAAAGATTCACACCTACAAATCAAAGAACCTGAAGTGTATAAAAGAGAGGTTTTCTTACTCACTTATTAAATTAATCCTAGGAACGCTATGAGATTTCTTCCTACCTGCCTTCCTATTCATAAACTGATTCTGACTTTCAACGCAGCTGACCAAATCATTTTGCATTTCTCCAAGCTGGGAAATTTGAATCCACAAAAGGAAAGAACTTTATCTATTGAGGCAATTAAATGGTTAACCCGGCAAATCATGAGACATGGAAACAGGGTTTTTCCTCGGGATGAAATGCCCCGAACCGAAGTCCAAAGCACTCTTTTATTTAGCAAAAGCAAGATTACACAATATCAGCCAAGCAATAATAACACAAAGTCAGTTCATTAAAATCAGTTCATTCCGTTACTTCTTTGTTCCAGATAAGACCACATTCCTGGCTCTACATGAAGCAAACTCCCTGCTCCAGCAGCCAAGGTCAGGTTGCACGTACTGATCTTCACTTTCACCAATTAAGTATGAGTTGAATATGTCATAACACCTTGAGCATCATTAATCAGAACAATTAATCCCACAATCTATTTCTTAAAGGGCAAGATTTCTTTTTTCCTTTCCTCACAAATCCATTTATATTTGGTAATGCAGCAGCATCTGCAAGAGGGTCAAACAGGCTAGCCTGATGAAAGCAACACCACATTATTGCAATTGAAGCCCCACTCACTTTGCTATTTATTTTGGAACACCATCTGCATGCCCCAAAAGGGCGGAGCTTATAGAATGATGGCACAATGCTACTTCCACCATTTTAACGAATTCAAGACATGGCTGTAGACACACATGATTTAATGCATAATGCAAACCAAGAAAATGAACTAGTTCAGCCAGTGCACAGGGAGTTCTTGACTTACAACCACAATAGAGCCCAGAATTTATGTTGCTGAGTGAGAAATTTGTCAACTGAGTTTTGTCCCATTTTATGATTTTTTCCCCTTGCTACATTTGTTAAGGGAATCACTGCAGTTGTTAAATTAGTAACACGGTTGTTAAGTGAATCTGGCTTCCCCATAGGGGTGGGATTCAAAAATCCCAGCAACTGGTTCGCTGCCCAGTTGCTGTGTGGGCGGGGCCTACCAGAACTTCCTGTTTCCAGCTTCCGGTGGGCCTCCAGAGCCTGGGGAAGGCCATTTTCTCCTTCCCAAGGGTCAAGAGGCTTCACCCGGGCCTCTGGGAGGGCGAAAACAGCCTCCCCCAGCCTCCGGAGGCCCACCAAGAAGCCGGAAAGAAGCCTGTTTCCGGATTTCCAGAAGGCCCATTTTCCCCCCTCCGCGTGGACCCTGAACTTACCTCCATTGAAAATGGGCTGCATGGAGACTCCTGGGAGCGGTGGGGCCAGCTGATTGGTTGAAATACCAGTTTAGCGAACCAGATGTAACTTTAACATCTAGTTCACCTGAACTGGTCTGAACTGGTAGAATCCCATCCCTGCTTCCCCACTGACTTTGCCTGCCAGAAGATCGCAAAAGGGGATCACATGCTCCCAGGATAATGCAATCGTCATAAATATGAACCAGTTTTCAAGCATCAAGATATAAATCCCATGACCACGGCGATGCTGTAGCGGTCATCAGTGTGACAAATGATCATAGCCACTTTTTTCAGTTGTTCAGCTGTTGTAACTTTGAATGGTCACTGAACGAACTGTTGTAAGTTGACTACTACCCACATTGTTGGAATGTGACTGCTGTGTTCAGGTGCATGTTAACACCAAACAGATCCATTCTCCACTCCCCTATATTAAAAATACAGTAAAGAACAGCAAGGCTGTTTGCAGACCACAGACCAGCATAAACAGTCCTCAGCAAACCTCTGAAAAATAGAGCTCCTAAAAGATGTTGGCAACACAACATAACAAAATATAGGCATGAGCCTTTAACACAATAAAAAGCCAAAGATCTCCGAGTCTCTTTGCCAGCCACCCCAAATACTGGCCTTGTGGGTTTTCATGACATCCTGCTATGATTACTGTGGCCTTCAGGTCACGCTTTTCCCCTTTTGCTTTCTATTTGCGTTTTAAAACAATGAAATACAGTAATGTTCTGTCAAAATGTTGTTTGTTTTAAAGAACAAGAATAGTTGTGGCTCTCCATCCCTGTTCTTGCCTACAGATCTTGCAAGATTTCCAGGTGGAGCCCCACAATTTGGTGACTGCAGGCAGTAAGTGGCATGCTGCATCCAAGAGCCAGAAAACACCCCTGGATTTTTACAGAAAAACCCAAAAATAGCAAATATGACTCACACTAAGTAATGCATCTGTTTGCACAATCTCTGCAACAAAGATAATCACACTTCAGCCCTTTCATCTCTTCACCAAACTCCTATGTTTTGACTAGCATTGCATCAAGGCTTTTGTTATGAGCAGAGCCCCAAAAATTACCACTGAGAGGAGACTTTTCTGCTAACTGGCTTTAATCTTTGGCTTTCTGTGCCTCCCCATCTGCATCTCACTGAAATTTGAGACAGGGGCTGCCCTGTTTTCCTGGTGAAATCTTGCTAGCCACTTTTGGTTCTTGAGAATGTTTATTTAGCCATGTCTCATCCATAATCCAAGCAGCTGAGCCAAGTGAAGAAGAAAGAAAGAAAAAGGAAATAAATTATTTTGAAACTGTTTTGTGTAAATAGAATAGAATAGATTAGGGCTTTATTAATATGTGAGCTTTGTTTAAATGCTTTGGAGGACACACCACAGACAACATCAGGGTTTGTGTTTTAAGCAAAAGGGTTGACATACCAAATTAAAACTGCAAAATAATAAAATAACAGGTACAAGTAGAGACTGAACGGTTTTCTTACTGAAACTGGCATGCATGGGAACTGTTGCTCACTATTTGTTTCTATCAGCATAGTGTTATAGCATTTTTCTCTGTAACCTTTATAAAACAATGCATGAAAAGATGGCTAGATATTCTCGAAATTGAAGCCCAACTGTGGAAAGGAAAAAGAAGCCTTGCCCTTTAAGGAAAAAGGCAAAGCTCTTTCCTTTGTGGATTCAAATTTCCCGGCTGGGAGATTTTACTGCAAAATGATTGGTCAGCTGCATTGGAAGACAGAATCAGTTTATTAATAGGAAGACAAGTAAGAAGTCCTACAGCATTCCTGGGATTAATCTAATGAGTAGGAAAATCCCTTTCTTTTACACTTCAGGTCCTTTGATTTTGTACCCTTGAAGTCTTTTATTTGTGTTTGTGTGATGAGTTCCTATCTCTTGAGATTGGGCTCTCTTCCTGGGATCTTGGTAGGAGTAATTGTTTTATAGTCCAATCTCAGTTTTTCCCTGATCCTTTGTAGCTATCAGTTTGCACCTGGTTGCAATACCCTGAGTTTTCTGTCATACCTTTTGGTAAATCTTTTCCTTCCTGCCATATTTCTTTATGGCTGTGTTTGGTGAGTATTTCCTTTCATGTGTCTGAGGTTTTTTTAAAAAAATTCCTTTTCCATTGAGAGTTTGCTTTTGCAAGTTTTATAGCTTACAATCTATTTGATTTCTATGGGAAAGGATCTTAGCTAATTTGTAGGCTTTTTCTCTGTATCCCATGCAAAGGTGGGAGCTAATGGAGCTGATCCTGCTTGTGTTTTCACCTCTCCTTTCTTTTAGGGGAATTTTCCTTCCCCTTTTGATATTTTAAAATTTCTTTTCTTTTTCTAGGAGAGGCGTGAATCGTAACTTCCAACACACCCATGAATAGAATAGAATTTTTGTTGGCCAAGTATAATTGGACATACAAGGAATTTGGCTCTGGTGCATAAGCTCTCAGTGTAAAGTTGTAAAGTTGCTGAGTTTGCGAAACACTGTTCTAGGTGGCAAATCTTTCTGCTACAGATTTCAGAATGGCTATTTATTTCTGGTAGCATCACCAAACTTACTTCTTCCCTGCACATTCCCACTGAAATTTGGAATTCTTATTTACCACCAAAACATGTTCAATTTTTTTTTAAAAAAGCATTTCTCTACAAACCTTGGCCAAGAATCTTGAATTTTTTTAAAAAAAGGTTTTCATGTCTTCTATTTAAAAAACCCAGATTGGTTGGGGCCAACATAATTCTGAACTGTACAAATTCAGCTGTAAGTGTTTGACTGAATTCAGTACATGCCTTTATACGATATGCATCAAACACTGTGACTTGTTACATTTACATAAATTACCTATGACTGGTTTACTACCATTTTCAGTCTTTTCCTCAATTACCTCAATTAAACGTTTTGGTAGATCTGAGAAGCTAGCCAAGATCCCTGCATGAGGCTGAAGATTAAATTCTTCTGACAGCAATTGCTTTCTCGACAAACCTGAATGGGGAAAAGAAGGAAGAGACAGCACTCTGCAACAGAAAGTTTATCCAAGCCTTTGAAGCAGCAGAAAATGGAAGATTATATTGCAAACAGTCTGTTCAGGTGAGTAACTAATTCACAGGCACCTTGTCAGACAAACTTAATTTATGTGATTCATTGGAAAGGGAGTTACAAACCGAACTGGAAGATAAGCAGTGTGTAGAGTTGTCCTCCTCCCTTTTGGAGGGTAGCTCCTGTTGTTGGAGCCCAGCAGCAGCCTTCTTTGCTCAGGGGGGAGATGTAACAAATTTAAAGTAGGAAAATGTGAAAGATTTCCACTCTAGACAATGTTTGCTTACAGCTCAAACTGTAAACTCAATATATGATCTTTGGCCAATTGTTATAAATAAGGTCGATTGCCGGAAAGAATCTTTTGCAACGTTTGTTAGGAACCACTTAAATACTGTAGAAGGACTTGGGAGGATAACCATGGATAGACATGGGACTGCTAACTCAGAAAATGAAACTAGCGAAAGATCTTGTTTTCCTCCCAAAAATTCGAAGACATATAGAGAAAACACTCAATCAGGTAAAGGCCTAAGAGATGATCAACATAACTACAGTCTGCAAACCAACCAGGTTCCCTTGCAAATTTATGACAAGAGAGTAAATAGAGGGCATTGGAGTAATAGAAAAGCTATTAGGCTGTCCCTGAACCAGCTGCTCCATTGTGAACTCACTCTGATAGATCTACTACACGCAGAGTGGCTGCCAGGAAAATGCATTGTATGAGAATTCTCCTATTGTTCAAGCAACCCATAATACCCTCCATGCTTTTCAGAATGAAGCCCTTTCTGAGCACCTTCTCAATATTTCCAATAAGGGTTTTTTGCTCAGAAAAAGTGTACCCACTCCTGAAACAGCATCCCCAAGTGGGAACTGTTGCTTTAAATCTAGGTTGCAATAGCTCTCACATTGTTAAACCTGAGGCTGTTGCAACTTAACTGACCTCCAGAAGGCAAAGAAGCAATATACAAACTGTGTTACCCACAGCTGTAGGAATTGCTGAGGATGTGCCAGAGGAAATGTTGATTGACCTATTCAGTGCATTGTCAGAACCTGAGCAAGTTAACATCATTCAAAGATTGGATGACCTGAAAGAGGCATTGACACCAATGACAACAACTCAATTTACAATATTTAATCAACAAACTGCCTCTACTTTAACAGTAAAAGAAGCTACTGTGACATAGGCTGACTGTGTGGTAACTGCACTGACTGACCCAACCTCTGAGAAACAACTGAAAGACAAAGGGCTTCATCACACAATGTCCCCTGAGCTGACCAAAACTAAGGAGATAATCCAGCTTCCATCTTCAATTGATTTAGAAGCTCCCATAACAGCTTTCCACAAGATGAATCCTCAGCTATGCCACTCCAAATATGGACATAAATATACATTTATAGATTTAAACCAGAGTACCTGCCCATTGGGGAAAAAAATCATTCTTGGAGCAAGAGCAAAGGCATATTGGCAACCGAGATATAGAGGAGCAACAAGTTCTGCAACCCATGAAGAGAAATATCAAACCTCATAACAATTGTGTTTATATGGGAAGCTTAGATGATATCGACCTGGCTCCAATGTCAAGTTGACATCTGACATCTTTACCATCCAGCCAATTAATCGAGCCAGATCATCTTGCTTCTGAGAACTCCATACAGTTGGTGATCTGAAACATAGTGGGCTGGAAAGGGATAGTTGATAGTGGACTAATGAGCTTTTTCTCTAGATTTGATGTAGTAGCCCTTCAAGAAACTTGGCAAACCGAAGTGGATAAACCAGTACAACTGCCAGGCTTTCAGGGATGGGCCTCCCCAGCCCAAAAAGCAAAGAACAAAGAGAGACCCTCTGATGGACTATGTATTCTTATAAAGCAAGAGTTACAATGGCAGGGAGAGAAATTATATAACAAAGATAAGTATCCATACTTTCTATATGTCAAATTTGAATATGACCAGTTTGAGTTAATATTGGTAAATGTGTATATTCCCCCAAGCACATCCCAGCACTATAATTCCGAATATTGGATGTGCTTGGAAGTTATACTAGAAGATATAGCAATACTGTATCCTCAGTCCATAGTGGTTTTATTAGGAGATCTGAACGCTAGTCTAAGTCCCTCTTTGTATGAGCTTGCCCAGAAGAAGGGAATCCCAGAGGAGTTCTTTGAAAATCATCTTCAGTGGCTCTCGAGAGATTGTAAAAGTAATGCCGCTGGTTTGCTCCTAGTCTCCTTAATTTTTAAGGGTAATCTCCAAATTTTGGGAGGTAAGGATAAGAATTACATATACCCTTATGCACACCACTCCACTAATTCAAGTAGTGTATTGGATCTCTCTTGTGTGTCTAGAAATAAGGCTGACCTCTTTTCGGAGGTCACAGTACACCTTAACAACAATAGCGACCATCAGCCTATAAGTGTGACATTGCGAGGCCGCTCAGATTTAAGACCATATAACATGGCTGACAGATGGCTTACTAAAAAGGTAGAAGTGACTCAAAATAAAAGGTTAATTTGGGCAAAGGTTGATACAATATTAGAATGCCTAAAAACAGAGAATGCTATTAAGTCGGCTAGAACAATCCAGTCATTTACTGCTGACTGGATGTCAGCCTACAATGCATTCTCCAATCTTTGTAACATTCTGAAGAAACATCTAACAACTAAACCTGCTACAAAAAGAGCCCATGTGGGTAGATCTCGCTGATTTGATTCGGATTGCCAGCGATTGAAAAAGAAATTGAAGGCAGCCATGAGGCTTGCCCAGAGGAACCCTACTGCCTATATACAAGCTAAGATGTTGCACACAAGAAGGGAATATAAAAAAACTATAACATTAAAGAAAAAAAGTTTTGCCATTTTAATCTGGTCAGAACTTGAGTTGGCTGCCAGAAGTCATAACTCAGTATTATTTTGGCATTCTATAGCAGGTATCCTGAAGGAACGGAGATTTGCATTTGACATACCAATCTCTGCTAAGGATTGGGAGAATTATTATCAGTGCTTGTTTTCCTCCACCAAACCGGTAAAGAAATTATTTTTAAACAGTGATTTAATAAAGCCTAGAATTCCTCCCCCACTTGGACACCAGTCTCAGAAAAGGAGATATGGTCCATCATTAAAAATTTAAAGAGCAATAAAGCCCCAGGAGAGGATTTTCTACCAACAGAACTATTTAAGAAATTTCCCAACTGGTGGGGCCCTGTATTAGCAGGTCTTTTTACACGCATAAATAACACCTGCCATATACCAGATGGGTGGAAGATAGTTGTCTCCACATATAAGAAAGGGAATAAAAAGGATCCTGTAATTATAGGCCCATCAGCCTGAATGACATTGTAGCAAAAATATGCGCTAGGTACCTTTTGAACAGAATTGAAATCTGGGTAGAGGAAAACAACATCCTCACAGAAGAACAAGCAGGTTTTAGACAAGGCAGATCTACTATTGATAACTGCTTTGTTTTGAATCATCTAATTGCCAAATATGCCTATAAGAGAAGACCCCTGTTTACTGCTTTCATAGACCTTACAGCAGCATTTGATAAGGTAAATAGAGACGTACTATGGAATAAACTGACATCTCTTAAAATAGAACCCAGACTCCCGGCTTTGATTAAAGCCCTCTACACAAATACTGTTTGAGGGCGCAGTATGGGGTTAATGGGGCCCTGTCTAACAGGATCTGTACAAATAAAGGGATAAGGCAAGGGTGTATCCTGGCCCCATTATTATTTAATTTATACATCAATGACTTGCCAGGGTTAATGAAGGATACCATGGTACATATGCCGATGACCTTAAATACTTACTGTAACAGCTTGCTTTATGTTGATGATATGATTTTATTATCATACACACAAGTAGGATTACGTAGGCTATTAAGAAGATTTAGCTCTTATTGCCAGGATAACTCTCTAATCATTAGTAAATCTAAATAAAAAATAATGGTGTTTGGAAGAAACCATCAAAGACATAGGTGGTAATTGGATGGTAAACCAATTGAACAGATTAATTCCTTTGCATATTTGGGTGTAACTTTTTCCAAGACTGGATCTTGGGCCTGCCATCATCAACGAAGTACATTTAGAGCAAAAGCCCATTTGAATTTATTGCTCAAATTGAAAAACCATAGTTATCCAGGGTCCCTAGTCCCATTAATTAAGGTTTATAAGGCTAAGGTTACCACAATGCTCTTGTATGGAGCAGAAATTTGGGGTCTTTACTCAACCACAGTCCTAGAACAAACACAGTCCCAGCATTTGAGATGAATTTTGGATGTAGACCCAAGAACATCTGCTGCAGCAGTTAGAGCTGAATTGGGAATTTATACAATTCAGGCATTATCTAAAATTAGAGCTTATAACTACTGGTGCAAAGTTAATGAAATGGAGACTGATAGACTACCCAAATTATGCCTACTAGAGCAAATAAAACTACAATCACAAATCTCCTGGATCATTAAACTAACAAATTTTGTAAGAAGCTGTGGTCTTCCTATCTCTTGTGTAACAGGAGAACAATAAAAAAAAAAGAGTTGCCTAAAGAATTAAGGATATAGGTGCACAGACTGATATAGCTATCCTTAGTAAGGTAGGTAACTTGAAATGGTTGAGTAAATACAAATGTACTTTCCAAGTAGATAGCTACTTGAAGTCACAACTCTCAAAACATCTTCGGGAGATATTCACGAGAGCGAGATTTGAACAGCTTGACACAATGGTTAGATATGGGAGATTTCATGCAATACCATACAATGAGCGCCTCTGCATTTGCGAAGCGGCAGAGGTAGAGGACCCGGCTCACATCCTATTTGACTGTTGCCTGTATAAGAGTATGAGAGACAGGTATCTCGGTCTTTATATTAGACGAATTCTCCATTGGGATACCCACATCAAAATCACTTACCTTATGTCCAGCCAGAACTTGAAAATAACATTTAAAGTAGCACAGTATTTAAACAAAATGATTCAGTTGAGATCTGCATATGTTGGATTGATTGGGGTAGACTGCAAGGGCGACTCCGAAATATAACATTATTATATTTTATCTATATCTTAAATTATTGTACATTATTACAATTTTATTTTGGATTGTATTTTATTACTATTTTATCTTAAATCATATTTTGTCTAGATTCCATTTTAAATTGCATTTTATCAAGTTCCATTTTGGATAGTATTTTATCAAACTTCATTCTGAATTGCTTTTATTAAATTTTAGTAACAAATTGTTGCTGGAACTTTGCACTTTGATATGGCCCAAGGGCTAATCAATAAAGACTTATCTTATCATTTTGGTACTGAAGAGGTTCAGTTTGCAAAACTTTTACAACTTTTTCATTAGCTTGTGACACCACATCTTGATGATTAATGAGAATCACATTCCAGACAGTATTGTATTCCTCTGAAGAAGTCCTGTGTTTCCTCCCACTGTAACAGTCTCTCTCTGACTTGTGATTTAGTTCCTGGTATTACACATTTCCCATGAGTAGATATGCCACAATTTTTCACTTTCGTATATATGAGAGAAGCATGTAAAACTCAGCCACTGCCAGATTTATAAAAAGCATACACATTTTTATTTTAGTTCTTCCTGTCTGGAGCTTTATTATGTGCTCATCTTATGGTCACTTACTCACATATTGAAAAACAGCCACACTCAAATCACTTTAAACCAAACAATGAGGCACAAGCAGTTTTTTTTAAAGAATACATGGTGAATACATGAGCTAGTAAATTTAAAATAACAGCAAAATTTTACTGGTTACAATGAACATTTGCTCTTTCTCAGATGCACAAATACACACTTAGCCACCCTTCTCAACTAAGCCTGGATCCAAAAATGATTCAAAGAGTGGTGGGCTTCAGGACCCCTTTTTATCCCCCAAAGTCTTTGCTTGCTTTTGTTTGTTTGTTTGTTTTCTGTTTTGATTGACGAGTCTGGCAGCTATTTTTGCCTTGTTAATTTAAAAGTCTGGTAGCTGTTGATGGGATTCGGGGAGAGGTTTTGCTATATGCTCAGCTCTATCTCCTTTTGTCTGATTCAGGTGACATTTTTCTTTCTTTCCTTAATGACTTAGTTCCTTCTTATCAACCTCATCTAATGGATCTTTTAGACAAATGTCTGGGTTTTGTCCACCTGCTGACATGCCTGCTTCCTCTTTAGGCTTGACAGTTTCAGCCTAGTCTCACAGCTTCCAACTAGTATAGACATTTCTATAGAAATAAATCTCTTTTATAGACATAAATTTTCAGTACTGCATAGGGCAGGAGTGTCAAAGTCAAGGCCCGTGGGCCCGCCCTCTAAACAGCAAAGGACCGGCCCGCGGTGTCTCTGCCAGTGAAAATGGAGCTCAGGAAGGCTGTGTGAGACCCTCCCAACCTCCGTTTTTGCTAGCAGAGGGTTGCAGGAGGCCATTGCCGCTGAAAATGGAGCTTGGGAGCCTGTTTTTGCTGGCAGAGCACTTGGGCCACCACAGGTACTCCTGGCACAAGTGATGTCTAGCTGGCCATGCCCACCCTGGCCTCCAGAGGCCAAACACGACCCTAATATGGCCCTCAATGAAATTGAGTTTGACATCCCTGGTATAGGACATTATTTTGGGACGGGGGTTGGCTCAGTACAGGTAGTCTTCATTTAGCAACTGCCTTGTTCAGTGACTGTAGCAGTTACAATGAAGATGAAAAAAGAATTTTGTGTTAGTCCTCATATTTACTATCTTCACAGGTCTGTAAAACACTAAACCCCCTTTTTCCTCTTTCCTTCTTACTTTTATGATTTGATTACGGAACCAGGAAAAACTGGCAAAATGATGGCAAAACATTTGGCAAGCGAAGGGAGGGCTGTGTCGTATTGTACTGATATGTTTTTGTGTGCCTTTTCTGCAGCCCCTGGCTCTATTTCCTGGTTGCATCATCATTACCAGGTTCCACCACTGTGGCTTTTCACAAAAGCTTTGTACTGTTTCTTAAAAAAAAAAGAAAAGAAAAAAAGAATCTACTTCCAGTATACATACACAAATCATGCTTTAACAGATTTGTTTCTTCAGAAAAGAAGAATATACTCAGGACATGCATGAAATAATGTAGATGCAGAAAATTCAAAGATGGAAAACGTAAAGATGGATTTATTTTTTCTACTTGTGAAAAGTTTGCAGGCATTTAAGTGGCTAACCAGTAAAACTACTAAATGGATAGTAGGACTGGTTTCAAACGGGATCATATTAGCCAAATCCAGTGAGCAAACATGCTTGCATTCATTTTCATGAGATGGCTTTAAAAAGAAGACACACCCAGTATAGGCCTGCTAGCACTGTACTGTATTTAATACAATGCAGAAATACTGATTTAATTCCTTTTCCAGCTGGTGTGGTGTAACAGCAAAGCAACACACAGCTGGAACTAATCCTGACACAGAAAAGATGCTTGAAAACACCATCTAGGTTGAAATTGATGAACAAAAAGCCTGCACCACAAGTCAATATTTTTCCATTATCTGTTTAGTTAAAGGATGAAATCACAAAATGTGTTTGTATTTTATTAACCTGTCGTCACTGCAGTGCATTCAATAAAACAGAAATGTTAAGCATCTGATTAATAATGCTATGTTATTATGCCCATCTGCACGTGTCTTTAGCTTGAAACAAAACCACTTTATTAAGCAGCTGCTTCCCATTTTTCTTTAATAAACACTGTCATGAAATGTTTTAATGAGATGCTACATTTAAGATTGTTGGTAATAATACTGATTCAAATGTCTACTTATAAATTAAAACTACTGGAAATCTGAATTCAAAATAAGAAACAAAGGAAGTGATTCCTAAATGAAAAGAACTAAGGGGCTTAATTAATAGATCTGGCTGAAATGGAAATGAGTCTTTGAGAAGAAATAGATAGGCGGTAAAAAGTCTAGTTTGAAGTCTTCACTTCCAGTGCCAAATAAGACAAATTAATCATTATTTATATAGTAAATACACTATCAATAAAATCTCCTGTTTCAAGCTGGGGGGAAATAGGACTATAACCCCATTTTGTGACAGTAAATTCCTCAGATTAAGGATGATGTCTGAATTCACATGCCCCAGGAATGTGGAAACTCTAAGCTCAACCCTGAATTCAAGCTTAGATCTTTTATATTTGTAAATAGATTTGGCTTTTTCATCTTTCCACTCCCAAGACAGGCATTTTGATTTAGAGCAGATGGTGTTTGGGTGGAAAATGATAAAAATGCTGTAATGTGAAATTCCAGCAGGCAGACATGGGATCCTGAATTAAAATAGGCTGTCTTCATGCATTTCCCTTTTCAAATGGGCAATATCTGCATTTGGAAAGGGTCCATACCTAATGGAAGGGAAATTGAGACTAGAGACCATAACAGTGTTTATGAGTCCTGGCACATAATTCATTCTAATGCATGCAGAATGTTCTAGGCTAAGTCCCCAAGCATCTCTAGACAAGCTGGGAAAGATCTGGTCTGAAACTCTAGGGATCTGGATCGACGTTACTGAACTCAGAGGGTCAAGGCTATGATTCAAGGCCCCTTTTTTGTGTTTCATACAAGATTGGGTGCCAGCCAGATTCCATTGTGTGAAAGTTCCTTCTAAAGTATCTTGGAAATCTCTGCTGTTTCCCCATTCAAAAAAAAAAATGTTTCCTTTTAGGAATGTTAAGGCTGATAGAGTTCCAGGATAGGATGTTGCAGGGACAATTCTGCTGCAAATCTAGGCTGTTCAAAGTTGATTACAGTTTCTTTCTGGAATGCAGCTAGGCCTACTGCTCATATTCATGAATCATCTGTCTCAGTACTGTAGCCCTCTGTTTCGCTGTTCAAAACTGAATTAGGTAAAAGAGGATTGCGTTGTATGGGTCATACTTGTTTCCTGACAGCCTCATTTCAAATGTCTACTCATAATCATTTGAGATCAGCATTTCCTGAGACACTGCAGAGACTGCAATTTGTATGGTTTTGTTTCTGATCAGACTTGGGCTTAACATGGACACAAGGTTTATTTAATTCTTAAAAATAAGATATTTCATGTCCATAAACTAAGTATTTACTAATTTTTTACTCTCCTCTCTTTCCTGAAATAGTATCAAAGATCACACCCACTCTGAAAAGCTCTGTTAGCACATATAATAGAGAAACCAACAAGAAAACATTGCAGAATATTCCCCCCAAAAGAGGAACTTTGTAATGTATTTTAAAGCTTTATAACCTCTTCAATTTGTTCAATATGTCTTAATAGCAAGTCCTTCAATTCTATAGTATATTTTTCAGAAATGGACATTTTTTGTTTCAGAGCATTACTTTCAAGCAGTGATGATCTAGAAAAAAAAGATCTTGACAGTGATAAATTACTATTTTTTCGGTCTCTTCTCACTGGATGAATTCACACATCATACAAAGCCATACTGGGGTTTTTGCTATTAGTTTAGTACAATATGTAAACCCATTTATAAAGCTTAATGTTATATATCAATCAGGCTATGTGGGAACCCAAAAGGACCTAATTTGGGCCTAATTAAAATCCCCTCAAACTTCATGAAAGTCAAAATGAACTGGTTTTTTACCCTCTGATGGCTACAGAGGAAGATGGTGGGACATGGGTGTTTCTAGATTATATTTTTTTCACTCCTAATATGAGGCAACTCCTCATCCACCCTATCTTGCTTCCCTGTCTTGATCCTTCTACCAATATTTCTCAACTTGGTGGCTTTAAGATGAGTGGACTTCAACTCCTGGCATTCCGTAGTCAGCCTTGCTGGCTGGGAAATTGTGGGAGTTGAAGTCCATCCATAGAATATGAACAACTTCTTTAACCTAAAAGGCTTTTCACAGGCATACAGGCATTGTCAGTTGTTCGCTGTTTCAAGAGAACTCTGCCACCTTACAAGCCTTTGTTGGGCATTATAATTGCTTTCATTGTTATTTTCTCTACTAAAAATATTTCTTATGGAAAAGGTACTCCAACACTATTATTATTTTGGTTCTCCCCTCCCCTAATCTTTTTTAGCTTTATAATATAATTTCTAAGATTGGACAATTCTCAATCTCAGAAATGACATTGTTTTGAGTGCCTTTTCTCTATTATTTAGCCTGGAATTTTCTCTTTCTAGCATGAAACCTCAACCACATGAAAAGTTGATGTTTTTCTTAACCATGATAGCTTAAAATTTCTTTTCTATACAGTTTAGATCGCTTTGTTGTTTTGTAGTTTAACTTTTGATGTTGTGGTGAAACATATTATATTTTTACTCTTGATGAATGTATCTTTTCTTTTATGTATACTGAGAGTATTTGCACTAAGACAAATTCCTTGTGTGTCCAACCACACTTGGCCAATAAAACATTCTATTCTATTTTCTATCTTCAAACAATTTAAAAACAGTTTTAACAGTAACTTAGGACACTAAGGCTCTATATTTCCAGCCCCATGAAAACCATTTAAAAATAAACTTTAAAACTCTGTACTAGAAAATAATTGCAATTGGAAGATCAGGAACAGGTACCCTTTTTCAGCTGAGGACCGATTTCAAGATTTTTCCAGAGAATTAAAAAAAAAAAAAACTATAATCAGGGATGTCATGGAGTAAAAGACTTTTTAAAATTATGGCATCTATTTCCCTCCTTAAAATCCATCTCTACTGCAATAAATATTTTGGAGTTGTATACTCCATAGCAGTTCTGGGGTGCCACATATCTGGCTTGTGACCATGGTTGTTCATCTCTATCATGACTGATGATTTATTTGCCCACTTGTAGTGATCAAATAGATAGACCTTTTCCATGACAATCTGCCTTTAATGTTTTACAATGATGGATGCAAGACCACTACAATTAAATGTATCCACTTTGCGGTTGGTCTTCCTCCTCTTCTCTTTCTTTAAAGCCTTCTTCAGAGAGGTAGATGTCTGCATAATGCGTTGGAAGAAAGATAATTTGAGTCTGGTCATTTGTGCTTCAAGTGAGAACTCTTGGTTGGACAACCCATGATTATTTGGCAGTCAGCACTGAAGTTCAAAAGTACCAATACTCTTTCTGTCCTGCTTTGCAGTGGTGGGATTCAATTTTTTTTTTACTACGGGTTCTGTGGGGGTGGCTTGGTGGGGGTAGCAGGGGAAGGATGATGTAAAATCTCCAATCAGAGGTGGTATTTGCTGGTTCTCCGAACTACTCAAAATTTCTGTTACCGGTTCTCCAGAACTGGTCAGAACCTGCTGAATACCACCTCTACTGCTATGAATGTAAACTTTTAGAATATGCAATACATATACTGCATTTCTCCTTCATCTGTCCCAGGAACACTCTGGGCCACAATACAGCAGTACACCTGGACTTGTGAGGGGGGGGCCTACCCTAGGTAAAAGCAACCCCAAATATACAATGTAGTGTATTTAATTGTAACTCAGAATTGGGAATCACAAAAGATCATTTTTCATGTACATGCACAAGGAATGTACAAGGAATGTACCAAATATTAATTATATGCCCACTTTGAAGATATTGTTGAGCACCTTCAAATCCATTTGGATACCATGTTAAATAATTTGGCTACCTAACTGATTGCATATTTTTATTTATTTATTTATTTATTTTATTTTATTTATTTATAAAATTTCTATACCGCCCTTCTCCCTAGGGACTCAGGGCGGTGTACAGCCAATCTAGACCCCAACAGTAATACAAAAGTTAAAAGGAATTAAATTAAATATTGGCCGAATAAGAAAAACCCACCCCACACCCTTAAAACCCCAATTTAAAATTACAGAACAAATGGAGACAAATTAAAACCATCTCAGCCCAGGCCGGCCTGCTCAAAAAGCCAGGTCTTCAGCGCACGCCTGAAGGCCCTCAGGTCCGTGCCGGTACGCAGTTCCGGCGGCAGAGTATTCCAGAGGGCAGGGGCCGCCACAGAGAAGGCCCTATTCCTCGGGGCCGCCAGGCGACACATGGCGGCCGACGGGACCCGGAGAAGGCCCTCCCTGTGTGAACGCACCGGCCTGCTGGAGATCACCGGTAGGATGCGGTCCTGCAGGTAACCTGGCCCAGTGCCATGGATCGCCCTAAAGGTCAAAACTAGAACCTTGAAGCGAACCCGGAGAGCCACCGGCAACCATGCAGCTCGCACAGGAGAGGCGTCACGTGGGCACTACGTGATGCCCCCATGATCACCCGCGCGGCCGCATTTTGCACCAGTTGGAGTCTCCGGGTGCTCCCCGCAGGGAGCCCCATGTAGAGGGCATTACAATAGTCCAGGCGAGAGGTGACAAGGGCCTGAGTGACCGTGCGCAGGGCATCCCGATCCAGAAAGGGCCGCAACCGGTAGATCCGACGGATCTGATGAAACGCCCCCCTGGAGACGGCCGCGACATGATGTTCAAGTGACAGCCGTACATCCAGGAGGACTCCCAGATTGCGAGCCCTCTCTGTGGGGGGCAAAATTTCCCCCCCAATAGCCAGCGAAGGAATCAGCTGGCTATATCGGGGCGCCAGGAACCACAGCCACTCGGTCTTGGATGGGTTGAGCCGAAGCCTGTTCCCGCCCATCCAATCCCGCACGGCCTCCAGGCACCTAGACATAGCCCCCACAGCATCGTTGGGGTGGTCCGGGGTGGAGATGTACAACTGAGTGTCATCTGCATATAGATGACACTTCACCCCAAGACCACGGATGATCTCGCCCAGCGGCTTCATATAAATGTTGAACAAGAGAGGGGAGAGGACCGACCCCTGAGGCACCCCACAAGCCAGGGGCCTAGAGATAGACCTCTCCCCTCCCGTCAACACAAATTGCGAACGGTCGGAGAGGAAGGAGGAGAACCATCGAAAGACGGTTCCCCCAATTCCCAACCCCTCCAACCGTCGCAACAAGATACTATGGTCGATAGTATCGAAAGCCGCCGAGAGATCTAATAGGACCAGGACAGAGGAGAACCCTCTGTCACGAGCCCTCCAGAGATCATCAACCAACGCGACCAATGCCGTCTCAGTGCTATGCCCAGGCCTGAAGCCCGATTGGAACGGAGGTAAGTTGTTTCCTCCAGGTACTGAGGGAACTGACGTGCCACCACACTCTCAACAACCTTCGCCACAAAGGGAAGGTTGGAGACTGGACGGTAGTTGTTTAAAACAGCTGGATCCAGGGAAGGCTTCTTGAGGAGGGGCCGCACCACCGCCGTCTTCAGGGCGGTAGGAAGCGACCCCTCTCTCAAAGAAGCGTTGATAATCCCCTGGAGCCAGCCTCGTGTCGTCTCCCTGGCGGCCGAAACCAGCCAGGAAGGGCACGGGTCCAATAAACAGGTGGTGGCATTCAGACCCCCCAGCAACCTGTCCACACCCTCGGCGGTCACAGGGTCGAACTCCCCCCAGATAACATTCACAAGACCTGCCCCGGACACCTCCCCCGGGACCATCCAATTGGAGTCAAGCCCCTCCCGAATCTGAGCAATTTTGTCATGCAGGAATCGAGAAAACTCCTCTGCTCTACCCTGCAAGAGGTCATCCCGCGCTCTCGGTTCAAGTAGAGAGCGGGTCACTCTAAACAGGGCGGCAGGCCGATTTCCTGCCGACGCAATAAGGGCGGAGAAATATGAAGATTTCGCCGCCCCTATCGCCACAAGGTAAGTCTTAATATGAGATCTCACCTGTGTTCGGTCAGACTCAGAACGGCTCACCCTCCAAATGCCCTCTAGACGTCTTTTCCGGCACTTCATCTCCCGTAGCTCCTCCGTATACCACGGAGCCAAATGGGATCTGTGCCGGGTCAGAGGTCGCAGAGGCACAACTCGCTCTAGAGCCCCGGCGGCCAACCCATCCCAGGTGGCCACCAGGTCTCCAGGCGAGCTGAGAGCCAGAGACTCAGGAAATGGCCCAAGCTCCCTCTGGAACCGCTCCAGGTCCATTAGGCGCCTGGGGCGGAACCATCTAAGTGGCTCCGCCTCCCTGCGGTGGGGGGTGGCGGAACAGAAATCCAGTCTAAGGAGGGAATGATCTGTCCATGACAAGGGTGTGATGACTAAGTCCCCACAATTACAGTCATTCAACCACTGCCCAGAGACAAAAATCAGGTCCAGCATGTGTCCTCCTATGTGAGTGGGAGCAGAAACTAACTGGGTCAGGTCCATGGCCGTCATGGAAGCCAAGAACTCCCGGACCAACCCCGAGGTTTCACCGAGCGATGGCAGGTTGAAATCCCCCATGACCAAAAGCCTGGGGGTCTCAACCGCCAGCCCGGCTATTACCTCTAGGAGTCCGGGCAGGGCCGATGAGACGTGGCAGGGAGCCAGGTACGCCATCAAAAGACCCATCTGAACCCCTTGCCCCCACTTCACAAAAAGAGATTCACAGCCAGCCGTCTGAGGGACAGTGGCCTCCCTAGGACAAAGGGCTTCCTTTATAAGCACCGCCACCCCACCACCCCTTCCCTGAGCCCTGGGCTGGTGAAATGCAAGGAAACCTGGTGGGCACATCTCAACCAGAGGGACACCGCCCTCTGGGCCCAACCAGGTTTCGGTGACACCTACCAGGTCCGCGGCCTCCTCCTGAACCAAATCATAGATCAGGGGAGCCTTATTAACCACGGACCTGGCATTGCACAACAACAGCCGGGTATTCAGGGCCTGAGATTCCGGACAACCAGGGCTGCAGGATGGGTAAGGAGGGTCGGAGCGCGCTACCGCTTGCAAACATCGGGAGCGCGATCCCCTTACCGGATACGGCCCTCTACCCCCAGCATACCTACCTCTCCCAGTCACCGTGCTAATAAAATTGGCCCCCGGCTGCCCACCCCCTGTCTGCCACCCTGACACAGAAACCCCCGGGGGCCCCCAGGCGCGCATGCCGGCCCGGCTGCCCCCAATTCCATGCGGGCTGTCTCCCCCACCTGCCCTGGATCCTTCCAACCCCTTAAAAAACCCCGTTAAAAATTTAATGACCCCGGGTTTACAGCGCTTTCTCCGGTTTCTCCGGCCCCACCATCGCTCCGGATCCCAGGATCCCTCATTGCGGAAAGTCTTGGAGAGCCTTGAAGGCCACCTAAGGGAGAGGGGGACATCCCTCAGGGTCCTGGAGTTTCTCCATTTCTGAAGAAGGAGAAGGAGAAGGAGAAGGAGAAGGAGAAGAAGAAGAAGAAGAAGAAGAAGAAGAAGAAGAAGAAGAAGAAGAAGAAGAAGAAGAAGAAGAAGAAGAAGAAGAAGAAGAAGAAGAAGAAGAAGAAGAAGAAGAAGAAGAAGAAGAAGAGAAGAGGAAGAGGAAGAGGAAGAGGAAGAGGAAGAGGAAGAAGAAGTAGTTTATTGTCATTGTACAAGTATAATGAAACTGGATGCACCCCAGTAACTGTTTGCAATACAATAAAACCAAAGTACTTAAAGATAAAAATAAGAAAAATAGAGTACCCATGTCTCCATTTACAATTTGAGAATACAGTATCTATGAATATACACAAAATATACATCCAACACTGACTGTCATGCTTTGTCGAGTGTAATACACAAGAGATGGATTGTACTGTAATATGTTATTATATATCTGAATGAGGTATTGCAGTTTCACATCTTTTCACATCTTAATATGGTAGTGACTTAGATTTATTTGTAGTTCGGATGGCCCAGGGATTTGGGATTTTATTGACCTAAAGCACCATCCAGATGGCAGCAGGTCAAAAAGATAATTGCCAGGGTGTGAGGGATCTTCTATGATGGCCTTGATTCTGCTTTGGCAGTGGGACCTGGCTAAGTCTTCCAGGGAAGGCAGAGGGCAACCAATGATCTTTTAAGATGTGTTTATCCCCCTCTGTACAGTTTTCCTGTCCTCAGCCGAGAAGCCTGCATACCACACACTCAGACAGTATGTCAGAGTGCTCCCCACAGAGGCTTTATAGAAAGCCAGCAACAGCTTCTTTTCCAGATTGTTTTTCCTGAGAACCCGCAGGAAGTGCAGCCGCTGTTGAGCCTTCTTCACTATGGCCTTGGTGTTAGGGGACCAGGAGATATCAGCTGAGATACAGATGCCAAGGAATCTGATCATAGAGACAGTTTCCACTCATTCTCTGTTAATGATGAGTGGGGCGTGGTCCTGTCCATGTTCCCTGAAGTCCATAATCAATTCTTTAGTTTTATGGACATTCAGTGACAAATTGTTCTGTGAACACCAGACAGACAGGTTCTCTACTTCTGCCCTATATGCCGTCTCATCTTCTCTGGAGATGAGACCAATCACGGTCGTGTCGTCCGCAAACTTTATAATGGTATTTGTTGCATGGCTTGATGAGCAGTCAAAGGTGTACAAGGCATATAGCAGGGGGCTCAAGACACAACCCTGGGGCGGGGAACCAGTACTAATTGTAATAGTGGAAGAAAGGTAGGGGCCAAGTCTAACAGACTGTGGTCTGTTTATCAAAAAGTTCTTAATCCAGGAGCACGTGGGAGTGGGGGCCTGCAGATTATACAGTTTGGTTACTAGTACATCTGGGATGATAGTGTTAAATGCAGAGCTGTAGTCCACAAAGAGCATCCTCACATAGCTCTGTTTGTTCTCCAGATGACTCAGCGCTCTATGAAGTGTGATGGCCACAGCATCCTCTGTAGATCGGTTTGCTCTATAAGCAAACTGATGTTGATCAATGGAAGGTGGGAGGCAGTCTCTGATTACAGGCTGATTGTTTTCCATACACACTTGAAACACCGTATGTTGAAACACATTGATTACTGGATGATAATCAAGTAATTGCAGAAACTACTTTGGTATCTTGGAACGCAGTTGCTTTGTGTGGGTAGTGCAACTATCAGTGTGGAAAAGGAAGTCTAGTAACTTCTTACATACCTGCATAGCTATGCAGTAATACTGGTTTAAAAGTAAATGTTGTGCAACTATTCACAACTGTGTAGCATATAGATTTGCTTTTAAAGGCAAAAGATACATTAAAAAAGCATTTTAAAAAGCATAAATTTATTCTTTGCAAATCATTTTTCCAAAGAAAAGGTGAGAAAATATTGAAAAACAATTTATTTAGTTTTGTACACTCTCTACTGGTAGGAGCTATAACACTGCCAAGTTTGCATACAGATAAAGTAGGAATACAAGGCAACTGCAGCCATGTGCAGTGTTGAAAATCCGGGATATAATAACAGGAGGACAAGATAGGGAGTGTATCAGATAATAAATGAACAAACAAGAAGTTATGTAATGAAGAGAAATGCTGTTATAGGTTGACACTTTATTGAAGCTATGGCTGAACTTCAAGCTTTGTTGACTAGAATCTAAACTTTGCTACCTTGTGCTGATTATTTTCCATACAAGTTCTACTCTGATTCAGAATAAAGAAATCTTCCCTCAAGTCATTTACTTATCAGTTGCCAGAAGGTTAAAGGGAGACCATTTTATCCTGGCACCAACAAAATTCTGTAGCAAATTATTACTAGGTCAGTTAAAAACTTAGCAAATGTACTCACACAAAATGCTAAGCTTAACATTGATTAGATTTGTGTGTTGCTTAGGCTGTAGTTGAAACTCAACTTGCTTGCTTCATTTATGATTCATTGTGTATTATCTGGACCCCAAAACTTAGGCAACCAGGTTAGGTATATAATGTGAAGCCAGCTAATCTACATATTTGAGCAGGAGGGCCCCAGTCCCCAGTATGCAGCCTGTTTGGAACTAGGCCATGGAAGTGAGGGCGAGCACATGTGTATGTGCATGCGAAATTGTATGGTGAAAGCAGCACATGCATGTGAAACCATTCCCTAACCTTAACCCATTCCCTGCCACTGCCACCACCACCTCTGCTGATCTGCTGAATGGGAAACAGCTGGAGACAGTTGTATTAGAGTATGGAGCCTATTGTTGCAAATACAAACCAAGACAAGAGAGCATTGCAGAACATCTGAAACCAGGTTTTAGATGAGCTCTGCCCAACCAATCGGCCAGCTAGGGTTTTGTTTTGTTTTTTTGTTGGCTTACAAATCATGGTTTATATAATCATGGCCAAAGGTTTATTTATTTTGCATTTTTTAAACAGAACTGGATTGGATGTGAATTACCTCATGGTTCTTATGACAGAATTCTTATTTTAATGTGAGGCCGGAAAATAGTTGGTGACTCTCTTCTGTCTTGCAAACTAGATACCAGCTGGTGAAATAAGATTGCAAGCTATTTTTCATGGTAAAAAATGCAGCAAAGAATTCGTCTAGTCCAGGGGTGGTATTCAGCGGAAATTTTGAGTAGTTCAGAGAACTGGCAAATCCCACCTCTGACTGGAGATTTTGCAGTATCCTTCCCTTGCTATGCCCATCAAGCCATGCCCACAGAACTGGTGTTAAAAAAAAAATAATCCCACCACTGGTCTGGTCCCACTTGGAACACTCTTAGTGAAGTAGGTATAATTATATTTTTTTCTGTTTAATCAAAGACAGATTACACAGAAGCTCAGATTCCTCTTGGAACCCTTCCAATTATTCATGCTGAAGAAGGAAAATAAACTGTAGCAAAGGAGAATATAATCAGGCCCAAACATGCTTAGAATTGCTGATGGGAAGGCATATGTCAGTATAGCTTAATAAAAAACAGGTCCAATCCATCCTTAGATTAGGAAACAACAGAGCTCTTTTGCTATAAGTTATAAAATAAATATATGTGTATTGTGTACCAAACATGCCATATAATTGCTAATTAAAAAGGGCAGAAAATGTAAATAAAAAGGGGCTGTTTTTATCAGTGCTATGAAAATTGTACTAATTGACGGAATGAGCGGGTAGGCATATTAGAAAATATGTGGAAGGTTTATATCCAATTTTGGAAATAAAATAAATAGCTAGAAATAGAAGGCCAGGCTATGTACACAAATACGTCCTGGGACTGGAATAGAAATGTATTAAGTGGTCCAATCCAGGCTGTAGATGATGAAACAAAATGTCAGATCCTCTTAAAATATACGCATGTATATAAAAATGCTCTGTTTCTTTACTTAGAGTTTTTCTCCTATTAACATGTTATTTTCTTACCTGGAGCCAGCAAAAAACTAAGATGCAGAGGTGGTATTCAGCAGGTTCTGACCAGTTCTAGAGAACCAGTAGCGGAAATTTTGTGTAGTTTGGAGAATAGCAAATTCCACCCTTGACTGGCCCCGCGCCCATCTATTCTCTGCCTCCTGAGTCCCAGCTGATTGGCTGGGTCTTCTTTTGTTGCCCTGTACAGGAGAACGGAGCTGGAAAGCAGGTTAGTGGGGTGGGGAGGGAATGGGATTTTGCAGTAACTTTCTCCTGGATGGGTGGGAATGGAGATTTTACAGTATCCTCCCCTGCCACACCCACCAAGCCACACCCATCAAGCCACATCCACCAAGCCACGCCATGCCCACCCAGCCATGCTCACAGAACCGGTAGTAAAAAAATTTGAATCCCACCACTGCTGAGATGGCACAAATGTTGCTGTCCCTACTCCCAAAATCACTCACTTTGGATCTGTTTGCTTCCTGGTCATGGTCTCCTCCTCACTATGCACAGAAACAGGCCCCACCAGAGGTGTCCAACCTTGGCAACTTTAACACTTGTGTACTTTAATTCCCAGAATTCCCCAGCCAAGCTGGAGTTCCCAAGCTGGCTGGGGTATTCTGGGAGTTGAAGTACACAAGTCTTAAAGTTGCCAAGGTAGACAGATCATCTGCTCAAGCAGAAGCAGGGAAAAAGAGGAGTTGCAAATTCAAACGGGTCAGCCAAAATAATAACTCAAAATTACAGTTAGGGATGTTGGTGCATAAATTGATCCTTTCTGCCATTACACTCCGCTGTCCGATATTGTATGGACTGCTTATGAAAATTGGTTTAATGCTCTTGCAGAATAAATATGTAAAATATGCCAAGCAAGTGTGCTTTTAACATTTATTTTTCTGAGGAGAAATAAATAAGTGAGTCATATTTCCAAATTACACCTTCTCGCCTGCAACTCTTTGCATGCTTACTTGATAGAAAGCCCCACTGAAAACAGTGAAACTTACCTCTGGGTACTAGGTGTGGACAAATTGGATCTGACCCAATCCAAACTTTCAATCTGAATAGAATTCAGATGTATTTGAATCCAATTGTCCAAACTGCACCAATTTAACTCATACTGATTTGGGTGGAGAAAATATGTTAGCATTATATGTTTGAGCATGCAAAAGGCTCCTGATTAGTCCAAAACAATCCAATTTGATTTGATTATTTAAACTAGATTGTTGTTTTGATTCAGAAACCTGATTCATTGTAGAAACCTAATAGCAATGCATTTGAGTGACATCTCCAAACTGTAAATTTGTATGATTCCGCTGAATAAAGCTCTTACGTTTAAAAGGTCACAAGTTATTTTTCTGTTTTGCTGTAATTTCTACCGTTTTGTGATTTCTACTAGGATTCTTGGAAAGCCAGCAATCTGGATACACTTCATTTCCTTTCTGATGAAAATGGTGTAATAGACAGAATGATTGTAATTGAACCATTCCAGCATTGTTTATGCTGTTTGTGTTTTTTATTTAATTCAGTATTTAATACATGTATACTTTTGCCTCTCCAAGCATGGAATTATTCAGCTTGGTTTTAAGAACATAACAGTATAAAAATACACAGCAAGCAAAAGGCTGTGGGGAAGAGCAGTAGTAGCCTAACAGCAAAACAAAATAGACAAAGGAAGCACCAATAAATACAAGTAAGCCTCATATAATCCTCATAACCTTCATTCACAACATAATTAATTAGTTACTTCGGTTTGCACTATTTGGCTTAGGGCCAATTTTGAATTTCAGAAAATCTTTGCACCGATGTTTAAAGTGATAAGGAAGTAGATGCTTCACTAGGGTTTGGACTGAATTCATAGAACAGTATTGGCTCAGGATGCTGAACAGTCACAATTGGGAACTGGATAATTCATTAGAAGAATAGAATATTTATTTATATACCACTCCTCTCCCGAAGGACTCAGAGTGGTGTACAGCCATGCAATTAAAAACATTAAATATACAAAAATTAAAACTAAATTAAATACCCTGGCTGTAAAACAATTAAAACCCCTACCTTAAACCTAAAATTAACATAAAATTAAAATACCCAAATCTAAAATCAGCTCAAGCTGGCCTGTTCAAAGAGCCAGGTTTTCAAGGCACGCCTGAAAGTCCCCAGGTCCGTGGCTGTACGTAACTCCGGAGGCAACCCATTCCAGAGAGCAGACGCCCCCACTAAGCAGTGCGCTTGTTAAGCAATCATCACATGACTACATCTAAGGTTATGACTTTTTTTTTTGCTGTAGCCTTCAAGCAAATCACAGCACTCATTAAATGAGATGTCCCATGATCGTGATTTGCAATCTTCCCTGCTGGCTTCCTATTAACTTTGTCGGAAGCCAGCTGGGAAGGTTGAAAATGGAGATAACCCTGTTGTACACTACAACTGTTTTAAATGTGAGCCAATTGCCAGGTGCCCAGATCACAATCGCATGACCGTGAAGATGCTGGGACAGTTGTAACTGTGAGGATGATTGTAAGTCACTTATTATTAGTGCTGTTGTAACTTCAAAGGGCCACTAAAAAATTGGTCAACTACATAGTTGCTGGGATAGCACTGTATCACTCAGTACAGGTAGTCCTTGATTGCCTGTACTGAGTGATACACTGCTATCCGAGCACTTATGTAATTGATATATAACTTACGAAAGTTTATATTTTCCTGTCTCTTAGCCAGGTCTTAAACCAAGCTCAAACCAAACCAGTAGCAGAACTCTCTCTCCCTGATCTAGCTTAGCTTCTAAAGGTTTGTATGTTTGGAATAAAAACTGGGTGTGCTCTGGATAAGAAGACTAAAGTCTCAGAATCCTTTGATGACTGGGAAAGAAAGGAATAGATTCTTACAGTACAGAATACATTTCTTCCAATGAAGTAGTCTCAGTCTATTTAATACTTTAAAGCTTAAGAGAAAACATTTTCCGTTGCACCTGGAAAAAAAACCCAACCAGCAATTTCAATAGTCTCCTGGCACCTTACAGTCTAGCAGTTATTGTGGATTTTGTTTTAAACTATCCAATATTTTCTTCTTCTTCTAAGCAGACTGTCACACAATTACCCCTTTGGAAAAACAATGAAAACCCTTCTCCCCACATACAACACCCAGTCTAGATGAAGGTGACAACCAACAAGGCCCAGAGGAACAGCAAAGGTTTCAAGGTGTACTTAAAGACAGGGAGGGTAGGGCCAGGTTGAATCTGTGGGAGGCACTTGTTTTCCAAAGAACTGTGACAGAATAGCCATGTTTCCTAAGTCTCCTATTGGATCCTATTGTCTCATCAATGAGATCCAAAGCATGTCAACTCTGTCCAACATATAGAATGGGCAGGAAACCATGGAGGCCCTGTCAGTTCCAGGCAGCGGGGCTGAATGGCTTCACAAAAGAATGAAAAGGCTTCAGAGTCAGCAGAAACCAGAGCTTTCTTTATGTGCCATCATTATCAGAAAGACTTTGGATGGCAGATTTTTTTTTTTTTTACCTTTGGAGCTTCCTATTAGGGATTATAGAAGTTGAATAGTATGAACCGTCATAGTAAGTTACTATAGCTTTGCTTGATCTTTGCTTATTGACAAACAAAATTGAAGGCAGACAAAAGGCTAATCCAAAACCAAACCACATTATGCCATGGGTCATCTTAGCCGTTGTTGACTATTTTTATTATAACATTTGAAAATGGGCAAATGATCAGCTGGCTTCCAGATTTAGAGTAGATTTACAAAGAAGAGGAAACATGAGCTCAAGGAAGGTCATTTTTTTTTTTAATTTATTGAATTTATTTGCCGCCCATCTCATTTCAAAGCCACTCTTCACCGTTTAAAGCAGAAACATTAAAGTCATCAGAGATGAACATTTCTAACACAATAAAATGAAAGTACCATCAAATAAAATAATCGTTGCAAGATGGGGAAGGGGGGAGCTGCATGGGGGGACAGTTATCATATTTATATTGATCATATTTATATGATATTTATCAATACACAGGTAATCCTTGACTTACAACAGTTCATTTATTGACCGTTCAAAGTTCATTACAACAGCAATGAAAAAAATGACTTATAACCATTTTTCACACTCATGACCATGGCACCATCGCCTTGATCATGAGATTGAAATTCGGATGCTTGACAACTGATTCATATTTATGATGGTGTTCTGGGGTCATGCGATCCCCTTTTGCAACTGTAGGAAGTTAGCATCCATCTCTCTCCTAGAAAATTGAAATGTCCTAGGAAATATTAAAAAGGCAGAATATTTCTCCTAAACAGCGTAGAAACTCAAGAGCAGAAACTCACCTCAGAAGTAGAAATTCACCCCCACTTTTGTTAATGGATGGGCCATTAAGGCCTAGGCCGGAATACTTTACATAACAAAGATCTCCAGGTAAAGGTATAGCAATTGCCCAAGAGCCCTTTCAGTGCATCATCATCCAGCAAGGCTCCACCAAGCCTGGAACTCAGGAAAGCCTACAAAGTTAGCTAAGACCCCCGCCCCTGGGAGTCTGACAGCCAATGGGATACATTTCTTGCACAGGAACAGGAAACACTAAGGTAGGGCTCAACAGTGGATATATAACTGTCTCCCAGCATCTTGGCCGGTCCTTTTTTCTCTTTTCCTTCACCTTGGAGCATGTGATAATCTTTTGGAGCTTCAAGCCATATGGTCCTGTCTACCATTAAACCATCTTTCCAAATAGCCTCCATGTTTCCAGTGTCTTTTTCCCCACGTGAAACTGAACCCAGAAGGATATTTCTACCAACACAACCTTCTGACAGGTAAGTCAATGGGGAAGCCAGATTCACTTAACAACTATGTTACCAGCTGCAATAATTCACTTAACAAACGTGGCAAGAAAAGTTGTAAAATGGGGCAAAGCTCACTTAATAAATATCTCACTTAGCAACATAAATTTTAGGCTTGATTGCAGTAGTAAATCGAGGGCTACCTGTAAAATAAATTATGTTTTAATGATATGGCCATCAAATAAATACTGTGTTAGATAGGTTAATTCAGCAAGAACTAAATTCCAGGAATGTATATTGAAAGAGGTGGGAAATATAATATCTTAACCAGTATATCTGTGATGGCTCAATGGTTAGAATGCAGTATTGCAGGCTAACTCACTGCTCACTGCCAGGAGTTCAATCCTGACCAGCTCAAGGTTGACTCAGCCTTCCATCCTTCCGAGGTCAGTAAAATAAGGACCCAGATTGCTGGGGGGCAATTTGCTGACTCTGTAAATTGCTTGTAGAGGGCTGTAAAGTACTGTGAAGCAGTATATAAGTCTAAGTGCTATTGCTATTTTGCCTTTCTGTAGTTATTTATTTGAGATTTCCTGCACTACTTGTATACAATATTTCTACATAGATTAAAAGCAGCTCTTTGACTTTTCAATTAGCAATAAGCCCATCTATTACATCCTAGCCTTTACCAGCATATTAACACAAAACTTCAGATCTTACCTTAATCTGAATCATATGCTTTAATTATGTGCATTTTTTTTACTTTCACTGTTGGACTGTTCTGTTCTTTCCTTAATAAATGCATAAAATATCTCTTTCAAACGTTGGATTGTGGAATACAAATTCTTAAGTTGACATGCCAAGGTCACTTTCTCAACCCTGGCTAATTATGACTATTTTTCCTTTCATTTTTAGATCAACAAGAATGGAAACTTCTCAGGGTCTTTAGCAATATTTCAGAGAATAGCTACAGCTTGGCCCGCTCTATGCATACAGCAAAATGCTAAATAGCACTGATAAAACAAAAGGAGTGTAACACTCTATCAGGTAGGAAGAAAGTTAATTATTTGTGAATTCTCCTTCGTGTAAAATATTACTGAAAATTAAACATGTCATAACATCGAAGAGCAAGTTGTTAGATAGTTTCCTTGCTGTGCTGATATGAGAATGGAAAAACAGAGCCAGACTGATACAGTGGTTAAGATATTATATTAGGAACCTGGAGACTGTGTTTTTTAATTTCTATTTTAAGAGAAGTATAAATAGTTATTATGAGGTTGCAAATAGTGGGACCATGACAGAAAAAGAATTGTCTTCTTGGCAACTGTCATTGCCCAATTATGTCTGAATAGTGAAAAGTTTTGGAAGAAATTGTGGGAAGGTCAAGGGAACTACTTAGAACAGTGGGAGTTGAAATCCACATATCTTAGAGTTGCCAAGGTTTAGAAGTCAAAGCTTTGAAACACTGGAATAAAAAGGAATTGCTTCAAATAGATCTGGGCTTTAATTTTTTTTAATCACATCTTCTTTGCCTTTATGCTCTGAGATTTGATTTTCCTTTCCTTGGTTTCTTTCTTTTCAGAACAGGTTCTGCTTTACCGATCCATCCTATTTCCTTCTGGGACGCTTTTTTGTTTCTTTTGGTTCCCGCATAGTTTTACAAATTACTTCCTACATTGTTCCTCTGTCAAAGAGTTTTGCTTCTTTGGTCACCATTTACAGAAACTCCTCATATTGGTTTGGATATTGTCATCCAGAAATGCTGTGATGTCCTTAAAAACACAAGCTATTTCCTCATAGATTTATATACATATTAAGTTAATAAAATACAATTTTGCAATGATTTAGTTTCACTAACTTGTAATATTTATCAGCTATTTGTTCGTGCTTTTGCGAGAAACTCTTTTGCGAGAATAATTTTCTTTCCAATTAAAAAAAATTGCTTTTCTTCTGGAAGGTGGGTGAGCCACAAAGAGCCATTAAGACGCTGTTGTGGCTTTTGCCCAAAGTCCAGGATAAGATTGTATGAAGAGTCAGTCTTAAGAAGGCTTCCTTTTAAATACTCAGACTTCCTCTGAGTCCTTGGATGGCAATATGAAATGTTTACAGTCATAAATAGGAAAGTACAATGTAATTGAAAGAAATCCAAAATACTAAATATTTTTAAGTAGAAGATGCTCACTAAAGTAAGCAGAATAGTATTTCTCAACCTTGGCAACTTGAAGATGTGTAGACCTCATTTCCCAGAAATCCCTAGAGAGTTGCTGGCTGGGTAATATAGAATACAATCTGTATCATAAGATAGTATCATAAAACAATGATGGTATCACTTTAAATTACTTTGGAATAGACAAAATTAGGAAAAATATGTGTAAGCAAAAGGTATCATCCTTAACAAGGAAGTAGAACTTCAAATGTTTTAAAGTAGTTTATATTGCAGACTACAGGAAAAGCAAACTGTGCTTCTGTTTTAAGTTTCCAAGAAGTTTGGCTAGCTAATGTTAGAAATAAAGTCTGGATTAGAAGAACTCTTGACTTAAACTAGCAGCAATCACATTTTCCTATGTACTAAAAAAGAAATAAAAACCAAATATTCAATCTTTTTAAGATGTCTGGCTGCAGAAATTCAGAAACTAATCTTCCTGACTCCAAAACAAGGAGAAACATTTCTCTTCTGGTCCAGAACACAACATTCTCTGGTGATTGCAAAGCTTCAGGGCTAATTTCTTATTATGCATGTATTTTCTGCTTTGTATCTAGTGTACAACAATTGGTCTTTATGCATAAAAAGGGAATCTTCTATTCCTCAGCACAAGGCTATGCTGCTGGACCACTTACAACATAGTTAGGTTAATGCCAGCAGGACCTTTAACCATTACACTACTATCTGCATACAAAAATAATGGATTGGGATTCTGTCTTTGGTTTTGAACTACTTCATACCTGCCAAGTCATTAGCAGTGTAACTTTTTATGACTATCTCTTAATGGAGAAGTGTATTAAAAATGAGGTATAGAAGAGGCCCAATTAGTCTGTTTATTATAAATCTAGATGCCTTTCTAAAGACATTTAACAATAAACAATACATTGCCCAAGTGGATTGGCAGCGTAAACTTACAATGTTCATAATGGCACTGGTTAATAATGTAAACTTCTCTTACTGGAATGGAGCAACTTCAGAGTGGGAGCAATTGGAATCAGGATGGTTTCCACCATGACAGCTTCAACACCACAATCCCTATGGCCGTTTTTATGTTGTAATACAATCCATTTGTTTCAACAATGGCTTGGCTGCATGATCAAAGGAGCCACAAGCTAACCAATCCCATTTTATTCTACAATGGGTATGAGTCCAGCCCATCTGATCAGTTTAGAGTTCTGTTGTTTGGCCAATAGCAGTTCAGACTTTCCACCAGGGTGAAAGTCTCGGTATTTTCAGTCCTGTCTTTCCTTCCTCTTTTCCTGCCCACCCCCATCCCTAGCTTTCTGTGTGCACATTTCCTCTTCGTAGTGGAGCGGTTGCATGCTTGGAAGGAAGGAAAGCAGTTTTTGTAAGAACAAAATCCAAACCTTCGCTTTAAGAACAGAAACAATAAGAACAAGATACTTTAAGCATCTTTTTTGGCAAGCTGAGAGGGAGTCTCCATTACAAGCAAAAAGCAAAATGCCATCCTTTTGGAGGATGTGTTTAAAAATAGAAAACTCAGTGAAAATTAGACCCAAACAAAGCTGAAAGCTTTGTAGGTGTCAAAGTGGCCCCTTGATAATTGCTCGGCTGTTTTGTCTAAGGCTTAGGATCTGTGTTCCTCCCAGTTTTGATTAAGCTGAATGTGTATAATGGATTAATGAGCATAAGGGAGCTTAATGGCAACAGCCTCAGGAGATGGTCATGTGCTGTGCTCCAACATTGCTCTCTCAACTAGGGCATGCATACATTATAGATAGCAAATCTATCACACCCATTCATATAGGTACAAAAATCTGGCACACAGGGAGGTTAAGTGCCTTTTCTTCTAGTGTCAATATCTGACTCACCTCATACATATTGATTACAAATCCTGAACATAGTCCCATTAATTAAAACTCTTTTATTCCATGCTCAAACATCACAGAGCAAAGATATACTAATAAGATTTAAATTAGTTTGGCGAATAGTCTACATGAAAAGCCTGCCTTCTAAATATTATTCAATTTTCATTCTGTGAAGGATATCAGTATCTATATTTTAAGTTCTATTTGATTAGAATAATCCACTTGGGGCTTTCCAGATGTTTGGGCAACGATTCCTTCCCAATCGGCATGGTCAACAAGTGGTGATTTGATTACAATTCAGAAATATCACATGCCAGATATGTGTTAATGTTGCTTGCTGACGATGAGCAGAGTATTAATCCTCTTGCCCCATCACACAAGGGTGTCTACTAAACAGAATGACATAAGTATAGAGAAATGTGCCAGAGGCTTTGTTGATGATCCTTATGTATAAATCAATTTTTAAAAGTACCTGTAGCTTATGTATTATGAGTCACTTGCATGATTAAATGCCCTTGTGGAAAAATCACACTTTCTGTACAGATAGTCTTCAGCCCATTAACACAATTGGTACCAGAATTTCCATCGTTAAGCCCTTGTTAAGTGATCATGCCTGATTTTATGACTTTTTTTCCACGGTAGTTAACTGAATCACTGCAGTTATTATGAGAAACATACAGAGAATCCTTAAAGGGAATCTGGCTTCCCACGTTGACTTTGGTTGTCTGAAACCAGCAGAGAAAGTTGCAAATGGCAATCAGTGATCCCAGGGTGGGGTCGTAAATATATGCTGATTGTCAAGTGGCTGAAATTTAATTATGTGATTGTGGGGATTGCAACCATTCTAAATGTGAGGAGAGGTCGTAAGTCACTTTTCCCAGTGCTGTTATAATCCTGAACAGTCACTATGTCAACCCTGAAGCTGGCCTGACCGAAGACATTTTGGCTTCAGTGTTGCCACAGTGGAGTGGAGATTTGAGATAGAGAGCATCTTGTAGCCAAAACAAAATACTTTCTCTTGGGAACCAAGGGCATTCTCACACCTGGCTGGAGGAAGGCAGAGTGATGCTACTCCATTGCCAGACCATCTGTAATCAACCATCTTCTTGAATAAATGACATTTATATATTTATTTGATTGATTGGCTCATTTAAAAGGCCACTTGGCTCCAAAATGATTCTATTTTACATAGCTTTTTTTTTTGCACCTCCTGACCTGGGATCACAAAGAATGAATTTTGATGATGCCTGGGTTCTGTATGCTTTCTCTTCCCTCCAGTGACTTAAGGGTTAATACACTGTAGTTGTGCTAAGGGGAAAAATTACATTACAAAATAATGCAAAGGAAAAACAGGAAAGTGCACTTCACACTTTTGTTAGAGGGTAAAATAAATATGTGTAATAGGAAATGGATTTCTTCCCTCTGTAATAATCTGTTTATATATGAACAGTGTGAACATTTGTGACCTTGTGTCCCGGGAGGGAACATTCATAATCTTATTCTCTTTTTCTTGCAAAGGATAGTCCCCTTTGTTATTTTTTAACAAAGCTAGTTCTGAAACAACAAACAGGGAAACTTAAATTCAATCGAAGGAAAACAACGATCTATATTATGTACTCTTCAAGATGCTGCAGAAAAAGCTCTAAGGCTTAGTCTTTAATCTCAAAGCATACATAAGGCAAAAGTAATTATAAAGAAAGCAATATTTATTATTAGACAAAAACTGGCTTGTATTGATTTAGATAAACAATTCACAAATAATTCATAAATGATCCTTTCTGTTTGACAGAAGCCAGTCCATTTCAATTGAACAAACTTCTGGTTTCATAGGACAATATTAACTTCATCATCTACTATAGTAATGCTGGTCCTAATGTTCTGGCACAGCAGTAGATGTCAGCTCCAATGATAACATCAAATAATTTTAAAACGTTACCATTACAGAGTTTTATCCTCATTTTTAATCCCAGTCTGCTGCCTTGGAATTTCCAACCATTAGTTCCAGAACTCCTTTAGAATTCCACCTTTATTTAGGGATACTGCAACCTATGATGTCATGATCCAGTTTGGTCTAGTGGTTAAGGCACCAGGCTAAAAAGCTAAACAAACAAACAACTGTTTTTACACTCCTGTTGCACACTTCGGTGAGCATAATTGGTGTAGCCAAAATACTGTGGAGCTGCTGTACCCTATTCAGCATGGTTTTATTTCTTTAAATATGGGATGTGTGATGAAAAATGAAAATAAGATGCTGCAACTGAAATATTCTATGAGCAATAAAATAATGAGATGATTTATAAAATCTCAAAGGCAAAGAAGATGAGGTGATACTGCTCACCTCATATTTATGGAATAATCTGTTTAAAATTTCCAACTACTACGGGTATTACATTTCTTTTACATGTACAAATTAGATTTCCAATCTGTTAATTGCTTAGCCTTTAACAAATTCCTCAGGAATATTTTAGATATAACGCAATAGAAAAATAATACATAATTCATCTCATCTTAAAAAGTTGTAGAGATTATATAGGTGGAGATACGCAAAGACCATGGAAAGATGCATTTATGCATGTTCTTGGGTGTCTCCAAGGGGTTAGAGCTGTCTATAATAAATTTGCACCATCAAATAGTAAGAACAGTCAACATATTGGGGAGAAAGAAATGTGGAAGGGAAAAAAAAGAATTAATAAGCAATTTTACCCAGACACAGTGGCAATTTTTTTGTAACTGAAAATTACTCAGCAATTTATATCAGTGGCTTATACTCCATGACTTCAGCTTCCTGTTTATGGAGTTTAAATACATTCTGTTAGTCAGCATTTAATCTAGGATATAAAATAGAATTATCCAGTGTATGTGTGTGGAAGAGGCTGAGAAGTGGGATGGAGTTACAGAGATAGACAGGGTAATTTCCCCTTCCTCTCTTGTTTTAATGGAATTGTGAGGTCCTGACTGGATTCAAGCTGTCTGTGTTTCTGGAACTGTGTTAAATTTGCTTTATTGAATAAAACCCAGCTGGCTGAGTTTACACCACACACTAAACCCCGATGTGCAGAAGTGAGATCAAAATAATTCTTACTGTGGGCATTGGCTCCAGTTCCCCCAATCAACACGTGCTCTTTCACAGCTATATGGGTCTTCTTGAACCTGATTCCCTAGAGATATGGTAGGAAAATATCTTCATCCCTAATCAGCATGAGGTTCTCTTTGTATAAAAGCCCAACTCTTTCCTCTGTATCTGTGACATTTCCAAATTGCATTTTTTAAAACTGAATTTGATTGGAGACCAGTTATCAATTAACTTACTGTTATTTTTTGTAATCTGATTGAATTCTTAAATTCATTAGTCAGAGTAGAAATTTATCTGATTTAAGACAGACTTCAAGGCAAGTGATTTATTCCCAGCTCTGCCTTCTTACGTACTCTAACCACATCTTATAAGTCAACTGATCTAAACAATGAGATTCTTCTTGATGATCTGATCATTCAGTTGAATCACCCGATAATCCTGTGGCTCATCTCTTTATATATCTCACCCTGTGCTTATTGCTTGAGAAAGAAGATAGCACTGTGTGCTATTAGTATTATTTTCATTAGGAAAACAGTTGACAAAGTATAGAAGTATTTCAATGCCATCTTCACATATATGAAGTAGGCAGATGAAGTCCTGAGTTATGAAATTTCATTAGGCTCTTGTGTAATCCTTGTTTGTGTGTACATTCATATCAATTAGGGCTGTGTAAAGCAATTGAAAGAGGTATTTCAAAAAAAGTATTAGCCCATGGAGATTCTCAGTCATCCAGGTCCTGATGTCCCACCCAAAGATGCTTTTTCAAAAGGCAACCGGACTTTATTTTTCCTCGTAGGAAGTCCAGTTCCCTTTTGAAAAAGCATTTTTGGAACAATCCATGTAAAGCCCTGTTCTTCATGTGATAAAGACAGCTTTGTCTTTGGAAGACTCATGTAACTCTTTCAAAACTTTCTCTTTCTGATTGCCTGTGCACACACACACAATGTTTCTGCTGGATCCACTAACATGTGTTATCAAGCAACTCCCTCAAATGCTTTGCATAATCTTCATGTCAAAGGGCTCTGCTGTCACACTTCTCCTATGATTGATGCCTGTATGTACTTTGTTTGCTTGCCTGGTGAATTCTCTTTTCATTCCATTTTTCCCTTTAGGGAGTGAAGAGGAAAAGAAGGAAAACAAGTTCATAAAGTTAAATATTTCTTGGGTGTAAGCAATGCAAGAATCGGTTGACCTTCCAGAAGAATTAATAAAATGTATCCCATCTCCCCACTCTCTCTTTCCCTCTCTGCTCTCTCTCTCCCCTCTTTCTCTCTTGCCGTTGGCATCAGTTAAGGGAGAGTAGAGACAGAATAGAGAATAGAGTCAAAGAGCCAAAGACAGTATATGTCCTAGAGGCAGGTAAAATATGTAAAGGGTGTATGAAGTACCGGATACATTCTCCTATATATCAGAAAACTATTTTTCACTACCATGAAACAGGGTGTTTAATGGACCTATTCCCAAGAAGTATTTCCACCTCCATCTCTAAATTACTCTCATATTTGATTTGATCTTAGGAAAAGTTTAAAATATGGTTGTTTTGCAACATGCATGCAAATTCATTTACAATGAAATACATACACATTAGTCTCTTCTAGATGTGTACAGAGACTTTTGATGGGATCATAAAAATAGCAAAAGAATTCATTTTTAATACACGGGGTAGGTTTATTCAGCCAACTCAATTCAAATTGAGAGCACAATCTCTATATTTACATAAAATGTTAATTCTATTTCAACCACGGTCTAATGGACAGAGGCCAATCAAATATTTAGAAACAAAATATTTGTTTCTTTGATCCTTGTGTTTCTTGAGTTACTCAAATGTATTCAGGTTCAATAATTAATAATTCTTCTGATGAAACACTTTGAACAAAGTGTTCCTCTGGCATTTGTTTCTATAGTATTTTATATTTTAGGGAGGGTTATGTTGTCAATTTATCTTGTTAAAACTGTTAACATTAAATCTATAACCATGAGTTTTTCTAAAAGAAGAGGATGCTTTTCTTTTTTTCAATGTGCAGAAGATGACAGAACCAGCAGCTGAATTTATCTTTAAAATATGGGGACAGCACATTTCAGCCATGGCACCAGAGGGCCATATATAACATATACGGGTGACTGTGTAAAACATACATAATTTTGTTTTCTAATGTGTTATTATTCATCACTCACATTGGCTACTTAAACTAGCTATGTCAGCCTTCCTAATGGCAGGAGTAGCTACGCCCCTAATTCACAATGCAATAATATTTGCACTTACCTATAAAGCCCATCCGGAACAATATAATCATGAACAAGTCAGCCAATATCCTTATGATTTTTAATCATACTGTATATTTAGAGCCGCGATGGCGCAGTGGTTAGAATGCAGTACTGCAGGCTAATTCTGCTGACTACCAGCAGTTCAAGACTGATTCAACTTTTCATCCTTCTGAGATGGTTATAATGAGGACACAGATTGTTGGGGGCAATAGGCTGACTCTGTAAACTGCTTAGAGAGGGTTGTAAAGTACTGTGAAGCAGTATATATGTCTAAGTGCTATTGCTATATAATGTAATATTTTCCATTCATTGTACCCATTCCCAAAATGGTGCCTATTTCCAGGAAGCCACTATGTGGCCTTAGTGTAAAATAAAAGATTGCATGACAGATCAGCTGCTTTCCAGAGATGTAAAAGTGGATCAAGTTGTGATGGGGGGCGGGAGGTGTGGGACCCATAAGAGTGCGACGGGGCAAACGACATCACTGCAGTTGGTCATAAGAGTGGTTGGATTGCCAAGCACCCAATTTTTGTTCACATGACTGCAGCCGTACCTTTGGGCAAGGATCGTAAATCCCTACGTTCACCAACGGTGTAATTTCAAATGGTTGCTGGAGAAACTACTTGTAAAATCCTCCCCTTGTTTCTATCATCCTTAAAATTATACAAATGCTAAGCCCTGAGTGATGGCAGAGCTACTGTCTGTAGAATTCAGTACTCAAATGGCATTCCATAATAGTAGTCAGTACTTCCCAATCAGATGTCCTTCAGATGATTTTAAATATTACTCCATAACGCACAGCTATACTAGGAATTCTGAACTACTGTAGTGCAACTAGATTGGGGGAAGCCAATTTAAATGTAGGTAGTGAAAAATGAGTGCTGCCTTGCGCTACAAAACTAGAATTGTATCCAGACGGAAAACAACATGAGATAAACTTAGAGGTAATTTCATTATATTATTTATTTATTCAAATGTTGGTCTACTTCAGGATGTAATTCATTGTGGCAGAGTTGTGCTGATATAAAGGCACCATAATACTTCAGGGAAACAGCAAACAGCATTGAAAGATCTCAAAGTGAATATCTGGCATCTCAAGGATCAAGAGGGAGTGATGGTGACTTTGGGGAGAAGTTGTGCGGTGTCTCTGCCATTCTGAGCATACAGTATGTAACTAAACTAAATTAAACAAAAAGTATTCTTTCCAGGCCTTTGCGTGCATAGGAATGGAAACAGCAAGAGACTAGAAATTTACTTTAGTATGTTGGAACTGAGGATTTTGCTTATGGAAACCTAACATACTGAAGCAGACTAAAGGAATAATAAAAAGGGAAGGCTTTGAACATATGGAATCCATTTGTGTGGAATATTTAAAAATGTCTCTTTCTTAACCCCTGGATTTCTTCTATTTGCTATGTACTTTTCCATTTTCATCATCTAACTGAAAAAACCTTAAATATTTATTAAAATTGCAAACAGCAACATTTATCCCAGAGATTAGATAACTGGTAATAACAGGAAAGAAGCCTAATGTGAACATCTCAACTTTATATAGCTAGACTTGAACTTACAACAGTTCGTTCAGTGACCAAAGTTACAACAGCACTGAAAAAATGACTTATGACATTCCCCACATGATCAAAACCCAGTTGCTTGGCAACGGGTTCAAATTTATGACGGTTGCAGGGTCCCTGGGCCATGTGATCCCCTTTTGCAACCTTCTGACAAGCAAAGTCAGTGGGGGAGCCAGCTTCACTTAGCAACCTTATTACTATCCTAACAATTGCAATGATTTACTTAACAACTACAATTTTTTAGTTTTACAATTTTATTATTGGCAGGCTTTTTGATAATTCTACAATGTCTTCATAACATTTCCCACCAAATAATCCAAGATATCATTAACAAATGTTTTTTTTTCTTAATTTTAGAATAAAAGGTATCAATTACAGCTACCTGAGACTTAGGTGGTATTAGCATCACAGTAAGAACAACTACGCTAAATGCCATTTATGCTGCCCCAATCAATGGACACATAAGGACACACTGTTTTCTCACTCAAAAATTAGAATTCAAGAGGCTCAAACTACAAAATATTTTTCTGAAACCTAGCATGCTTCACATGCTCATTGTCATCTAATGGCCTGCAAATTCTGTTCAAAATAGTATACTGAAATTCTGTATGAGTTTGCCAGGAAATTCAATGGCAAACACAAGACATATTGATTTCCATTCCCTTGAGTGGAATTGAGTACACTATTTTAAGCAATGAATGGACTCTTAATGCTTCTAAGGCACTCTACAGATATTCCATCTGTCTCCTGAACAGACTGTCTACCAAAAAAAAAAAAAAAAAGATACGGAAGAACCAGAGGCGATATAGATAGCCCTCGACTTACGACCACAACTGAGCCAAAAATCCATGTTGCTACGTGAGAAATTTGTTAAGTGAGTTTTGCCCTATTCTATGACTTTTCTTGCCACATTTGTTAAGTGAATCCCTGCAGTTCTTAAATTAGTAACACCATTGTTAAGTAAATCTGTCTTTTGACTTTGCTTGTCAGAAGGTCATTAAAGGTGATCACATGATCCCAGGACACTGTAACCATCATAAATATGAACAAATTGTCAAGCATTTAAATTTAAATCACATGACCATGAGGATGATCATAAGTGTAAAAAATGGTCATAAGTCACTTATTTCAGTGCCATTGTATCTTCAAACGGTTACTAAATGAACTGTTGTAAATCAAGGACTATCTGTATTGAGATCTTGTGGATTCTGACTACATTCCATGAGTATTTGAACTTCTAATGTAAGAAACATATGAAATGGGGAAAATAATTTATTAATCATAAGATAAAATATTTCTAAAAAATCTATATATTCCTAAATTAAGAGGTTGCCTAATAAAAGATTTTCCTTTTGTTTTTATTTTGTGGAACCAGCAATAAAATCTGTCTATTCTAAAATTCCCACTAAGCAAAACATGGTTAACATTCTTCTCATATGTATTTTAATTTGAGCAGAAAAATGAAAAACTGATAGTGTGAGATTTCCAATATTATGGATAGTGTGAGATTTCCAATATTATGCTTATGCAAGAGGCTCTCAATTTACAGAAGAAGGAAGGTTTAAATTATTAAAAGGTTTAAATTATTAACATGATAAATTCAATTGTTAATATAATTTAGTTTCATTCACTTTCATATGGATACTCCTTTGACCTTAAATGATAATAGTAACACTAGTTTTATTGTATCTGTAAAGTTTTTTAAAAAACCTAGGTGCAACAGTTGCACATAAATATAATTGAATTGACTGTTATTAAATATGCATGTTTATATGTGATCTTTATCCATAACAATCATGTATATAACAATACAGACAGGGATATAAAAGTTTCCTTTTGTGCTTTAGAAGACCCACTGGTATGTAACCCAAAGATCATTACTTATTATTATATAAAAGCACGGCTCTGCTAATGAATAGAATGAGATAATGGATTCCATTTGAGTGAAACCATTTTTAAAGTCCAAGTATTTCTCCCTAATGTCAATCTACTAGCACTGCACAGTAAATATGATTCTTGGTTACTGTTATTTAACACAGGACAAAATAATTAGAGTATGTTGGAGAACAAGCTGCTGCAATACCTTCTGGGTTTTTTTTTTTTTCACATAGGAACTTATTATAGTTGGAGGCCTGCCAGCAGAGGAATGCAGGAAACCAAACTGTGTTGTAAGATCTGATCCTTGTTGCATATATTTTATGTTCAAAAAGTTTTGTTTAAGTGAACAGTGGCAGCACAATTGTTTTTCAATGTTCAGAAAATGCAGGCAAAAATCAAAAGATATCATAGTAAAGTTAGATTTTTTTTTTAGAAAAAGTTTAAACTGACAGTTACTTTAGTTAGGGAGTGTTCAAAACTAAACTGGAACTTTGAGAGCTACCCCAGACCTATCTGCCTTTTTTCACTAATTCATCTTTTCTCAACTACTTGGAACACTTGTATATAAGCCTTGACATCAGCTAATGGATTTTAGTTGAACAATTTTACTTTAAATACATTCCAAGAGAGAACTATTCATTTAAAATTAAGTAACACAGCTTTTCTATGGATGAATCATCACAATAAGATCACAGACTCTTAGAAGGTGTTCTAGATATTTCAAAATGCAATTGCCTCAAATCCAGGCTGCAGTTGTATGCTGGTTCCTTGAAGAAAATCCTTTTGAATTTAGTGAAAATCACTTTTAACTAGACATGCATAGCATTAGATTTTTTGGGTATTTGTATGATCATTTCATTATATTCTCCGAGGGCCAACTCAGCTATGAACTGTGCTTGTAGCAACTATAGCCATGTCAAATAAAAACATAAAAGATCAATATCCTACAAAGCGCAGTTAAAAAAAAGCCAACAAAGTTTTGTCACATAATCTACTCTCAAAGAGAACTACGATACTAGTTTGGGCTAATCATTATATCATAGTAACTCCTGTTGCTTCATTTTGGTTTAGTGAAAAGTGTTTGACACATTTGAAGGGTTGGTGTTATACATGAACCAAGTCATTATGGCTTCATCAGCAAACCATGATAAAAACCATGGCCTAGTTCAATGGACCAATCTATAGTTTATTATAATAATATTTGTATTAATGTATAGAAACCTAGCACATTCAAGTTTTAAAGTTGTCTCCTTGCCAGAAAGCATTGTAGTTTCAAATGAGAGGCTGGGCAAAATATAAGAGAATCTCCTTTTTTAAAAAAACTAGATGTCTGAAGACTTCATCTTTCATCTCTTGAATTCTGATATCAAAAAAAAGTGGATACATTCAAGAAACATTGATTCTTGATTACCACTTGATTTTTGATAACTGAAGTTATTTTAACAAATTTAAACCTGAGAATATTTATAAGCTAAAGGTATCTAACAAGTAATATATATCCAAAATAACAGATAAGAATTTGAAAATTTTAACAGACCGATAACAGAACTCTTTAAAGCTAGCATTCAACCCATTAATGTGCTTAAATAAAATTGTTCAGGAAGCCTCAGTGCGCAATATTATGTCACATTACAATTGAGAGTGCTTGTGCCTAAACTGCAATTGTGGAAAGTCAAGGCTAACGCTGACAGCAACGTAAGTATTTTTGAAACAAATCAGTAATTAAAAAGAAATAATCCAGCATTGCATTATTATCATGCTTTTTTCCCCAGATAAAGTTTTTTAAAGAACAGTTCACTGAACAAAACTAAATGTCATGGTTTGCATATACTATATTATGCTGTAATGAGTGAATTCACCCATCATTATAAGTTAAAAATAAACGAACTAGAACACTGAGTGTTTAGCGGGAGAAGAAACTCAGAACGGAAAATTGTACATTTCCCATGAAAAGAAACAAGAAGTTTCGAACAAGAATTAGCTTGTGGTTACTAGTATTTGAAAGAATTCCACTGAAAATAGCAACAACTGAGAAATGCAGCTATATATCTTCCTATTCCAAAACTAAATAAACAACCTTCATATGTATTCCTACTTGTCTCCTTATCAATTTTAACATACATATAACATCACATTTAAAACAAAAATCCAATGACAAAGCTTATTTAATATATTCACAGAAACAAATCAGATCAATACCTCCAAACTATTGTGGAAATATTTTAAATTATTTCTTAAGTTATACAGATGTGTAATTTAAGGAATCACTTGAAATACTTGAGCAATAGTTACTCAACTACTATCACAAAATTCAAGGGAAGTTTTTTTTTTACTCATGTCCTACATTCCATTCTAACCTGTTCTTTATGATTGTTTCACTGTCAGATCTTCAAATCAGGCAATGCCTTTCTGTCATGCCCCTTGTGGAGACTGACTCTGAGGGAGAGGAGGAACAGCGGAGTGGAAGCGTGGCTCCGGAGGTTGTGGAGGAGGTTGTGGAAGGGTAGAGGCTGGATGGGCAGTCAGAGGAGGATCCAGGCCCATCCCCTCTCCATCCTAGGGCAAGCAGGGAGGAGAGGATAAGGGGGAGACATGGTCTATTCGGGAGGAGAGGGCCTTGATCTTCTTCATGGGCTGCAGCTGTGACATCTGGATAAGAGGACAGACATGTGTACTGGCGAGTGCTGGAAACAAAGCATGGAAATATCTCATTTATTGTACCTCTCTGCGTTTGACATTCTTCCTAGTGTGTGTTCTGATATCTGTGGACATCTTCCAGCCCTTATCTTGCCTGGTTTGTGTTGTTTTTGACTCTTTATAATTTAAACGACATTTCCTCCTTCTTGTAACTGCTTGTGTGGGAGCTTTTTGTCTCCAGTCAGGGATATTTGGGGCATGGAAGTAAAGTGAAGGAATAAAAGGGGCTTCACCTGTTTTTTGTGATTGTGTTTGTTTTGTATCCCACTCTGGGTCATCACACTTTCTTTCATCTGAATGTAGTTCTCAGAGAATATCAAGTCAGGATTTTAAACCATCATTTATAGAACATAAATTTATCTTGGTAGCATTATGTCTATTGATGGAGGTACAGAGAAGAACATTAATCATCAAATGGAATGGCGGATGTATTTTGACACCTGCATCCAATTTGATCTACGGCAGCCATAAGCCACAAAAATAAGACTCTTCAAGAGTGTTGATATACCAGCTGCAATATATGCTTGTGGAACGTGGAAGTGTACAATCAAGATGATTAAATCGTTAAATCTTCGTTGCAGAGAATCCAGCCAAGTCAAGAAAGCCCATCTCTTACGAAGGCTGAGACAAAACTGGTGACACTAAGGAGGAGCCTTCAAGGAGGAGTGTCCTCAGAATTCAGCTCAGCCTATCAGATGAGAGAAGGAAGCACCTCCCATGTATGGATGCTCTGAAAAGCTCATCTGGAGAAGAATCCTCCATGTTTCATATCATGACCACTTCACTAATGAAGATGTGCTACAAAGGTCAAATCTAGAACATCTATCGAGAACTGTGAATGAACACCACAGGCAGCTTGTTGGCCATATCTTAAAGAGAAGACAAGGCCGGCCTTGGAAAACTTGGTGCCAGACACTTAAGGAAGATCTTAAAATTATTAATGTGCCTTGGGATGATGCTGAAGATGCTGCAAATGATTGAAACTGCTGGAAAACACTTGCTGCCTAATGTGCAGGAGCTAATGATTTGTAGAACAATTCACTATCGCCTAATTTACACACATAATCCCTTTCTAATAACAGTTTAAAGTTGTGAGTGAACAAAGTTATATATAAAATTAGTGAATTCGTGTTAGTAAAAGAATAGAAAAATGTCTTTCTTGCCATAAATCTATAAGGATAGTTTGGCCTTTTAAAATGGAAACACAGGCATCTTTTCATATTGATGCAGCGGGATATGCAATACCTTTCTATATTTAAAAACATCAGTAATAGTGTTTTGATGTAGTGGTGACTAGTCACAGTGATGGCCATAACTGCATAATTGATGGCCCAATTACCTTATGCATTCAATCCTCACACAAAAGGGATGGATGGAGCTTCAACCAGCAGATTTTAAATTTGCTTTGCATATTTATGTATTAGTTGGTATAGACATATAAATCTGAATCTTTATCTATCTATGGAACATACTCACATGAGAAGCACTTCAATGAGACTGTAGGAATTACTGATGAGTTTCATTGTTTCTAACCAAAATGCTTCACTTCCTTAATGATTAGCATCAGGAAGGATAAGAATCAGGAAGAATAAAAATTGCTATATAAAATGCATATATACATCTAGAATGTCGGCACCATTTTCTTGAACAAATAAAACTGCAGCACTTGTTCATTTATCCTAATATTATTCCTACTTCATACATTCCATATTCATATTATTTTATTGAGGGAAATTAAAAACAAGGCAGAGTCTTTCCCTCTTCTCTGTCTGCCCCTCCTTGAAGAATGATTCTTCAGCTGTCAGACAGCTTTTTAAAATTAAATTTCATACCTCATAACTGAAAAGTAGTTAATAAAGGATTTCTGAAGGTTTCCCATTAAAAATGGAATGTCACAAACCCAGTTTCCTTTCAAAGGCATCAACTGCAGTTTGAGCAAAGTGACTTGCCCCATTTCCCAGGACTCTAAAACCTGCTGAACACCACTGTGTTGTGATCTCCTTGCAGGGAGCAACTGTTTGGAGCACTTGTGACTGATCTCACGTCCTTTCCTTGTCCACAGAGGAATTACAAATAGCCAATCTATTCACTGGCTCTTCTTTCCATTGTGGTCACTGGCTCTGCTTTTTCACAGAGCCATTTTCAGTTGGCTATTTCTTTCTCTGGAAATGAAACTCAGCTGAAAATTTCAAAGCCGTTAACCAGATATAGAAGTAAACAAACAAACAAATAAATAAAAACCTAAGATGGCACTCTGTTAACAAATTTCATAGATTCAATTAATAGGAGTCAATCTTAACCTAAGAAAATCTTAACATTTTTATGACCACAATAAAATTACACGTTTTGGTCAACATGCAGAAAGTTAACTTGATTGTGCATAATTAGCTATATATTTTCTAGAATTTTACCAATTATATTTTAAAATGCTGGAATAAAAACATAAGTGTTTACTTAAAAAAGGTTTTAAAATATGCCTATGTACTATAATGTTGCTACTGGAACTTCAAGCAGGAAGACTGGAGCAACTTCAACGTATGGTGTGAATTTTTTCTCCAACAATATGCAGATGTACTTCTGTACAGTATCAAGCCAGGAGAATATCATTTTTCTAAATTTGGAACCAATTTAAATATGCCATATCTATGCAGTAGAGAAATAACTAGATGTCATTCTTCAACCAAGTTGAATTGGATATACTATTCAGTAAGTTCTTCTAAAACGTTTTTTTGTCTAGCAGTAAATTAACAGCCCAGTATAAACAAACTTGTAGGGCTACAATTAGATTGATTTACTAAAACCAGGTTCCAGAACATATTCAAAAAGCATTCTAATACAATACAGAAATAGGTTGATTCTCCCAGCCACCACTAAAATGAGACACCAGCAGAAGAAAGTGATAGAGGGCATGTAAGTTGATACCTTTTCTGGCATCTTTGTGTTAAGGCCTCAATTAACATTTTCACCCAGTGGGTTCTTAACCCTCTAAAGAACAGAAATCATGAGCACAAAATATGTTAATATACATGTATTTTTTTCTAACCAACAAATACCTTCACTGAACAGTAATGCTTTTTGGCATTAGCAAGTGACAATATGGGCCCATGTTTAGAATCAAACAAATCAACTGCCAGAAAAATCTTCCAAACAACAGACACATGCATGCAAGCATTATTCTTTAAACCTTTAGCTGTATCCCACTGATATAATTCAGTATCCTTTTATTAGATAAATGGTCCAAGTTTCTATCCAAAGATGTATTACACAGAAAGATTTTATGCTGACATATTAAGAAAGAAAATACAGCAATGCTGCATTGTTGCTTGTGTACTTAATATTCTGGTAAAAATAAATAGTATTATTTAATCAACACAGAATCTAAAATGATTTTAAATTTTGTTGTTGCTTTGCCATAGTATCTAATGTGCAAGTTATATAACTAGTTATTTTTGAGTCACTATGAGGTTTGAAATCAAGCCCTGTCAGAGGTGCAACCCTTCATTCAATCATAAAAATGTCACTAGAAAAAAAAAAGAAAAATGCTAAAGGCACAAAATCGCATAGCTGCTCTAATAGGAATTTGTAAACAGAGAATTGGCTGAATTTAAGAAATTCAAACCAAGAAGAATTTTTAAAAGGCATATGAAGTGGGCATAGCCCACTTCCTTAAAGACCTCGACATGTTGAGGTCTATAGCATATGCACTAAAATACCATATTTCAAAAAAGCAATAAGGCAAATAGTATAATCATTATTTCAAAAGACATTATGATGGTAGTGTAGGCATTTTGGGTATAATTTAATTACAATGTATAGTATAGTCTCTGCTATGAATGCATAATTATTTTCTCCTTATGCAATTATTAGGTTCTGGAATTCAGAACAATTACAAAAAAGAGCTTTGCAAAACACCCTGAGAGGTGTTAACAGTCATTAGAGCAGCATTTGCTTCTGTGGTTGATTCCATCTGCAATCCAAGAAATAGCCACCATTGTAAAGTTTATTAATTAAGCAACATTAAACGTTGTCATATTTGTGAAGAGCTTCTTCTAACTTTTGGGTCACTTTTTGAAAAAAAAGGATTTGCTGTTGTAAGAAATGCTGCATTTGTGATTTGAAGTCCCTGACTCGAATTCTATGGAAATGGTGAATCTCTGCCAAAGTGGCAAATGAAATAATGTTACAGCGATCCTGAATCCCATCCGCCTTCTGGATTTCCATTTTTCCTTCTTCTACATGCCGCTTACTTTCCTTCACTTTGGTAAGGGCTCCTGCATGTTGGATAAAAATAACAAAAACAAAACCATTATTGGAAGATGAAAAATATTAAAAGATATTACTAATTTCTACAGAAATTATAAATGGTTATAATGCTATATGACATAGACATTGCAGGTATAAATGTTGTCATTTTGAATATTATAACCTATGTCTGATTTGTTTGACTAAACAAAAACCAGAAAAATTCAGCAACTCAAACGTATGTTTTGCCTTGAATTTAAGACATGCTTGAATTGGAATAGCTTTTCTCTTTCAAAATAGAAGGGAAATATTGTGGTTATTAATCTAAGATATTATCTCTCCACATTCTGTAATGTTCTGTATTTAAGAATAGGGAACAAAAAGTAAGTAAAAGTGAACAAAATATCATCCAAACTTGTTTATTAACCAAATAAGAATTCTTTTTTCACTGAGAACATTTGGTATTGCTAGAGATATTTCGAACCACTCCCTAGAATTCTCTTGTTTGCTTAAACAGACTTCAAGCCAACAACCTTTGTCTTCACAGTAATTTGAAGTAAATAAAATCAAATTCGAAGAACCACTTAGAACAGAGGTGCCCAGAGCTGTCCAACCTTTAAGACTTGTGGATCTCAGCTCCACACCCAGCTGATTGAAATTCCCCACCAAGCTGGTTGAAAATCACATTGTAATTGTATAAGAGTCTGAAACACATAACCATGCTTTGGATATGTTCTCATAGTTCTGTTGATTTTATTTTGTAAATCTTTCAGATAAGCCATTTAAAAAATGTCAAATGCTACACACATTTTAGTACATCTAAATCTGCGGCTAAATTTGTACATCTCCAAATTCAGGAAGACATACAGATCAAACATTTGTCCTAGCTTCCTTCAATCTATTTTTAAAAAAAAACAGTGGCCATAAACCTCCCAACATAAATCAATGGTGTCTCAGGGTGTCTCCATCCTTCCCGAGTCTGTCGTCAGAGATTAAGGCATGCTGGAACTGCAAGAAAGGCAACTCTGAAAGGTAACCCTGGAATCAATGTCTCCTCAAACCAGCATTATGTTAAAGTCATTTTAATATTAACTAACCATAATAGGATTTTAATTACTAGCTCCAAGCAAGGTCATTTTACCTTCTGGATTAAAAAAAGATGCAGCTATCACTAGATTAAGCCAAACTGCCTCCTGAGTCTTACAAGTAGAATACGTGAGCGTTGTATGGAACAAGTAAGCTTGTTGGAGCAGTTGCTTTAAACTTTTTAAAACTTTCCAAGAGACTTTGCTGAAGCTCTTTCAAATTGCTGCGGAATCTCTTTAACAGAGTCAGTTCATAAAAGTATTGTGAGATACAATGGTTGCCAAATTTCAAGGAACCATTATTCTGAATTCATTACTGACATGCAAGTTTCTAAATAGCATCAGGATTTCCAAGATTCCTAGAACTCAATTGGAAAATCCATGTCTTACACTACAGTAGGTGGTACTATAAACGTAACAGTTGAGTGAGCTGATTGATTCTGGAAGTGTCCTAAGTTTGTAAAATATTTACTAGAAGTGCTGGTAGGAAGGGATGAACTGGTTAGACATTATTTTCACATTCTCTATATAGGTAGTCCTTGACTTACCACTGTTCATTTAAGGATGACCAAACTATGATAGCCTTGAAAAAGTGACTTACAATTCGTCCTCAAAATTACAAATTGCAACCAGCTAGCATTTACAACAGTGGCAGCATCTTGTGATCATGTGATTGTAATTTGTGACTCCCAGCAGGCATCTGACAAGCAAAATCAATTGAGGAAGCTGATTCACTTAATGATTGTGTGACACATTTAATGACCACATAGCTTAAGGACAACAGCAATTTGTTTAATGACTTGGTAAAAATGGTTGTAAAAACGGATCAATTTTAAACACATAATGACTTGTTTAAGCTGCATCACTTAGCAACTGAAATGCTGGTTGCAATTGTGTTTGTAAGCTGAGGACTACCTGCACTTTGTTTTTAAAAAGGTATAGACTATATCTTTAAAAATGAGTATCATAGAGAATCCTATCGCTGAAGGAGGATTGGGAGAAGATTCCACAATGCAGGCACCAGAGTTCCCTAGACAACAGAAACTGTAACAGACCCACTCTGCTGGAACTAGGGAGACTTAAGACTGTTGTCCCATTTACCTCAGAAAAATCTACTTTCAAAATAAGAAACTACAGGAACCACACAGAGACCAACTATTGGTCTCTGTGTGGTTCCTGTAGCTTCTTACACAGAGGAGTATGGGCTAGGGGAAGCTATAAAGAAATTAACCAAAAAACCTTTGCCTATCCTTTTTTAATGACATCCCATTTATCATTCATTTATTTAAATTTATATGCCACTCATCTCCCCAATTAGGTGACTCTCTAGAGATCCATAAATAGATAAACAGAAAAATAATTACGATATTAAAACTGTGCAAATTAAAAATTAAAAACTATACCAAAACCAAAATGAAACAAAACCCAACAACAACCACTCCAGGACCAAGAAACAGATAACAATGAAAGGAGGTCTTCTTATCTTGTCAATCCCAACAGCAGTGAGTGCCCTCCCTGCCCCCACTCAGGGCACCAAACCAACCACAGAACTAAATTGTAATATTCTCTGAGAAGACCAAAAGGCTGGGGGCATACTCTACTCTATGGTAGTAGAGTATTCCACAGGGCTAGGGCCACAGTGGAGAAAAATCTTCTCCTTGGCTCCACCCACTGAAATTCCTTCGCAGATGGAATCCATAGCTGGTCTCTTCCACTAACCTAGTCCCATTGGGATGAAATGGCTCCTCAGATATCCTGGTCCCCTGCTTCCCTCTTCCTTGTTGCAAGTAATGTTCTGTCTTGACTAATTCAGTAAATATTATTCTTAACAGCAGTTCTCTTCCCAGAAAAGTAAAGCTAACGCCTTATATTTGGTTTATCACCAAAACCTGATAAGGGGTTTCATACCCAGATATGTTATGAAAGGTTAGCATTGCATTGCTATAGAAGCTTAATATAATTCTTAGTGTTATGACAAAATTAAAATATAATATTTTTTTTTAATTTCTTTCTTTTCTTAAATAAAATGCTTACGTTAACCTTTTAGTATGGTTCAAGATGGTATGCAATCTCAGTTTCAATTATTATAGTTTCCAAAGTCCAACGTTCTACAGTACAAACTCTCCACAATCCCATCATAAACATATTGCACCATTCAAGGGCAGAAACTGATACAGATCCGTATCTATTTCACACATTTGGTTTTTGACAGTTACAGTAATACTGAGACAAATCACCAGGTCCAAATCACGAAACTCTTACAGGTAGATACTAGGTTTCTGAGAGGAACAGATCCATCAATGAGTGAACTGAATTTGATTCCATGCAGTTATTGTTATTCTTCTGCATTCAGATTCCGAAGTTATTGAATATTAATATCCCGAAAAACCACTATCCCTAAATTTCAGATAACTGAAAAACAAGAAATAGTACATATGCACAGAGGGCACCAAGATATGAATTCACTTTAGCTTGAATGTCTTTGCTAGAAGCAATAGCTTAAAAATTCTGTATCATGGACCAGATTTGATGAAAGTATGCAAAATTTATGTTTTACAATTAAAAACATGTGCTTCAAGTGTTTTTTAAATGACAAAATTTTAGTTACAATAATTTTTCATCTGTTCATTATTAAAGAAATAAAACCAAATCAGGAAGACTACTAAGATGATAAAAATAATGAAAGCCAAGTTGTATCAGAAACAGTTATAGAAAGGATGGTTAGCCTGCAGAAGAAATTATTGATAGAAGATATCATAGCAGTTATTAATAACTCCAAAAGTTTGCCATTGGGTGAAGCAGTTAGGCTTGTTTTCTATTGCTTTTGTAGGCATAAATGGAACCAGTGAAATGGTAAAAAGCAGATTCAGGTTAGCTGTTAGCCATATTTTTCTTGGATGCTAACACTGATAACATTTGTTACATTTCAACTCTTTGACACACTGCTATTATTCTGGAACAAATGTCCAGAATACTCTTTCCAGCATTCTTGATTCAGTTTCAATCCAAGTAATTTAATTCCTTTACCATGTGTATGCATAAGCAAAGATATTGTTGATTAAAAACAAAGACACCTTTTTAAAGTAGATAGTCATCAAATAATCATTCATCTTTGGATTTCCAAATGACTTCCCAATTGTACTCTCTAATTCTAATTAAAAGTCCCACCATCCATTCATGTTGCCTAGCAAAATATTTCCACCCAGATTGCACTTAATTGGAATGTTTTGCAAAAGTGACTCTGCTTTTTCCAGGTAACATTTGCCTGGTATGCTCCAATAAGCATAACATGAGTCGGAACCATGAGCATAGAAAGGGAGGTGTCAAAATCTGTAAAATAGGTTGATGTACAACTGTGATCCAAGTTCAGTCCTCTGGGTACATATTTACAACTTCAACATACCCCAAAAAAGGGGCAGCCTTAGATTTATTTGGTAAATTTATGGCTGCCTATCTCACATCTATGACTTTGATAGGAGTCTAGATCATGATGCTGTTCCCACCGTCATCCCACCTCATTATGTGGAAATTGCTGAATGGAGCATTCTTCATCTGACACTTCCAAAATTGTTAGACAAAACTAGTATTTCTAAACCTTGGCAATTTGAAGACATATAGACTTCAACTCACAGAATGTTGGCTTAGGGAATACTTTCAAATTGCTGAAGTTCAGAAATAAAAATATAGACATATAATACCTCATTTGTGAACAGGTTCATTGTTGGAAAAGTTTGTTAGTCTGAATATTATTTCACATTTTTGTTAGTGTTAACAGAATGCTAAAACCAGATTATAATCAATTTCAGTCATCAACTTGACTGAATTGATATGTACAAGTATAAGCTACCAAAATAAAATAAATCAGGGGACGTATTATAAATTTATCTTAATTGCCCCCTACTGCTTTTCCATTTTACAAAAAATGTAATCAAGACATTGATTACAAAAACAAATTCTAGACTTAGATATTTACCATATTGTATGTCTTTTTCAGCAGGCATACAAAATATATTTAGTCCTCTCTGAAAATGAACAAGACTCATTCTCAACTGCCTAGGTAATTTTGAGAATAACTGCCCCACAAATGGCTCTTCATATGTCTCTGTAAAGGTAATCCTTGACTTATATTTCATTTAGTGATTGTTCAAAGTTACAATGGCACTGAAAAAGTGACTTTTGACTGTTTTTCACTCTTACAACCATTGTAGCATCCACATTCCACATAGTCACCTGATCAAAATTTGGATGCTTTGCACCTGGCTCATGTTTATGATAGTTGCAGTGTCCTGGGGTCATATGATCATCTTTTGTGACCTTCTGGCAAGAAAAGGTAATGGGGAGGCCAGACTGACTTAACAACCATGTTACTAATTTAACAGCTGCAGAGATTCACTTAGCAATTCTGGCAAGATGTAAAATGGAACAAAATTAACTCAACAATTGTCTTGCTTAGCAACAGAAATTTTGGGCTCAATTGTGGTCATAAGTTGAGAACTACCTGTACTTTATTCCCCACTGGACAGGGCACAGTGATTAGAATGCAGTACTGCAGGCTAACTCTGCCCACAGCCAAGAGTTTGATCCTGACTGGCTCAAGGTTGACTCAGACTTTCATCCTTCCAAAGTTGGTAAAATAAGGATCCAGATTATTGGGGGCAATATGCTGTAAAGCACTATGAAGCGGTATATAAGTCTAAATGCTATTGCTGTTACTATCACCTGAACTGAGTACAAAGCTCTTTGTTCTTATTTCTTTTTGCTCCTGTGGACAGCCAAATTTTTTGATTGATTCTCTGCATCAAATAAGGCAGATACATAAGATTCCATTTAAAGATAAGGTCTACTGGCATAGAATAGTTTATCACTTTATCCAGAGTTAAGTAGAATACTCTTCCAGTGCAAAATTTTATTTACTTTTATCTTGTATCTTAATTTCTTTCCTCATTATTCTACTTATATTTTGTTCAATACGTTTTTTATTGTTTGATTGAGATAGATTTTGTTACAGTCTTGGGAATGTTTCTTCTATGGCTAAGCTGTTTACCTGGATCTAATTTAATCTGAATGGAGTTATTTCTTCTGTTAGACTGCCAACTATTCTGCTTCAGAATTTCCTAACACTCAAAAGTTTTGCATTTCATGATATTTTATCTGAACAAAGTTTAATGTGAAACTTTTGAGCTCTGGCAATGAAAAGTCTGAGTGGGTTTTGGATTGCCACTGAATGAACCTAAAGCAAAGTGGGAGGTAAACCACAGCTCCCAGTTCTCTCCCCACATTTCTTGGTCCTGGTTACATCAACAACAAAGCAGGAATTGAATAAAGACACATCTCCAACAGATATCTATTACTTTATATCACATAAGGGTAGTCAAAGTACGAGGGAAATCTAGTGAAAATTCTCCTAAAATTATCTGGGTCATGCAACCCAGAATGGCTGACTTTTGAAGGAGCAAAGGTGCTATTGCATCCTTCCAACTGAATTCACCTGCATTCAGAAAGAGTTGTTAAACAAATCAGGATATGTTTATAAATGGTTTGTTTGGAGATAAAATTTGAATTAGGATCTCTAGCTCGAGCTTTCCTAACAAGCCAACATTAACCTGGGCTTTGTCTTTCTCTTAAGATTCTAGCATTTGGGGGAATTAAAATTATTTTTGGATGTAAATAGTCAAGGAGGGATAGTCAACATTTGTTTAGCTGTTCCCATTGGCAAAAAACTCAACCCCTAAGTGAAAAAAATGGGTAGTATACAAAAGCAAATTTATTTGCCAGAAGGTTCAGCAAAAACAGTATGCCAAGTTTGGGGATGGCATATATTCCATCCCACCTTTCTTATTGTTCTAAAATGGAAGTTCTCAAGTTTTCTCAAGACCTAAGTATTTTATAAATTATATAGAGTATCTTTATTAACTCTATGGCTTTGCATATAGATAGCCTATTTGCTATCAGTTGCATTTCCACGAAGCACCAAGTTTTTCATTTGTTTTTGTTTTGATAAACAATGGTGCTACATATTCCTGAGCAATGGACAGCTTTGGTACCCTTTAACATCCTGAAGTGCTGATCTATCTTTCTAAGCACAGCAGATTCCAGCTTTGTAACTCAGTAAGCCTTGAATTAAAGCAGAGAGACAAAGGGGAGGAAAAAGTATAAAAGTATAGATGGAGATGAGGCAACATGTATTGCTTAGAACAAGAATATCTTCTTATCGTGAAAGATTCAGGAGTCCAAAGTTTCACATTTGGACAGGAATGGAAAACATATCTACCATCTTATGTATATGATTCTTCCATTGTTATTGCTTCAGAACAATTACTTTGTTCAATCACAATTTTCCCTCTACTTCTTTCCAGCATTCAAAGATTTTCCAGAAAGACTGCAAAGGAGGGAAGGCAGGAAGGAAAGGGAGAGAGAGAAAGAGAAAGGGAAAGAAGGAAGAAATACAAAATTTAGCTGTTGCTAGAAATAGCTAAGCAGTAATAGTTTTATTTATATATATATATGTCTTTTGAATGACAATCTCATATTAAAATTAAAATCTAAATACAACAACAATAATAAAATATAATAAAACAAAAATGTTAACTTAAAGTTAGATAACTTACATTATGTCAATAAAAGTTTTTATAGCATGGAATAGATAGAAAAGGTATGTATTAGCTGAACTCTTTGCTACTGAGCTACTAAACAAGGGTATATTCTTCTTGATAGCCCACTGCCCTCATATCAGATAGCAAACAGGACACCCTTCATTGAAAATTCTGCTTTTGAGGACTTGTAAATTCAAACAAGCACATTCAAGAACCACTGATAGTCAAGGTATGTAAAAGTTTAACACTATTTTGCTAACTTCTTATTCTGTTCTTGCTATTAGTAATAATAGTGATGGTAATAGAGTAGTCTCTGTTCTGGCTTTGCAGATTGGGGGGGGGGTAGAAGAAGGTTTCATGCAAGCAGTAGGCTCAGGCATGAGTGTGAGCAGCCCCATTTGCACAAGTTGTGGGTGAACATAGCCAATGCTTGCACGAATGGAACACTGCTCATCCAAACGGAGCTGCACACGTGAATGTGCTTGCCTACCGCTTGCCTGGGGGTTGGGGACCTATGGCAGTAATACACATACATATACAGTACATAAAACTAACTCAAACTTTTAACTGAACTGGAAAGAATAGCAAATATAAAAAACAAGACCTCATTAGTAATCTATCTGCAGATCTCAAGCAATTGTCAAAGGTAATCCTACATTAGAATAAAGTGGTAAAAGCATGAGTAACTGAGGCTGGGGAATCCCTGAATAGATATAACTTGCCTTAGCTGGTAAAAGATACTCCATCTGAAAGCTGAGGAACAGCACTGGTGACGACTGATTAGATTTGCTACATCCAAGATTACGAAGTAGAGATGAATAACTTTATCTTTATAATACTTTGTGAACATTTCTGAACTTTGAGGGTTTTGTTCATAAGATAAGCTCTTAAACCTGTGGGATAGCCAATGGGATGCAAATATACTGGAAACTGAAAATATGCTCACCTTACTGACTATGAATAGGCTCAATTATGAACTGTTACTTTGATTAGATATTTCTGTCATTTGTGCTCTTCAATATTACTATTTGCTTCATTCCTTACAACTCATTAAAATAGGACATTTACTGGGCACTGCATAGACAGCAGCATTAGCATTAATAATAGTAAATACTCTGCCCTAACTTTATATTATCTTTTATAAATTGCCTTTATTAAACTTGTGTAGTCCTTGTATCATGTTTGGATATATCATTATGTGGAAATAAACAATTAGGAAAAGTTGAAGGAAAAAGAGGAAGAGAATGACCAGTGACAAGGTGACAGATTCAGTTATGTCAGCGGTGAATATACTACAAAAGGGTTAAAAGGCCAGTTTGAAGGTAAATTATTCTGGAAATTATCTAGGTAGTCAATATTATATTGACTTGACAATACTCATTTAGTAATCCATCTTTTGCTAGGTAGCATAACTGTCCCCTGTACTTGCCATACAATCCCACTAAAGGGTGTTCTTGCTTTATGGTTACAAATACTGAGAAGCACATTTACATTTGAACTAAAAGTGTTACAACTGCATTTTTACAAGATTTACAAACTTTTCTTTTGTCCAAGAAAGCAGAGTCTAACAAACAATACATGCAATCTTTTTATCCCTTAAGTTTACTAAAGGAAAGTTAGTTAGCAGTCTTCGGGTTTAAATGTCCTGTCTTTTAAGTCCAGCGCTTTATTGACTATAACATCACTGCAGAAACTGTAAAGTATACTGTAGATTTTAAAATATAATTAACAAAATACAACTTTTGGAATATCTCAGTTCCTTAGAGCCTCAGTTCACGTAATCTTTATTTAGCAACTGCCTCTGATAGTGACCAATCCAGTTATGACAATGATGAAAAAGTAACTTTGTCCCAGATAGCCACGTTTACAATCTTTGCAGGTCTCTAAAAGCAAAGAAAAGCTGAAGTAAAATGGTAAAACTGTGATGGTTCATGTTGTGATGGCATCACTAACCACCAATTTGCTGGTCCCCATTGTGGTCACTAAATGAGGAGTGCTTGTACTGATAAACTCTTATACTAGTGGATGCTAAGTATGTATTTGAGCAACACTGAAACGTCATTCAGCATTTAGATCATATCAGCTTATTTTGCTATTAAGAGGCAAAACTCAGCATCTGATCATGATTGTCCCTGGATGAAACAAGATGATATATTCTTGCAAAGGCCATAACTTATGTAACTGTATTTGTATATGTACATCATTGTACACTTATCACTTTGGTATCATCATACAGTATTTCACTGCAGAAACTGCTGTGCCCAGTGCATACTCACTAAATATCTGTGTGCTTCTGATGGTTTGTTCTTGTTTTTGTTAATCTACTTGAGACTATAAGGCAGGTACAGAATGTGGATTTCAGGCTCTCTGTTTAGCTCTACAAGCAACAATTTGTGAAGCTCTAATCAAGTGACCTCTGCCTTGAGATGTCAACGCTGTGGGTACAGGTGGGTTTTATCCTCTTAAACTGCCTGGAATCATTGAGAGTGAGTTGAAGTTATATATACATATATTTTTTTCTTAAAAATAAAATAAATAAAAACATTCTGCAAAGGGTTATATATAGACATAGTTTTTATATGCATGCATAGAGTGATCAAGGACTCCCTTGAAAACATTTCAGTGGCAATTTCTTGATGGTAAAGAGAACTAATCCCAGGTAATATGATTTTCCCAACGTAGATTAATTCTAACATGGGCTGATTTACAAGCAAGTTTTCTAATAGTTGGAAACATCCATTATTGATTTTTCTTTCAAGGGAATACTCATGCCTCATTTGAACAGGATGTGACATGTTTATTTATTTAAGCAAATGTATATGGTTGCCCAGCTGGCTCTTAGTGACTCCAAGCTGCTTATAAAGATAAAAACCCCATATAAAAAATAGTAATAACCCCCTCTACGCCCCAGGTAAGAGCACTCAATTCAGTGGTAGGATTCAAATATTGTTACCACCGGTTCGGTGGGTGTGGCTTGGTGGGAGTGCTTTGTGAGCGTGCACACACTTTGCGTGCATGCATGCGCCAAACACCCACAGGAGTTCTAACTCACCTCCTGCAAGCCTGCGCTTTCCTGGTAGCTTCAGCAGCTGCCGCGTGGCACTCTGCTGTGCTGCGCAAAGCAGCTGCGCTTCAAATTCAGAGGATAAAGATGAGTGTGGGAGCCTGGGTGGGCGGGTGGGCCTAACAGCAGAGCAGTGGAAAGAACCGGTTCGGTCTTCGCTGATCATCACTGCTACTGGCTCGGAAGAACCGGGCTGAACCGATAGAATACCACCACTGACTCAATCAATCAAATAAATAACTTGATAGGCTCCATCCCACTCTTTAGTCACCAGGCCTATTGGCAAAACTAGGTTGTCAGGGTATTGGGAAGAATGCCATTAATGGGTCAATGTTTTTGGTGCTCTCTGAGCTGGGATTGTTTTCTTGCAGTGCAGCTAGTTTGAGTAATAAAGTGTCTGAAAGAACACAAGAAAACAAAGTAGCCCAAGCTCAGAGAACACCAAGAACCCCTCATTGCAACTCTGAGCTACAAATATTCTGCTTTATGGGTCAATATTCCTCCACCAAAGGTATTGACATCCTAGTCCCAACTAGCAATTTAATCAATTATCAAGAGATTGGCACTGCCAGATTATACAATACTGAAATCTGTAGTTTGTACTTATAATTTGAAGATAGTTTACGTGGGTAGGACACTGGGTTGATGATTAGCAAGTCTGTGTTTGAGACCCTGCATGATGAGGTGAGTTCCCGCCATTTGCTCCAGCTCCTCCCAACCTAGCAGTTCGAAAGCGTGTAATCACGAGTAGATAGATAGGTACCACTTCAGTGGGCACATTAACATACATGGGGCATAAAAGGAGCCCCAACTGGGTGTTCCCTGGGCAACGATGATGTTACCAGCTAATCTTTTCAATCCAGAAGCACCTTGGTACTTCCAATACGAATGCGAGCAACTTGTAGTTTAAAAAAATCTTTAAAAATTGCTTTTAGGTATATGCACCTATATATACACATAGACACATTACTGAAAATGCAAATATATACTAAAATGCATACACACACACACACACACACACACGTACATACATATTTTGATGTTCTTCAAATATTAAGTGGCTGAATTAACACCATCAAGTCATTTTGTGCTAGTCTGCTGTAATGTAATAGCATTTAAGTACTAATCATACTGGCACTGATTGAACAGGCTTTACCTTAAATGAGTTTGAAGAACAGCACTGAAATGTAATAGAGATCAGATTACTTGATTAAAACAAGTATTCCTCACTTGGCTTATTCTGAAAATTCTTCAAGAAAGAAAAACTGAGGAAAGCAATTCTATTGCCTTTCTTGTTCTCTTGTCACAAGACCCATGAGAATATCCAAACTAATGTTTAGGATAGTGGCCTTTTATCAGTTTTATATTAAGCAATCTGTCTTTGAAAAATCTATATTGATTCTAAATCAGAATGATAATATAACACTAATATCCACCCATCCATCTAATCACAGTAGTCTTGCTATATTCATACATGAATAACATCTAATGATAAAATACTGTATTAGTAATTAGAATATATATTTTATATTTAAACCTGAATTACTAGTGTTTAAACTATTATAAATGTCTTTTTATATTCCTCAGAGATCTTATTTAAACAGTCAGCCTAAGTATCACCATCTTTCTCTTCCTTTTCAATGTTTTGTTACATCAAGTGTTTCCATCTGCATGACAAAAAAACCCTTAAATCAAACCCAATACCAGGCAGATTCCCTTTTTATCCTTTCCTACTTATTCAGGAATACATCAGCTGATTAAAACTAAAAAGGAAATCAGATACAAGTGTGACAAACATACCATTATACATGAAAACTAACTATAAATTTATCTGAACGAAGTTCTCATAGAAGAGTTCTTAATGACAAAACATTAGAATCCATGTAATTTTTCAGTATCATAATTTATGTAGAAACTAAACACAGAAATTGATTATTGGGGAAGAAGAATATACAAAAACAAAAATGCAATGAGCCAAGAAATATGGCTCAAATCCAAATTAAATCTTTTTCTGCATTGACAAATTTAGATCAATGAAACTTACTACTTACAATCATAATGGATTTATAATATACAGTACTCTGGATCCTATCCCAAAGATAATTACCCAGCTAATTAAAAAATAAATAATTGAAGAAGCAATCAAGTCATATGTGGTCTGAAATTGATTAAGATATTTGGCTTATTTTTCCTTCATAAAAACATACGAAGATACTACTCAGTTGATACTACAAAGAGTATCAGGCCTTCATGGAAAACCAAACAAAATATTTCAAAATAATAAGGTATTTGAGCTTCAAGCTGCATATAAATTAAATTAATAGACATCTACAGCAGTATTTTATTTAAAGAAATATAATCTTTTTAAAAGTATCCTTACAAATTTTTCTTCTAAATTTTAGTCTTTTCTTGAAAAAGAAGCCAAAGCATATATACTACTTTACAAAAACATTTTTATCGTTAATGGTGGAACCCTTTTCTCTCCAAACCTAGAGATCCCCCCTTCTTTTTTGCCTATTCTGAATCTAAGCAAATAACCAATAAGATCTACTCTTACTCTCTTGCTATCATTCACATGTGGTTTAATCATTCTCTGGCAATGTTATTGTTTTGCCATGGTGGCCGACTCTAATGATAGGCACACAGGCAGAATACATAAAAGGACAGAACTGTTATTTGCCAAATATGATTTCTGATGCACTTTTGTATTTCCCCAAAACCAATCTGATCACTTGGGTTGCTTATCCTGTTCTTGTAAGCTGAGCATCCCTGGTTGATGCTCAAAGCCCATAACTGCCTCAGATTACACACACACACACAAATTGGCATTGGCCCAGAATGGCTCAACAGCCTTGTTCTCAGTCTTGTACTTGAACACAATAAAAACAGGAAGAGTCTGTGATTTGTGTCAGATACACAGGGTAGCAGCAGTATGATAATGAAGCCAGAGAAAGAGTGATTGAGTTTTCATGTATGAGTTGCAACTGTTATTTAAATTTAAAAGAAATAAATAATTTTTAAATTGGCAGTGAAAGCAAAGTAATTTTAGGCAGAGAACAGGCCTAAAAATGGTGTGTATAGTGCTGGTATGTCTCTATTACTGTGTTTGTTCTTAGTTAGGCTCTGGTTTTGTTTATGCTTTTAACTTTTTACTAAGTATCAGGTTTTGTAAACTGCCCCAAATTTACTGACGTGTGTGTGTGTGTATGTGTGTGTATGATTAACTTAAAGAAATAAGGAAAATAAATGAAATGCCAGTAGATGAAGGATGGATCTCAGATGTCCATGTAAACACACAACTACTAATTTCTCTTCTCTTATCCCCAACTCCCTTCTTTGTAAGAGATTTCACATTCAAATACATATTTGCCAATGTTAACAAATATGCAGCTTCACATTTAAATGAATATAATGAGGAAAAAGAGCTGATAAGTATCTCTAGTCATGTATATTTGCCTAGTTAGTTGTGTTGTGATTGTTGCTGGCCACTATTAATTTCTGACTGATTCATTAGGATTTTCCTCAATTAAAGGATCCAAAATTTTGGTCAAGAGCTCCATACCTAGCTGTGGATGTAAGAGGCATCTCCCTCCTTGCTAAAACATGTGAGATAAAAGACAAAGGTTCTGCATGCCTTAAGCGTCTGGAGCAGAGAAATACATATTGGGGGGAAGATGATGAGGGTTAGAGAATTCCTCTCTCCAATACACACGTGTGCACACATGCACACACACAATATTATACCAGAATATTCATAGTAATTAAGATGGTAAATACTCCTAAATTTTTGCAAGTGAAAAATGAGTAAAAAGCTTGATGTAATTGGCTCCAGTTATGATGACCCCATCCTCCATTCCATCACTGTAAATCTCACGGTTCTGTAAAAATCATCTGATTGTTAATGAAGTATATACTTTAATGGATGTAATGGAAGTTACTATATGAGTGGAGTTCAGGTCTAATTAAATACATGTAGGATTGCGATCTAAAATGTACATCATCTGAGGCTAAGATGAAGAAACTTATTTTCAGTTTAGATAATTTTTTCTTTCTTTCTGTGTACCTCTGTACATATAAGCAGTTGAAATCAAAAGATCAGGAGAACACAACCTGTGTCACAGCTTACAAGAATCAAATGGATAGAAATCTATGCCATAATAAAGTTGTTACAGTTCAAAACACTTTCATTTTTTCTTAATAGATTGATGTGAATTACTCATCTGAGATGTTTCTATCAATAAGATAAAAAAAAAACCTGAGGAAAGATTTGTGTCCATGATGTTTACATCAGTTTTTTAAAAGCAGTTAAAGCTTTACATTACCTTTCTGGACATGGATTATGTCTGGGAAGTTGGCCAGATGTCCCTGATACAGAGCTAATAAATCCATCACTGGGTCCAGGTCTTGTCTGGGTTGGTCTGCAAATAGTTCACCAATAGCATCATAAGCTTCCCCAGTGAAGGCAATGGCCTGATTGAGGCCAACTGAAAAAGCCTGCTGGTCCATTTCAAAGGCTTGGCTGAGGCCCCTGAAGGAGTGTCCCACTTTCTGATATTCCTTCTTGAACCCAGCAACCTGCTTGCGGGCAAACTCATTGACTGTCTGGTTCAACTGAATGGTGCTCTCATCCATCTTTTTGGTGAAGCTTTTGAAGCCATCTACTTTACTTTCTACCTCCTGCAAGTCCAGAGCAGCAGGGCCACCAGCAGGGACGCTAATGGTCAGAAAGAAGTTAGCACCCACCATCTCGTCCTTCTCAGCTCTGCGCTTGCCTTGCTTCCAGGCCTTCTCATCAGTGCTGGGACAGGTGAGGAAATGCTGGAAGGCATCACATTGGGCCAACACAGGATGGCTGCACATATGGTCCATCCACCAAGCTAAGCCTTTGCGGCGCTTGGAGATAAAGTCCTCTTCAAAACGCCCCGTGGCTTGTTTCTCCGGCAAGTGGGGTACAGAGATGACCGGGAACTTCTCCACAAGACGGCCATAGAGCCAATCAAAGTGCTTGTAGCGCCGGTTCACCTGCTGTCCTGTGTGGCTTGGCACCAGCTTGTAGGCAATGTAGCTCTTCATGCCTTTGAATTTGGTCTGCTTGGTGGGGTCTTCGATGGAGCACTGGAAAGGGTAAGGGTTTTCCTGCCACTCGGGCCCATAGGACCCCAGCACTACGCAGAGTTTGTCCCCGTCCTTCACGAAACCTGAGGCCTCACCCAGCACAAAAGCTTCGCCTCCGGATTTCACGAAGGTGGAGAAGCGGTTCAAGTTGCGGCTGACGGTGGCCGAACTCTTGGCGCCGCCGGCCGGGTGATGCAAGGGGCCGCCAGGCTGGCTGCTCCGGGAGCCCAGCGACAGATCGGACCGGGTGGAAAGGGAATACCTGCTGGCAGAGCCTCCTGCCCCGCCGACTCCCATCGCCGCATTCTCGTAGTCCGGGTAGGAGCAGCCCAGGGCGCCCGGCTCGTCCGCCACGGTAGAGCTGTCGTCCCAGTCATCGTCCCAGTCGTCGTCGCTGCCTTGGCTGGCTTGGTAAGAGCCGCCGTAGGAGCGCGCCGTCTGGAAGGAAGAGAAGCCCGACGAGGCGGGCGGCGGAGGCAGTTGGAAGGGCTCAGCAGCCGGCGGTGGCAGCTGGTGATGCTGGGCGGTGGCGGCGACGGGCGGGGGGTTGAAGGCGGTCGCCGGCGCCGCCAGAGAGTCAAAGCCGCCGGACGGCACGTTCGCGTAGCGGGCCGGGACGGGCGCGGGCGGCGGGAGCGCCGGCTCGGCCACCGGAGCTCGGATGACCTGCACGTAGGAGGCCGGGAAGAGGCCGCGGTCGCCACGACTGTTCACCCCCTCGAACCAGCCCTCGATCTCCTGGTCGCTGCACAGGCTAAGCACCTCGTGTTCCCGCAGCGAGATCTCGCCCGGGTTCTCCGACTTGAAGTCGTACAGCGCGCGGGCCCGCAGCAAAGCCATGGCCCCGCCGCCGCCGCCGCCGCTCTGGTCGCCGCCCAGCGAGGGATGGAAGCCGAAGGGCCGCCTCACAGCGCCGCCAAACGGCACAGCTCGCGCCCCACTCCGGCCGGCCGGCCTCGCTGCCCGCCCCTCCGGCGGGCCAACGGCCGGTCCGCCTCCCTCTCCCGGGACGCCTCCTCCGCCTCAACCCGAGCCCCGCTCCCTCTCCGCTGCTCCTCCGGGAAGGGCAGCCCTCTCCTGCGGTCGCGCTCCCCAACCGAGCGCCCGAGTGCCGCTTCGAGGCGCCCAGAGAAGGGGCCGGGCCGGGGGACTGTCCCACGTCGCCAGTTTCACTAATCTAGAGCCGAGAGCAAGGGCCGGGAAGCCGAGCCCAGAGCTGCCGCCCCCATCGATGGGGTCGGAGCGACGGCCCGATGCTTTGGGTTGGCTTCGCGGTGCGCCGCCTGCCCTCTGGCGTTCGGCGCGGGAGGGACGCCGCCTCGATGCGATCGAGAAGCCCGCAGCCGCTGAAACGGGTTCAGCCGCTGGAAAATGGGTTCTGACTCCGGGGACCCGTAAGCTGAGGTCGAGTCAGACCCTTCGACGGGAAACCCTCAATGCGATTCAACCCCAGTAAGGCGCCGTACAGTTTTCTTGCCAATTCTTGTATAAACCCAGGATATTTTGTGATCAGTTTGGAGCCCTGGTATTACCTGATGGTCTCCCATCCAAATATTAATTAGGCGTTTCTGACTCTGCTTTATGTTTTCAAATGTCGAGGATTTAAATATCGGAGCACTATTGTTGGCATCAAGGGCATATCTCCCTGTTTGTTTTCTTGGCAACATAAGGCTCTTTTCTTTGCATTTGGTAATGATTTTCACACATTAAGGATCCCTCTTAAAAGGCCAAACTCTGCTTATCTTTTTAAGACAGATTATACATAAAGACTAAACAAAAATTAATAGTGATAGTGATGGTAGGGAAATCAGATAGTAGGAAAATCAGAGGAGAAATGAAATTGGACATAAAGAAATTAAACACATAATATACTTAAACATATAATGATTTAAATTAAAATTTATGATTGAAACTATAAAAATTAAAAGTTGACTTAAATTGAATGTTAATTTAAATTGACATACATTTTAATAATTTATGGACATACCCTCCCCTAATTTAATTTGAGTAAAATTATTTTAATGGGATGGTTTTTTAATATTAATTCCACTAATATACATTATTTGCCTTTTGCCCAATATAAAGTACAAATGGAAATACTCATGATCAACTTTAAATATATTTTATATTTTAAAATTGTGTAGATTAGATAAATTGTTACTTAAACTGTACTTAGACAGAAATGAATATGAGACATTTACATTTAATTCTTCTAAGTTGAAAGTTGTTCTTTTAGGATTGGCCTGATGTAACAGACAAGTACTCATAATCAGCTACTTAGTTTTAGGTATTGGTAATCTGATCCTGATTTCAGGTAAGATATGATGACAGATTAACATCACCACATCTTTTTGGCCCTTGTATTGAGGTTGGTGAAGGACCTGAAACCTGGTTGGGCAAATTTCTGAAAGAGCAACCTTCCTCCAATTGGGTTTTAGTGACATAAATCAAAACAGATTGACATGGTCTTACTATAGACAGACAGATTTTAACCATCATTAATAGAGTTCTGGCATCCCAGTGATCTGGATTGGGTCAGAAAAATGAGTCAAAACCAATTGGAATCTTCTCTTCCCCTTAGCCTACTTCCTTGACTCAATAAAACCAGGATATTGCAGCCATGTTCCCCTCCAATCCAATGTACTCCTAAATCCAACCCAACCTAATGTGGGTAATGGCGACCCATGTCTTCTCTGCCCCAAGCTTCTGCCTCTACTCAGCCATGTAGGGGCCACTCACGCCCACTCAGAGTGAAAGAATGTCCATCTCCCTCAAATCACAATCCACCAAATCCAAACTATTTAAAATACCATGCAGGATCTATACCTAGGAAGATATAATATTAATAGACATTCTCACTATCCATGGACACTGCAGGCCCTCCTTATTCAAAATTCTCACTACTGGCCAGGTCATCCTAAATTATATAAAAATAATATTCCAAAACATTTAATGATTTTCTTCAGCACCATAATTTAATTTTGATTTTTTCTCTAGCCTTTATGAGGCTTCATCTTCCATAGCTGTGTATTACAACTAGAAGAATTATGGCCTTTACAAAACATACCTTTGTTCTCGACATAATATCTCTACCTACTAAGATTTTGCTTGGCTTTGTCATAGTATTTTGTCTAAGAAGCAGATATTTCTTTGTTTCACAGTTTTACTCACATGTCTGGCTTTTTGAGACTAGGAAAATAAAGATCTATTATTACTTCCATTATTTTTTCATCTATTTGTATCAGGTTGATACAACTGACATAATTTTAGCTTCTTTTAAATATTAAATATCAGACCAATCAAGAGGTTCTTTAGTGTTCCTTACTTCATTATGGTTTCATTAGCCAATCAGATTAATATTTTTCCAGGATTTTTAATTCTGATTTCTGTTTATTTTAGTCCAGCATTTCTCAAGATATGTTCTGCGTATAGACTAAACAGAAAGGGTGACCATATATAACTTTGGCATTCTTCCTACTTTTGGACCAATGAGTTATTCCATATGCTGTTCTGACCGTTCTTCCTAGTTATTATGAATTCCTTAGGATGCAGATGAGGTGCCCACAATTTGATTTATTTCTCTCTCACCAATATCATTAGTAAGTTCAATAGTGCAAAAACAAATTTAATTCAGGAATGTACATTTTTCCATTACCCACCAGATGTTTTGTGCCTCTGCTGCTTCTGAAATCAGCTTGAACTTGTGCTAGGGTCCCGTTGCATTTATTCTGGAAGTCTGCATTGGAAAACTTTAACCATGTTCTGACTAACATATGAGATAAGCATAACCATTCAGTACTTTGAGCAAAGTTAAGTACTGTCTTTTTTTCTGTTGGAATATATCCTTCTCTTTTCCAGTTATTTGGCCACTGATGTATTTTCTATAGCTGCTTACAAAACTGTGAGCAACATGTCATCATGTAATATGGTTTTCAGCAGGTCTGCTGGCATGCCATCAATGCCTGCAGCATTATTATTAGCAAAATTTTATGTCTCTTTAAATTTCATTTTCCAAGATGCCATGTTCCAGCTTGCTGATTCTATCTGTACATGTGGAAATGATGCGAGGCTCATTTTTGTATAGTTCTCCCAGCCATGCTATCTCATCTTTATATCTCCTTCGTCCACTGGATCTTGGCCTTTGATTAGCTTCAAGCATCCCCTGCCCCAATATCACACAATAACAAATATATCCTTAATTTGAGTATGGATTATATACCCCTTCCTATCAACATATATTGCATGTCTTACATTTCTAAGAGTCATTAAATTAAGTAAATAAAGATTTTTACATATGTTTCAAAGACTTCACTAATAATTTGAAAAAAGAAATAAATGTTAAAGGAAAACTTGTTTTGGCTCAAATACTGCTTTGAGTAATGCAAACGATATTGTTTCTAATTTATTCTAGCAATAATATACTTTTATGATTTGCTGCATTGAATTAATACCTTTAACCTCTTATTTGAATGACTTATGATCTGATAATTGGAGTAAATGTTTGATTAATTTATTGTTTCATTTTAGCATAATTTTTCTCAAGGTAATGGAGGTTTGTAGCTTGACTGAGGGGTTTCTGGACTTTTTCAAAAATATTTGTTTCCACTCTGCTTTGCAGCAGCTCTTTTCTTCAAAAGTGTTGCCAGTTTTGTTTTGCTTTTCCCACTGATAGCTCCTTTGATAATCGTTTTTATTGTTTTTGTTGCTAAGCTGCAAAAACTTTTAATTTATTTTTAAATTACTTTTTATCTAGCTCCTAGCCTATCAGTGTGTCTTGTCACTTTAGCAACTCACATAATGCCACTAGGTGGCACCAAAAGATTTCAGAAAATCAGGATACAGCATTATGCTGTACCCTGATTTTCTGAAACCTTTTGGTGCCACCTGGTTAAATTAAAAGCCATAGGATGGGTATACAGGAAATCCTCAATTTATGATCACAGCTGAGCCCCAAAATTCCATTACTAAGTAAGACAGTTGTTAAGTAATTTTGCCCCATTTTATGACCTTTCTTGTCACTGTCAGTGTTCCAAGTAATGCACCCATAGAAAGCAGAACTTTGAGGCAGGCAAATTCCTCAAAAAACAATTTATTGGATACATCATATTGACACAATTGGTGAAAGGTGACTCTGAAAATTCCCACAGTTTTCACCTAATTAAAAAAATAAAAGTTTCCATCTTTCCCCCAAGTCACTGGTCGCACTGTCCAATCCAGGTGCTGGCTGGTTGCTTGGTTACTTCACTCCTCCTCTGGCCAGCCACCTTGGTTTCCACAGGAAAACTTTATTATTTTGGCTACAAAACCCCATCTAACTATTTTCCCTCTTCCTCTCTTGTGGTGCAATCCTGAAACCTCCAAGATGGCTTCAGCCAGATTTACTTCAGGGTTGACAGTCACAGTTGTTAAGTGAATCACTGCAGTTGTTAGATTAGTAAATGGTTGCTAAATAAATCTGGCTTCCCCATTGACTTTGCTTGTTAGAAGGTTGCAAAAGGTAATCACACAGCCTCAGGACACTGCAACCCACATAAATACATGCTGGCTGCCAATCACCTGAATTTTGATCATGTGACCGTATGGTGCAATGGTCATAAGTGTGAAAAACATTCATAAGCCACTTTTTCAGTACTGTTATAATCTTAAATAGTCACTAAAGAAATGTTTGTAAGTCAATAATATTATTGTACATAATACTATGTACAATAATATCTACCATGACATCAGCAACCAAGGGGAAATAATACTGTTGCTCCTGAAGTTAATAATTGTATGATTTTAAATAAAAATTGGCTTGGGGTTGGGGAAACATAGAAGACTTGATTATGTGGGATGAAGTTAAACGTTCTCACAAAGTTTATAAAATTTTTATTTTATTTATTTTCATTGTATATTGCCTGTTTAAGAGATTAATGGCAGCTCTATTCCAAGCAATATAATCCATAAAAAATATCAGAACACTGAGTATACATTACATGATCATCTAATTTTTAATTATCCTTAATTGAATGGTTTAATTAAGATAACAAATAACAAACAGAAATTTAAGAAATCAGATACAACAATAGTAGTATGGTGGTTATATAAACATTGCTACAATACAGTTTTTGAATAATATAATAAACCTTGACTATAGAAATCATACTGTCCAGTCCTTTTTAACACCATTCAAAAACCAGTTCAACAATGCTTTAACAAACTTTGAATTCCTTAGAACTGAACATTTTTGATGAATTAAGTTCCTTTTAAGGTGATAAGTTGTATTTATCTTTTTTTAAACTCTTTAGACCATTGCATTTGTAAAATAAGGAATTGCAATTCAGTGTTCGATTTTTGTTGTATGCAGTATTATCCATATATATTTAATAACATTCTGCAATTGTCTATAAAACTGAATTATTGTTTAACTGAATTCCTGGAAAATTATATTCTTCGTGTATTCTTTTGAAAGCACACTTATGTGCTATCCAGAAGTGCACCACAGGTGACGAACTAGCACCACACTCAGAATGGCTAATGGCATTCTGCAGTGTCATCTGGGGCTTTTTTCCTCCACCAATGTTGCTTTGTGCAGGAGTCCAACATCACCTAGGTTCGTACTTCTGCATGAAGTGCTGTTATTTTTCCCATCACAGTGGTACCTATTCATCTACTTGCATGTACCAAGTTTTCAAACTGCTAGGTTAGCTTAAGCCAAAGCATGTGATGGGAGCTCACATCATCACGCGGTGCTAGGATTCGAATAGCTGGAGTACAGACCTTCTCCAGTGTCTTTAAGTCCCTGAGCCACCATACCTCTTTTAGCATAGCTGGAAGAAAGTTAGTTTCAAGGGACAACATTCTCCCCTCTCTCTTCTCAAGTCTTGACTCTGGCTTAAGCTCCAATGGAATATACAGAAATATCCTAAACTCCACCAAATGTTTTTTTTTTGTTTGTTCAAGATGTAACCAATTCTGAGATGGTGGTGAAGTTACAAGCAACAAGTCACCACTTGTCAGAGTATATTGATCATATAGATCAGGGTCAAAGAGAACCTTGGCCCATGGGCCAAATCCATCCTGCTGCTTGATTTTGTACAGCCTGAAAACAAAAATGGCTGGGCAGGCAAATGGCAAATCACCAGACCTGAACCTCATTCAAGCTCAGGGTAAGAGGCAGGGGTGGTGGTGGGGATAGCAATTGTGGCCTATCATCAACCTTCTTGCTAGTGGGATGATGCTGTCCAATGACTACTCTGTTCTTTGGCCTGCCAGTTGCACCCAAGGAAAAGGAAGAGGGCCTTTGTTAATTTCTCAAGACTAAACAAGATAGAAAGAGTTGATGCCTGCCAAGATGCTCTGGATGAAATCCAAATCCTGTATGTGGGAGAAAAGAAATCACCATGCCAATTTCCTTTTTTGTAATATAAAGAAGCTTTAGCAGATGTCATAGAAAAATACTTTCAGGGAATTGTTTCAATCAAATTGTATTCACTGGAATGATGTAATCTGTGAGATGCTTCAAGATAGAAATCTTTACATACTTTTCCAAATCTCTTAATTTTTTTTGCAAGTCTGAACATGACACAGCATTATAAACAAAGAAGAATGCAAATTTTTGTTTGGAGTATGAGGCAAATCTCAACCTATTTCCAGATTTGTCCTCACGGTTATTAAAAATGCAAAAGTTTCACCAAGCATGCCTTATAACCAAGCAAAATTGAATAGCAATAGCACATAGACTTATAAACCACTTTGCAGTGCTTTATAGCCCTTTCTAAGCTCTTTACAGAGTCAGCCTATTGCCCCCAGCAATTTGGGTCTTTATTTTATCAACCTCAGGAGGATGGAAGGCTGAGCCAAGCTGGTGAGACTTGAACTGCCAAATTGCTGGCAGCCAACAGTCAGCAGAAGTCGCCTGCAATACTGCATTCTAACCACTGCATCACCATGGCACAGTGGTTAGAATGCAGTATATAAATATACTGCAGAATAAAAACGTTTGTGATACAACTTGCAATCTTTAACTTATTGCACCACAGGGCTGGCTCTAGGTTGGGGTCACCAAAATTGCAAAGACTTCAAGTTCAAAACAACAATAAAAAAGCTAAAAGCAGTAATGGTGCATTCTGTGACCCAGCACATCTGCTCAAGAGTTAAATACAATTCTGCAAAATTGCTGCCATATAACAATGTGTGGTGATTTAATTTTAAAAAATCTGCTGTTCCATGTTTGAATCTTGGAGATTCCCTGTACAAGTCCATGCAGTTTTCTTGGCAAGATTTCAGAAATGTTTTGATATTGCCTTCTTCGTAAGGCTGAGAGAAAGTGACTGGCCCAAGGTCACCCAGATGGATTTGTACCTAAGGGGAGGAGGGAGTCACAGTATCCTGTTTTTTTGTTTGATGCCTTAACCACTATACCATTTGGCTGTCAAAATTCCTTACAGGTAAATAGGATGAAAATAGTACATATCATTGTTTTGGAGACTACATTCAAAGTCAGTTTGACCAAATCTCTGAATCAAATTAACCTTCTGAATCAGTCAATTTGGAGACTATTTACTTTTCTGAATGGAGATAAGGGATTGAATAGGACTAAATTGACTGCTGATATGGAAGTAATTCTTTGAAGTGATGACATAATAAAAATCACCTGTATTTGAATAGGATTGGAGCTGATTTCTTTATTTGTGATAAACTGCTGTTTCACTGTTCATACAGTTTGCATTTTTAACAAAGGTAATAATAAATGCAAGATAAGCTGTGCCAAGAGAGAACATTAAAATTTCAGATTGAGAAATAATCTTGTATTTATGGATTGGTTTTTGTGGTTTCTATTGGTTTTTGTGATTTCTTTATCTTATACAAATCTTCTTTTAATTTATTTAATGAAATATGGATTTTATTTATGCCCAAAGCAGTTGAAGAAATTTAACATGCAGTTTCTAAAGTATATTTCTGTGTCACATTATGCCAGATGGCAGCTGTGATGTTTCTGGTCTAGAAGGCCTCAGGGCAGTTACTCATGCTTTGGTTACCTTGTATATGGACTATTGTAATGCAATCTACTTGGGACTGTCCTTGAAAACTACATGGAAGCTCAGCTACTTTGAAATAAACAGCCCAGCAGTTAAGGGCAAACCATCATAACATTTGTGTTCTGTTGCCTCTGAATGCAAATCAGAGTGCTGATTATCACTCGGAGAGATACCTGGTTTCTGAAGTACCATGAGTCACTATGGAGAAGGGCATCTTAATAAATTTGGTAAAGAAATATATAACATGCAGTGATATGGTAATATAACATGATCTCAATTCTGTTCATAAACAGTATTAGTAGATTTTTTCACATCTCATTATTCCCGTATCATAACAGATTACAAACTTGTCACATATAGTTAATACTTTCAAATGTTCTTTTAAAATATTTAAAATACTTTGAGATCAGTCCAATATTATGAGATTGTAACAAATTATACAAATGATCACAATGTACAGTAAATAGAATACAGCAGAGGTGATATTCAGCAGGTTCTGACCAGTTCTAGAGAACTGGTAGCAGAAATTTTGAGTAGTTCAGAGAACCAGCAAATGCCACTTTTGACTGGAGATTTTACAGTATTCTTCCCCTGCCACCCCCACCAAGCCACCCCCACAGAACCGGTAGTAAAACAGTTTGAATCCCACCACTGGAATACAGAAATAAAATATCAACAAAACATTGGACATAATGAAATCAGAAGAAAAATCTAACTATAAATCATACAATATGTTTCTTGTTTTGCAAATAATTATCTTACTATCATTCAGAGTCTTAAAAGCTGGACATTTTTGGTAAACAAATTACAAAAGCATTTCTGACTATGTAGCAGTTTTGCCCTTGGCAAAAATTAAAAAATACAACCCTTGTTTCTAAACATAAATTCTGTATAATTTTTCCAACAAAATTACATATGTTATAATAATTCATATTTATTAGCAGATTATATGACTAAGTGTGTCCAAGTAGCCATATATTATTTTAAAAAGCAGATTTAGAAGCAAGGCATTTAAAGATTATATTAATATAAAGATGATGATGATGATGATACATTTTCCATATTGATATGGGCTTCTTTTTGTTCAACATATGAATGTGATTTCTTTTCTGGTGTGGTATCCTACAATCCAAATATACAGCTGTCATCCTAAGTGCACATCTAGAATATCATCTGTAAATGTATAAGTAAAGTGGGGAAGGTATACAAAATGGTTCTTAAGCATTTCATTAGAAATGAAATTCAACTTTCTTTTGAAACAAGCCCAGTCAATGATACTCATATGGTAAAAGGTATACTTATTTGTTCATCATTCCATTGAAATATAAGCGATGGAACTAAGTGGAAACGGCAGGAGACTTTTAATTAACAATCACTATGCACTAAGGGAGGCTCAGCGAATCTTATTGTACACATGTTGTGCACTGACAATAAAGGTTTGAACTGAATTAGGCATTGCCCATTTTAAAAAAAAATCCAGTCAGCCCTGTATCCATACTGATCATCTCTAAGAGAAGGAACTGTGGATTTCAGGACTCTTAAAAGTTTTTTTTTCCCCTTTCCACTTTTCCAAGAGATCATCTAACAGAAAATATAGCTGGTGTTGGTGGAACTCTGATCAGTATTTCTATATCAAGACTTGGTCTTTCAAAAATATGTTACAACAGAGAACAAAGTTGCTATTGATTTTAGAGTCTTTCAGAGTCTCCAAATATGCCTCTAATAAAAGCCTCTATTTATCTTGGATCTTTTTCTTAATTCTTTGACTATACATAGAATGGTGATCATATTTATCATAATAACTATGCTTGAAAAAAGGCAGTCAGATTTAAACAGCTGTTATCTACCAAAAGCAGAATATTCAAGTATTTAAAGAAACAACATACAAAACAATATTTGGAGGAAACAATAATTCTTTGAAGTTGAATTGTTACATGCAAGAAATAATAAGTATTTGCCTATATTTGAGACTGTTTAGCATTGTTTAGATTGATAGCCATTTCTCTTCAGGAGTATGAACTGATTTGCAGCAAAACCTATACAAGCAGATCATTTAATTAAAGCCTTTGTAATTTTTTTCTTTAAGTATAAAGCTTTGAGACCTTAAATGCAGCCTTCCATTTTCATTCTCTTTTGTAGAACCTATATGTTGTTTTAGATCTGCCTTATTTCCTTTTAAGCTATTTCAAATTTGTTAAGCATGTCTGACTGTATACATGAAGCTGTAAGGAGAAAAATATTGTCTCTCACATCATGCTACAAAATTCATCAAATGTTTTTTTTCCTCAACAAACTGAATAAAAGTATGTGAAAGCTTGCTTTAACTCCAAATATGCATGCTCAACATCAGAAGGAGGAATAAGATCGTCTCACCAGTAACAAAACGGTCAAGAATTTATTTACTGCCAAATGTCTTAGTTTCAATAACCAAAATGCCGTCGTGACAGAAGAGAGCAGTCAGATCTTTCATTTCAACGCCATCTGGCAATTTATATTGCCTAGTGAAACTTCTTGCTAAAAAGCCCTGTTCATCCATCCTGGGTCCATGCTGAGCTTTGATTAGGAGCCACCCTTCGAAGACTTGTATTATGATATCTTCAGGACGAAACTGCACTACATCTAGTAAGACTTGAAATTTGGGGGCTGCTTCATCTGTGCTTTTCTGCTCTGTTTCAGCCGCACTCTTGGATGCGTGAATGCTCCTTATCTGCGCTGGCCCTGCTGGACTTGGCAATGCAAACAAGGAGTGGTTTAATTTGTAGGCTTCCAAATCTTGATCAGGAAAATGCTCCTGATACCGCACTGGAGTTTCCACCCGATGGCGTAGAACAACTTTTTCCATTGATGAGATAGTGCTGATAATCTCTTAGAACACAACAGAATCCTGAGATAATACCTTCTTTCTAGCCGTTTCTCCTCTTGCCTACTAGTAGTTGATCAGCTCAAGCAGCTTCATATTTTTAGCTCTGTCAGAGCTTATCATTTTCCTGGGTGTGACTAAAAACCCTGCCATACACTACATCTTTGGAAATGTTGACAATTGAATGCTAATTATAGAAGCTGTAGCTGTTGCAGAGGGTTTTTTTATTTTCAGTAGATATCATTCATGTTATATTACTGTTGTTGTTACAGAGATACATAATTATACTACTTTGTTTTCTAGAAATTCCATGTAAATAGAGCCAGTTTGGTCTTGTAGTTAAGGCAGCAGGCTAGAAACCAGGAGACTGGGAGTTCTAGTCCTACCTTAGGCATGAAAGCTGACTGGGTGACTTTGGGCTACTCTTTCTCAGCCCTACCCATCTCATAGTTTTAGGGAAAATGGTAAGAAGAAGGAATACTAGTTATATTTGCTGTCCTGAATTATTTATAAAAATAAAGACAGGATGAAAAAAATATTATTATTTTTTTAAAAAATTCCCAAATTCTGTTTTTTGGGTAGTTTGGACTTAGGGATAATGACTGGCCAAAAGTCATCCAGAAGCTTTTATAATTGTGTATTGACTGCAAGCTGTTTCTCCTCAGACATAATGTAAGATTTTTATTACTTCTAGTGTGTTACATAATATAGTAAATTCAAAAAGAAAAAATTGTTGAGTGGTCATAATAAAATTATTGCTTAGTGTAGTTGAACTTGCTATTGCCTCTGAAAAATGGAAAAGTAAAGAATAATGAAATTGAGCAGAGTTAAAAATAATAATAAAATAATAAGGTTGGAAGCACCTTGTAGGTTTCTTGCTCAATTTCATATTCAAAAAAGGAATCTTCAGGTCAACGGCCTGCGTAGCCTGGGAAGGCAAAAACGCCCCTGCCCCCCCGGCCATGGCGCAGGAGGCTGACTAGGCCATGCCCACCATGGCTACACTCACCCAGTAACCGGGCAGAGAACCCTTTGCTAAAATTTTTGAAACCAACCCCTGATTGGTACCATTCTCCCAGATAATTATAGAAGTTTGACAAAAGGTCGGTTAATGTATAGCTGAGAGCTGCTGTGTGTATGTGAAGTATGTAGTAGTTCTAAGTCATTTTTGAAATCTCCACAGCCATAACAAATGTTTGGGATAGATATTTGAATTTACAATGTATACATTAGGATGTACTGCATACAGTATATCAGGCTTTGCAGGAAGCTCAACTCTTAATCTCAATTCTCCAAACATAATCCTTTATTCAGAAATTGGCTTATTCAGGACAAGGCTCTCAGGCAGGATAAGGATAAGATTAACTTCTTTGTTGCAGACAAGAATGAAGCCATATACTCTCAAAAGATTTACCTGCTGCAGGGTGCAGAAATTAAAGCATATATACAGACCTATACTCAAGATTTTACAGTCTAGGCTTTTTTCTCTCTTTTTTCTGAACCAACAAATTCTTGCCATTTTCTTGAGAATCTTGAAAAGCACCAAGTTTTTGTTGACATAAGACAAAGTTGTCTCTAGCTCAGAAGAAAATTGCCTTGTCAGCTTCATTCCTTAAAACAGGACCGCTGAGTTGGGCTCCATTCCATGTCTGTTATCCAGCTCTGTTTATACAACTTTCTCTAATGTAGAATAACTAATACTTCTACCTTGTTTTAGAGAAAGGGGATTTTAAGTTGGCACTAATTTATTGAAGGAATAATAAATGTTACTTATTCTAATTCCATTCATATATTTTTGATGTCAACAATTTTTTGTTTGAATATTGTATTCAAGAATCATGCTATGTTCTGCGAGGCATACTTCCTAGTAAATAAGTTGAAAATTTCTGCATTCTCAATGAAAATACTTGGTTTTGGTAACATGTTTATAAATATTCTATTCCTTATAAGTAAATCACAATTTATTTATTCCTCCCTATCAATGGGAATACAACATACCGTCCTTGTGCAAAGCTCAATACACACCAATGATTGCAGTTGAAGTGGCAAAGCTTTTCTGAATATAGGACAGAACTGAAATGGAGAAGAAATAGTCTCCTAAACATTCATAAAAATATACAAATAATTAGTTTTTATTATGTACTAGCATTGGGTATGCCCCATAGGATTTTTCTTTTTGGAATTTCATAGTTGTCAACATATTTTATTTTAGTTTGAAAATGCAAATGGTGTCGCTAATGATATCACTGAGTCCATTTTTCTGAAACCCTAGAGAGTAGTTGACACAGCAGAAATATTTAGTGTGTATATAATGGGAAGTGAGGCACTAAATCCTGAAAAAAAATGTCCAGGTGTTAATTTGCTTTTGCTTTCTTTACATTACACAACATAATTATTTGTGCAAAAGACTGACAATACTAGATACCAGGTACAGTCTAAGTGATATAAAATGTAAATGGTCTGTGCAGGACCTTTAGAAAGGCAGGCTTTGTAAATCATGCTAGCACCCCTTCTTCCAGTTTAAAGAGCTGTATTGTATATTTGGAGGACTCCTATCCCTCTTTAGAAAGCTACCCTCAGCTGTCTTCTGTGTGTGTGCCTTCTAAAGAGTGATACAGTCCCTTCATTTCATTGATGATCCTGGCAGAAGAGTTGTTTGTGCATGCTCATGTATGCACAGACAGCTGTGAAGCAGCTGAGAAAGCATTTTAGAGAATCAGGCTATTTTAACCCTTGGAGGACAGAAGCTTTGCTTATGTCCACAAGCTTTTCATCTGGAATGCTTTGCACAAACCTGTAATATAATTAGAAGAGAAGAGTTGGAAGGGATCTTGGAGGTCTTCTAGTCCAACCCCCTGTTTAGGTAGGAAACACTATACCATTTCAGACACATCGTTATCTAATCTCTTCTCAAAAACTTCCAGTGTTTGAGCATTTGCAACTTCTGGAGGCTAGTTGTTCCACTGGTTAATTGTTCTGTCAGGAAATTTCTTCTTAATTCTAGGTTGCTTATCTCCTTGATTAGTTTCCACCCACTGGTTCTTGTCCTGCCCTCAGGTGCTTTGGAGAATGGCTTGATTCCCTCTTCTTTGTGGCAACCCCTGTATCTTTTTGTAATATCTTAGACCAGGAGTGTCAAACTCGAGGCGTCACGCTGTCGTCACATGGCGTATCACGACTTTCCCCATTTTCAGGCATGGCCAGTATGTGATGCATCAAGCCCACGGGCCGTGAGTTTGACACTCCTGTCTTAGACTATTTAAATGCATTACATGCATATTTCAGAAATTCTCACATCAGGTCTGGCTGGCTGGGGAATTCTGGGAGTTGAAATTCTCCCCTCTTAAAAGTTGTCTAGGTTTAGAGACACTGACCTAGAGCCATCTACTGTTGTAAGCTAGCAGAGTAGTTAACAATTTACTTAATTATCATTTTCACATATGCAAATCCTTAAGGAAGTGTATAAAGGCAGTTCAATAAAATCAATGAAATAGCTTACTTAGCTCATACAGAACAGCATGCTCATATTTACACAGGAGTTCAGATCAGCCCCGAACTTTAGTTTTAGCTTTATCAAAGTAAAATATGCCACAGATATACATTAACATGTAATATATAAAGCTTTTATAGATGCTTTCAGATAGGCAAGCTATACTGAAAAACACTTTGGTTTGATTATAAGACATGCAGCAGTTAATCTTTAATAAGTTAACTACTTAAACATACTTTCTGTACTTTGCCAACAAAAGGTTAGAGCAGAGCACATGTTTCCATCACCATAGAAATGTAGCTGAAAATATCTTCCCCAGTGGATGTGACATTATGAGTTATGTTGTAAGATCTTTTTGTCCAGGTCAGTGACTGCTGAAATTGTGATGCAGAGAAATGAAGACTTTCATAATGATAGCAGTTCATTCAGGAAAGTTCAATTACATCTGAGACAGGAATCATTTAACAGAAAACTGGCTTAATTCATGTGGCATTGGGTGAACATGATTCACACATTATCCAGTGGTAACACAACCAGAGTGTTTCTGAACCTTGGCAAGATATGTGGACTTCAATTCTTAGAAGTCCCCTAGCCAGCTTGCTAAGTTGTCAAAGTTCAAAATACTGCACTATTGTTGTGTGTGCCTTCCATGGAGGTGAAGGAACTGAGAGCAGGCCTGAGGAGAGAGGGGTTCAGCCGGTACATTGTTCTGGGGCCCATGGAGCTCAAAGGGGAATATTTTTTTAAAAAAAATACAAAACCAAATTTTTAAAAACAGTGGGACGGTGTGTCAACCTGGATATGCCCCGGTGGAGGTGGGGGATGGTAGAGGTGGCCTTGAAGCAAAACACTCCAAAGCTGGATCAAATCAACTCATTGGAGGACAAATGGTAAGGAAGGAAGGCGTGTTCCCGCGCAGCAGTGGCAGCAATGATCGCCCCGCCCACTTCTCACCCTGTTGAAATCCTTCATGCCAAAAGGAAGGAGGTGCCACTATTAGCCTAGTTGGAGGATCTGTGCGCGCCAGCCATGCCAAAGGGTAACTGGCATCTACTTGTGGGCTGCACGGACTCCAACACCGCTTCTCTGTACTTCATCTTCAATAGCCCCCCACACTTCCTGATCTGCTTCGCTGCCCTGGCAGACCCCCCCCCCCTTTAAACAAGCCTCTCGATTGGGTTGGTTGGAAGTTATGTTGGTACAGAGAGTGACGCGAAATCCACAGGGTTGTGGGGAGGGGACAGGGAGATGTTAACTTAAAGTGTAGATGTGGTGGTCCACATTAATCTTGTTCAAGGACTTAGTAATCCTCTTGGCAGCCCTGATTGAGAGACAGAGACTAAGTGGCCAAGGTCAAAAGAGGGTTAAACACTTCTGTTGAAATACTATTGTTCTTATCCAATCCAATCTGGTATTCCAAAGGCAATATATACTATAGCAGGTAAGGATAGTGATTATAGTCCAGGTAAATATTGATATATTCAGGCAGATTTCTTGATAGATTTAAAAGGCTTATGTAGCCTCTCTTGAAAAATGAATGTAAACTTTGCTGTAAAAGATTCATGCGAAATCAGTTTCTGTACCTTTTAAGTAAATTCATAGTGTATAGGTAGTCCTTGTTTAGCGCACACACTTTAGAAACCACTCAAAGTTATGACAGTGCTGAACGAGGGGGACTTGGGGCAGGTCCTCATAGTTGTAGCCACTGTAGCATCTCTGTGGCTAAATGCTTGTGCTTTAGGCACTTGGCAACTGCAATTAGGATATCAGAGCCCTCCTGTGGTCATGTGATAACCATTTGCGAACTACACTGTCAGCTTCTAACAAGCAAAAACAGCAAAGAAGCCAGCAGAAGTTCTCAGAGGATGATCATGAGATTGTGGGTGTTGCAGTTGCATGTGTTTTGCTTAATGACAGCAACTGGGACTGCTGGAACTGCTGTTGTAAGTTGGTGTGGTCACGTAATGTCATAACTGATGGCTGTTTTTCTTAGCGATGGAGTTCCTGATCATAATTATCATTGGTGAGCAATGAGCACTTGTATATCACTGAAGTTCCTGGGTTCCTTTATTTTAATGCAAAGTGGGTGGAGTGAAACTTGTGTCCTCCCTCTTTCTTCCATTTCAGTAAATTGTCAGAAAGAAAAATATGAACAAAGAATCAGTTTCGATCATTAAAACTCCAGAAACTGCCTTCCCAATGCACCCTCTTTTAGTTTGATCCTTAACACATTGTGAGAGTCTGGTGCAACTGACAAACATTGTTCATCTTTCTCCTGAGGCAGGGGTGTCAAACTCGCAGCATCACGTTACCATGGTGTGACATTTCGTGATGTTTTTCCCTTTCATGGAGCTGGGGTGGGTGTGGCCTGCGCATAACACATCCGGCCCGCAGGCCACCAGTTTGTCACCCCTTTAAGGTATGGCAAATACCCAGCTTCCAAATACAGCAATACAAATCCTAAGATGCTTATTGGGATCATGGAAAATCTATATAAGAAAAAAAACCCACCGAAGGAAAAATAACCTGAAGATGATCATATGATACTAAATCTTTTTTAAAAAAATCTGTATCTGTATATGATCTTCTTCTCATCATCTGGAAAAGGAACAGCATCAGCTAGGCTTAAAGCCAGTTGTACAAGAATATCACGTTTCCCATTGGTTGTCCTGAACTCCCAATATGAGGACCAATTTGCGTTACTTGAAAGCTGTGAATTCTACCTTTAAACCACTGAATGTATGTAAAGTTCTTTTCCTATATGGGTTTAATACATCCCTCAGGAATTCGATTTCATTCTGAAGAAAACGTACTCTACTGACATCTTGTGGCATGAAAAGAAAGAATATATCAAACAAGCTGGGTTTGGAAATGTTAACTCTATTTTTGTAAATTCTGTAGCAGAAAAGCCTATTTTCCTGTTGAAAGGATAGTAAAAAAAGAGCCTATCAGCTTACCTGGTAGAAAATACAACCAGATAAACTAATTCTATTTTATTGCAAAGCTAGACTAATAGAAACTTGAAAATCTGAAAGTACTCTTCCCTCCTACTCCCCATTCCCTTTATAGCCTAATCAGGAAGAGATCATTCAGAACTTTTGCTCTGCCCACTATCCATCTGCAGTATCCATCTGTCTCCTATCTGACAGTTCCCTAAGATCATTTCTAAATCATCCAAGGATATTTCCACTTTGCAGTTAGAATGGCCAGTGGGGAGAAATGATTGCACACATATATACAGTATTACTGTACCAGTAATATTATCTTCACCACCAGAGAAATATATATACATTTTCAAGCAAGCAAACTCTATGTAATATTTAAAAAAAAAAAAACCCTGATGTTAAAAATGGAATACTATAAAACTGGCAAGAATAGTTTTAATTCCCTAAAGTTTAATTTGGGTGTTCTAATTACTCTCTTTGACAGCAATAATTTTTCTAAAATGGAGATAATTTTGTGCCTGTGGTAGTTTTTATTTAATTGTTGAGTTTAGTCTTATTAAAGGTCTCTTTTGGAGGAAGATTTAGTTTTAGGTATTGTTCACTTGAGTAGTCTCAATTAGAGTATTATTGATTGCTGTAGCTCTTTTTGAAAAATAGTGTTATTTTGACAGCTGGCTAAAATCCATTAACATAATATGAAACTGAAATCATGAAGGCATGATTTCCATTTTTCTTCATTACATATTCTGGAAAAAAGCTGTTGTGAATCTCCCAGTCTTCACTTTTTGTGTATTATCCATTCCCAGTATATCTTTTTCATTTCAGTCTCCACCATTGTTTTCTTTTGCTTTTGTGTAGTCAGTTTTATCTGTCACTGTACAGCTGACTGTGGAGAGATTTTGGGATGTCATCCCTTTTTCTGCTGTGTAAACTATTAAAGAATTCCACTGTCAGCATTTGGTAATAATGTGTGGCTATATTACTTTAAAAAGAAAGACAGTCCATTTGGAGGGCGAGCCGGTCTGAGTCTGACCGAACACAGGTGAGATCTCATATTAAGACGTACCTTGTGGCGATAGGGGCGGCGAAATCTTCGTATTTCTCCGCCCTTATTGCATCAGCAGAAAATCAGCCTGCCGCCCTGTTTAGAGTGACCCGCTCTCTACTTGAACCGAGAGCGCGGGATGACCTCTTGCAGGGTAGGGCGGAGGAGTTTTCCCGATTTCTGCATGATAAAATCGCTCAGATTCGGGAGGGGCTCGACTCCAATTGGATGGTCCCGGGGGAGGTGTCCGGGGCAGGTCTTGTGAGTGTTATCTGGGGGGAGTTCGACCCTGTGACCGCCGAGGGTGTGGACAGGTTGCTGGGGGGTCTGAATGCCACCACCTGTTTATTGGACCCGTGCCCTTCCTGGCTGGTTTCGGCCACCAGGGAGACGACACGAGGCTGGCTCCAGGGGATTGTCAATGCTTCCTTGAGAGAGGGGGTGCTCCCTACCGCCCTGAAGGCGGCGGTGGTGCGCCCCCTCCTCAAGAAGCCTTCCCTGGACCCAGCTATTTTAAACAACTATCGTCCAGTCTCCAACCTTCCCTTCGTGGCGAAGGTTGTTGAGAGTGTGGTGGCACGTCAGCTCCCCCAGTACCTGGAGGAAGCTACTTACCTTGATCCGTTCCAATCGGGCTTCAGGCCTGGACATAGCACTGAGACGGCATTGGTCGCGTTGGTTGATGATCTCTGGAGGGCTTGTGACAGAGGGTTCTCCTCTGTCCTGGTCCTATTAGATCTCTCGGCGGCTTTCGATACTATCGACCGTAGTATCTTGTTGCGACGGTTGGGGGGGTTGGGGATTGGTGGAACCGTCCTTCGATGGTTCTCCTCCTTCCTCTCCGACCGTTCGCAATTCGTGTTGGCAGGGGGGGAGAGGTCCACCTCTAGGCCCCTGGTTTGTGGGGTGCCTCAGGGGTCGGTCCTCTCTCCCCTCTTGTTCAACATTTACATGAAGCCGCTGGGTGAGATCATCCGTGGTCTTGGAGTGAGGTGTCATCTGTATGCAGATGACACCCAGTTGTACATCTCCACTCCGGACCACCCCAACGATGCTGTGGGGGCTATGTCTAGGTGCCTGGAGGCCGTGCGGGACTGGATGGGCGGGAACAGGCTTCGGCTCAACCCATCCAAGACCGAGTGGCTGTGGTTTCCGGCGCCCCGATATAGCCAGCTGACACCTTCGCTGGCTATCGGGGGGGAAGTTCTGCCCCCCACAGAGAGGGCTCGCAACCTGGGAGTCCTCCTGGATGTACGGCTGTCGCTTGAACATCACATCGCGGCCGTCTCCAGGGGGGCGTTTCATCAGATCCGTCGGATCTACCGGTTGCGGCCCTTCCTGGATCGGGACGCCTTGCGCACGGTCACTCAGGCCCTTGTCACCTCTCGCCTGGACTATTGTAATGCCCTCTACATGGGGCTCCCTGCGGGGAGCATCCGGAGACTCCAGCTGGTGCAAAATGCAGCCGCGCGGGTGATCATGGGGGCGTCACGTAGCGCCCATGTGACGCCTCTCCTGCGCGAGCTGCATTGGTTGCCGGTGGCTCTCCGGGTTCGCTTTAAGGTTCTAGTTTTGACCTTTAGGGCGACCCATGGCATGGGACCAGGTTACCTTCAGGACCGCATTCTGCCAGCATTCTCCAACAGGCCGGTGCGTTCCCACAGAGAGGGTCTGCTCCGGGTGCCGTCGGCCGCTATGTGCCGTCTGGCGGCGCCGAGGAGTAGGGCCTTCTCTGTGGGTGCCCCCACCCTCTGGAATACTCTGCCACCGGAGCTCCGTACCGGCACGGACCTGAGGGCCTTCAGGTGCGCGTTGAAGACCTGGCTCTTTGAGCAGGCCGGCCTTGGCTGAGATGGTTTTAATTTGGTCTCCATTTTATTAATTCTAAATTGGGTTTTAAGGGGTGTGTGGGGGGTTTTGTTAGTTTTATCAAGCAGCCGATTGAAATTTAATATTTTTTAACTTTTGTATTCTTTGTGGGGTTTTTAGATGAGCTGTTCACCGCCCTGAGTCCCTCGGGAGAAGGGCGGTATATAAATGGAATAAATAATAATAATAATAATAAAAGTCCTATCTTTAGAATTAGATCATCTGGTTTATTTGGGTAGATGAAGGAAAAGCAAAGTAAAATTGAAAGCAAAATTGTGAATGTGATAATGATGCACATGTTTTTAATTTTTCACTGGGTAAATAGATCAAAACTATGGTCCATTATGAAATCAAAGTAGAAAGCTTGTTCAGATGGAATCCAAAGGATCATTGCCATTCCAGGAAATTTGAATTTGTAGTCATTTTAATTTATTCCTATTGTTTGAAATGAACTTCCAGGAATTTATTACTGTATGAATGTACTAGGATAAAGATATGGAAATAAATCCTTTTACTGAAGACTTTGTAGAAATATTTCTTTGTCCCTCCACATCACATATTTAGACTGGAATGGTTGTGCATCTCATTTCCGCCATCAGTTTCCCACACTGTAGATAGATCTGTTTTGCTTTACACTATTCTTTCTGATGAAACTCACAAAAGTGGTTTTAAAAAAAATGCAAGCTAGCTAAAAAAAAAATTAAATTTATATATAAAATTTTAAACAGTGGAAAAGTAAAAAAGGGTTTTATTCTCATAGTTCCTAAGTTTTTTTTTAAAAAAGCCTTAGTGTTTGTTTGTTTGTTTCCCTTTATTAGTTTTACAAATAACTCAAGGCAGCAAACGTATGCAACATACTGCCCTCCTCCTATTTTCTCCATAACAACAACCCTGTGAGGTGAGTTGAGGTGAGAGAAAGTGACTGTTCAAAGTCACCCAACTGGCTTTTGTGGCTCAGGTAGGATTGGAACTCACAGTGTCCTGCTGGTGTCTTAAACACTAGACCAAGCTGCCTCAAGAGTTGGATAATGTTGAATGTAAATGTGCCTAGCAGGATAACCAGTCTTATCTCTCCAAAAACAGGCTGCCCAGGCTTTCTTTCTCCAACTCAAGTTTGCAAGTTCCCTGTTCCTCAGGCAAGTTCACAGGGGTAAGTATGCAATGACACAGAAAGATAAGTTGTCTTATGTCTCTGCAACAGTGGGAGAAAATGGAATCCATGTTTGGCATCTCAGTACAGGTGGCCATGATTGGCTTCTCAGTACAATGGCAATGGAGCCATTGTAAAGTGATGATGGCCATAAGTTGAGGCATCTGTGTGAGTGGATCAGATTGTACAACGTTTTTTGCAGCAGTTGTTAAATTAATCCATGTATTTCCATTAATGGATTTTTTTTTTGCCATAAACAGGTCCAAAAACACCAGAAACAAGCAAAATATATAGTAGATTGTGGTCATATGGCTGCAATACATTATAACTGGCTATAAAGGTGAGCTAGTTATGCAGTGCCAAAAATGCAGTCATGTTGACTGGAAGGCTATGTAGCCATTGGAACTGTAGAATCAGATAAGTAGCATTTGAAGGTCCATTGTAACTTCAAATAGTCACTAACTGACTAGTCCTAAGTGAGGACTACCTATATATGCTTGTAGTGAGGACTGAGATGATGCATATTTTGAAAATTGTGTGACCTATCTCCTAAAACAAATTATGTGATTATTTCACAAGATGAAGAGAGATTCAGTCACTGAAGATAATTGGCTTATTACAGAATTCAACTGCCCTGTTCATTAGAGATTTTTTTCTGATTCAGTTGGGAAGGAAAATGTTGGGCCAATTTTCATCAGAATTCTAGGCTAAGAGCCATTTGAAAGCAGCAAAATCAGCAAATGAGTAAGAATAATGTTGTGCCGAAACATCATTTTAGGCTTAAAGTTATGACTGGCAATATGTAGTTCAATCTATTTAAATAATTCCAAAAGACTCCAAAACTCAAAATCTTGAAAAGCAATAAATATAATGTAGCACTAAAACATAAAATTATAAAAACTGGTATTTTCATTCCGGGGTAAAGGCTTGCTGTCTTGAAAATGCAAGCAAGATAGGGGCTGCATATAGCCCTGGGGAAAGAGAATATAATTGTGGGCCTGGATCTTGGAAGAAGAATTACTCAGAAAACCCTCTGTAGATGACTAGATTAATGGAAGAACAGAGTCTAGTCTGGCAGGACATTGCTTGATGTAATCCATTATTACATTGTATGAGCTCCAAACATAATTAACATAATTTGGATTGGCTCTGAAAGCTTCCCGGCAACCAATTTTAAAAAGCTGTTATTATAGACTGGTGCAATTGCCATGCCAGTAACTTTACTGCTCTATTTTTTAGTCTCCAAATATTTTATTATGGGTTTGCAAAACCAGGTGAAGCATACATGAACATGTTCAGCAACATTCCACAGGTAACACAGTGATACAAGAAAAGAGGGTGTATTTTATAAGCAAGCAACAAGAAGCTACAGGACTATGTAATTTTATTAAACATTGCAATTAAAACATTGCAACTAATACAAACTAAGAAAATCAAAAGAAAAAATTCTAAGTGAAGAAAAAAGAAAAAATAGACAAAAAGAAAAGAAATACAGTATATAAACTAATGACTTACACTTTCATCATCAAGGATAAATAATTCTAGTAACCAATCATCTTTTAAAATATGACAAATGATCTGTTCTTCCTATATCCCATTTCTTATGTTTACAAAGATTCTTAACTCCTCATTGCTTAGTCTTGATCAGCAAAAGTCCATTAAGGGTTGCTAGAGATAACAGAATATCTATTTGAATCAAATAAACCCACTTTTGTTCCTTCCTTTTACCTTTAACTATCGTGATCTTTAATCCCTTCAAATAAGGATCTAGATTTCATTGCTTGTTGGTTTCAGTCTTACAAAATTCTGCAAAACCTTAACATGTCTCTTTTGTAAATCGAATATACATATAGTTATCCATATCACTTTTTTGTTTTATTATTGGTATACCATCCCTTTTAAATTATTAAGATATCAGCCAATTTCATTTGTACAACCAGCATAGCATCTTTTTCCATATCATTCCTGTTGTCTGTCATTTTTAAATTAATTTTCAGATCAGTCTCGTATATGGGAGAATTATTTATGAAAGATGGCATTAAACCAGACCAAAGTAGACAAAATGATAAATCAGAATGAGATTCAGAGTATCATAGAATTGATAAATTATTTCTCAGGATTCATTCCCAGCTTTGCTATCTGCACTACAACTCTGAAGAAATTTCTGGACTATAGCATATGACAAGGACCTAAATTACATAATACTCTAAACATAGCATATGTTTTTTTAGTTTCAAGATCTTAAAAGAAACAGTTTCTACAAATGCTACTGTGCAAATTACATGGAACAGATATGTAATCTAGAAGTGGAACAGAGCGTTCAACACTTTTGCGTTTTATACGATTACATTTAAAAACCAAAATGCAAGCAAATTGGTATTTACCAAAGGTTGACTCTACCCATGTCATGGAATAATAGGTTGCTTATAATATGTTAACCTCCTTTCAGTTCCAGGTTAGAGATGAATGTAAGCTGACTCAGTTCATCCATTGTGTTGTTGCATCCTCTTTAATGAAAAGCATAAAAACTAAGGTAAATTATGTAAGATTAAAAGATGTCACTTAAACGGATGATAGAAAATGAAACTATTATGTGGTTTCTACAGTTTTTAACTGTGAATTTCTTGGAGTAATGTAAGAAAGTCTGAAATGAATCTTTCTTGAGTCCATCAGCAAACTGGATTAACCTCTCCATGACTTTTGGCCTAAAAAGTCACTTGATTGTGAAGTAGGTGGCTATATAAATATGATTTATAAACAAAATAAACAACCTTCACTGGATTACAGCAAGAATAAAATGGAATTGTATGTGCATATGTGAAGAAAATAATACATGGCCTTTTAAAGCACTTTTGTAAGAAGGAAAAATAGAAATGTACAAAAAAAGTTACTAAATATATGGATATTAGTATACAGCTTTCTGTTATGAACTGTGAAAAGCTAGATTTTTAAAAAATCTTTTGAAATGGACATGTCTCAAGGCAGGCATACAAAGTTCATATGGATTCTATATGCTGTCCACGCAACATTAGAAATAAGCATTGAAAGGGCACATGGTATAATGAACATGTTATAATTCAGTAATGCTTTAGAGTGCAATTCACATTGTTGAATTTTTAGAAAAATCTACTACTCTATGTAGTTCAAGCTATACACTAAGCAAGGGAACAAATACTCTCAGTATCCAATTTAAGATACAAAAAAGGTGAACAGTTATTTGTCAAGTTAAAATCAAAGATAAGATTGTGTAAAAGATTACTTTTAAAAGTAAGGAATAACTGCTGGTGATCTTGCAGTACTTCTGTAGTATACAGTATGGATTCTAAATTAAAGCACTATTTCTTGGTGCATTCTTTTCTTTAAAAGCACAAACTAAAATATGAAGTTGAAAAACTTTTCTGACAAAATTCTTTTCCTCAGTTGATTATTATTTTTTGTACAAGGCTTAAAATGTATATAGGAGAAACTGTTGATGAAGAAACTGTCCAATACTATATAATTAAGTAATTTGATTTTCAGGTAAATGGAACATGATTATGAAACTTGCAAATTTTACTTTCTGTCTCATGTTTGTATTTATTTATTTGATTTGTCAATCATTTACAAGATAATAGGTATAAGTATAAACATGAGTAATAATACAGGAAATAGGTACAAATAAATGGGGACAATAGGACAGGGACGGGAGGCATGATGGTGCACTTATACACACCCCTTACAGACCTCTTAGGATGATGTTACTGCTTCCAGAAAATCTGTCTATTTCAATTCAGAAGCACTAACTTCTCTTTTGGGATCTTTGACTTTTCTCTTCCTCACTAAAAATATTTTGAAATATTTTATTCTGAAATGATATGTATAGTTCTTTCAATTTAGAGAAAAGTTTTGGTTTATATTCAAGTTTCTGTAAAATTATGACATTACTTTCCTTAGGCCTAAGCCTCATTTGTAAAATGGGAACCTGATAGACCACTTGGGGTCGTGGATATCTTAATTAATATATGTAAAAACATTAGCTGAGATTATAAATTGTGTTAAGCATATTGTGTTTGGTTTTGGTTTCTGATACTTGATAATCTTGTCTGAGCTCCAAGAATGCTTCAGACTTGGATGGAAGTTTACAAGGAAACATCAGAATTGTAGGCTATTTCAAAAAACTGAAAAAGCATTTCCAGTATGTGGCTATATCCATGAAATCACCAGATGTGGCACTTATGTTGAAGACAAACCACTAGAATATAAAATAAGAGCAAACATCACTCCTTACTAGTATTGATGATGTTACTTAGTTTGGGTAATGAAATGTCTGCAAGAAAATAATCTACGTCTGAGAACACCAAGGATTACAACCATACTAATGAGATATGGTTGAAAGTTGACCTGTTCAAGGAAGAGACTGATCTTTGATAGTTCATGCATGTAAATTTCATTCTGTTTCTAGATTTCTCTTTAGTGCTAAACAAAATTTGGTTCTTGACAAAGTCATAGTAACTGATTCATATAATACTAAGTCATAAACAATGACTTGATACATACAAGTAGTCTTTGAGTTACAAATGTAATGGAGCCTGCCCATTCCATTCATAACCCAATGATTTGTGGGAGTGAATCTTGTATATTGATTGGAATCACTCCTTCCTTTCGCTCACACATTTGCTAATCGAATGCGAGGCTCGTTAAGTGCACGAGGTATTTCAGGGTGAGGAAGACCATGGAACAGGCCATCTGCCTAAAACTACCCAAGGCCTCCCTGACTCACTGAAATACCTCATGCTTCCCACAATTGCTTTACACACCAACCTGCCATGCTAGGTCACTTATCTTGTAAAGATCTAGCAGGCAGTCTCCTCTCCAGCCTCTCAGCCGCGTGCACCCCTCTGCAGTTCCATTTGGCCCTCCATGGGCCTCTCCAGGCCTGTTGCAGGTTGAAATGGAGTTTCCTTAGAAACTCCATTTTGGCCTGCAACATGCTAGGTGAGGCCTCTGGAGACCCAAACGAAGCATCGAAGGAGTAGATCTGCCCTTGGAAGCTCCATTTTTACCGGCAACGTTCAGGACGAAAGTTGCAGAGCCTCTGTGCTTGTTCGTAAGGGTGAACAACTGCCATGGTGTTGCAAGATTTGTAGTCTTGGGACTTGTTCGCAAACGCTAGGGGACACTTATCATATAACTTTAAATGTTCACTAAGGGAATGCTCATAATCCAGGGATTATATGTATTAGATCATGTACTTCTTAGATATCCAAAATGTAAATGAATAATGATCAAATTTCTTGCACCTCATGATTTATTGTTTTATTTTTTGGGAAAAAACATTGTTAATGTAAACATTGAAAAAAAATCATGTGAAAATTGTGCATTTATTCTCTTATATTTTACTATAAGATAAGCCGTATAGTATTTATAGATCATTATTATCTTTCATATCCATTATTTTCTTATTTTTCAACTATTCATGAATTATTTATTTCACATTATATTCACATCTTTTCCTTTGACTAAATGCTGCTTTTCAAGATTAAATTGTGATTGAGCTACAACTTAATACTCCAGATAAGATTGGAGGTTAATTTATTTATTTTATTTAAAAGTTATAGTCCTGGTTTATGACAGGGAGAAAAATAGACTGATTTCAAGTTGGCAAAGGAGAATGAAAGGATGTTTATTCTTCCTGTATTTATTTAACCTTTATACCAAATATACATTAATGGAAGCTGGATTAGAAAAAGATGAGCGTGGTTTTAAAATCAGAGGAAAGAACATCGATAACCTGCATTGTTTTTTCATTCTATGTAAGCAAAAGTTGAAGCAGGAGGATAGGAAGAATATTGATGCTTATAACATTAGACCATTATAAACCACCCTTTTGAATATTTGATTATTGGAAAATAATTCCATGGTTACACTGGGAAAATACATTGTAAGATGGCATTTTCTTTGAAGCCATATGTTCCTTACCAAGGCTGGTTTAGTCAGCAAGATATTCACTTTATGTAATATATCATGATTTATTTCTACATGAGGAAAAAAAAACAGCTAATCTATATTTACTGGAGCATAAAATTGAGATGATGATTTATAGTACACATTCCCTTTTCTAATTTTTATCAAGACCCAAGATAAAATAAATGAGGTTAAAAAAAGCTGCACAGCATAAAAAATTATTCTTATTCAAATAATAAGCTGTGAAGAATTTATTTCTTACACTTAGCAAGGATTGGAAATAAGAGACAACCCAAATAACCAGCATCTTTGGGAGTCTCCTAACCTTGACTTTGTAATGTTTATATTCAGACTATTTTAGGAGTGCTTCATCTATTATAGTAGAAAGATTCTGCTCAACATGATACTTCCCCCCCCCCACAATATACAAGGCAGGAAAAGATATAGGAATCAATCATTTCTTCTAAGCTGTATGTTTTTGTGCTATGCAGATAAAGAAAAAAGGGCAAACCCACTTCAAATACTATGGAAATAAAAACAGAAAAGTACTACCTTTTTAATGCATGTGCTGCTCCTTCTTTTACTTACACAATAAAGAAGGCATTTTAGCAGCTTTGACATATTTTGTCTCCTGTAAGCCAGCTTCTTGCTCTAGAAAAACAAATCCGTAGTTCAAGCTGTACGTTATTTGTGTACATTAAACAGATTAGAAATTATAGCTCTTTATTATGTACATATCTCCAGATGCTTGAGGTTAAGTTGATTAATTTAAGTATTATATATAGGATATGATTTCTGGTCATCATCTTCTAAAGATGTTCATGTTTAGAAGAACAAAGCAGGTGATATAAAGTTTTGGATGCATACTCATGAAGGGTGCATTTTGTTTCCAGAAGTGCAAAATGGTAACAATAAAGACTGCAAACAGCCCATAAAATTAAGATTCTTCTGTGAGATGGTTCTCCCATGGCACAACGGGTTGCATCCAACTTTCTGTTTACTTGAACTGGGCTCTTGTTACATTTTAGTATCTGCTCATTGAACCCTGTTTTGTTTTTATATTTCCTGCTGTTATCCTGTTGGTAAAGGTCAAACAATCACTACAGGAAATGGGAACAGGGAGGAGAATGGTTGGAAAATAAAATGTTTTCCAGCTTCCTCTTTTCCATTGCTTTCTATACTTCGACACACCCATCCCTCCCTTTCACCAAAGAATGGTGTACAAATTCAACCAATTTAACTTTTGGAAGGGGGGAACCTTTAAATTGAGTCAGCATCCCTGAGGTATATTTCCCAGGTATGCTATTCAGTGGAAATGCTCAATATTGGCATGGGATCATCAAGGACATGCGGCTTTGAATTTGTATCCACTACTGAGTATCTGGGTTAAAGATTTCCAAAGCAACTAAAACAAATTCATTCCAGTCACAACACCCAATTTAGAACAAAGAACTCCCACTGAAGACCAGTGAGAATTGAAATGACTTGTGGGATAATCTGTTCCCAATATTTTTATATATTAAAAGATCAATGTCATTTATTTACATATATTTCTAATAGATTTCAATTCTTTTAAGTAATAGATGTGTGGTATATCTGTCAAGTTGCTTCCATAGATACATTACAATTTTAAGTGTAATGCTGTAGAAAGTTTTGTTGATAGACTATTCCCATAATTTTTTTGACTATTTTCAAACTCTGACATATTTTAATTGAATGCAACAAGGTATTGCAAATCTAGTAATACCCATAAATTACTGGGCCACCTAATTATTTTCTATTTTTATACTGTACTTCAATCAAGTTCCCAAGACTGCTTACAAAAGCAAAGCATTATTAATGACATTTATGTAATATGTTTGCATTAAAGTATAGAAATTCAATGATAACAGATAAAAATCTCCACAAAACATTAAAACATTTAAGCTGCAGTTCCATAATTGAATAGGACAAATTAAAAAGCCAAGAGAAATGTATACTTATACTGAGAGCTTTCTATAAGATTGGTACAAAAGAAAATTCTCTCCTGTATGCATGGCAAATGCCCCCTTTGATTAGCCAGATCCTGTAAAATCTCCCCATGCAAGTTTTAACAATTGCTCGGATTAATTGTTGGTAATCTGCCAGAGAACGAGGCTCTAAGTGGAGAAAACATTTTCATATCTGGGCTGCGTAGTAGATGGGAGTTGCTGGATTGAACTATGAATGGATGCCTAAATTGAGCAGGACAGAACTGAAAGATGGATGGAATTAAATTTTTAAAAATGAGTAAAATTCCAACAATTAAAAATCCAAGAAATAAACTGCTGAAGGAAGTATTTTAGAGAAATGTGTGGGAATGATAGCAGTGTGCTGAAGATTGGAACTAAAATGAATTCTATAAATGTCAATTACACCACCATCTAAAAGAAAAGATGAAAAAGAAATTATAAAGTGAATGTTGAAAAATTGTCAAGCTACAGGTGCAGAGAGCAGAACTGAAAAAAATATGAGAACATGGCTGATATGAGAACATGATTGCCTAATGAGTCACAGTGCACGAACATTTCTACACTGTATGTATATCTCTGCTTGAGGGCTGAAATAGTGCTGTTACTATTCCCCTACACAAAGGGGAAAGGTAACATTGATGAATACCACACGACAGGGAGATAAATTTGTTAAGTGTGTCTGAAAAACTTTTGGGAACAATTATTATAGAAAGGATAGAAAAGATGGGAAAAATAAAACATAGGAAGTGTAGATTTTTCCATTTCAGCAAGACACAGAGAAATATATGAATATAAAGGTTTATTTTATTTATGTCAAATTTTATCTACCTACCTATCTAGCTGTCTGTCATGGAATTCCATGCCATATAAGGCATGTAAAAAAAAGAGAAGGTCAAAGAATATGAGGCAGACCCAGAACATGGAGAGGCAACATCAAAGACACAATACAACAAAATCAATTAATAATGGTTGAGGCCACCAGAAGAGCAAGAACTCTGTATTTCCCTCGACACCCAAAGCAGTAAAAGAAGAAGTAAAGACAAAGATCTGTCTGTCTGCCTACCACATTTTAAAACTGACTATTTTCTTCATAGAAACCTTATGTGGACTTGAGTTATGGAATGTTTTTCCAAATCTGGAGTTGTGTATGTGAAGAGCAGTGGATGCCCTTTGGAGCACTCTGGCTAGGAGGAGAATATACAAATGTGATAAATATGTACCTAAATATATTTAGAAACTATTTTTAAATTTCTAAAATAAAAATGTAGGTAGAAATGCAAGAAATTAATTAATAAGTTTCTGTTATGAACAAAAATAATGTTATATTTTGGCCCAGCTAAATCTGCTACAGAACTCTGAAATTGATATATGGGATACAAAATTTGGAGGAGGATTTGGATTCCAATATAATTCATGCAACATTAAAAGTAAGTATTTGAAAGATACATGACTAATGGTATATGTGATAATTTCAGTAGTATGGAATTCACATTGTTTAGATTTGTTTGGTTTGATTGTTGAACCTAATAAGAGTGATACGTGATGGGTGTAAAGCAGAGGTGAAAATAAGGGGTATGCTTGGAAAATGATTCAGTGTTGAGGCAGAGAGTAGCACAAGAATGTTTAATGTCTCTTGATGGCTTCATGTATTTATGGATAATATGTATAAGAAATTTAATGGAGATTTAAGAATATTGTTTGGAACATGAAAGTATATGTTAATTCGTATGCAATTGATGCAAATTTATCGGCCAAGAATTGAAATCATTTGAGCCAATGTTAGATTCTGCAATGTGGATTTCAAAATTAATAAAAGAATAATATTTGGAAAATGGAACCAGTATGTTTGTTATAAATGGCAAAAGAAGAGCAAGTTGATGGGTTTGCATGCCTAAAAACAGAAAAATAGTTGAAAATGTTGTAAGATGTACAGATGTTGGTAGAAAGATCGGGTATAAAATATGCTCTTTTGCAAGCATTTGTTGAAATATGGAAAAAAAGCTGTTGTGGAAATGTGTGCTTATTAGATGAAAAAATAGTTATGTATTCTAGAAGAAACATAAAAGTAGGTGGAATGCAATGGGAATGGGAGATTTAAGATATCTATGTAATAAAGCAGGAAGAAATGGGTAAAGACAAGAATAATTACTAGGTATGCTACAAATCTATTTTTATCAATGAGAGATTAACCATGAGATGAAAAGTCTTTGGGCTTATCAAAATTTAAGAATGTAGAACTTAATATTTATAAATTGTAGTTCAGTTTTTTCACCATGAATTCTTTCAATTAACCATGAATAATTATGCCATTGCAAACCAAGACTCAAAATATAGTAAGCTATTGTTCACAAATGATAGGCTATATCAAATTACAAAATGAGCCCATACAGGAATTTCTGCAATAGCAGATAACATTTGCTGTGATTACATGTCATTTTTAAAAAATGAAATCATTATTTATTTAATCAATTTATCTTGACTTGCAATGTCATTGAGCCATAAACTACATACAGTGCTGGGTTTAAGCTAGGTTAAACATTCCTGTTTCAGGGTGTTGTTGTTATATCCTGCATTTTAGTAATATAATTGTTATGAATAAGAAATAACTGTTTTAGATTGGGTGTCTTTCTGCAACAACATGTTGATCTACCAGTCAAAGCTTTAGTAAAGGAAATGCCATTGTCCAGGATATATATTTTCCCTTTTTTAAAGTATGATATTCTTTCCATGATGTTTGAAAAATTGTGGAGGATGGGCATAGTGCTGGAGAATTGAAAAAGGGCAAATATGTTTCTATTATCAAAAATGTGGGGAGGGAGAGAGAACTTGGGTAACTACACTCTGGTAAGCCTCATACAGATACCAAAGTTCTGGAACAGATTATTAAGAAGTTGATTTGCAAGCATGTAGAAATGAATGCATGGCTTGAATAAGTCACGTCAAACCAATCTGATCTTTTTTTTTTTGATAGAATGGTCAGTTTAACCTGGTCGGACATAGTATACCTTGATTTCAGCAAAACATTCTTCTATAAAACTCTATATGTGCTGGACTACATTGCCATTAGAGGGATACAGAGCTAATTGAAAAGCCATACCAAATAAGTATATATTTATGTTTAGCCTCTTTCTTTTTCATTTGGGCACTAAAGCAATATAGCCCAATAATCCCAATTTGTATTCATGGCATCTTATTTCAGACCAAATTCATATACCCCTTTTAGAAACAGTATTGATATCAACTTGGCATCAATGATGTGTTTTCTTGATGTTACCCTCTTTAAGCATGCAAACTGATTTTCTCCTGCTTTGGCTAAAAAACTGAAATTCCACAAGAAGCACCTTCTTCTCTTCTCTTGTTTTTGATTTTGGCACTCTTTAGTCTATTGCATAGCAGCCTTACCATGGCTATTGTGGTTAAGAAAAATGCCTGATTTCAAAACTGGGATGGATTTGAAATTCTTGATATGATTACTTTTTATGGCTGGCAACCCACTAGAGAGGTATGTTACCAAAGCAACAAGGAGACAAATGTGGCTGAAGAAGAATGTAAATGTCACCCTAATTCATATAAGGGTGAGAGGAGGAGGAGGAGATAAAGCACTATCAGACTTGCATGATTCTGATACATAACTCATTTTAATAAATGTAGTTCTAGTCTTCCATGGAGTTTATTCCTTGCTCTGGTTTACACTGAGGGCAACACTGAGATATTTTGCTTAATGAACAGCTATAAGTATTTTAAATAGGTTTTTTTTAAAAATGTCACCCTGAAAACTTTACACAAGTGTTTATAATCAGGAAGATGTCATGATGGCCAGAAAAATTTCACCTCATAAATACTGAGAGACAGAAAAGGGCCCCAGTAGTTTAATGTCTTCTTCTTTGTATTGACCAAGGGCATTATCATAATTCATGGCTCACTCTACTCTAGGAGACTGGAGACTAAAACAATCAAAGAATGGTTACAGGAACTGGGCTTGGTTAGTCTAGTAAAGAGAAGGACCAGGGGAGACATGATAGCAGTCTTCCAATATCTGAGGGGCTGCCACAGAGAGGAAGGGGTCAAGCTATTTTCTAAAGCACCCAAAGGCCAGACAAGGAATAATGGATGGAAAGTGGACAAGGAGAGATTTAACCTGGAAATAAGGAGAAACTTTCTGACAATGAGAACAATCAACCAATTGCCCTCGGAAGTTGTGGGAGCTCCATCACTTGAAACTTTCAAGAAGAGATTGGATGCCATTTGTCAAAAATGGTGTAGACACCGCTTGGGCGGGGGGGGGGGGGGCGGGGGTTGGACTATATGACCTACAAGGTCTCTTCCAACTCTGATTATGTTAAATCTGATTAGTCGGAAGGAGCCCCGATTGGTGCCTTTACTGCCCGCTCCCCGCTTTCTGACTGGAAGAAGCTTTCCCTGGTCGTTTTCCAAACCGCTTGGAGCACCTAGCGCTGCAGGGAAGCGTCCAGAAGGCCCTCGTCTGTGCTTCAGGAATGCTGAGCTCCGGGAACCGGAGTCAAGCACAGATCGAAAGCGCTTTCCGAACGCCAGGCCACGGAGGAGCCCCTGCTTATGGATCGCCTTGCAGATCCGCCGATTGCCAAAGGACTCGGCTACAGTTTTCCGGATGTCTCTGCCCTGACGCCGCTCCCGTCTCCTTGGAGTCCCTTCATTCATTTCCTCTCCTCCCATGGCATCTGGCAAATCTCCGCCCGCTGGCGGGAGCCCCGGCTGGCGCTTCCTTGCCTCTCCTCCGGGACTCTCGCCCTTTAACGCAACGCGCGGGGAACGGAAAGTGCGCTTTGTTCCTTTAAGAGTCTCCGCTCGCCCTCTCACGTGGGCGATCAGCTGACAGTGACGCTCCCGGGGAAAAGCTGCCTGTTCCTGAAACCTCTGAGGCGCTGCAGCGGGTGGTGAGCGTCTCTGTACTGCCGCTCAGCCGCCTCTTCCGTCTGGCTGCGGGAGGACGCTTGGCGGCGGCGGCGGTAGCGCGAGGAGCTCCGGCGGGCAGAGGCAGCGCCAGGCGACAAGCCCGCTGATCCTTCACGCGTCCAGCCGGCGAGGTGGAGAGCCTGACGCCCGAGACTAAGCCAGCAAGCCAGCAGAGAGAGAGCAGCTCCATTCCTCGGAAGCGCTCGGGGATTTGCGATTCCTCCCATCCTTGCAGGGCGGCGAGACGGCAGAGCTCGGCAGCACCGGGGGCTGTGGGTCGGTCTTCAGACGTTTGCAGCCTGTGTGTAAAGCAGGCTGCTCTTGGCAACCCCCCCCCCCCCACGCCCAAATCTAGTTACCCCAGTTCATGGATTATCTGGTAAGTCCCCGGCGCAAAGTGAATGCAAAATCTTCCCCCTGCTCCCAATTTAGAGCGAACCTGATTTTAACCCTGCATGCTCCCAAATGCATTGTTTATACCTATTTTCTGTTTGCCTGTCTGTCTGTCCAGAGGTCCTCAAGTCCCTCAGTATATAGGTTCGCTTTCTTGTACTTTCAGACTAGGTGGAACTTGGCTGTTGATTTTTAGAAGTCGGAAATCACCTTTTTTCCTCTCTGTGGTGCTGACAACGGGTAGTGGACAAGAAAGTTTCCCAGTTGTGCTTATGTAAACTCCTGGCTAGAAAGTGGAATGCTCCAGGCTGTGAATCTGGTGGCTTTCAGAACAATTAAAGCCTTAAATGGACTACTACACTCTCATTGGGTTATTAGGCTTCTAAAGTCCTGAACCAGGTCATCTAGCTTGGGTGCTAAATGCTTAAATTGACAGGACGCTTGAATGCATTACATTGAAATGAGTGTGAACAATTCTGTACTTAAATAATTGGGTATTTAGCAGAAAACATTTAGCAGCCTTTAATGAGAGTTGGCTTATTTGTTAAAAGAGAGAGAGATTGTATCACAGTTGTTTGCTTCAAGGTTAGAGGAGTTTAGGGTTTGTGAAAGGCCTGGCAGCTACTAATCTGAATTGCCTTCAGAACCGAGATCTTGACTCTAATCTATTCCTTAATTAACATTTTAAATGTATAACACAATGCACAATCTACCTGATTAGTGTTAAGAGAAGCACTGTGGTTCATATTAGCTTTTTCCCATGCTTTTTAACTTGCCCACCTTTTTGCCTTTCAAAAATATATACTCTTAACGATTGGGGGTTGTTTACACAGTCATAAATTACATACCATGAAAAATAATAAAAAGTTACTCTTTTGATGCACACTATGGAAAGAGATACAGACTAAAGATACTTTCAGATGAGGCATTCATTGTGCAATTAGCTTATCTGCTTCACTGTGTTTTAAGGTCTCTAGATGTAAGGATTCATTCATAATTTTCCTGAATTTTTCCCCCTACCTTTTTCTTAATAGAGAAAATGGCTAAGCTGGTTCTAAATAATATGTTGATTTGTGACATTCTCAAGAACTATCTATATTTTTTAGATAAAACTATGAAATGTTTAATATATAAAAAAATTATCTTCCAATATAAGATACACGTGTAACCTACATGTATGAAACTCAGTGTGGTAATCAGTTAATTCATGATTTCCTGCCCTAGCTTGTCTAAAACTTATATAAAATGATTTAATGTGAATGAATGTGTCAAATTACATTTTCCTGTAGTTCTGTTGAGATGAAATATGCCTTTATTAGCAGAAAGAAAGTGTTTTATTGATCTATTAGTAAAGATGCTTTTTAGAATAAGTGTGGCATTTACACTGGGAACAATATATTACCTAAAATATTTATTTCTAACTAAATTACTTTAAAAAGCAAGACTACTTTTTCAAAAAAAGCATAACACTATTAGAAAAGCACAGATTATCTTTTTATTTTGTTTCAAAAGTTTGTGGAGGTAAATTGTATTTAGCCTATGTGTTGATGGGGAAAATGCTTGCTGTATTAAGACTATGTGACACTTTTTAAAAAATAGTTTAAAGGACTGCTAGCAATTAACTTAACTATTCTGAGAACAGGTATTACTATAACTACATGAGCTGCCTGGAGGTTCCTAAAATAATATTTTTGAAATTTGTATCTGGGTGAAGCTAGCCTTTTATTACTTGGAGCAAATATTAAACTTTTTAACTGCTGCAGAACGTAATGGAAAAGTATTCTAGTGTGCAGAATGTGTTTAATTGACTTTGAAATATGTTCTTGCACATGACAAATTTACAAAATGCCCTTTGTTAAGTCTAGCTTGACCTCTTGTCCTTATTTTCTTTGTTGCATGCAACGTGAAACAAATTGTGTGCGCTTTTGAATTGCTTGTTTCATGAAAAAATATTTCAGTTGTAGCTGCTTTTATATTTCCCTCTATCCCTAACTTTTATGCAATTAACTATTTATTATATTTGTAGCAATAAAGGGGAGATTGGAATATGAATCCCTTTTCTTTGAAGTGCCTGGATATTTAGTTTGGGTAGATTGGTTTGTAAAGTTTAGAAGCTAGCCTAAGTTATAGAAGAATTTCTATAACTTCATTATGAATTTTTGGTTGTTTCCCCTAGCAAATCGCTTTAGGCTAAGAGAAAGCTAAATTTATATTCTGAATTCTTAATGATGATATTGGCAATGTTTTCTCTAACAGGACCTTCAGAATTCACTGAATACTTTCTACTTGTATTACTGCATAACAGACAACAGCTAGAGGACAATAAAATTGTTAAGGCAGATGCTGGATATATTGTTAATATTCAGCCAAAAACAACACTTGGAAAATAATATAATTGACATTCTTATTTTCAGTGTTTGCACCATTTAGAAGTCAAGAAGTCACCATAAATTTATGTGGTGCATTGATGATTGTAATGATCTTATGGCCATGCAGAGTTCTATATGCTTGTGCTTATAAGACCAAGGAAGAACAGAAAAGATTAGAAGTGTATTTGTTTGTATATCACCCTTCTAATACATACTCAAGGAAGTTACATTTTAAAAAACAAAACAAAAAGCATAATATTAAATTCCAGTAATATTAAAATCCGGGCAAAAGAACATGTTTATTTTTTACACATTGGGAGAGCCAAATGAGATCCAGTGCAGATCTCATGAAGATTCATTTCATAGGCAGAGAGCAATGGGATACAAGGACCTAATCTGGTGAACCACGAAGAAGGGCCTTGGACAGCAGGAGTGAGTTCCCATTGGCCTTGTTTTGCAGATCTTAGCAGCGAGACAAGTTTATAAAAGGACCTGGGCTAAAACTCACACAAATGCTGCTATGAGGGCATTTTTTTTCTCTATTCCAGTTGCCCATCATTCCTCCATGCTTCTTGGTATATATGTATAGTTGTAGATAACTATTTACTTACTTACTGATTTCTCAAACTTAGGTGCTGCCAATTTAATTTGACTAATAGTGACTTTCAGTAGCTAAAACACTTATAGCATGAGTAACAATTTAAACAATGAAATATATGGTAAAATGTAAACATTAATACATCATTGATAAATAATATCCTAAAATGTTGACATTTGTCTGAAATGGTATAGTTTCCAACTCTATTCTAATTCTAATTTATTCAAATTTGAATTCTATTCTTGTCCTGTTACTTTCTTAAAGTAATGATGTCCCTAAATACAGTAATCCCATGACAAATACAAGAATATCATATAATTAGTCTAATACTAATTTATTTATTTATTTAAGTTTATTTTTTCCTTTATAAGGAAAACATGGGACTTGTAATTATTAATAGAACAATGTATTTTATGTAATTCTATTGCATTTGTATTATAATTACAATTCTAATGACAATTACAATACAATTGTTGTATTGCATTTTTATTATAGTAACTGTAGGACAGATACCAGTGGCAATAACCCAGACTTGTGCTAAACTTCAACCATAGCTTGGATTGTTGGATACAACAAATGATAGCATAAAGTCGGACAACTGGAAATATATGTGAGGGTCCTGGTCAGTGAAGCAGAAGCAGTGACAGGCAGACTTTGTGTTCTCTACCAGGGTCATTCTTTAAAATAGGATAAATATATATCTTCCTTGGTTCCCTATAGGGAGAGAAACAAAGAACCATATGGCTCAGGGATTCCACACAGGCATCTCTGTTCTGAAAATGGGTGTTTTTATACTGTCCCCACAGAACTGCAGAGGGTAATGCATCCAAGCTGCCAAAGTGAAAGGCTGATAAAATTTCAGAATTAGAATTTGAGACAGATAAGATAATGGCCATTGAGAAAAATCCATAAAAAGTAAATGTTATGTTAAATGTAAACTGCTTAAACTACTTGAAGTTCAATATCTTCCTCCACCACCATCACCACCACCACCATCTTCCTAGCATTATTCCCACAGGTGCAATGTCCGCTTTTTGGATTGACAAACGCCATCTTGCATGATCAGACTCAACATTACGGGTCCAATTGGGCAATTTTCATGTCTGCATTTATTGTGTCTTGCCATCTTTGCTTTGACCTTCCATGCAGGCCTTAGCCATCTATCTTAAAGTGGAAAACAATGCAGGGAATGATGATTGATGATATTGATTGAAGATCAATATCCTGGATACATTCTTTAAAGTGACCCCCTGGCATTTTCAAGCCCTTTGTAAAATTTTCTTCTCTTGTGGATCTGGCTCTATTGGTTCATGGAGACTATTTTAATTCAACCTGGCTAACAAAAACCTAATACAGATAGTCCTTAATATAACGATCACAATTGAGCCCAAAATTTCTGTTGCTAAGCAAGAGAGTTGTTAAGAGATTTTTGTCCCGTGTTACAATCTTTCTTGCCCCAGTCATTAAATGAATCATTGCAGTTAAGTTAGTAATGTGGTTGTTAAATGAATCGGCCTTCCCATTGAATTTGCTTGTCAGAAGGTCACAAAGAGTGATCACATAATCCAGGAGACTGCAATCATTATAAATACATGCCAGTTGCCAAGTATTTGAAATTTGATTATGTGACCACTGGGGTGCTTCAGCAGCTGTAAAAATGAAAAACAGCCATACATCATTCAAGTAACTTCAAACAGTCACTAAACAAATGGTTATAAGTCAGGGACTGCAGTAGCAAAGTCTTGTCATCAGGATTTTCTTTGGAAAGCCTTCTAGCACAAGAAGATTGCAGGCGAGAAGTGAAGGCTATCCAGAATAGCTCAGTCTTCAGTACCTTTGGAAAGTCTATTCCCTGGGGGCTAAGTTAGTAGAACATGTATTCACCTCTGGAATACTTCGGGACAAATCAAAATGAAGTTAGGTGTTGCCACACACTTCTGCTTTTACAGGCTTTTTACACAATCTTTTAAAGCATGTTTACCATGGTTTTCCTCCCTTGTGTACTGAAAATATATTCACCTTAATGTCCATACAGGAACTTTCCTTGTACTTTGCAATTATTTTTCTTAATGGACTTAGTCAGTTCATTTTTTTGTAGCATTTTAATTAATTTGCTTTGCATCAGAGTTCATTTTTCTTCCATTAAAGAAAATGTGGTTTTTGTTGTATTCCATTCTACCATTAGCGTTGTGACTTCCATCAGCTCTGTCATGGGGATAGAGCTTAATACAAACCACATTTGTTCTTCCATTTTTTCAGCTAAAAACTCTTTAAAGGTACAAAATTAAAGATATAATCTGTTGTACAGTCAGCCACAAGCCAATATGCCTCATATACTTGCATTTCTTCCATTATTTCTTCCTCAATATTTCAAGATAGTTTCAGCAGGTGAGAGATAACCTTGATTTGGCTTAATACTTGAATGATAAACCTCGAAAAAATGCTAAGTTTGTAGTATAAACTGAGAATAAAAATCAGAAAAATCCTGGAAGAAGGCAGTGGCAAATCACTTTTATGTTGTTGCCTTAAAAACTACATAATGTCTTGAAAGTTGAGGTCAATTCAACTCAAGACAGTATTGCAGTATAGATAATGATTTGATATTAACTTTCCTGTTTTATGGCTGATTTGGAAGCAAATACTACCAAGACCTTTATAGATCCTGGTGTTAATTTGACAGTTGATCCTTATGCTATCAATATAATTATTTTGGCAAGAGCTTCTGCTTCTCTGTTCCCCAACACCACTTATTGGTTGTGATACTTTAGGTTTTTTATTTAGTTTAGTGTTGTGGTTAGCTGGCAGCAGGTGTGGACTGCTGAGGAGAGCAAGGACTCAGATGAGGGGCCAGGACCATTAGGGAGTGGACTGCTACCTTCAGAGATTGTGGGGGCTGGCAGCAGTGATGAGGAGGTTCCCAAGGAGCCTGTGCCTAGTGCGCGTGCACGCAGGAGTGCTCGCAGGAAAGAGCAGCTGCAACAGCACGGGCGACTCAGGAGTAAGGCTGCAAGGTAATGGCCCCTCCTTCAAGAAGATAAAAGGCAGCTGTGAAGTGAACATTCTTTGCAGGAAGCAAAGATGTTTTGAAACTCAGCCTTGTGGACATTGCAGTATCTTAAGTTGGTATTTGAAGACTCTTGTGTTGTAAAATATTTCTTATCTGTGATTCTTGGCAGTCTTGTACAGTTTTGGCAAGGTTTGTGCTTATCAAAGTTAATGAGTTTGCAGCAGCCTTTTAACCGGGGATTCGTTAGACTCATTAAAAGGTTTCTGTTGCCTTTGATTATTGTTTGTCTTATTGGAAAAGGGTTTGGGTCAGAACAGTTTAGGGCCAAAAAGGGGGATTGTATTTATTGATTCATTTTAACAATACAGGTAGCCCTCAACTTACAACTACAACTGAGCTCAAAATTTATGTTAAGTGAGAAATTAGTTAAGTTAGTTTTGCCACATTTTATGACTTTTCTTGCCACATTTGTTAAGTGAATCATTGCAGTTGTTAAATTAGTGCTACCCAATAGTGCCAATTAGTTGTTGAGTGAATTGGTTTCCCCACTGACTTTGTGCATTAGAATGTTGCAGAAGGTGATCGCATGACCCTGGGACACTGCAAACATCATCCTTGTCACCTCTCGCCTGGACTACTGTAATGCTCTCTACATGGGGCTCCCTGCGGGGAGCACCCGGAGACTCCAACTGGTACAAAATGCGGCTGCGTGGGTGGTTATGGGGGCGTCATGAAGCTCCCATGTGAGGCCTCTCCTGCGCGAGCTGCATTGGTTGCCAGTGGTTTTCCGGGTTCACTTTAAGGTTCTGGTTCTGACTTTTAAAGCGATCCATGGCATTGGACCAGGTTATCTGCAGGACCGCATTCTGCTGGTAGTCTCCCACCGACCTGTGCATTCCCACAGAGAGGGCCTTCTTTGGGTGCCGACGACTTCTATGTGCCGCCTGGCGACTCCTAGAAGTAGGGCCTTCTCTGTGGGGGCCCCCGCCCTCTGGAATGATCTGCCTCCAGAATTACGCAATAACATGGACCTGAGAGCTTTCAGACGTGCATTAAACACCTGGCTCTTTGAGCAGGCCGGCCTAGGCTGAAATGGGATTTTTAATGTAATTTAGTATTTGTGTTTTAAATTGGGATTTTAAAATTTGGGTTTTAATAATTTATTGGGGGAGGGTATAATTTTAGACAGCCTAAGATATTTAATTCTTTTTAACTTTTATAATTGTAATAAAGTTTTACGGTTGGCTGTATACCGCCCTGAGTCCTTCGGGAGAAGGGCGGAATATAAATACAATAAATAATAATAATAATAATAATAATAATAATAATAATAATAATAATAATAATAATAATAATAATAATAATAATTAATGTGGGTCAGTTATCAAGCATCCGAATGTAAAACAGGTGAGAGATATGACTGCTTCAACAGTCATAAGTGTGATAAATGGTCATGTCACTTTTTTTAGTGCTGTTGCAACTTCAAATGGTCACTAAATGAGGACTACCTTTATATATAGCCGCCCATCTCCCATCAGTGACTCTGGACAATGCACAGATGTTTAAAACCAAGAAAAGAAACAACATCTAATATAGCGGGCATCGAAACAAATTGTTTATTTGCCTGATTGAAATCCGAATCTTCATGGTCAGTAACATTTGCTGTTGACAAAATAGTTACCTTGTTTAAAGATCCACTGGCAACCATAGATTAACTATGGTTAATGTCAAATATAGTTTGATGCTTCTAACATCTCCTTTGTTTTTCAAAAGAAAAGTCCATATGTGTATGGGTTTGGGACATATGTATGTATAAAAAGAGATGCTGTTGCAGGAGCAACTTCTTTTTGGATCATTCTTGTATATTTTCTCATTTTTCTGGGGGGCCAATGGGTACTGAAACCCAAATTAATTGTGAATCTAGTTTCAAACACACCAAACTGAACTTAGAGACCTCTACTACATCACATGACCTAAAATGGACACCTAACATCAAAAACGTCATCAAAAAAGCACAACAACGAATGTTCTTTCTGTGCCAACTCAGAAAGCTCAAACTGCCCAAGGAGCTGCTGATACAGTTCTACAGAGGAATTATTGAGTCTATCATCTGCACCTCTGTAACTATCTGGTTTGGTTCTACAACCCAACAGGACAGACACAGACTTCAGAGGATAGTTAGGACTGCAGAAAAAACAATTACTACCCACCCGCCTTCAGTCGAAGACCTGTATACTGCATGAGTCAAAAAGAGGGCTGTGAAAATATTTATAGACCCCTCACATCCCGGACATAAACGGTTTCAACTCCTTCCCTCAAAACGACGCTATAGAGCACTGCTCACCAGAACAACTAGACACAAGAAGAGTTTTTTCCCGAAAGCTATCACTCTGCTTAAACAAATAATTCCCTCAACATTCTTCAACTATTACAAAGTCTTCACTATTATTACTGTTAATCTTCTCATCACTCCTTATCACCCATCCCCTCCCACTTGTGATTGTAGGACTGTAATTTAGTCGCTTGTATCCTTACGATTTATATTTACTGTTTCCTAGTATGATTTGATTGCTGATTGTACCCTATGACTATCATTAAGTGTTGTACATTATGATTCTTGATTCTTAACAAATGTATCTTTTCTTTATGTATACTGAGAGTATTTACACCAAGACAAATTCCTTGTGTGTCCAATCACACTTGGCCAATAAAATATTCTGTTCTGTTCTATTCTAACTGTTCTTAAAGTAGGCTAAACTACGAGTAATGTTGGCAGCTTAACCAATATTTGCAATAACGCTCCAGATTCAGATGATGTGATACGTCAAAACATTATTTGAGTGCATTCTTGTAGACCTCTTTCCCTGCAAAATTAGCTTCTCTGTTGCACTAAAATTGGTGCAGTCATCGTGTCCATATTAGTGATGTTCTTTTGCTCCCCTTCTAAATAATGGATTCAGAAATAGTGGCCTCACAGTATTGGGTTCTGCTCACGTTAATAAAATAGCTAGCAATGAAATACAATATTTTAAGTGTTGGTTGCCTAGACTGTGTTTAATTGTCTAAAAGCTGTTTTGAAATCTCTTTGTTGTTACTATCGGTGAAGTCTTCTTAATCTGGAAGCTCAATAGTTAAAAGAATTTGGATATGTGCATTAGTGATTCACAACTCTTGCTATAAGTTTGCCTATGAATCCATATGTAGCTATTTTATGATCAAGGAGACCAAGCAGCAGTTCCAAATTCATCTTGGATTTCCTTAGAAACTTATCAGGTATTCCTCGATTAAAACAAAAAGGAGCCATTGCTGGGAGCCAAGTTTCCCTGAGAGATGCCTTTTGTTTGCTGCTAATTTTCTCTTGAAATGCCCAGTTGGAATTCCTTGAATATATTTTGTGTTGCAATTACAGTTTAAGGTTAAACTATAACTAGGGCCAAGAATTTAAAATAATTACTCATTTTAGAGTGGGGTAGCCTGAAAGACATAGACTTTTAGTGGATTGTTAGGAGGAGAATAGTAGGAGGCATGGAAGGCATTGGCTTTGTTCTGCAGGCAGTGATGGATCATCCTTACTGTGCTTGTTGGCAGATACTGTATGGAAAAGCATAGCTCCTTTATGCCGGCTTCAGTACTTTTCACAAGAGACGATGTTCTTGTGAGAAGAGAAGCAGAGATAGAGATAGGAAAGGGCAGGAATTAACAGGGTGGAGAAAGTACAAAAGAAGAATTGTAGTACTCCTAAGGAGCTTTTAGGAGGATAAACCAGTTTTTTCCATCTCAATTTGTTTCTCTTGCTTTTAAATATATATGTATCTATGTTGTTTTTTCATTAGAAATAAAATGCCTTGAAACAAATCCTATTCCTCTTTATTTCCCCCCCCCAAAATGTAGACATTGCTCTTTCTTAAACATCAGTTCTTGGATAGTAGAGTACTCAATTAATATTCATGCAAGTATTTTTAAAGTCACAGTTGAATCATAAGCAGAGAGAGAACCAAAACACAAGAACTTACTATATACTTAAAACATGTAACAGTAGGTATTGGATAAGCTTGTTAGCTATTGTAGATATTTTTTTCAAGATCAGTATCCATCTTGTTGTAAATGGGAGGGAGGGAGATTTCTTATTTTGAAATTCTGCTGTTTTGAATATAGTAACTAAAGGAGATGCATGGTGTATTGTCACCTTTCTCTGAATTACTCAGGACATTAGAATGATATTGGCACCTTCCGGATTTTATTTATTTATTCAAATTCTATAGCCATTCAACCAAGTGATTCTGAGTGGCTTACAATTCTAAAATTCTAAAATATTTAAAAAAAAAAAACAGTAAAAGCATCTGTAAAATAAATATAAACAGCAGGATTGCTGTTCTGAGATTTCAGAAAGAGGCAGCCTTATTTCATAGCCTCTATAGTAGTGGTTCCCAAAGTGGGTGGTATTGCCCCCTGTGGGGTGGTGGGATGACTTAGGGGGGTGCTAAGAGGCAAGGGGGTGGCAGAGGAGTGCTGGAGGTGGGCCCCTCACAGGACGCAATTCAGCTTCCCCCCACCCCACTTGTCTGGCTTGCTGATGGCCGAGAAGAAGGTGACCAGGGCTGACCCATTGCTGCTTGGGTCCTGCCTGGATTCTCCACAGCTGCTGGGCCTTGCCTGCTAGGGGTGCCCTTTGCCTGCTACCCCTTCTCTCTGCCGCCCACCAACCTGCGTGCTTTGGCTAAATGCGGGCCGCCACTGTGAGAATGATATGAGTCAAGCCTCGTGAGAGCGGATCTTCCACCCATGGAGCTTGCATAGCGGCGGCCCGCACTCGGCTAAAACGCTCGGAGGAGCAGCTGGCAGATGGAGATGCAGGCAGTGTAAGCCTCGTGCTTCCTGGTTGCCTCCTGCACTCTCCCTCAGCAGCCGTGACCCGTGAGCCCCAGCAGCTGATGAGATGTGGGCTGGCAGGGAGCCGAGTAGTGATGGGTCTGCCCTGACTGGCTCACCTTTCCCTCTTGCACCAGATAAGTTTGTAGGCAGTTGAGAAAGCCCAAACTGCTGTGGTGGGCGAGGCTGAGCCTCGCTTGAAGCTCCCAGCCCTTTCCCCAAAAGAGGGAGGGGTGGAAGTCCCACCTGCGGCCCCTTTGTTGCAACCAGAAGCCTTGCCTGCCGGCTTTTCTGGGCAACGTGGGACCGGGCGTGAATGGACAGTTGCGCCCAGTCCCTGGGACTCTGGGAGACTTGTCATGAGTGATGCTGCCGGGTGACTACCTTGTTGGAAGAGTGTGTGTGTGTGTTTCAGGTGGGTTTCCTAGCTTAGGAGGAGAGAGCAAAGGAGGAAGGGAAGGGATAGAGAGAGAGAAAGAGAGAAAAGAGAGAAAGGAAGAGACAAGAAAGTAAGGAAAGAAAAGAGAAAGAAAGAAAAAAGGAGAGAGAAAGAAAGAAAAGGGATAGACAAAGAAAGAGGGGGTGATAGAAGGAAGGGACAGAAAGAAAGAGAAACAAAGAGAGGGAGGAGAAAGTGAATGGGATATATGGAGGGAAGGAGGAAAAAAAAAAGAGAGGGAAAGAGAAAGAAAGAGAGAGAGAGAAGGAAGAGAAGAAAGAAAAGAAAGAGAAAAGGGAAAGAAAGAAAAAGGGAGAGAGCAAGGAAGAGAAAGGAAGAAAAGGAATAGACAAAGAATGAGGGGGGATAGAAAGAAGGGACAGAAAGAAAGAGAAAGAAAGAAAGAAAAAAGAAAGGGAGGGAGGAGAATGTGAATGAGATATCTAGTCCTGCTCCAGCCGTGTTAGAAGGGTGTGTGTGTGTGTGTGAGTAACTCTGGGGATCATAAAATCATACATTAGAACACTTGCTAAGCAACTGGCCATTAAGCGAGGACTACTTGTTTTTGATTTGCCAGTCACATGACCATCAAACATGCCCATCTGGTCATGTGACCAGCAAGATACGTCCATCCAGCAAGCTACACCCATCCAGTTACGTGACCACCAAGCCACGCCCAAACAGTTTAGGCCACACCCACATAACTGGTTGTTAAGAAAATTGAATCCCACACCTGGGTGGGGGGCACTGAGGATGAGACGGTGGACTGAAAAAGTTTGGGAACCACTGCTCTAAAGCAATCCTTGTTTCTCCAGTTGGTATTTAGCTCCATTCATTCAGCTTAAGGATTCTAATTGTTTCCCGTGGTTGGATGACTTGAATGATTTGGACTTGAATGCTTTTCTGGAGCTAATTCTAATGAATCCTTGCTGACCTCTGAAAAACTCTGAGGTCCAGAGTCGTTGGAATGTACCAACTCTGGCATTAATTTCAGGGATTTCCCTCCCAAAGTTTCTTCCCCTGAGGTTGGTGCAGGAGGAGTTGGTACATTCCAACGACTTTCTGCCCAACTACCCTAATTTGGTCTGACTGATAAAGCTGCTTGGATGAGCAGCGAATTGTCTAAACCAACAAGAAAATAAGTCACAATGGTCAACTTTCAGACTTGTTTTTTCTAAATTAAACAAGTACTTTTATTTATTTATAATCAGGACCACCATATTAGGATTATGATTATTATTTTCAAATCCTTTTCTTGTCTGGGAATGTATATAATAGTATCTCTTCTAGTTTTTCCCCAAGCAGCCGCTTTGTAAAGTATTCAAAGACAGTAACTGGCTCAAAATCACCTGTGGATTTTGCATGGGTGGGTAGAATCTGTTCTGCAGTTTTGGGTACTTAGATAAAATAGAAATTATGGTCAGATACTTTGATCCCCATCATATTATTGCCTGTGTCGGTTGCAGAAACTCAGTTGAAGAGAATGAAAAGCCAAACCCAAAATGTCTATCATCAGGTAAGACTATGAAAGAGATTTCTGCCCTATGTCAATGGTTGTGCAGTATTTCTGCAATACCATGTCCACCTCCTTTTTAGAGTACGCCGCAGAAATAATTACCTTTGCCTTGGAAGAATTTGATTAATTTTTTTTCCTCCTGATCCTACATGATGTTATTAGATAAATAGTGAAGTTTGGCAATCAATATCTAATAACAGTTACAGTGTTTCCTTATGTAGGCATGTTCATTCTCTCCTGCAGCCTATACCTACTATAGGAGGGATTAACACTAGACAAACCATCAAGCAAAAAACAATATCCTAATCAAGAACTATCAAGAAGAAAACCACACTCCCAAGACAAGCTATTGCATTGAAACAGAGAGCAAATCCACACTCCTTAGGGCTAAAGTTGTTACCTAAGTGGGTAGTGAAATATCTGTAGTCTGCATTCAAGTAGCCAAGCTCAAAGAGCACCAAGGACTCCAAATTAATTAATATAATTAATACCATTTGCAAAAACACTTCTTCATAGGTAAATGGAAATTTTGGAGACATCAGAAAAAAACCAAAAGGACAGTCCTTTTTCTATTACCACTGTTTTAAAGAAAAAGATTCTAGATCAGGGGTGTCAAAGTCAAGGTCCATGGGCTGAATCCAGCTCACAGGGTGCTTAAATGCGGCCCTGGAAACAGCAAAGAACCAGCCTGTGGTGCCTCTGCCAACAAAAACTGAGTTCGGGAGAGTTATGCATGGCCTTCCCAAGTTCCGTTTTTGGCCGCGATGGCCTCCTGCAACCGTCTGCCAGTGAAAACTGAGCTCAGGGTTTATAAATGTATAAATGTTAATTCTTTAATGCTTATGTTAATTTAATGTTGATTAATTAATTCATGTTGATGTTTAATTGATTAAATGTTTAATTGATTAAATGTTTAATTGATTAAATGTTGATTTTAATTGATTAAATGTTATCTACAAGTAATTTAATACATTTGGAATGTTGTGATGCCAAGCTTCTGCAATTTCTCCTTTCCCTTCAGTAGAGGGAAAGCAAAGTTCCAGTAGTTCTAGACTCTATTCTTTTCATGCATTGCATTTTAAGACCTGATATACTCGTTTCTTCTTTCAGATCAATAGCAGTGGTGGGATTCAAATTTTTTACTACCGGTTTTGTGGGCATGCCTTGGTGGGCGTTGCAGAGGAAGGATGCTGTAAAATCTCCTGACAGAGGTGGTATTTGCCGGTTCTCCAAACTACTCAAAATTTCCGCTACTGGTTCTCCAGAACTGGTCAGAACCTGCTGAATGCCATCTCTGATCAATAGCTATTATATTCTGAAGCGTCAGCACATTATCCTCAGGACTTCTGAAAGGATTGGAGAAAAAAGTAAATGGCTAGTAACCAAACTTGTTAGACATTGGTCTTTCAAAACCATTTTGGGCAAGTTATAATGGCATCACTCTATAATCTTCTATTTATGGATTGGAATAGATTAAGCCATCTAGAAGATTCCTTACAGATGGAGAAATTGATAAAATACCCTATATAGGTTGAATGATGAAGGAATAATGAAATGAAATGAATAACAATGCAACTTATGTAATATAACTCAGGACTGAGAAGTCTTAGTCTTAGAATTGAGACCACTTGATCTTTGCAAGAACCTGGCATGGGCTACAGGGACAGCGATGGTATTCAGCAAGTTCTGACTGGTTCTGGAGAACCGATAGCGGATATTTTGAGTATTTCGGAGAACCGGCAAATACCACCTCTGTCAGGAGATTTTATAGCATCCTTCCTCTGCCACATCCATCAAGCCACACCTACAGAACCGGTAGTATAAAAATTTGAATCCCACCACTGTACAGGAAGTCTTTGACTTATGACCACAATTTAGGCCAAAATGTTTATTGCTAAGTGAGCCATTTGTTAAGGGAATTTTGCCCATTTTACAACCTTTCTTGACACAGTTGTTAGGTGAATATAGTTAATTTAGTAGCATGGTTGTTAAAAGAATCTGGCTTTCCCATTGACTTTGCTTGTCTGAAGGTTGAACATGACCTCGGGATACTGCAACTGTCATAAGTGTGAGTCAATTGCTAAGCACCTGAATTTTGATCATGTGGCCATTAGGATGTTGCAACGGTCATAAATGTGAAAAACATATCACAAGTCACTTTTTCAGTCACTAAATGAACTGTTATAAGTCAAGGGTTACCTGTATTGTGCAGTAGCATGTTCTGAGATTTCTGAGCATTGATTAACATTAATTCCAATCTATTGCTTAATTTTGAAGTCATTTGATGTGATTTTTGAAAGCTTGATTGTATTTAAAAGGACATTTAGAAAGAATCTCAGCTTCAGTTTGTTATTTGGAGTGAAATTGACTGAACCTTTTTTGTGGAAGAAGTGTAATGTCTCAGAGAAATAATATTAAACTCAGAGAATGATAATTGCACAATAATTTTGCTTTTATAATAAAAGACCCCATTTTTATTCACAAATATTTTCAGCCAGCTTCACAGGGTCCTGATGTTGCACTGTGTGAAGTCTGCAAATGTTCTTCAATCAGTTTTGGTTGGCATCTTTTGCCTCGAGATTGGTTTGAACAAACCTAGAAGGCTCTGTGGGATTGAATTGGGACTGAAATTTCACTCATAAGTCAAAGTAGGCATCCTGCTGATTGGACCCGATTTTACACAAATATTTTTAATGGTGATCCTTAAGGAAATCATGCAGTAGTTAGTCCAAATCACGTGGTCATTAAGTGAATCACACGATTATAATTCTGAATCGAGCAAAACCTGCAAACAAGATTGTAAATTGTGATCATTTAACTGCAGGACGTTGCAACCACTTGTAAATGTAAGCAGGTTGCCAAGTGCCTGAAATGTGATCATATGACTGCAGAGAGGTAGCTGACATTTTACAATAGCTGGAAGTGCTTTACAGGTCATAAAGCATTTTTTTTGAGGCCACTGTAACTTTGAACAGTTATTAAACAACCAGTTCAGAGGTGGTATTCAGCAGGTTCTGATCAGTTCTGGAGAACCGGTAGCGGAAATTCAGAGAGCCAGCGAATACCACCACTGGCCACCCTGCCCTCATCTATTCTCTGCCTCTTGAGTCCCAGCTGATCAGTTGTGTCTTCTTTTGTTGCCCTGCACACGAGAATGGAGCTGGAAAGCAGGTTAGTGGGGTGGGAAGGGAATGGGGATTTTACAGTAACCCTCCCCCAGCAGTGCAGTGCAGTGGGAATGGAGAATTTACAGTATCCTTCCCCTGCCGCACCCATCAAGCCACACCCACAGAACTGATAGTAAAACAAATTGAATCCCACCACTGAACCAGTTGGAATTCAAGGACTGCCTGTATGTCTAAACCAAAAGGTCTCATGCTTATTTTCTAACCAGCCAACATACTGAATTACTGTTTATTTTTAATTTATGTTTCTAAATTAGAGGTGTCAAACTTGATTTCATTGAGGGACGCATCAGGGTTGTGTTTGACCTCGGGTGGCTAGGGTCACACAGCCCTTCCAAGCTGTATTTTCTCTGGCAGAGGCACCTTGAGCCGATCTTTCGCTGTTTCCAGGGCAGCCCCACAGGCCTGATCTAAGCACCCTGTGGGCTGGATCTGGCCCGCAGGCCTTGAGTTTAGATAACAGATAATCAGAGTTGGAAGGAATCTTGTAGGCCATCTAGTCCAACCCCTTGCCCAGGCAGGAGACCCTGCACCAGTTTGACACCTCTGCTCTAAATTGATAGAAAAGGACACACTACTTTTCAGCTTGAACTGCAGTTTTTTTCAGTCCTGACTGATAGTAATATTTGAACATGTTAAAAAGATGTATATGTTTCTCAAATATCACTTTTTGAAGTGCAGTAATTGCAGAATTGCCTTAAATAAAAAGGAGCAGGAAGTTCAGCTCCATTCAATTTAGACTCACAAATAAATGTGAGTCTGGGAAGAAGAGAGGTAGAACAGGATATTTATTTTATACGATTCTTTGATGTTTCATTTGTAGTTTCCCTTCAGTTAGCCATATGGAAAATGGGAGATAAAGCTGAGCTGAAGGAGTTTGCACTACAGACATACCCAATTCCTATAACCATTCTTCATGTTTTAGTCTCCAGTTCCCTAAGCATCTTTGTTGCTCTTTGTACTCTTTCCAGAGTAGATGTAGAACTCTGCAAGATTAACCCTTTTTCAGCCTGTGGTTTAATAATATGCTTTGATTCATCGATTCATTGGTTTATGCATTCCACATGTAGCTTGTGTGCTCAAGCTAAGAAGTATTTAGAAATTTCAGGAGATGGGGTGTATATATAGGGATGAGTGTGTATATAGTTTGTATGCATGTACATATAACAATTACATCCTTCCAGCTTGTTTCCTTTCTCACTACTGCAGAAATAGTCTATGGAGTTTTCTTCCTTGTGAGCTGAGTATGATGCTCTTTTTCTCTCAGTATTGTGAGTTGACCTCCACAGCTTGCTCTAAATAGTTTTTTTCGCTTATAGGATATCGGCTCTCTCCCCCCAAAAATGCCAAAAATGTATAAGAAGTTATATAAGGCAAATTTGATGGATATTCTTTTAGTAAGAAATACAGTAGTTTCCATCTATATTTTGAAACTTGATGACATTTGACGCTTTTTTTGCTACCATTTTTATGTACAATCTCATAAGATATAGATATTATCCTGGAATTATGGAATTTTACAATTATGGAATTTTATGGAGGGTTTTTTTTTTCAGATTACCTCCTCCATTTGGAACCTTTCAGGGTTTTTGAACAAAGCAATATTTTCAGAAGAATCTCTTCCCATTATTCTGAAGATATTAACAGGAAATGCTAGAGGGCAAGGAGAGTTTGCAAACAAAAAACACACACAACAGTTGCCTTTCTTCAGGCATATGTTATGGAATCTTACACCAAAAGACCTGTGTGAGTAGAACATCCAACTGGAAATCTGTGTCTCTAATACAGGAAAATTTGTTGTAGATTATTTTTTTAACAGACCAGCATGCAGTAGAAGTGTCGAAGATGGACCTTGGAATGTAAAATACTACTCCTTTAATGTTGTTGCATGTGTTAGCTTTAGTTCTGTAAAGTGTTAACTTCAGTTTTAGACTTGCAGAAACAAATAGTCACATGCTAGCTCCCTGTGTTTATTGCTTATTGACTCTTACTTGTAAACTACAGGATTCCAGAACCTGGAGTGCATAATGACAATAGAGTATGATTCTCTCCATGCTGCTTGTTTGAAAGTTTTGCTAACGGGGCCTGGTAGTCTTGAATTTTTAACTTGAATCAGTTTGTGAATGCAAATATTTTTTCTCTTTCATGCTTACCATATAAACACCTTGCAGAAAACTGCAGTAAACTGTAAGTAAATGAAACTTGGAAATGATCCAGCATTGAAAATCTTAGCTAGTTATTGACCTTTTTCCTCTTACAAAATCTTAACTAAATCTCTATTGGCAAAACCCTATAATTTAGTCTCATGTTTCAGCACTTTTTAAAGTTAGATGTTTATAATACCTAGGTTTGATATTTATCTGTTCTGTGCTGCTTGACTAGGATTAGTCAATGTTTGGTGATTATGGAGATTGCAGATCAGTATATTAAAAGGCATCAGGCTTAGAAAAAAATTTGCTGTGAAGGATTCTTATATTTATAGGTTCAGGAAGAGCTATAAATGTAAATGGTATGTCCCAAATCATAGATCACATAAAATATAATTCTATTTTACTATTCAGAAACATAAATTGGTCCATTATGGTACAGATAATTTATTATTGATTTCACCGATTCATTAGTCTAGGGACAGAATCTCCATTTTATCTAAACATCTATTTAAAAACAGAAAAAAGAGGAGGGGAATGGCCCAAGGAAAGCCTTAATTTCCTGCTCAGAAAAAACGTATTTTGTGCTGTTCAAGGGTTGAGGGGAGATCCAAACTTGAAATAAAAAGGAAATGTTTGATGTGAGCATTTTGGACATCTTGCCTCCTGGAGTTATGGACAGCCATTTGTCTGGGCTTAAACTCAGTCATTTAGAAAAGAAGAGCCTTCAACTTCATTATTAGTGAAAGGAATAACTTTACTAAAGATAAGTGGTTACAAGCAAGGTAAAGCCAGGTCTGGGGTTTGCACACGAAATCTGCCCGTTTACTTTTCCCTTTTTCAGTTTCCCTTCCCCCATTATCTGTTTAGTGTCCAATGGAATTCAAACAAATTGTTTTGGTAACTGTCCTGTTTCTTGACAGGCTTGGTAATGCTCTGCATTCCATTCCCATGCTTGTAGCCTTGAGGTCAGATAGCCAATGTCTCTGCCAGTATTCAGTGTCGTTTCGGTTTCTGACTTTCCTCCCTCCATGTATTAGCTCCCCTTTTCCTGGGGCTTATGGCAGTTTGGTATCATGGAGCAGAGATGAGGCGGAGCAGGATGGCACCACTGTTCGTATTCTAGGCAAGAAGTAGAAAGTTAAAACATGAAGACCTCAAGGTCCTTTCCATCCATATATTTCTAGGATTCACCCCAGGGTGCCCACCTTGTCTTCTCCAACAAAGACAAGCTGGCCAATGCAAGATGGAACAGGAAACTGGCATTCCTCATATCATTCTGGGTAAGAGGGTAGCAGAATTACGGTTGGCATAGCAAGTGGTCCAGTTGGATTGTCTCATATCTTTTACCTGATGTCTTCCCCATAGCCTTATATAGGCAGAGCAGACCAGTACTGGTAGGTGCTCCAGCCTTACTAGCATTGTGGATGTCTAGTTTCTTCTCTTTCAAATACTTTTGGATAATTCAAAGAAAACTGCTTAGAGGTGCTCCAGTTAGAATGCCTGTATGATCGCTCTTGTTCTAGAGGAATGGCGAATGTGAAGAAATAGAGATCCTCACCTTATTACTGACTAGGAATCATGAGAATTGAAGTTTGGCACATCAAGAGTTTTCAAGGTAGGGACACCTGATAAATGAAACTCTTAGTTGAATATTGGTGATGTACCTTTGATTTTTCTGAGATACGGAAAAAAAATGTGGAAGAAACTTTGGAAATTTCTCTATGACTGTTGATTTGGCTTTTAGCCTTTATTTGTGTACCTGTCAAGATCATGACCACACAGAAGTTCCAATTAAACTGATTTATTACTAATCATACCTATAAACAAGAATCTATTCAACTAACTGTTAGCACTTTCTCGGTTTAGGTAAAGGTCAATGGAATTCAATTGGGGTTGGACTTAGTAACTTTGTGGCTACATAGAGACTGTAGACTCATTTCTGTTTTGATGCTGCCCCCAGGTTTACTCCTTCTCTTACATCACCTTTATCTAATATAGCAGAAGGAAAGTATATAACAAAAGTTAAGAAAATGCTCAGGAAGTTGAATTTAATTCACAAAAGCTTTAATAATCTTATTTTCAGGGTGAACAAAACAAAATGTCTATTTGTTTAATTTTTCCATTAGAAAACTAGGGAAGTTTATATGCATTATTATCTTTTTAAAAGTTGTTCAGTAACACTTTTTCCATTAATGAAGTTGCCCCTTTATCCTATTTTGTTTTCAGTTGGAAAACATAATTCTTGTAACAATTGCCAACAGGGTGAATTCACTTGGGTATTGAATAAGAATTGAAAATGAAGTTATATAATCATTTTTTTTTGTTGACTTCCCTGCTAAAATAATAAATCTGAACTTCTTGTGCTAGATTTTGTTGTGCTGAACTTGGAAAATATGGGGAATACTTTAGTATTATGTGCATATTTTTTAAAAAAATGTTTCATAGAGGAGTTTCAAATGAGATAAATTAAATTGCAAACTAGAAATCAAGATTGAATTAAGGAAATGCTTTATGCTCATTAGGTTTTTACTTTTTAAAATTCAGTCTTGCATATAAAATATATGTCTTTAAATAAGAACCAGAACACTGCTGTAGAATTGTTCCCTGGACAATTTTAATTTAATTGACAATATTAATTAATCAAAGTTAGGCTGTTGGCATTTCTGGAGAAATATCTTTATTATTTAACTTTAACATACTGGAAAGAGATGGGTCTTGCTTGAATGGTGATCTAAGAAACAAACATGTCCATTAATTTAAAATCACAAATTCCTTATTTAATTTACTTTATGAAGATAAATTACATTTCCAATTTTTTTTAACAGACACTTCTGATATTTAGCATGTAGTAGTACTGTTAACCATCTAAAGTATATCGTTATGTAATGAAATATAATGTGATATTATGGAATTAATTTCCAGGCTATATAAAGGAAGTTTACATTATTGTAAAATTTATTTTTCATCTCCTGTTTTTTGAAGTATTTGGAAATTAGTTCATGCCTTTTCAATATCATTTATATCAGCAAAAAGAATTATTTAAATAAAGCCCTTTCTGTGCTTTGTTAAGTACTTAATCCACCACCCTGTTGTATCTGCACAAACAATATCTGGAATTTGGCCATGGTCTGTATCCTTGCTTTAAATTTTTAATTAATTTGAAGACAACTAAGCCAAAGATAATGGTCTAATAAGAGAGATTGAAAAGATGGCACTAATATTGTCCCTCAAATGTAATAAGCCAGATATGTTAATAATTCTGGCTTGCAGTTTTATAATATACATGGTAGATTAATCCATGTTCCTCAGCAGCATTTTTGGTCAAGTACATAAGGATTTTGGAAAGGAATCTACAACAGGTATTGAAAGTGAAACTCTCACTTCATTGTGTTATCTTTTACCTGCCTCTTATTTGATGGAAAATATTACTTATATTTGCAAGTAGGGAAGATTAATTAAACGTGAAATACATTCACATAGCATACTATTTTGGCTGGAGATTGTTGCTACATAAATATGAGAAACTGCCAAATTAAAAGACTGGCATAACATTTTATAAGAGTTCTTTTTGGGGGAAATTTATTGTGCAAAAAATTATATGGATAATATATTTTAATGAAGTTTTCCAGAATAAAGTACTCAGAGGATTCTTGTAAAAAGTAATATTCTGGTAAATGTATACTCCATTGATTTTTAAAAAATGGTTATTGATACTATTGTCCTCAAGATATACTACTGCAGGACGAAAAACTGGAACCTCTATTCTAGCCAATCTTCTGAATTTCATCATTAAATTTGTTGATTTGTTAAGTTTAAACAGTAACAGCAGATTCCAGTTCTGCTGGAGATACATATACACATATATGTATGAGCTTTTTTTGAGGAATCCTTTCCTTTTTCCAACAATAATAATACTTGGTAATGCTTATTTCAATTTTTTTAGAAAATGTCTGAATGTATCCAGCTTTCATTTGCTGTTTGTAGAATTGGCATTTATACGGTAAGCGTTATGCTGCATTTTGAATGCAATGTAGTTCTTGCTTGCGATGTAATTATTAGAATGTTAGTTACAGCTATCCCATGTTTAATAATGAAAGAAATTTAGCATAGGAAAAGATTTGTAATTTTGCAATTATGGTTTTATCATGTCTACTAAAACCAGTCCTTAAATATTAAACAAGTTTTAGGGATCCATATTTGGTTCTTAAAACAAAAGAAATGTTAAAAGAGAGTATTGAAATAAATGGGTTTTAATAGTTATTTTCAATTATATTAATGCATTGTTTTTCAGCCTTGGCAATTTTAAGATTTCTAGACTTCAATTTAGTACAAAAATGTACTAAATTCAAAGGGAATTTAGTACATTTTTATTTAAACATTCATATTCTTTATGAATTTACATCCATTGCTTCAGTGGCTTCAATACCATATCTTTGACTAGATCTTCAAGCATCTCTTCATGCTTATTTAATTATTGGAATTCAATGAATAAAAATGATACGCTCATAGAAATTCTCTAGAATTTTGGCATCAACTTATGGAATCAATTGTTTTGTAATAGTAGATCAAAGTTCAAAGGTATATCTACTAATGGATGCAAAGCCTTCCTTGGTTATAATTCAGTTATTTGCTGACCAACTTGATATTATTCAGTGTCTTCTTTTAGTTTATTGCCTTCAGTAGTATTTTCTCTTTCTGGCTTTTAGCTACTATAAGTATATGTTATATATGTATATATAAGTGATGATGAAAGATGAATGACCATAAGTAGGACATTCAATCCAGGAATGGATGTACTTGATGAACAGTGTGGGTGTCTGCAAAGGCCCTTGCCATCCATGAGCCATGGATACCATCTGCTCTTCAGGCAAGTTCCAGCCTCATCCATGACCAGGGATGGAAAATCTTCCCCAAATCTTCAGCAAAATGTTCTTGCTAGAGCTGAGCTTGAGTCCATTTCCAGATATGAAACAGAACCTTGCTGGCTAAGCAAAGTGCGGTCATTAAGTGCTTATTGACTTTGCCCAGAAGTCAGTTGGGAAGGTCGCAAATGGCAATCCCATAACCCTGGGACACTGCAACTATTGTAAATAAGATGGTTGGTTACCAAGTGGCCAATTTTGAACATGTGGCTGTGGGAATGCTGCAACAGTCGTAAGTACAAGGGCTGTTATAAATCACTTTTTTCAATGCTGTTGTAACTTTGAATGGTCACTAAACAAATGGTTACAAGTCCAGGACAACCTGTTACACTTATCACATTGGTGATGTCAATGAAGTCAATTAAGCTAGATTTACAAGTAACGTTGACATTAGGAGACTCCATGTTTCCAAGTGTCGGCTTATTACTGCTAACACACAAAAAGTAGGAGCTAACCTACTTGTAAAGACCTATCCCTTTAATTTTCTCTGTTCCTTAAAGGGGAGGGGAGGGGAGGTAGAGAAGTATATCTAGCACAAGGAATAAAGATTTTTAGCAAGCTAGTGTTTCTTGAAATAAGCCCGGAAGGGTTTGGTTGGCATATAAGGGATCACCAGGACATCTCTGTAAATTTGACTGGGGAGGTTGAAATACTTCATGGAAGATGGTTGTGGGGGGAGCCACTTCATAGATATGTACTTGAAATCACCAGTATTCCGACTTAACTCCAGGGGGTCTTTACTTTTATTCCTGTAGGAACAGGTTTGCTAGCCTAGAGCTGTCCAAGGTCCTGCAACTCCTGACTGATTCACTGGTGTATTTACCAGGAGGTCTCTTTCATATTCCCTTTTTTAATTAAGAAAAAACAAGTCTATACAGTATTTCAAGAAGAATATTTAGTGTCAAATTAGTGTTCAGATTTTATCTTGAGTCCCCACTTTTTCTGTTCAGGATTATTTCTGTATAGGCTATTAGAATCTGACACATGCAGTTAGAGTTGTATTAACCCTTATGTGCTCTCTCACATCTAACGGGGGAAGATATTAAGTAAACAAGGGCTTTTCTGTTTCTCAAATTAAGATGGTGCAGAATGAAGTCAGAAAGCCTACTCACTTTCCTTCTTTGAATATTTGTCATCCCTTTTACCAATAATTACTGACTTTTGGGGTGGCCAAGCCTTGTTTGTGCTCAGTTAAGCAATTATGATTTATTTTGCTTATATTGAGATGGTTTTCTATTGTCTTATATCATAGGACAAAGAATTGTATTGCCAATGTGGCAGATAAGGAAACTTCTTTATTTAATTTATGAGTACATTTTAATAATATCTACTTATTCTGCTTGTATCACCTTCACATGCACTTTCTTTTGCCAATAAAAATTGTAAATTCTGGTGAATAACTGTGAGAATAGAGTATAATTACCCATTTACTATGCAGGGCACCTTGCCTTTTGCTATACTGTCCTGAGTATGTAGACAATATGCCCCACCACCAATTTTAAAATAAGATAACTTCTGTGTTTGGAATGGCAATATTCTTTGTCCTGATTTTGATTATGTGTGATCTAGCTGGTACCCTAGGTAGTTTTTAAAAAAGTGTCTGGCCCCATGGTCATCTATACAATTAAGACTGGTAATAGTTCGGATTCATTTTGAGTACAGAATTAAACTTGGAAAGAGAATGACTTTCTTAAAGTTATTTGGTGAACGTATGGCAAAATAAAAATTGTACATTGTTCTTAGAATTCCAAGGCAATAATTTCATCATCTGGACTGTAAGAGGTTCAAAAGTTTGGAAGTTTCATGCTCTAGTAAATCCTTAGTGAAAATTTCACACTGTTTGTACACTAATACAAAATTATAATTAAATTTCTCCTCTGGGACCCATTTCTTTATTTTACAGTTATGAAAAGATGAATGCAACTAAAACTTGTTTCTCCTACCCAACATAGAAGTGACAAAACAAAGTGACTTTTCTAAGGTTGTAATATTATTCTATGCTAACAAGAAAAAAATGGGTTGACTTTCAGTGAAAGTTGGTTGTTTAACAATACTGAGCCATCTATTTCATATTTTTTACACTGGTAGTCAGTTAAGCTAGATCAATATTAAGACAAAGCATCTTTAATATAGAAGGTCTAGCAGAAATTGCTGCTTTTTCCAATAATATAATTGTAAATTATAAAATGTTAGTGTTTAAACCAACTTCATATTTATATCATAGTCCCCAAATTTAGGAGCACTTTAGCTTGAATCAGAGCTTTCCCATAGCTTGTGCTGGATAGGAAATATGGGAAAACTCCATATTAAATTTGATACTGTCCCTGTGATAGGGTACCATAGAAACCACAGCTCATGTTCTTACCCCTCTTTTATTTAAATTTCCAGGGCACTCTGATAACTTTTACTTGTACTATCTGTTAAACAACCAAGATGGATTAATTTTGCTATATTATGTGTAAACTTTCACCCACAAATAGTTTCTAATAGTTCTTATTGTTGGGGGATAGTTTTGTTTTGTTCATTTTATTGAATGTACTTTTATTGATCAATGACTGACATAAAGTTTCTGACTGCCACTGATAAGCAATGGCTCTCTAGGGCTTCAGGCTACGGGTTTTCCTATTCCATCTGGAGGTATCTGGAATTTGATAAAGTATTTGCATATAAAATATTCTACCTCTAAATTGTGGACTACTCCCAAGTTTTTCACTATAACAAAGATGTGGTATATATGCTTTAGGAAAATTTGTATGCTTGATGATCAGTATCATCCTTTTGTGCTGCTTTTGCCCAGTCTGGGAAGAACATAATGACTTTCCATTTGAGACTGAAAGGAACACCAGAGTCACCTTAAGTGCTGAGATTGATTTTCATATTTCAAGAATTCTGTGATTCTTTTGGCTATACATAAATAACTTATGTAAATTAGAAAACAAAATTCATATATTTATTTGTATCGGTATCTTTGTTTCTTGCAAATTAATAATTTAGTGAACTGCTGTAATACTAAAAGCTTTCCTAACATATTCCAGACCATATTAGATTTTAGTTCTTTTACTCATTTAGGCAATATTTATTTCTTTAGAACTAATGAATGTCTACTATGAACTTTCCTAATATACTATATTTCCAGGAGTATTATATTTTAGTTACTATAAATTTCAACCAACTATTTGTTATGTTTACAACTGACATTGGAAAATGTATGAAAGAATCATTAAGAGGGAACTTGGAGAACCTGTCATACAGTCCAGAAATTGAAGTGTAAGGAAGAAACTCAAAATAACTCACCGTAATATTATTTAATATAAAATGGGACAGAAAAGAATGGGCAGGTTTTCAGTATTCTTTTTTTATACTCTCAAATAAAGTTACATTTCTGGAATGCTCATGATGTCTGTTGCTTTATCTGACTTACCTTGCAAGACTGAGAAGAATTGTTGTCTGGACCCAAATCTGTATTATCTGGCTCAGGCATCCAGACTGCATATTGACAGATCTCCAACTCTACTCTCAGATACACTTCTTTCTGTTGAGTTCACCTTTGGTACAGGAGTATTGAGTATGGAGGAAATAATGCAAGGCATACAAGTGATAGAGATTTCAGTTTTGTGATCCTTGAGCAACTCTTTAATTTGCATTTCCAACTTTCAACTCATATCCTTAATTTGCATGCCATGGAGTAATTAAAGAAGTAGGCTGCTGCTGCTGCTTCTACCAATTGCAATATAAAAATAACATTGTAATGTTGGATAAAAGGAGCAAAGGACCCCTTAGAATGTTTAAAAATGCATAATATACAATTGAATTCTTTTTTTTTTTTTTTGGTATGGTAGTATGAATGACAGGAAGCAAGAGCTGACTGGAAGCTCTCCTTCAGTAAGAGGTAATTCTTGTAAAAAATATCCCAACAAAGTGTACATATGTTCAATTCATTCCCTAAACAGGATGTAGATATAAATAATTCAATACAAACAAGAGTCTAAAGGATTTTCTCACATGTTCTTTGTAAGCTGTTCTTTGTAGTTTCCTTGATGTCCAGCTTCAATAGTTTCTTGATACAGAGTGCTTATAATGAAATGATGGGTGGAACAGAATCTTACAACAAATGTTGGCTGAAATTTAGTTCACAACTTTGTAAAAAAAAATTTTCTATGAAAGGAGTTTCTACTTTGTTCTTATGCTCAAAGAATAAAGATTATACCAAAGATGCTTTTTTCAAGAGGCAACTGGACTTTCTGGTTTTTCTTTGAAGACATTTAGCTTCTCATCCAAGAAGCTTCTTCAGCTCTGACTAGATGGTGGGGAATGGAAGGATTCATAAAGAGGCCATCTATGTCAAAATTAAACAGCCCTCTCTCAACACAGGGGGCAGGATACGACATCATTTATCTTCAATCTACAGCACAGTCCTTTCAATAGTTCCAAGATGGCTCCACGCGAATTTGCACCACTCAGGTGACCCTGATGACACAGATAAACCTCCAGGTGACCTTAATGACCCACTAAAAGAATGCAAATGGCCATCTGTCTGCAAGGAGTATAAATCCTTCCTTCCCCACTATCCAATCAGAGCTGAAGAAGATTCTTGAATGAGAAGTGAAATGTCTTCAAAGAAAAACCAGAAACCAGTTGCCTCTTGAAAAAAGTACCTTTGGTACAACCATGACTGGATGACTGAGATGACTGAGAATTTCCATAGATATTCAAATTTCCATAGATATTCAAAGAATAAAGAGAAGTTATAAGTAGAGTCCTTAGCAGTAGAAAAGAATGGGTAAGATATTAAAATCACAATTCCAGTGACAAAAGCAAAAAGAAAAATATGGTTTTGTGAAGATTTGGATACAAAAAAAAAATACACGTAGGAAATATGCTTTTTATGAATTTCTGTTCCATCTTGTTGGGATTGGTGCTGCTTGTTGTAGACATGTAGGAAGAGAACTATATTTATTTGTGGCAGCCAAAATCAGATAACACCTTTTCCAAGTAACAGATTTTTAGGCTAGGCATGTATTTATATATTTTTGTGAAAACCTGGACAAAAAGTGAAGGACTGGACTAGAGGATAGTACACAACAGATTGTAGATCAGTTTGCAGAGACAATGATATGTAAGCACTTCGAAAACAATGCAGTGATTTCTGGAATTTGTAATAGATTTTTCAAGAATGAGTCTTGCCAGAGTAATCTTATAATCTAAACAACTTTTTTGAACCACCGAGTTAAAAAATTTAAATATAGAATAGAACTCTTTATTGGCCAAGTGTGGTTGGACACACAAGGAATTTGTCTTGGTGCAAATACTCTCAGTATGTATAAACGAAGAGATACATTCGTCAAGAATCATAAGGTACAACACTTAATGTTAGTCATAGGGTACAATAAGCAATCAAATCATACTAGGAAACAGTATAAATCGTAAGGATACAAGCAACAAAGTTAGTGATACAAGTGGGAGGGAATGGGCAATAAGGAGTGATGAGAAGATTAACAGTAATAGTAGTGCAGACTTTGTAATAGTTGAGTTATATAATACATTGTGAAAATGTAGGTGAATGTATCTTGATTTCAGGAAGGAATTTGCAAAGTAGCCCATTACATTGTAGTTACCAAATTAATTATGAAGTGGGAGATATAAATATTTATTGATATATATCTGCTTTATATATATATATTCAAAGAGTCTTTATCAATGGTCCTTTATCATATTGAGTTATCAAGTGAAGAGCCATGGGACTTATGCTGTACTTGCAACCATAATGAGATGGTACCAAATTTAATGACTGGCATGAAGAAATAAAGAGAATGACTCAAACTTTCAAATGACATAAATCAGATTAAATACTTAATATCCTGAAGACAGAATCAAAATAGTGTTAACAAATTACAAGTAGCCTTTTGTTAACAACTAGTTTTTTTAGGGACTGTTTGCTATTTGTAGCAACCACTCCACACCCAAAATTGCTTGTGTATGCCACTGTGCTAGGTCAGGCATCTTCCCTCACCTGGCAGCAGCCACTTACTTGCTTGCTGGTCTGCTTGCAAGCCACTGGGACTTGCAACTTCCTGCTGATTTCCCCATTATAATTATAATTATTGGAAGCCACAGGAGGTTGCAAGGAAGTCCTTGGTTGGCAGTGGGGACTGCTGGATTTGCTGTTGCTAAGGGACATGGTTACATGACATCATGATAGATATTTGCTAGCTTAAAAAGTTTTAAATATGTATATTGTATCATTTTGTGCTGATGAACAAAATGACATGATGTCAAGTTGTAAAACTGAATTGGAATGTAATCATACAATTATACTACCTTGAACATGACCAGTCATAAACAATTGAGCTGAACCAATAAAAATTTATAGTAAAAACGCCTGAGGTTATCTGATTGATTTGAACTTAAAATCATTTATAAAAGACATTTGATTGTTTTAGTTCTTTGTAAAGTTGTTTTCTGTATTTTATATAGGATAACTGCATTCACTGGCTAACATCTTTGCATCAGGTTCATGAGGCTACAGAGAAAATACCATGATAAAGCAGCAATTGCATGCACTCAAATTTCTAGCTTTTTCATATATTGCTTCAAAATGAGATGTACGGCAAACACATTTAATGAATGAATTAATATTCAGCCTTCTAATATAGAATTTTCCACAATAATTTGATAGGAATTATATTGCAACAATAACAAAAAGTTCATGCAGCCAGTTTCTATCACTAGAACTTTGCTTGTTGATCAATCGGGTTTTCAACTAAAAAAAAAACCCTAACAAACGGATCTGCAATCTTAAACACACAAAGAGCCACTTGGGACCATTTCCCACAGAAAAAAACCCCACTGGGAGCCACAAAACCTGGGTGGGCGTGGCCAACTCAGTGTCACTCCCAGCCACACACATGACCTAGACACGCCTACCCAGCTACAAAACCATTCCCCCCTCTGTATCTCTCTACCTCTCTGCCCCCTCCCGCCCCCTTTCTGTATCTCCTCTCTCTCTTCTCCCCTCTCTGTATCACTCTCCCTCTCTCCTCTTCTTTCTCCCTCTCTCCCTATCTTCCCCTCTCTCTCCCTCACTCTCTGTATCTGTCTCTTACCCCCTCTCTCTGTATCTCTCTCTTCTCTTCTTTTCTCTCTCTCTCTCTCCCCCTCTTTCTGAATCTCTCTCCTCCTCTGTCCTCTTCTTTCTCCCCTTTCGCCATCTCCCCTCTCTCTGTATCTGTCTCTTCCCCCCCACTCTGTATCTCCTCCTCTCTCTTCCCCCCTTCCTCCCTCCCCTTCTTTCTCCCCTCTCCCTATCTTCCCCTCTCTCTGTATCTCTCTCCCCCCTCCCTCCCTCTCTGTATCTCTCTCTCCCTCTCTTCCCCTCTCTCTGTAACTCTCTCCCCCCTCTCCCTCCCTCTCTGTATCTCTCTCTCCCTCTCTCTTCCCCTCTCTCTGTATCTCTCCCCCCTCCCCTTCTTTCTCCCACTCTTTCTATCTTCCCCTCGCTCTCTCTCTGTGTATATCACTGTATGTCTGTATCTCTCTGTGCATCTCTCTCTTTGTTTATCACTCTGGGTGTGTCTCTCTCTGTGTGTGTATCACTGTGTGTGTCTATATCTCTCTGTGTATCTCTGTGTATCACTGTGTGTGTGTGTGTGTCTCTATCCCTCCTTCCCCCTTTTATTTATTTATAGAAATCCAATTGCCAGCTATGGCAGAGGCTTCCCTTTGGGTGACCCTCCTTCTCCTCCCCTCTCCTCCTCCTCTTGCTGTGATGGGGCATGCGTGGAGAGACCCTCCTTAAGCGAGCACCAAAGTGCAGCAAAGGTGCATGTGGGGCAGCCGGCTGCTCGCTTGAGGGTCTTAACAGGACACGGCTTCTCATGTGCACTAAGGCTCCAGTGACCCTCCTCCTGGCTATTCCTTTTATTTCTTTTTTGAAATCTGGGCTGGCTGAGGAACAATCGCCAGCCGCGGCAGAGGCTTCCCCTCCTTGGCTCGGCCAAAGCACATTAAAGAGGCATGTGGGGTGGGCAGCTGCTTATTTAAGGGGGAGGTCTCCCCGTGTGTATACACCCTCCCATTCCTGCTACTGCCAGCCAGGGGGTTACAAGAGGAGGAGGAGGGCCGCCTGAAGAGAATCCTGTCCAACGGTTGGTGATCGTTCCTCAGCCAGTCCAGATTTCCAGAAAGAAAAAAATAAAAGGAATAGCTAAGACCCCCAAAGAGAACTTGCTGGCTTCCCAGCCATGGAAGTGAGAGAAGAGATGCAGAGACAGGTTTGGCAGGGCCAGCTCCTGCTGCCCTAAGCTTCTTAAAGCCGTGGCTGGGCACTGCGGGCCCATCACCCTTTCCAACATTCCCCTCCTCCCGGATCCCATTCCCCCCCTGCCAGCCCTCGTATTAGTGAGACTGGCGTTGATTGTGAGACACGCCCAGCACCAACAAGGGGCAAGAGTGAGGTGCCAGAGAATCAGCCCCGGCCACTTCTCCATCCCCCGCTGTCGCCTTACCTTCTAAGGCCAGGCGAGGGAGGGCAAGGGGTGGGGCCAGCCAGTGATGGGACAGGGAGCCACATGTGGCCCAAAGAGCCCTGTGGCTCCAGAGCCGCAGGGTTGCTGACACCCGCCCTAACAGGTTCAATGACACAGAAATACAGAAGGGGTGGATATGATACACAACAGACCAAAGGATGGAGATTGGAATATGTACAGTTATTGCAATCATTGTTTGGGACTTCCTCAGTGACAGGCCTCAAGTTTAAATGATAGAAGTTTTGTGTCCTTAATGTATCATTTCTTGAGTCTTATGTATACATCAAAACAATGATGATCCTCCAGCAGAAGGCCCATTTTCTGTTAGATTTAGTTATAATTCATGTATAATTCAGAAACAAATTGAGCATATTTATAATATTCATTTTTCTTAAACATGTGATAATGTCTTAAAATTGCTGCTTTATCGTGCTATTCTCTCTGTTCCAATAAATGTAACACTTGAGGTCACCATGCTGTAATATTCAAGCCATTCTATTGTCAAAATTTCTAGAAGAGAAGAGGAAAAAGAATGGTAGGTTGTAACATTTTCCTGCCTTAATTCAGCAGGAAGGACATGATTCCAATAGAACTATTTTGGGAGCTGGAGATAGACTTTCTCAGCATATCCTGGATATAAAATAATCTGCTTTCCAAAAGTTCAAACCTTGTAAACTCTTCGCACATGGCACGGGACTCTGTGATGTCTAAGAATAGGTAGGATACCTAAGATATCTGGCAACCATTTTCTTATCCGATTGACCAATGATGTAGTGAAGAGTTATGGTTTTTTTTAAGTTATTATAAAAAGAAGAAAGGAAGGAAATAGATATTTCCTGGGTTGTATCCTGTTCAGTTTAATTTTGTGTGTGTATGTGTGTGTGAATGTGTGAGTGAGTAAGTGAGTGAGAGAGTATGTATGTATATCTAGTTATTTTAAAAGCCTCATATACTTGTGACTGCATTTATTTAATTGACTGGTTAAAAGCATTCAGGGACAGGCTGAGGACTTTTCAAAGATCCTGGTGGACAAAATCGCTCGGATCCGGGATGGGTTGGACTCCGAATGGGCAGCTCTGGGTGGGGGATCGGGGGCGGAACTTGAAACAGTCATTTGGGACGAGTTTGATCCTGTGACCCCCGAAGACGTGGACAGGTTGCTGCGGGGACTGAATGCGACCACATGTTTATTGGACCCGTGTCCCTCCTGGCTGGTGTTGGCCACCCGGGAGGTGACACAAGGTTGGTTTCAGGGTATTATTAACGCTTCCTTGAGTGAGGGATATCTACCCGCCGCCTTGAAAGAGGCGGTGGTGAGACCCCTCCTCAAGAAACCGTCCCTAGACCCAACTTTGTTATCTAATTATCGTCCTGTCTCCAACCTTCATTTTATGGCGAAGGTTGTTGAGAGTGTGGTGGCACAACAGTTTCCCCAGCACCTGGATGAAGCTGTCTATTTGGATCCATGCCAATCGGGCTTCAGGCCTGGGCACAGCACAGAGACGGCGTTGGTCGCATTGGTGGATGATCTCTGGACGGCCCCATGACAGGGGTTATTCCTCTGTCCTGGTCCTATTAGATCTTTCGGCGGCTTTTGATACTGTCGACCACAGTATCCTATTGCAGCGGCTGGGGGGGTTGGGAGTGGGAGGCACCGTTATGCGGTGGTTCTCCTCCTTCCTCTCTGACCGCTCACAATTTGTGTTGGCAGGGGGGCAGAGGTCAGCCCCGAGGCCCCTGGTTTGCGGGGTGCCTCAGGGGTCGGTGCTCTCGCCCCTTCTGTTCAACATATATATGAAGCCGCTAGGTGAGATCATCCGTGGCTTTGGGGTAGAGTTCCATCAGTACGCTGATGATACCCAGCTGTACATCTCTACCCCAGGCCACCCCGATGAAGCCGTCGAAGTGATGACCCAGTGCCTGGAGGCCATGCGGTGTTGGATGGGGCGGAACAGACTTCAGCTTAACCCATCTAAGACTGAGTGGCTGTGCTTCCCAGCACCCCGGTACAGCCGGCTGGTTCCATCGCTGGCTGTGGGGGGGGGAAATTCTTGCCCCCACAGAGAGGGCCCGCAACCTGGGTGTCCTCCTGGATGTACGGCTGTCATTGGAAGATCATGTGGCGGCCGTCGCCAGGGGGGCTTTTGGACAGGCACGTAGGATCTACCAGTTGCGGCCCTTTCTGGATCGGGATGCGCTTCGCACGGTCACTTCCGCCCTGGTGACCTCCCGCCTAGACTATGCCAATGCTCTCTACATGGGGCTGCCTTTGAAGAGCATCCGGAGGCTCCAGTTGGTGCAGAATGCAGCCGCGAGGGTGGTAATGGGAGCTCCTAGGGGCTCCCATGTTATGCCACTTCTGCGCGTGCTGCATTGGCTCCCGGTGGCCTTCCGGGTGCGCTTCAAAGTCTTGGTCACTATCTTTAAAGCGATCCATGGCTCGGGACCGGGTTACTTGCGAGACTGCCTCCTGCCACCATCGGCTTCCCACCGACCGGTACGCTCCCATAGAGTTGGTCTCCTCGGGGTGCCGCCGGCTGGACGGCGGGCGACCCCGAGGGTGCGGGCCTTCTCATTGGGAGCACCCCCTCTCTGGAATGAATTACCCCCAGAGGTAAGGGCCGCCCCTGATCTCATGGCCTTCCGTCGGGTACTCAAAACGCACTTATTTCGGCAGGCCGGACTGGCCTAGGGTTTTTTTTAAATTTTAACCGGGTTTTAATCTCTTTTAATACTTGTTTTACATTTTAATTAGAGCCATATTATATTCAGTTTTTTAAATTTTAATATTATTATGTTGTCTCTTGTATTTGTACTCTGTATATGTGTTTTTATTGGCTGTTCACCGCCCCGAGTCACTTCGGGGAGAGGGGGCGGTATATAAATCAAATAAACAAATAAATAAATAAATAAATAAATAAATAAATAAATAATGCTAGATAGCTGAACATTTATTGATCACGATGGTAGTCCAGTGTTATTGACATTGTTTTATTTCTAATATTGGAAGGGCTTGTGAACTTTTTTAAAGATGTCTGGAACATAATCTGAACTAAATGCAGATGTTAAGTACTGGAAGGAGAGGAGGTATTATCTGCCTATCTACCTACCTGTGTATTTGCCTATCTATCTATTCTTAGACATCACCTAAGTAGTTATTCTCGATATTCTGAAATCATTTGCTCCTTTATATCTTCCAAGAGTGCACCCAGCATCATGTAATCAAGTCCACCCAGAATCTTCTCCTTGCTTCCATGTTTCTCAGAATTATGGACTTCTCAAGAAACTGGCTTTGATTGTAATAAAAATCTGGTTTCCTAGTGACTGTAATGCAAACAAAATACCGCAAATAAACAAAACATACAGGAAAACATTGTTTATCATAAGTGATAAAAAAAGTACTAGTGAGATTGTGGCAGTAAAGCTATTGTGTTTACAACAACATGATGCCTGAATTTAATATCCTGCAAGCTCTTGACAAAATGTTGGGCCCAGATTTAGGCAGACTTAGAATAAATCCATTTAAATTAATACATTATTAATATTTAGCCTCACTATAAATGTAGTATAGTAGTAAAAGACTTCATATTCAAAGCTTACCTCCGAAACATCTTGAATGCCTTTGACAATCTCACCACCAATTAATAGCAAAAGGCAGCTTTACTTAGAAAAGCTTACATCCTGCACTGCTACCTTTCATATTATTGAACAACAACATCTGCCTATGAGGAGTCAACACAGGGACAAAAATGCCAGATCCAGCCTAAACATCTGTCTGACCAGTAATAATCAATAGACAATTGAATATTTTCTTGGTGAATTAGGAGCAGGTAAGGTTTAGATATTTGTATATTCTCAGTTGAAATCTGCCTTTAATAATAATACATTGTTTTTGTGAATGTCTATACCAGATAAACTAACACTGTTAAGCTGCTACTCTTATAATTTCATTTTAATAAAAGCATAGCATGAGAAAATATCTTTTGAGGATAACAGGAAAGAAAACCTTATCCTCCCCGCCCCAAGGAAAACTTAAAATGTTCTTTAAAATATCAGCTGGATCAAGGAAGTTTTGAACAATAAAAAGTTCAGGATGCTAAATTTAAACCGTCTATTCCATCACACTATGTGACCTTTCTGATCTTTTACTCATTCCTCTCACCGTGTTGCACTTTAAAAACCCTTGACTTTTTCATCAAGGTCTCAGCAGTTTAAAATTGTACTATTTTAAGTAAAGGACTGTTTAATATATTGTATAGCTTACAAACAATAGCTACACATCTATTGGACCACTAGAGGGTGCAATTTATTTTTAATTGAGCAAGTACCATGAGCTGGAAGATCTCTAGGCAGTGTGGGAGTTAATATAATGTAGGCAGTTCAAAATGCTTTAAAATGATGTTGGATTTTAAAAGAGCTGATTTTAATAGACTCAGAGAGAACTTGGGAAAGATTCCATGGATGAAAATCCTAAAGGGGAAAACAACTCAAGAATCTTGGGAAACTCTGAAAAGTATGATTATAGAAGCCTAGACCAGCACAATACCACTGAGAAAGAAAAACAAAAAATCCAAGAAGAAACCAGCATGGCTGCACAAAGATCTGTCTGGCAAATTGAAAGAAAAAAAGGACAAGTACAAAAAATGGAAAGAAGGACATACAGCTAAGATAGAATATCAACAGATAACTAGAATCTGCAAAGACGAAGTCAGGATACCAAAGGCTCAGAACGAACAAAGTTAATAAAAAAAGTTTCTTCCAACATATAAATAATAAGAAAAAAAATCAAGGAAACAGTCGGTCCACTAAAGAGAGAAGATGGCAAGGAGAGAACGCAGAACTACTTAACTCCTTCTTTGCATCCGTCTTCACGCAAAAAGAAACTATAGCTCAACCCAGTGGTGGGATTCAAATTTTTTTACTACCGGTTCTGTGGGCATGGCTTGATGGGCGTGACTTGGTGGGCAGGGCAAGGTTACTTCAAAATCCCCATTCCCTCCCCACCCCACTAACCTGCTTTCCAGCTCCATTCTCCTGTGCAGGGCAACCAAAGGAGACCCAGCCAATCAGCTGGGACTCGGGAAGCAGAGAATAGATGCGGGCGGGGCCAGTCAGAGGTGGTATTTGCCGGTTCTCTGAACTACTCAAAATTTCTGCTACCGGTTCTCCAGAACTGGTCAGAACCTGTTGAATGCCACCTCTGGCTCAACCCACCAAAAACATAACTGTAAAAAAGACAGACCAGAAATAAAAGTTAAAATAAGCAAAAAAATAGTAAGAGAACACCTGTCTGATCTTGATGAAAACAAATCACCGGGGCCCAGAGTTTTAAAGGAGCTGGCAGAGGTCATCTCAGAACCACTGCACCATATCTTTCAAAAATCTTGGAGCACTGGGGAACTACCAGAGGACTGGAAAAGAGCAGATGTGGTTCCCATCTTCAAAAAAGGGGAAAAAAAACAGACCAGGAAACTATAGACCAATCAGCCTAACATCAATACCCAGGAAAAAACTGGAAAAGATAATAAAAAATCAGATCTACCAACATCTAGAAACAAGTAAAGTAATAACTAGCAGTCAGCATGGGTTTGTTAAGAACAGATCATGCCAGACCAATCTTATTTCGTTCTTCAACAAAATGACTAAATTAGTAGACCAGCAAAATACTGTGGACATAATATATTTAGATTTCAGCAAGGCATTCGACAAAGTAGACCACAACCTACTTCTTAGTAAGCTAGAAAAAAGTGGAATAGATAGCATCACCACTAGATGGACTCACAACTGTCTGGCAAACCGTACTCAACGAGTAGTCCTTAATGGGTCTAAGTCTACATGGAGGGAAGTAAGCAGTGGGGTGATACAAGGTTCCGTCTTAGGTCCAGTACTCTTCAATATCTTCATTAACGACTTAGATGAGGGAATAGAAGGGGAACTTACCAAATGTGCAGATGATACTAAGCTGGCAGGAATAGCTAACACCCAAGAAGATAAGCTCAAGATCCAGATGGATCTTGACAGACTAGAACACTGGGCCATATCTAACAAAATGAAATTCAATGTAGAGAAAAGTAAAGTTCTGTACTTAGACAAGAAAAACCAAAAGTACACATATAGACTGGGTGAAACCAGGCTCAAGAGCAGTAACTATGAGAGGGATCTTGGAGTCTTAGTGGACAATCAGCTATATATGAGCCAGCAGTGTGCAGCAGCAGCCAAAAAAGCTAATGCAATCCTAAGTTGTATTAACAGAGAGATACAATCAAGATCAAGGGAGGTACTAATACCATTCTATAAAGCCTTAGTAAGACCACACCTAGAGTACTGCATCCAGTTTTGTTCACCATATTATAAAAAAGATGTTGAGACTCTAGAAAAGGTACAAAGAAGAGCAACCGGGATGATTAGGGGACTGGAGACTAAGACATACAAAGAATGTTTACTGGAACTGGGCTTAGCTAGTCTAGTAAAGAGAAGGACCAAGGAGACATGATAGCGGTCTTCCAATATTTGAGGGGCTGCCACAGAGAGGAAGGGGTCAAGCTATTTTCTAAAGCCCCTGTAGGCCAGACAAGGAATAATGGATGGAAACTGAACAAGGAGAGATTTAACCTGGCATTAAGGAGAAACTTTCTGACAGTGAGAACAATCAACCAATGGAACAGCTTGCCCTCGGAAGTTGTAGGAGCGCCATCACTTGAGACCTTCAAGACTGCCATTTGTCAGAAATGGTGTAAGGTCTCCTGCTTGGGTGGGGGGTTGGACTAGATGACCTACAAGGTCCCTTCCAACTCTGATGATCTGTTATCTGATGTGATATGTGAAAATACAGGCACAAACTTTTCATATTATTGAGTTTGAAAATTTCATATTTTTCCTTCATTACTCATTCAAATTGATACAGGGAACATATGATAGGTATAAGGTGATGGCTATTTTTTCTTCTTTTGTTTCTTTGTGTGTACAGAGCAGGAAGCTTATTGCAAAGAAAAATGTGAAATCTCCATGCATCCATAGTTCATAGGTTTAGAACATCTTAACCAGTAAACAGTAGTTACTTTCATACATGTGCTGAATATGCCACCTAGTCTGGTAACAAAACATTTGCAAGCAAACACCCAAACTCAAAGAGCACCAAGAATACCATAGTTACTTTATAAACCAAATGTATATGTTCACTGCTTATTAATATGTATACAGGATCCAATCTGGGCCAGTCACCAGAACCAGAGGTTTAGTGTTCTGAGTTTTCGGACTCATGCTAGAGCCCATACTCAGGGAACTTCTCTCTTACCAGATTGGGTGGCTGGGAATCCTAGGGAAGGGAAGTTGGGAATTCTAGGTTGACATAGTGGGTTATGATGAAGAGGCATTGCCAAACATTTTTAGTTCTATTTTTTTTGTCCTCTATTCTTTCCATGGCGTATGTATTTTGAACTCATGATTGTAAGCTGAACTAATGATTGTAAGCTATCTAGAGTTGCCTCTGGGTGAAATGGGTAGCATATAAATGTGTGTGTGTATGTGTGTACGTGTCTGTCTGTCTGTCTGTCTGTCTGTATGTATGTATTCATTCCTTTGGGGTGAGGGATTATCCAATCATCTGAAAGCAGATATCTGACTAATAACTGCTTTAAGAGGAAATAATGAATTTTTGGGAACTGTGTTATAATGCACAGTAGTTATGCTTTATGGATGATAATCCGGAAACTCCTTGATGACAGGATCCTAGACTTTGCACTAAAATCCAACCCTTACAAGAATCACTGGTTTTATCTTTGAACTTTTTAGTTTCTTAACATCCATGGAGAGTTGAATAACAAAAAGGCAGCTCTTGCATCATGAAACACAATGCATGTTCCATCATTTTGGCATTATCATAATTAACTACAGATACTTCTGTAGGCAGGAATTAGCAAATTAGAATGGTGTAAAGCAGCATTTCTCAACTTCAGAAACTTTAAGCTGTGTGGATTCCAGGTCCTTGAATTCCCCAGCCAACATCTTAAAGTTGATAAAGTTGAGAAACACTGTTGTAAAGCATTATACATGGAATTGTACTTAAAGACTATTTGGAAACTTGTTATTGCACAATTTAATTGTCAGTTTTGAATGGAGCAACTAAAGTTCATGTTGCATCTATGCTGACTATTGGCTGCTTGTATTAAACCAAAACCAGTTTAAGATGTTGAAGTACTTTTAAACAATAAGCAGATTGGAATCCAACTCCTCCATAAAGCACCTCTTGTCATATGATCCTGCAAGATATGTCAGATTTTATTTTTTCCAAAGGCATTTTTTTTTCCTTACAGATTCTTGAATGTCTTCATAAAAAGATTTGGCTGATAATAGCACTAATTTTTTTTCATAGCACCAGATGAGGATTTCATGGTGCACAATTTAAACATGGTACACAGTTTAAAAATATGGCTCTTTTTGCCTTTATTCATTTGTGGTTTTTGTTCATTTAATCGATTACTTTATTATGTTTATTGTTGTATTTTAAGTTAATTTTAATAGCTGTATCCACAGTGTTATAAATCTCTGAGGAAAGTTTTAATTAAGAGCAAGTAAGAAATACTCTATTTAAATAAATTAGACATGGCTTCTCTCTATTCAGGTTGCCCCGAAGAAAGCAGCACCTGCTGGATTTTCTCCTTCTTCAAGGTTTGTCAGTGAGACTGACCTTTTGTCCAGAGACTAAACAAGATTTGAACTCTCACTAAACAAACAAACTGCTAATAAAGGCTTAGTCTGAAACAAGCATTGAGATGAAAAGACTGCTGGAAAGAAGTGCCCCGTTTTTAGAAATATTTTCCCCCCGATTTTCTTGCTCAGTTGAATTTTTTTCCAAAAGTTATTTTGTTATTTTTTTAAAAAATCTACCCAATTGTTTTAGTGTTATTTATCTGAACTTGCAAACAGGTAACAAAACTGTAACTGTAAAGAAAAAAAATATGGCCATTCTACATCAGATATGAAGAACCATGAAAGGGAAATTCTTCCATGGTGGATCAGTTGGTTGTATTTTTAATTGTATAAGAAATTACACTTTAAAAACCAGCTCATTAATTAATTTTACATAAATTCATTTGCTTTGAATTATTTGCAAAGGGAGGGAATTAGTTAGACAAACTGCAATACATAAAAACGACAACATGATTGCATTAATCAAAAACTAAGGCTAAACTTTAAGCATTGTGCTTTGCTGTTCACTGAAAAAGGCTTCATGTGTTCCCTATTACCAGGTCAGTGACTTTTTAGAGGACACCCCCCCCCGCCCCATTTCTGACAATATGAAGCATATCTGGCCTTTTTTCCTATAGTTTAGCGTTACTTGAAAAAATATGGAGATTTATTGGTGAGATACTGGTGATGAGTTGTTTCTGGTTGAGATACGGTGAATGATTACTTAATCTCTGCATTTAATTGAATACAGTTACTGGGAAAAAAGAGTCATTTATGTTGATGTCTGTTGACAAATAAAAAAATTGCTTACTTGCCCATTTGTGCCTACTTCTGTTTTAAATTTGAGTGATCATGGTTGAGATGTAGCCATAGGTTTTGTGTATGTGTGTGTATTTATAATATTAGTTTTATTTATCAACATTTCTTTGTTACTCTCAATGGTACCTTCATGGTGGTAATTGTGGAAGAGGTTAGAGCTCTTTGTATGTGTGTGTGTGTGTGTGTGTGTGTCTGTCTCTCTTTCTGTCTTTCTGTCTGTCCGTCTGTCTGTCTGTCTATGCTTGAATGCCTATGGTATTGAGAAGACAGTAAAAAAGAGGGAGATTACCAAAAGATAAGAAGTATACCATATTTTCCGGCGTATAAGACGACTTTTGAAACCAAAAAAAGACAACCGAAAATCCGGGGTCGTCTTATATGCCGGAAAATATTATGGGCGTCGCCGGGAGACGCTCCTCCCCTTCCCGAAGAGAACAAGATGGCGGCCGCTCTGCCGGCCCATCATGCTCCGCGGGAGGCCTGGTCGTCTTCCGTGTGTGTGGGAGAGAGACCGAGAGAGCCGCCCTGGGGCCGGAGGAGGAAGGTTGTACGGTTGGCTGATGCGAGCGCGAAGGAAGGAGAAGCATTTACAAATCCTTGCAGCTTAATTTTGAATACCCGTATTTTCTGGTGTATAAGATGACTTTGAAAAAAGACAATCGAAAATCCGGGGTCGTCTTATACGCCCGGTCGTCTTATACGCCGGAAAATACGGTAATTCCCAGATTATTCCAGTCTGCTCTTCTACTGCAAGTATTATATATTGAGTTGAAGTTTACTTACAACGTTTGAAAAAAGATTCAGATACTTCTCTGTGGGAGCACCCTCCCTCTGGAATGAATTACCCACGGAGATGCGGGCCATCACCGACCTACGAACCTTCCGGCGCACATTGAAGACCCACGTTTTTCAACAGGCCGGTCTGGCCTTGTACCATTGGAGGGTTTTTAATTTTTCTAACTTTTAACTTTTTACCCTTTTTATTATTCAATTGTAATTTTAATCCTCAGCCACCAATTTAATCTTTTTTAATATCTATTTTAAATTTTTCTATTTTGATTGTATTGTTTTTATTTAGGCTGCACACCGCCCCGAGTCCCGATTTGGGAGATGGGGCGTTATAGAAGTTTAATAAATAAATAAATAAGATACATTGGAAAGTTTCAGAAGGTCTGAATACTGAATACTGAATACTGAATACTGAATACTGAATACTGAAAGGGATATTGTAGGAATTGATATATCTATCTGAGAAGAAATTAAAGGATTCTTTAATTAATAATAAATTAAACAATAAATTAATTAATAATTTAAATAATAGTATTGTTAAATTACTTAAAAAGATCATGCCAGTGATTTATGATTCAATAATAACCAAGTATTTGGGTATGAGATACTATATTTTCAGATTTTTTTTCATAATTTTTTTTTGTGAAAAAGATTTTAGAAGAGAATTGATTACAGACTAAATATGAGTCAGTAGTGTGATGTCACTGCTGAAATGCAAATGTATTTTTAGGTTCTATGAATAGAAATGAATAACAGTTTCACTTTATTCTCATTGATCGGTACTATGTCCCATTTGTGAATATTGTATTCTAAAAATGTTTCATATTAACTACAAAGATCCAGAGAAGGGCCAGTTTGACTGGTGGTTAAGGTACGAGGCTAGAAATCACATGAGTTCAAATCCTGCCTTAGCGATGAATCCAGTTGGGAGACATATGGCCAGTCACTGTCTCAGCCCAACCCTCCTCACAGAATTATTGTGGAGAAAATAGGAGGTGGAAGGAATGCTGCATATGTTTGCTGCCTTGAGTAATTTTTAAAAATAATAAAGGTGGGATACAAATAAATGCATAAATTAAATAAAATAAAATGGATGATCAGGGCAGGGAATCCTACAAAGAGAATGGAGAAATTGTCATGTTTAGCCTTGAAGACAAAATTCAAGAAGTCTATGATTGCATTTTTAAAATTTCCAAAGGAATGTCACACAGAAGAAGGTCAAGACCTGTTCACTATCATCCTGAGCACAGGACACAAAATAATGGATTTAAGTTACATGAAGGCAAATTCCAACTGAATGTTAGAAAAACTTCCTAACAGTTTGAACAATTTGACAGTGGAACCAGTGACCCAGAGAGGTCATGGGCCTCCTTCAGTGGATGTGTTCAAGTGGAAGCTGGACCACCATCTGCCAAGGGTACTTTAATGTGAATTCCTGCACTGAACAAGGAGCTGAGTTCTGTGGCCTAAATAGCCTTTTCTTACTATGATTCTAAAACAGATTTTTTTTAAGTTGTTCAAAATAATGTAGTTACGTGTTTCAGTAGTGGAAACATTCACCTGGAAAGTTGTTAAACTTTCTGTCCCTCAATATATTCATGAAGATGCTGGACAACTACTAGTTATAGATTTCATTTTTTAAATTTATCTTTCCTATCCCTTTGTTTGTTTTAACAGATATCTGAAAGAACCTGGGGAGGGGGGGAAAGGTATGATGAATTAAAAGAAGAATACAGTAGAAAAGAGATTCACAGTTGTATAAAACTGAATAATTTTAGAATTAGCAGTAGAATAGTACTTTCTTATCCTTCTAATGTATGTACGCCATTCAGGGATGCTGAGATGCTCTTTATTAGAAGTCTGCACGGAGCAATAGATGGGCTCATTGAATTGAATGACTTTTCCAATTCTGCTGTTCTGAATCTGCTGGGACCAATGTATTTTCCATTAGAGTGAAATAAGCTAACTTTTCTAAATCTTCTAGTAAATGAGTTTGCATAGGGGAGGGGGGATGTGGAGTCATACCTTTGTGCATGGATATTGGCTAAAATAAAGAGTGGGAGAAATACTTGCAAATTAGATTACATAAATCTTAGGGCAAGCAAAGTCATCAGCTTTAATTCATTACTTCTTGAGAATACAGACAGAGTGCAGGTGCAAGAAAGATGAAACTCTTCTGTGGTGCAATATTCTAAATATATTTTCATTTCTTTAATAGACACAGAATAAAGCAGGAGGTGAGCAATTAATTTTCTGAGAAACTGGGACTGTTGTGGAGAGCCGAACCAATAGGGTTGTGAAAGTGCATAGGCATACAGGCCTGCACATACATAAATTGAAAAAAAGTCACCTTCAAAATAAAACGAGTGCAGTTTATTGTGTTTATGGCATATACTTCTTTACATTTGATTTGTAATTTCTGATTTCTCACATGTGGCAGGCAGAGTCAAGCCAAAGAGCAGAATAGGCCCAGGGACTGTAAAATGCCAAGGTCTGGAATAAGGGCAGGGGAAAAGATGAACTGGAATGACTAATACAGGAAAATATGATTTATATTTTTCAGATATTAAGGAAAAATGTTTTCCTCTTTTATAGTCCTCCCCCCACCCCCTTTTAATTGCAGGATTTTAAACCTGGGTGTGGAAAACAATTCTTCCAAAAGCTCCTTCTTTCCCCAGATATCAAAGTTCAATTTGTCTCAGGCAATTGTCTTGAGGCTAAAAATCAGGCTGAGGAGAAATATATGTACCACCTTGAGTAGAGGAAAACTAAATGCTATCCATACCATCAATTGACCTAAAGAAATGCCATAATGACAAAAAGAATTGCTAATCTTATCATGGCTAATAGTTATTCAACTATGTGTATAGTGGTAGAGGAATGTGCAATAGAAACCTATTTCTGAATATCAGATGAAATTCATCCCATTTTCTCTTTGGATGTTAAAATATTTTTTTTCCTTTGGATGTTAAAAATATTTTCTGGGTCATTTGTGCATCATTCATTAAAATGGGGAATTAAAATACATTTCTTAACAGTAGCATGTTCAGCTACTGTTGAAATAGTTCTGTTGAAAAGTATTTTAATCACTTAATAACATCACCACATGTAGATCTTGGTTTTCTAGTAGAGACAGAATGTACTACTGAATGTGCAAAATCAAAGATCAGATGCTTGATTTTGGCAATCTTAAATAGTAGCAAGGAAGACTTAATGTGTCAACTTCTCAGTTGTCTTTTGTAATGCTTGTCTTGAAGGTGACTGCTAGTTGAACAAATGTCTCTATTCTTACAGACATCCAGGTTCTAATATGGTTGTTGGGTTTGGATTTATTGTAATGTGCATCCATTAAGATTACTATTCTCTATGAAGGGTGCAGTATTCATTTATTTAATTTATATTAAATATAATATGAAAGAGGCGGTGGTGAGACCCCTCCTCAAGAAACCGTCACTGGACCCAACTCTGTTATCTAATTATCGTCCGGTCTCCAACCTTCGCTTTGCGGCGAAGGTTGTTGAGAGTGTGGTGGCACGACAACTCCCCCAGCACCTGGATGAAGCTGTCTATTTAGACCCACGCCAATCGGGCTTCAGGCCTGGGCACAGCACGGAGACGTCTTTGGTCGCATTGGTGGATGATCTCTGGAGGGCCCGTGACAGAGGTCATTCCTCTGTCCTGGTCCTATTAGATCTGTCGGTGGCTTTTGATACTGTCGACCACAGTATCCTATTGCGACGGCTGGAGGGGTGGCGGGCACTGTTTTGCGGTGGTTCTCCTTCCTCTCCAGCCGTTTGCAATTTGTGTTGGCGGGGGGGCAGAGATCGGCCCTGAGGCCCCTGGTTTGTGGGGTTCCTCAGGGGTCGGTGATCTCGCCCCTTCTGTTCAACATTTATATGAAGCCGCTGGGTGAGATCATCTGTGGCCTTGGGGTAGAATTCCATCAGTACACTGATGATACTCAGCTGTACATTTCTACCCCGGGCCACCCCGATGAAGCCATCGAGGTGATGGCCTGGTTCCTGGAGGCCGTGCGGGGTTGGATGGGGCGGAACAGGCTTCAGCTCAACCCATCTAAGACTGAGTGGCTGTGCTTCCCGGCGCCCCGATACAGCCAGCTGGTTCCATCGCTGGCTGTGGGGGGGGGGGAAATCCTTGCTCCCACAGAGAGGCTCGCAATCTGGGTGTCCTCCTGGACGTACGGCTGTCATTGGAGGACCATGTGGCAGCCGTCGCCAGGGGGGCTTTTAGTCAGGTCCATAGGATCTACCAGTTGCGGCTCTTTCTCGATCGGGGTGCGCTTCGCACAGTCACCTCCGCCCTCGTAATCTCCCGCCTAGACTATGCCAGTGCTCTCTACATGGGGCTTCCCTTGAAGAGCACTCGGAGGCTCCAGCTGGTGCAGAATGTGGCCGCGCAGGTGGTGTTGGGAGCTCCACGGGCTCCCATGTTACGCCACTCTTGCATGAGCTGCATTGGCTCCCGGTGGTCCTCCGGGTGCGCTTCAAGGTTCTAGTTACCATCTTTAAACCTCTCCATGGCTTGGGACCAGGATATTTGCGGGACCGCCTCCTGCCATTATCGGCCTCCCGTCGGCCAATATGTTCCCATAGGATTGGCCTCCTCGGGGTGCCGCCAGCTGGACGGCTGGCAACCTCGAGGGTACGGGCCTTCTCGTTGGGGGCACCCTCCCTCTGGAATGAATTACCCCAGAGATGAGGACCATCCCTGATCTCTTGACCTTCCGGCGCGCGTTGAAAACCTATTTATTTCATCAAGCCGGTCTGGCCTAGGGTTTTTAGGGGATTTTTAATTCGGCTTTGTCTGGTTTTAGCTTTTATCCCTCTATTTTTAGCTTTCAGCCTTTTATATTTGGTCTTTTAATAGTTTTTAATTTTGCACTGTTTTTTGTATTTTAATGCGGCTGTACACCGCCCTGAGTCCTCTTAGGCAGTATATAAGGCAGTATATAAGTTTAATAAATAAAGAAATATATTTTGCCTGTATTATTTTTACAAAATTCACGGCAGTGAACCTATCTATCATTCACAGTTATTATTATTATTTATTATTCAATTATTTTTTATTATTTTTGTTGTGTGTAGTTGAACATGTAATATATACAGAGGAGCTTTAAAAGTTTTGAATAGTTTAACAGTTTTTCATTTAGGACACATGACAGCAATATTAAAGAAAGATATCCTCATATTCCAATTCTCTTCCTTGTATTTACATTGGCACATCTTTGAAGTTTTCTTAATAACATGCAACTAATTTTAGCAGCTTGTTTTTGAGTGACATGAGCGCCTTGCTCAAAAAAAGTTACAATGATCTTGAATGATGATTAGAATGTAATATATTTCCTTTTAGATTGCCAATATTTCACCAATTTTTTTTATTTGTAGAAATTCTCCCTGATCTGGCATATAGATACTCTTAATTCCCAAAAAGGTATCATGATACTGAACAGTAGATGGCAGTATTGTTCTGTTTGGTCAAAGCTGCTTTGCACACGTGTGTTTCTCTCTCTCTCTCTCTCTCTCTCTCTCTCTCTCTCTCTCTCTCTCTCTCTCTCTCTCTCTCTCCCTCTCCCCCTCCCCCTCCCTCTCTCCCTCGTACTTGATTTAATTCATATTGAATGAATAATTCTAGTTACAGAAGAACTGCCTTAACATTAGTTTTTGAAATATACTGTGATTTATCTGCAGCTGAGACTTTGATACTATGTATTAAATTTAACAGAGTATAGTAAAATCCAGATGGTTTTCCTTCTGTAGCTGGTATTTCCCATGGGAAAATCTTTATGTTTAATATCACTTGGTAACAGTGAATGGGATACTTAAAAGAACAGGCCCATTTACAAACTGAATAGTGTTATGTGTTTGTGTGTATGAAAATATTGAACAATTTGAATACATTATGTTGCAAACACATCATCACCAAACAGAAGAATCTATTTTTAAATAGTTGACAAAAAATGAAGATATTTCATTCACTTAATATTTATCAGATTGGCAAATCAGTGAACTAAAATAGAATAATGGATACTGGTTACATTTTACTGGACTACTGTATTTGCTTTTCAGATCATAGATAAAATTATACAATGTAAAGTCAGCAGAAATGAATCAGATGTATGTAATTGTGATATCTTAGCATATCAGCTGGATCTGAATTATTTAAGAGTCTACTCTAAAATGGCTCATTATAAAATTTGCTTTTTAAAACTACCATGGGAAAACATGCCTACATATTAATTGAATATAAAGTTCATAATTGTATATAAACATTGCAGAACTTGTAATTGAAATTATTACCTTCATGTTGATAAATGATTAGTCTAATTGGCTTTGAACTATTATTTGAAAATTAATCTGTCTCTTTTTTAAATAATAATAATAATAATAACAACAACAATAATAATGATAGAACTGGTTTGGCTAGAACTGAACCTCTACCTGTAGTCATACTGATACATTATTCTACAACACAAAGATTGTGGGTTGTAAAATGAGATATAGGTTTGATACTCTTGGTAGAACCCAAGGAAGTGTAAATTATACAGATGAATCCAATTTTACCTGTAAAGCACATATGGCACCTACGTGATGGAAAGGAGTTTGCAAAGCCCCACCTGATCCAATGACAGGGAAGGATCAGATATGCCCACAAAAGCCGTAAATTATTTTTGGTTCATGAGCTCTTCCTGCTTGTCAGATCCTGGTCTGAGTATTTAAAAGCAGAACTGCACATCTGCAACCACAGGGAAATATCAATATTGGCATTTTTGCTAGCATTGAAGGAACATCCCTTCTTTCTCCCTAATGTGTACAAGAAACCTAAGTTTCCAATGTACTTTATGCTCTTTTTTCCAAGAAAAAGAACAAATTCTACGCAATATGAAACACAGCCTGCAAATGTTAAAAATTACCTCTGTAAGCTTACAGCTAATGTGAAATGTTTGAGGTAGAAGCTGTCTAATGGTGTTTGGGAAAGATTTTTGGTGATGGTGAGGAGGGTATCTTGTAACACACACGCACGCACACACACGCAGGGAGAGAGAGAGAGAGAGAGAGAGAGCAATTTTTCCAGAATTAAATCCAAGGTCTATTTGGGAGAGGGAACTAAATTTTTTCTGCAGCCAGACTGCTCTTTATATTTGTAATACTAACGTGATTCAATGGGGGGCCCTTAATGCTTTGATCTAATGCCACAGTACACTTTTTAATGAGGGAGATTTGGAATATTGTCATAATGCAGAACAGCCTAACAGCTTATTGTAATAAACTGAAGCATTATACCTAGGAGACCCTTCTGTTCTTTTGGGCTTGTCTGTTTGAAACAGGTAATTACCAAGGCCTCGGATCAGTTTTGAAAAGGCGGCGCCCTGATGGATGTGCAGACTGAAGTGTGACATGAGCCTTTTCCAATACAATAGGTGGCCTAACATTCCTCTGGAGGGCCAAGCTCATTAAATAGTCTGTGCTTTTCTCCACAGCCCCCTCATCCTCTTCATGCCCTTCGCTGGAGAGTCAGCGAAGTTGGAGGTTTCTCCATTGAAGACTTAGCGAAATTGCTTAGAGTTCTCAGATTGAATTTTTTATGTGTATGACTTCATGATGGCATTAGCATGCGCTTTGATCCATGTGTGAATGGCTCTGGGTCGGCTCTTATTGCCAGATCCAGATGGTGTTACAGGGAACAAACAGTTGTGTTTTAGGATTTCTCAATAGACTGTCTAGACTGGCTTTGTAGCAGACAGATACAGCCACCCATCAAATTAGCGTTTGTCAGATTTATGGTAATGGTTCAGCAAAGCCTTCCTGTCACTGACATTAAGATTTACGCCGCCAAGTTATTTTGTTTTCTACAAGATATAGGGAGCCTAATTTATTTACAAAGCTCCCAGTCCTTCTCAATTTCAGATTCAATAGAAACAATTTTCAAATAGATGGTTCACGTTTGAGAGATGATTAAAAATAAGTGACTTGCTACACGATGGATTGCGGAAACCTTTTATTTCCTCTTTCAGATTATAAGATGTTAGGTGTATTCTTCTGGTCAGTGTGCTCCATATGCTGGTTTTAGAAAGAAAAACATGTATGTGGATTACTGTGGCTAGAGTTTGAACTTTCATGTTACACTAAAGTAACATGAGCTGCTCGCTGCACACAGTGGGAATAACCTTTTGACAGGCACTATGTCCATGCTCAGTGAAAATGTTTTTCCAAGTCTGGCCAAAGTGCCTTTGATCATACTACCTCAAATGGAAGGGTCAGAGCTTCTATGCAAGACAAGAACGATTAGCTGTTGACCAGAGCAAAAGAAAAATTGGAGGGTTGGGAGCTTTTGGTTTGTGAGGGCATTTAAACAAAATCAACATTTGTTGGACTTTCATTCTTTTCTGTTAGAAAATTAATAGTGTCTAATTATATTGCTATAGTGCTTGGATTGGGATTTGAAAATATGATCCCTTGAGACTGAAGATTTGCTGATTTGATTCTTATATGTGTATGCGTATTCTTTTTATTTATGTATGCGCATGCACAGGTATAGTAGCATATGATATTTTATTGCTTATGAAAGCTACAACTTCAGTAATGTGTTCTAAATAATGGATTTGTTTTTATTTGTTCCCCAAGTTTAAATGAAAAAAAAAAAAGAATATTTTGGGTTTGAGATTGAGAAAAAAGCAGAGCCACACTCTTTATTTTTCCATGTAATCCACCTGAATATCCACAAATACTGCTAATTCATATGTTGCTACAAACACAGACATACTAACATAGTCTTCTCTCAGTGGCTGTTGATACTGCAGAATTATTGTACATTCATTCATTTGTGAGCACAGTCTAGTGGGAAAAAATCAATTATACAAGAGTGGATATTAATATACCCATGTTTATCATTGATTTTATCTCCAATTTCCATGTGCAGCATCATGAATTCAGGATATAGGAGCAGCTAAATAAATAAATATTTTTTGCAAGTTGAGAAAGGAGTGTTCAAAAGGCTGAATGCTATCCCATGGGATACCTGCTTAAAAGATGGATATTTGAAAGCTATGATTTTAACCATGTAATGCTTGATTGAACAGGATTCAAGATTTTCTTTTAGAGGGGTAAGAGTAATTTCCTACCTTGTTATTAATAAGATAATTCCTGATCTTCCATTTACTTTCATCAATCTTACAGGACAAATACGATAAAATCCCACTATTTCCGTCAACTTCTGAAGTGGTAAAAGGGAAAATAAGATAGCACTATTGCAGAGGATATATTCACAAGCATCAAGAGGAACTGAGTGTTCAAGAGGAACTAAGTGTCATTTAACAAAATAACTTTACTTATATCTGCATTCTTCTTGATCTTTTATTTTTATTTTGCCTGCCAGATCTTGATGATTTTTATACTTGGCTATATTCTTAATGGACAAAAGCTCTGCAATTAACTATTTAATTGGGAAGTTTTGCTTTTGTAATTAGGGTGCTCAGCATTAATGTTAGTCTTACTGGATAAGGAGGAGCTAGAACTTTTGGTAATAACACGTTGGTTAGTAAGGATTATTTTTGACTAACACTTGGTAGAGTTGACATGAAGGCCTTGGAAAAGATATCCAAATGCTGTAATATGATTATATCTCCAAAGATCAAAATAGTGCAGACACCGGTATTCCCTGTAACACTCTATGGAAGCAAAAGTTGGACTTTTGAGTAAAAGAATAGTAAGAGAATTGATGCATTTAAAAATTGACTTTGGAGAAAGCTGCTGAGAATATCATGGAAAGTCACAAAAACAAACCAATGGATCATTGTACAAATCAGCTCAGAGTTTTCACTCAAGGTATCAAAAAAAAAAAAAAAAGCCAGGCATAAATTATCTTTTTCAGACACATTATGTGAAGGCTTATGTCAGCATTCCAGCAAATCTCCATTCCAATCAGTAATTCCGAGACAAACATAATCTCAAAAGTACTTTTATTAGAATAGCACCTGGCACATCTGTGGAATCTTGAAACTAAAAGTTTCACCGGACTTCCCACAATGTCCCAAACTACAATCCACCCCCTTTTTACCATCATCACATCACATGGACCAATCACGATCCGTCCCAGTGTAAGATCCTTTTTCCATCCTGCGCCACACTTAATAACCTTGAACTACCAAAAGAATTTTATTTTGTCTACTTAGAACTACTCAATTGAAATCACCCCCTCCCACTTTCTCAGGCTATGTGGCAGTGTAGAATATGGCTTCCAAAGTTGACAGCTTAGCTCTTTGGAGAAAATGCTAATGTTCAGAAAGATAGAAGACAAATTAGCTAGTGGCAAGGTGGAGGGATTGTTTTATTGGTAATGGGTACATTGCAGGAATAACAAATTTTGCTGAAGGATCTGGTTGGGGGTAAATTGTCATACAGAAGATCTGTTTTTCTAGTTGCTAAGAATCAACACTGACTTGATGTACACAATAAGGATTGTTTTACTGTTCTGTGATTCAGTTACTTTTTTCTGAATTTGGATCTTTGATAATAACAAAATGTTGGTGGTGATAGAAAAAAGAAGAATGTGTGTGGTAGCCATTTGAACTATAGAAAAAGTCACACCTTGTATTTTTCATGGGATATCTCAAAATATTTAACAGTGATATGACAAATTATCAAAAATAAAACATTTTAAAACTTCTTCTTTTACACTGTGAGCCCCAACTTCATTTTTTTTGCTGATGTACTTTTGAGTCCACATCAAATAAATGATACTAGATTTTAAAGCCTTATTAAAAAAAACAATCAAGTTGTTGAAATATTCTTTTGTCTGTATCAATTTAAAGGTCTGGAAAGCAAGGCCTTCCCTTTTGTTCTCTTTTTTTACTATATAATATCCTACTGATATGGTAGTGATTTTACTGGAATTGTTTTTAATATTGTGACAAGATGTCTCAACTACTAATGTTTATAATACAAATTGGGGAAAATTCTACACTGGTGATTCTGAATAAACAACCAACAATTAATAGATATAAAAAACAAAGAAGGGGCAAATGAAACTATAACTGAACTGTTATTTTGGAAAGAGGAATGGCTGAAGGAAGTCATGATCTAATTTTTCTAAAATGATTGAATATTTTGTTCTTCCGTCCTATGATATTAGAACTTATCCAGTGAATCTGATGATAGATCAAATCAGAACAAATAGAAGGAGAAATTATTCCATTCCACACATAGTTGAACTAATGAAGTCCATTGCCACAAGTTACATGAGCTAAAGTATTTAGCAAAACTACAGAGTGGATTTTGCAAAATTTATTAATCATTACTTCATAATGGAATCAAGCAGTGATTCCATAATGGAATCATGTTAACAAGCAGTAAGCTACTGACCAGAAGTTGCTGGGGGACAAAACACAGTTTTATTCTTTTAATCAAGGATTATTATTTTATATGTACCTTTATTCTTTCTGTGTATACTTTCTTAAAGTATCTAGCAATTCAGTATTTGAAACAGAATAATTTAAATAAACAATAAGCATTTTTCTATATTTAACTATAGGTTAGACTTAACTCTAACTTTATACTGTGCAATTGTTTAAATACCTATTTATTAAATTTATTTCGCTCATCTCGCTATCAAGCAACTTAGGGCTGAATATAATTCTAAGAGCTGTGGTGGTGCGGTGGTTAGAATACAGTATTGCAGTCTACTTCTGCCCACTGCCAGGAGTTTAGTTCTGGTTCAGAGTTGACTCAGCCGTTCATCTTTCCGAGGTCAGTAAAATGAGGTTCCAGATTGTTGGGGGCAATATGCTGACTGTTAAACTGTTATATATCTGAAGAGATACATAAGTCCAAGTTCCATTACTATTGCAAATTATTACATAAACATACATACTTCACTTTTTGGCAGTGAATTGGTAAAAGCATTTATATTTTGTTAAACTTTTTCTTTCCATCTATTATAAATATTGTACTATCTTGTTCTGTGGTAGATTTTGGTTGTGGTGTAATTTTTGAAATTCTATTCATAATTGTATTCATAATGGTACTTACCTGATTAATAGTTAAGATTTAGTGGTTGGATTAATATTTTGGACCTTATACTAGATAACATTTGATATATGGAGTATTATGCACCGCTATAAATAAAATAGGAAGTTGTTTGTAAATAGTTTCCATAGAAAACTGTTAGGTGCTAATTTCTACCAAAGTTTTCAAATTTTATCTAGCTGGAGGTGAATTTATTCAGTATTTTTCCCCAGCCTATTTTGTGACTTTACATATATACAAATGTCAGATGAGCATATCAATAAAGTACATTTTTAAAAGTTTAGATCTTCAAGATATCAGTGATTGTGTCAGAAGGAAAAGAAGAAATATCTCATCCTTATTATCCAATTAGCATAACACTGACTACCATACAGAGCAGAAAACAATTTGTTGTACATAGTGAGTTTTAATGTTTGTTCTTTTCTACACAGAACTTGACCCAAACTGTATATGCCATTTTTAAATTGTTAGAAAAACAATATTAGATTTCATTATACATCTTGGTTGATAATTAAAAAAATGATTTATATACAGAGTTCATAACACCCAAATTTTATTTATTCTGTTAATAGTTTCATTTTTGATAAATTTTCAGTGTTGCCTCATTTTGCTTTCTATATCTACAATTCTGGTTCACAGTGTTTAATCTTGCTTATTAGCATTCTCAAGCCAAGAAAATAGTATAAAGCTTAAAAAAAATACTAATTCAAAAAGAATGGGAAAAATATACACATATTTATATTCTTATAATATTTCCAGAAACAAGCTATGTAGTTTCCTATGGCAGCACAAGATAAGTTGTGTTAGATCTGATTTTAGATAACAATGGAAAGAACTGTGGCCTTTAGAAAATGACAACGCCCTCTTTTCATTTGCTTTTCTTAGACATCCTGAAGGTTTTACCCTTGGACAGCTCTTACCATTGGCAAAGGGCTGTTTTTCAGCCGTCAGTTCACAAAGCAAGAGTAATCTGAGTGTTCAGCACTGTTTCTGAATAAGCAAATATAAATCCTAGAAATCAAAACTATGCAAATACTGTGTTTCCTAAAATCCAAAACATTAGAATGGGGTTAGTGGATAGTAGCTATAAATGATCAGAAAACCAGGGTGTTCTTGAAGAAGACAATGTTTTTGGTTTGCAGATAATCCTCACTTACAAACAGTAATTGGGACCAGGTACTCTGTTTCTAAATGATGCAGCTCTAAGGTGCGATGTCTTATTTATGACAGTAGTCCTGACCAGTGGTGTCAAAGATTTTTACCACCAGTTTGCTGGGCATGGCTTGATGGCTGCGCTTTGCATATATGCACACATTTTGCGTGTGCATGTGCCAAACACCACTTTACGCAGGTGCAGAGATGTTTGCGCAGGTGCAGAGGTCTTCCCACTCAACTCCTGCAAGCCTGCACTCTCCCTGTTGCTTCAGAAGCTGCCGTACGGCACTCTGCTGTGCCGCACAAAGCAGCTGCACTTCAAAAGCAGGGAATAAGCAGTAGGCCCAACAGCAGAGGGGCAGAGAGAACTGGTTCGGTCTCTGCTGCTCATCGGTGCTACCGGCTCAGCAGAACCAGGCTGAACTGGTAGAATACCACCACTGGTCCTGACAATCTTTACTTTTAAAAATACATGAAAGTAAAATAAGGGGGCAATTAGTTGCATGCTTTCTTAATGAAATAAACAGAAACTTCAGTTCACTCAGACATCCTTAATCAATAGGATCCTTGTTAGGGTTTGCTAATATTTATTGGCAAAGCTAAGAAAAGTTATGGATACTATCATGTTTCCTATAACTGAATGTACGTTCAGTGTATATATAGACAGCAGCTCAGATCATGCTTTGCTCGCACAAGCACAAAGCCGAAAACACCAGCCTGAAGATAGCGAGTGAGATCTCATTGAAATGTTGCCAAGATAGTCTTAATCTTACACGGGAAAAGACCTGAACACGCCAAGACACATACACACACACACACATCTACACACCTATACACACCTATACCTATACACATACACACACACACACACACACACACACACACACACATACTGCTCTCTCTTGATTTCTGGTTCCAGTTAATACACTTAAGAATAATAAATGTAGATATAAAACTAAAAATCCTTTTTAAAAAATCCTAGAGGTCTAGGCTAAAAGTTCTGTATAGGAGCATCATCTCCAGTAATGTGAAGGTGTCATGCCCCTGTTAGAATCTGACTCTGAGGGAGAGGAGGAACAGCCGATAGGGAGTGGGAGTGTGGCTCCAAAGGTTTTGGAGCAAACTGGGGAAGAGCACGAACCAGCTGGGCATTCAGAGGAAGAGCCAGGCCCATCCCCTCTTCATCCTAGGGCACGCAGGGAGGAACAGATAAGGGAGAAATGTGAATGGTGTGGTCTATGGGGGAGGAAAGGGCCTTGATCCCCTTCATGGGCTGCAGCTGTGAGAACTTTTTAAAAGGACAAACTGAACATAGCCCAGTGTTGGAAGCAAAATGTGAAAATATTTCTAGTTTGTCAATTCTTATCTGAGTTCTGGTGTCCTTCCCAGAGTGTGTATTTCAATATCTGTGGATGTCTTCAAGCCCTTATCCTGCTTTAGCTCATTAATTGCTTCAGTGTGGTTTGTGTTGTTGATTTTTCTATTTATAATTTATATGGTATTTTGAGTTTGAATGGAAGTTCTTCCTTTTTGCAACTGTTTATGGGGGAGTTTTTTTTTCCAGTCAATGATAATTGGACCTTTGAAGCCAAGTTGAAGGAATTAAAGGGACTTCACCTGTTTTTGTGACTTTGTTGCTTTTGTATCCCACCCTGGGTCATCACAGAAGGTACAAGGTAGACAGAATAAGTAACTAGATGTCAGTTTCATAAAGAATATAGGGAAATTTTAAATGATTTTTTGATTACAGGTGATATAATATTTGAAATTATTTTGCTAGGTTCAGATCTCGTGAATCATTAGTGCTACAGACCAGAAATAAAATACCAGGCTCTGTTTTCTAACTTGTTTTGGCATTTGAACTATTATAAATGTGACAAGCACATACCTTGGTTTTGGCAAAATAAGTTTTAAAAAGAGTCTTCTGGTAGGACTTTTTCTAGTGTAATTCTTTCTGTGAGATTGTATTGTACTGTACTCGATTAAACAGCAAGTAATCTTCTTGAGATGTTTTGAAAGGTCCATAATAATGACCTATAATGGATATAATTTGTAATGGGTGTCATCTCCTGGATATTTTCTTTTATTCCATTTTTAACTTTAAAAATTTTAATTTGCCTTTGTATTCATGAAATTTCTACACCCGTATCTGCAGAGATGGTTAAACTTGTATATAACCTCATTAAAGAACCTCCCAAGCATGAAGGATCTATCTTGTGTCAATGTTTCCATTAGTTTCCCTAAAGCTTAGGACTGTCTTTTGCTGATGATATTTCCTTGGATCTGGTGAAGGCAATAGACAGTTATACTACTTTTGATGTATATCATGAGGATGTCAAAAAAAAAAAAAACAGGATAGAAAAGCTTTATTTTCACTGATAGCAATGAATTGAATCTTCAAATGCAGGACCCCATCAATCAGGTCCTCTATAGGCTTTTTCTAAGTGTGTATCTTACATTGAGTAGCACTGGTTATTGAATGGTTTTCAATATAATTATAACAAATCCTTGATTGTGCATCATGGCAGGGTTGAAAATGGCTAATATCATATAAATCTTGATATTGACTTAGGGATCCCTTTTCTTTTCTATCTTCTTCATGTCGTGCCTGTTGTATATAGAGATCAGAGTATTTAACTGTAGCTTTGTCATGACTTAAGCGTAACCACAAAATTATCTGCTACAATGTCCTACCAGTCAATGATTACTTCAGCTTCAACCACAACACTACAAGAGCACGCAACAGATACAAACTCAAAGTAAACCACTCCAAACTTAATTGCAGAAAGTACGACTTCAGCAACAGAGTGATCAATGCCTGGAATGAACTACCTGACTCAGTTGCTACATCCTCTAACCCCCACTCTTTAACCTCAAACTATCCACTATTGATCTCACCCCATTCCTAAGAGGTTTGTAAGGGGTGTGCATAAGTGCACAATCGTACCTACTGCCCCTGCCCTATTTTTCCCATTTATTCGTACCTATTTCGTGTATTCTTACTCATGTTTATACTTATACCTATTACCTTGTAAGTAATTGACAAATCAAATAAATAAATAAATAAATTTTCTCTTCTGCTGAACGATAAATTTATATTGATATAGGTTAGGGATAACAGCAATGTGAAGTTGTTGCTTGTCACCAAATAAAATGCTTATATTGAAAATAAATAGAAAAACAGTTAGATTTAAAATCATATATTTAAAGAGCTGCATTGGTCTGTTTAGATTTGGTTGGCTTGGACAAGCCATAAAGCCAAGAGGATTGACAGAGCATCTGCAAACAAAATACATAGTATGACAACTCCCAAATTACTAATCCAAATCTCTTCTGGATAGAACTGGATATCTCATAATTTTCTTACTTTGATCAATCTAGTTCTGATGCAGCAATTTTAAAACTTTTATAAGACTTAAGTTTGACTTTTAAAAGAATGAGTTTTTTGGCAATTTATTCAATTTAACATTTGTTATTTGGATTATTCTTGATACAAATGTGGCCTCTGAAGTTCCACATCTGGTAGAGGTTTTAGAGGAAACAGTTAAGCCTCTTAAGCCAATAAAACTTTGTAAAAATTGAAGGAATTTGATGAAATTAATATTAATCATTTAGACAATTTTTGGAATAATAATCTGGAACATCCTTTTTTGGGAAAATCAGTGCTAGGTTGTTTAAAACAATTTTAACTATCAGTTTTTTGATCTTAGGATGGAGATAATGCTGCGTAAAATTTTATTCTGAAAATATTGGATATTGAAGAATATGTTTAATATGAATTAGCTGTAATAACCTTCCTTTGGAGGTAGATCTCAGAAATTGGAAACATAAAGTGCAAAAAGTAGGTCTGTTCCCTTATTTTCACATTTTGGATTGAAATCCACTTGGGTTGTTACATGATTTTAGATTGCTTTTGAATGTCAAGGAGATGCACATGTCCTTGTTGGCTATCATCCCAGTATTTGGAATGTACTAGTTATCAAGCATTGGGAACTTATTGTGTGGGATAGCCAAAGAATTATTATATAACATTGGAAGGATAAATTTACAGTGATCTGCAGTAATAAATTATTGATATATATTATTTTAATGATTTACATGAATATTTCTTTTTCAACAAAATGGCATGGAAGAGAAATTCCAAGGAATTTGATCAAATTTTTTGGAAATTGTTTTTGGTGTTAATTGGTAGACCATGTTTATTTAATTCAATATTTTCACATATATGTGATTATATTTCTATGTGTATGTATTTCTATGTGTTCTGTGCCTAAACAAGTAGACAAAAAGAGAGAGAGAGAGAAAATTGCAAACCATAGTATATGAACTCATTACATCAAACATCCACCCACACACAAAACCACATTTTTGCCTTGTTATTACATAAGTGTACTCAGTGATACCTAAGAAAACGAAGTCTTAACATATTTGGTGGCAGAGTGGTTAAAACCACTTAGGGAGGGCTCTAAAGCACTATGAAGTGGTATATAAGTCTTAAATACTATTGATATTGCTATTTTATACATATTTGAAAAGTGCAGATGCATTTCCTGTCCTGACATGAATGATGTACGTCTGTCATAAAAATGTTAAACCAATGACTCTTGCAATGGTGTTTGCATCAGAGAAATGTTTGGTAAACTATAAACAGATTGGAGTCACGTTGTTTATCACAGGCAATAAAGGTTAAAAACATCACAAGACAGAAACAAATGACTAAATAAAATGTAAAAGGGAAAGATAAAAAAACATGCAATCAATGTAAACATGTGCATGAGGAGAATAAACACACCTGAAGCACATTGCAACTGTTCTGGAGTAGAAATAGTGGCTGTCCTTGTCATTTCACAAATGGACTACTTTAACACACTCTGCATGGGGTCTGCCATTGAAAATCTGCAATCTGCAATTAGTGCAAAATACTAATGTTAAGAGTCATGGCAGTGCAGTGGTTAGAATGCAGTACTGCAAACTACTTCTGCTGACTACTGGCTGCCTGAAATTTGGCAATTCGAATCTTACCAGGCTTAAGGTTAATTCAACATTTCATCCTTCTGAGGCGGGTAAAATGAGGACCCAGATTGTTGGGAACAATATGCAGACTCTATAAACTGTTCAGGGAGGGCTTTCCTGTGAAGTCTAAATGCTATTGCTATTAGGCAGGGCAATTTAGGTAATTTATTCCATGTAACATCAGTTACATCATATTTCAAGAGTGCCTTGGTAACTGGCTTGTTTCAGATTGTAATTCAAGGTAGAGGTGATAACCTTTAAAGTCTGCATTACTTAGGGCCTATCTGTGCCTAAGGTGTGCCACAGAAGAAACTAGACAGTGGTTACTGATTACCCCACCCCCCTTCTCCCCCACAACAAGCCAGTATTCTTTGTAGAACTCCTCTCTTATGGAACACCTTCCCATCGAAGATAAGGATCATGCCATCACTTTTAATAATCAGATGTATTGAAAAACATGTGTTTATTTGGATAACTCTATATGGGATGTATCTTTGTGTTTTCTGTTACATGGAGTCATGGTTTCTATGTCTAAGAATATAACAATGGTTGGTGGCATTTATATTTGATATCTATCTTTTATCATTGTATTTATTATATATGTGTTGCTTCTCAGGATAAGTTGCTTAGAAACGAATGATTAAAGTGGCATAAAGGTGTTTCAATTAAATAAAAAATGGGGGGCCTTTAGTCAAACAAATTTTCTCACAAGGTTCTCTAAAGGAGCCAAGGTTTAATGACTTTCCTGCCCAAATTGTAGAAGAATCCCAGTTTAGTTGTAGGCACATTGTTTCGTGTTGTATACCATTTCTTTCACAAAGATGATTGATAACAATGAGAGCTACATGTTAATGAGTGACAACAGCAGAAAATATTCCAAAATTCAGCATGTTGTTCCCTTTAAAAGGATTGCTGAAATACTTCCCTTAAGATATTTCTGCTAAATATTTCATGCTTTCCCCCAAGCTTTTGGTAATAGAGATCTATTATTGATGTCTTAGGTTTGAGTCTGAACATATTATATTGGAAGCTGGTAGATGGTTATTCTCATGTAGAACTTTGACGAGAAGATGAAAACAAGGGAGAACTAAGCAATGTCAGGCCTGCTGTGTAATCTATAGGAGAAGTGCTTTCCTCATTGACTGATGACTCATTGGAAAGTCATATGTATCATTCAAGAATTAATGGAATCCTGTTAGTGAGTAGCAGAACTATTGATTTTCATGAAGGAAATAAATTAGTTGCTTTCATGGTTTAATAAAAATATAGAGTGGGCCCTGGGAAAAATTTTGCATTTCCATGAATAGTATTTTTCAGGACAGTGGCATATTAGGCCTTTTGAAAACATTAACAAAGCTACCCTAACTTAGGTAATAATGCATTTGGGATAGAAATTGCAGAACTGGATAACCTTTTCTGTGTAACAGTGTAGCAAAACCAGGATATTCTTATTTATCTATAGACATTTTGATTCTGAGTAATCAAACATTCTGTCTTTCAAATATTATTTCTTCCTTTTCTTGTTACTTATAAAAAAGTAAACAAACTTTCTTGATGTTTTCTCAACAGTGTTTTCGAGCCCTTTGCTGCAAAGGACCTCCACCTCCACGACCAGAGTATGACTTGGTTTGCATAGGTCTCAGTGGCTCTGGCAAGACAAGCCTGTTGTCCCAGCTCTGCAGTGAAAATAGAGAAAATATAGTGTCAACTACAGGTGAACTGATGTTTTGTTTTGTTTCTTCAGTTATAGGCATTAAATGCAAGAGGTCATTTAACGACTGCAATATCAGGATTGCATATCAGGATTGCAGACATTCAGCGAATCAATGACATGACATCTTGATTAGTGATTCAGTAGCCAACATTCCAGTCCCAATTATGGTTGCAAGTCAAAAACTATATATAAACAGGAAGCAAACCTCATACTTGCTAGCACTGATGATGTTCCTGTTTGGGTATTGATATGTCTGCAAATAAACAACCAAGCTCAGAGAATACCATGGACTTCTGAATTAAAATAATACAAAATGCATTTGCATACTTTTATTTTTTTTATCTACCCATTATATAACTCATGGTAACAATTATTAGTAATTTGATTTTACTAACTTAAGTTGACAAGACGCTAATAGATTAAACTGAGGAAAATAATGTTACAGTGAACATATGTACTGAAAATAGTGTATTTTTATGTATTCTATTTTCAGGTTTTAGCATAAAAGCAGTGCCATTCCAGAATGCAATATTGAATGTAAAAGAACTTGGAGGTAAAGAACATTATATATAATATGCACAATTGATGGTAGCTTTTGATTCCTTTGTGTCTTGATTTATGACAGTAAGCAATAGTTTTAATACTTATCAAGTATCTTTCAACCACTAGGTGTAATCACTGCCTGGTACAATCTAAAGTAGATCCGTCTCAGGAAGAAAGTGAGGAAAAATGTTGAACTAGTGAAAGGTTGGATCAGGGAAATGGACTTTACAAAAAAGAGATACAGAATTGTTATTGAAGGTGGCTAGCTATAGCACTGTGAATATTGATACATGGGGCTGAGTTTCTAAGAGATGTATTATATCAAAATAAAATACAACAAAAAATAGTTTCAATCAAAGTTATGTATAAGATTTGGGAGATTTGTTATAGCTTAATGAAGATTCTGTGTTTCCTTATAATTTAACTGAAATATATTTCCAGTTAATATAAGCCATGAGTAAGCGTAAACAGAAAGATATATTTTAAAAAAGGCTTTATGTTTGTTACATGATAGGATGAAACTTACATTTCTGGAAATAATTAGACTATCATCTAATTATTTCAGACAAAAAAGGGCCTATTAGAATGGCAACTCTTCAGATGCTCGGAGAACTGCGAGACATTCTACTATCTGATAATTCATTCATAATTATCAGATACAGAAATGCTTTTCTTAAAACTGCTACTTTGTACTTAGGATGCACATTTCCCATTAATTACATATTATAGCAAGACTGTCATTCATCTTGGACCTTGATATTACACAGAACTTCTTGAACAAACAGCATAAATGGAAGGTGAAGTGATATATGTAAGCGAGCATCAGCTTGGGGAACATTAGCCTGGTATTGCTTTCCCAGCATTGTTTTGGCTATGTTAGCTGATCTGTTGTATATATTTAGGCTGTCGCTATTGAATCAGCAATTTTGTACTCCGCTCCACATTTTGAGTTTTGTTTCATTCATAAAGTTTTCACTGCTCATCTAAATTATGTTTGTGAAAAATAACTTTGGAAATGTGACTCTTCTTTTGCTTGCCATGAAAGAAAACATTAAATTAAAGCAAAACTATTGTATGGATGCTTTGTTCTACATACAGGTATTTCGCAACTTATGTTCAAACCTGGGACTGGAGTCTTTGTCATTGAGCAAAGCAGTCATTAAATCAGATGCCCATGTAATAGCCTCACTCAACAACCACAATCCCAACTCTCCCAGTTGTGGTTATTAAGTGATCATGCAGTTTGTTATACTGAGTGCTGGGGAGAGGACAGTCTCTTTGCTCCATCATGTCAAGGTTCACTATCTTTGCCTTCTTCTGCAGCTGCATGCAACTTCATATAATGTGAGACATAGCCTTCCTATCAAGCCTGCCTTGTGCCATCCTGCAAATGGGTCCAGTTCTCACAATCATTGAAAGGTTCCTTTCCAAATCATTTGATTTGGAAAAGAGGCCTTCCTAGGGCTAGAAAACTAGTGATCACCATCCTCCTGAAGGATAGAAATCTTTTTTCTAGCACCATCATTCTAGATGGGTAGAAGTTCTAGAACACCATCATTCTAGAAGGCTAGAAGAGTATGCCTCAGCCAGACTGCAGGAATGGAACTCAGAAGTTCAGGATGTGAGCCCCATTTCTGCAGCTCACAGGAGGAGATGGGCCAGAGTGCAGAAATAGTACTTGGATCTTTAGGATATAAGTCCCATTTTCTGCAGCCTGATGGAGTAGCCAAGTTTCCCTCCATGCATGGAAGAGAACATCTCCACTGTGCTGCAAAAATGAAGCTTATGCCTTCTGGATCCAAGCCCCATTTGTCCAGTCTAGTGGAGGGACTGAGCTTCACTTAGGAGGCAGTTTTTTAGCCAGCCCCCAGGTATGAGAGGGAGTCCTTTCAACAGGTGAAACTTTCAACCTTCCCTGCTGGCTTCCCCACTGACTTTCTGGGAAGTAAGCAAAGAATATAGCAAATAGCATGATCATGGAGCACTTGGGAACTGGTTGTAAGTGTGAACAGGTTGCCAAGCACAAAATGTGGCCATATGACTACAGAGGGTGGCATAAAATTTTATAAAAGCTGGAAGTGCTTAATGGGCCCTAAATAGCAATAGCATTTAGACTTACATACTTTACAGCCCTCTCTAAGTGGTTTACAGAGACACCATATTGGCCCCCACAATCTGGGTCCTCATTTTATCAACCTCGGAATGATGTTAAGTGTCATAACTCAACGACTATCTGTAAAGTGCTTTATTCTGGATATTCAACTATATAATAGTGGCGAATATCTGCAGATTGGGTGTACGATGGCGGTGAAGGTTCATTCTCTGAGCTTCTGGGTTGGCTTCTGAATATTTTGTTGCCAGGCTAGGTAACATAGGGGACTTCCCTAAAGTCCGCTGAAGATGTTACCTAGCTTGGTAACGAAATGTTTGGAAACCAATCCACAAGCTTGGAGAACAAACCTTAATTCTCATTCATTCAACTATGTTTTAAGAAGACATTGGATGAATACCCAATTTAGTGCTGAGAAGTTCTATAAAAACAAAATTTCTTTGCTGGATAATGCAAATTGATTAAATAATGCATAGAAGAGGAGTCAGCATAAGAGTTTTCAGAGAGAAGTAAAGGAACAGATTAAAAAAAAGCAAGAGAGTGAATTTTAATTGTGTTTTGTTTTTAAGATGTAAAAGCTATAGCTGAAAAATATAACCAGTGAAAAACTTGTCAGAAGTAAATATTTTTAGAGATATGGTAGTAAGGGATTGCCAGTTTGGTGTAGTGAGTAAGGCATCAGACTAGAAATTAGGAGACCATTTCTTAAAATGTTGATGTGCACTTTTCTAATTGTGTAATAAATTAAAATATGGTAAAAAGAAAGCATTGAAACTTAATTTTGATATGTTTAAACAAGATGTATGTAACTTGTGCTGTATGTCATCTGATTAATATTTATGCTTGTTTTTTATTTGATAATTGTCAAAGGGGCTGACAATATCAGAAAATACTGGAGTCGTTACTATCAAGGATCTCAAGGAGTAATATTTGTATTAGACAGTGCTTCTTCAGAAGATGATTTAGAAATTGCTAGGAATGAACTGCATTCTGCACTGCAGCATCCACAGTTATGCACTTTGCCATTTTTAATATTGGCCAATCATCAAGACAAGCCAGCCGCTCGTTCAGTACAAGAGGTATGTTTAGTACTGCAAGAACATGTGTGTTATTAATTGTTTGGATGCAATAATGGGAAAGTCATGACTGTATGTTTATCTGATGCTTATGTAGAGTCTATAAAGTTTGGATTAATATAATTATTCATGAATGAAGAAAATATACTTTTAACTGTCCATGCCAAGAATTACCTGTGTGTACTTTTGTTTTTTGTTTAAAAAAATTCTGTGTGGAGTTTCTCTACTTTTATTATACTGTCTTCTTATCCAACATCCTTAACACTCTCTTTTATATATCCCTAACAAGATATTTATTAAATTTTATTTAAAAGTATTATTTTTTTACTTGTTAAAGCTTCCACTTTAAAAAATTTAGCACATGTCCGTATTTGTTAGCTCTTACCTCAAACTGTGTCCATTTCTGGGCACCACTTTAAGGAGCATTAAAAGCAATTGGAACAAAGGAGAGGGGCAAAGAAGATCAGGGTAATACATTTTTGGATCAAAATTTCCAAATGTATGTGACTTTATATCCAAGTATTTCCTTTTTAGCGATCAAGATTGTATTACTGAGGTATGACATTCCTGACACACTATCTTTACATTTCTTTAAATGTAGTCTCCCAGATGCAAAAATTTGACATGCAGTATGCAACAAAAACAATGCAGTTATAGATATTAAATGCACGATGTCTTAATTTACTTTTATTGACTTAACAGTCTATATAATGACAGCCAATATTCACTCCTTGAAAATTCAAACTTCAGTAAACCTGACATTGAATTTTTAATAATATTACATCATATAAGAAGTTGACAATCATTACCATTCCAGTATAGGACTGGGAAAAATCTGTTTGAATCTATTGAGAATTGCTATAAATCACTGTTGAATATACTGAACAAATATACAAAGTGTACAAATACAACTAGATAAACATGGCAGCTTTTCGTATCCAATCATTAAAAAAATTAAACTGTAAATTCAGTCTGATTTTAAAGCAACATCAAAAATGTTTCCACTTATAAGAAGTAAAAAAATATATTTAAGCATACAGATCATATGAAGATATGTACTAATTCCAAATTAGTTCTAATATTCTCTGTGATTAATGCAGAAAGCAAATGTTACATAGAAAATAACCCTTTTATTGAAACAGTTTGTATCACTCTGAGCAAAGATTTTGGACTTACTAGTTACATTTCTGGGTTTTTTTTAATGGTATGAAAAAGTAAAAAGTAAAACAAAATTTAGGAGAAAAAGAGGGAAAACCTCTGAATCTGTCTTCAGATGTGCTTCTGATTCTTTGTCTTTTTCCCTGGTAACAGCGACTCTGGACGTGTTTTTCTAAATACCAGGGAGCAACTTGTTTGAATGGCAAACAATGCAGTAAGAGGCCATGTCTTTGCATGCATCTGAATGTATTTCTTTGGTAGTGCTGATACCAGTATTCAGGCAGATTCATATTAGATGAAGTCATTCTTATCTTGCTGCTAGGAAGTATAATACTTTAAAATTCAGCTTCATCTATTACTTTTATATAGGCAAAACATTAAGTAGTTACTCCTCATCAATGGATTCAAGGCTTTAGTGTTGGCATAATTGTGATTTATTTCAGAAATAATGATTGCAGAAGCATTTTCAATCTGACAAGCTGTATAAATGTTGAGTAATAGTTACAGATTTTTTTGCCTCAAATGTTGTAGGAGCCAAGAAGATTCCACAAACAGCTGTTTGTGATGTTCACTTGTGGGAGTTATACGCAGGGTTTCCAAACTGTGTGGGGCACTCTTAAAATTGTATGATGTAAATTATTTATCCAAACCATTAGGAAAACAACCACATGTAACTATTTGAAACTTATGCAAAATCGCGACACTGCTTGCTTATATGAAAAAAATGGTCTGATTTCCTTTGCAAGAATAAGCTTATAATTGCTTTATTAGTTGTTTCCATTTATCTTTTTAAAATCTGACTTTTTATTTTAATAAAATAAGCTAACATTTTGGAAATACATTGATTTGGATTATAGATATCTCACAAGAGAAAAGTGAGATACATAAGAGAAAAGGGGAGATTTTCCCCCTTACTTGGGGAAGAAATTTAACATTTAAATTTTAATTAAACTGATTCAGACATCAAAAAAATGAAGATTCATGAAGTATGATAGTTTATTTTCTGTATGGGCTTATCAAATGTCACCCAAATCAAGGAATTACTTGGTAACCAGTATAATATATATGTTTCAAGTTTCAAGTTGTGGAAGTATTGCAATTATCTCCTTGCAATGAGACTGTCTGCTTCAATAAATTAGACTTTAGAAATATGCTTCTGAAAAATTATCTTCTTATTTTAGTGTTCTCATTTGTTCTTACATAGGTTTTTCATATGTGAATATCTTTATTATTACAAACCAAGTGGGGGCAACTTAAATCTACTTTAAGCTTCAAGAAAGCTTTTGTTTGCACAATACCCCGTTGTTCATCTGTGTATGTTTTTATTATTTCTTTAGTACCTAAAATTCCAAATTCTCAGTGCTGATATATTACTGAAGAAGCTGGATTTTTAGAATAGATTGGGAATGGAAAGCTCCAGCCCTTATTATGGGTGGCTTAGGAGCAATGACTTTTTGGATCAAATCAATTTGGCTTTGGTTTATTAATTTGGGGGAAAAAAATCTTTGCAGTCTTAGAGCCAAGACCTTAGCTGTTTTCTTGGCATCCAAATAGATCAGTGGATGGGGCTGTATGATGAGCAAAGTGTAGGCTTTTTCCCAGTTAATTAAGCATTCCATTTTCTGCTAATTACTATAATGCAGACTTTGTTTTGAATGGCATCCAAGAACCTTTGTCTGAATGGTTCTATAATGCTGTCTAGGAAGCTCTTATAGATACCCATTGAAAATGTACTCCATTGAAAATCCATCTGGGCTGTGTGCTCCCCCCCTTTTAATTGCCTGTTCAGAGGTGTTTTTTTCCTTGTCAGTTCACAGATTTGTGTACGTTGCAAACTTGTCCATTCTGGGGAGCTTGATTTTTATCTAGGTATTCATTCTTCCATCAATACTAAGTTTGTATTTAATCGGGTTTGGTTTTGTTTAGAGTTGTTTTTTTTGTTGTTGTTGTTAATTTTTCTTCTTTTGTTGTCTACAGAGGTCTGTTGCTCATGATTCACTGGGATATGACTGTTGTTTATTAATTATTTGTCTTTTTGGTTATCCATTATATAACTTTAGAGATATTGATAGCATGCTATGGTTAAAAATGTAAATGATTTCAGTTTTACTATCCTATTAGTTGATTAAGTATAACTAATATTGTGAAAATCATAATCATCCTAATAAACTATACAGAACTAGATTGCTTAAGGTTGTCTGGACTGGAACCCATCACTGTTGCAAGGTTCTGAATTCCCTTAGCCAAGATAGCAATCCCCATTTTTTATACATCGTACCCAGCCCTAATCATCTGCAGTTTCTACCCTCTTTATTATTATTCCTTGATTGATCTATTTACTGAGTCATGTCAGGCTCATGTAAATCAACAGACCACTGATCTAAGTAAGCCATTGAGTTTCTATTACAGATATTAGTATCCAGTGTGCATTTTGGGCTAGACTACCTTAGATGCTAATGACTGTGTGCCTATCTATATTCAATACAGTATTAATGAAGCTGTCACCTTGAGAATGAATAAGGGGTTGTTTTAAAAACAAAGTAAATGCCAGTTGTCATTTGTCACATCGTGGTGTTTTTTTTTAAAGACTTTGGATGCATTCAGAAGTGGACATTCTGAATATATTCAGTATTATTTCTTCTGAGAAATAATTTTTCTGAGGAGAATAAATCAAAAGTGATATAAGTTGAACATTTTTTCTTGCTCGTATTCATTTAGATTGCATTGCCATCTAAATGTTGGCATGTTCTATTTGATAGAATTGAAGCACCCAGTAAAATCTGATCTATAGTAGGACTGAGCAGCCTTTTAGAAGCAATTTGGAAAAGGTGCCTCCTAGGGTGTGAGACCATCTGCCTGTCTACAGCTGCCCCATGATCCTGGGAAAACCCACAGCTTCTTTAGAGTTGCAGACAGGTGCAGGTGCTCCAAAGACCTTTGTAGATTCTAGTCTGTAGCATGTTACAATCTGATCTGTTCATTTGAACAGCTTAAAGAAGTAGAGGTAATGGGAAGTTTATAATAAGCTCCTGTTAAAATGATGATTTTAGGATGCTCAAAAAAATCTCAATTGTTTTTAGATAAGACTTGCAACTGTACATGCATGTGAAGCACATGATAAAAGACACAGAGTGTGATGGAGATGGTATTTGACCTAAAATATAGCAGAAGAAAACTATGGAATTAAAAAAAACAATAAAATGGGAGGACAGCATGGTGACATTAACAGTTTTGAGAAAACATCACTGGACTTAACTGATAAAATATATTTAATATGAGTCTAAGAATAAGTAAAGGCAAGATTTGTGGCAATGAAAATAAAGGCACTTGCTAGATAAATGACTCCAGAAAAAGTGGATTAAAGAAAATTAAAGGATCCAAACCAGGAACCAATACTGATTTGAAGACAAAAAACAGTAACACTCAATGGAATAAAAGGAGAGAGATGGATATGAATAGCAAGTAGAGGTTTTAGGGGCTGCTTCAGGTTTCACTGAAATTTGGAATCTTTATTGGTATTAAAACTATATATCAAAGCATATTAATAGTATCCTAGTAACTTGATTTACATAAAGACACATGTAAGAAAGATATGACATGTTAATTTCTGTTTTCTAAAAATTAATCAAAGGATTTTATTTCAAGAAACAGACAAATCTGAATATTTGAAAACTAAGCAGCATTTATATTATGTTTATGTATCTTTATGTTTAAGTAATGCTCATTGTTTACTAGCCACCATAGAGAACCAATAATCAATGGCATTTTTTGCAATGGCATTTTTTGTATTTCATTACAATAGGCTACTATTGTACAATAAGCTGCTTTCAAGATTGATAGCTATAAATTTTAAAGGGATAAATTATCAGAAGGAGATTAGTACTGTCGTAACTGTGGTCACTTTCATAGTTAGTATGAATATAAGAGAAAGTTTGGTAAAGTTATCCAGTTTCTTTATGGCAGAAAAGCCTGTTGAATATTATGCATCATGGTGAGGTCATGATTTTAAGAAATTGTAAGAGTTTGATTATCTATTTGACAATGTTGACTAACAAGTAACAAAGCTTGGGTTTTTGTTTTTTTTTAAAGTATGGCTTATTGTGAGGTAATCAACAGCTCAAGAACCCTCTCCTTGAATACCCTTTGAACATTGTTGAAAATAACAGCATCAGCATAATCTCCTGAAATTTTGAGGTGGAGAATGCCCAATAGTTATAGTATAAACCTAAAATAAATGTAACAGAGTTAAAGGCAATGAGAAAACACCTCCCAAATGCATCTAAATATTTGAGATAACCATTTGAAATATCCATCTGCATCCAGGAAGAGTGGAAGGGGAGTGGAAGGAGGAGGAGAAGGAGGAGGCTTAGTTACTAAGATCTTAGCTACTAAAAATTGGGCAGTAAAGGTATAACCAATTGTTTGAATACTCTCCATGAAATTCATCTTGTGAGATTTGAATCTGAGTTATTCCACTTTACATTTCAACCCATTACATTTTGCTCTAGACAAATAGAACTGCAGAACATATTTGATAATCTAGCTTTGATAACCTAGCTTCAGTTTTGGTGCTGAACCTAACCAACTATGTAGAAAGGTGAAGAATTTTTATTTACTGAGGTTGTTTTTGATTACAATGTTTTAAATCAAAAATAGGCCTTTTTTTTTAGTGAAAAAGTAGCACAATCACAGTTTTGTAACCTGAGTATTTGATAGATTCACCTCAAGATCCTCCATGAAATTGACTTACCCAGGAAATGTGCCTGAATGCAGCTGTGCAAATTCAGCATTGATAAAGAATATATATTTGACGGGCAATTTTAGAGAGTATAATGTGTGCATGTACTATAATTAATTCATTCTGGAATAGGGAGGTCCAACAATAAAAATATGGCAGGGTTCTGTTCAAATTTGTAAGGCTGCCAGCCTATGTTTTTATAAATTCAGAACAGTAGAAATATATACTGTTGCTGCTTATTTGGCTATATTAAACATTTAGATAGTGCATCCCAGTATAAAAATAATTTACTATATTACCCTTACTTTAAAAAAAAACCTAAAAGATGAACATGTGTTTACTTCCATATTTTAACCTGCAAAACACCCCTCTCAAACTGTATTAATCGGTAAGTGCTACTGTCAAGTGGGCAGTATTGAATTTTTGAATTAAACATAATGCTAGGGGCAATGTCTGTCCCATTATTCTGAAATGAAGTCTGTCTAGTGTATAATGGCACTTTGTTAGAGGAATAACAAATCACTCTTCTCTCTCAGTGATTCAGTGGCAGACAAACATACACCCTCTGAGAAATGTGATGTACTTCCTATCTGCCATCTGGGAACAATCTTTGAAAGACTACAACGTAGTAATGCATATAATTAAATTCTTGAAATGATTTTGCTAATATTGCATTGAATACTGCTTCAGCCTTAAACTGGAGATTGTTTTATTTTGTACATAGTTGAAATGTTCAGAAAATCTTGGAAAACGTGGGGCACTTTGACTAATTTCAAAAGCTCCATGCAAGGATTTCTGGGATGGCAGGACTGATCTTTTGGCCTTGTTTAGCTTCTTACTGTGTGCAGAGGAATAGAAGAGAAGATGCTGTCAGAAAAGGAAAAAAGCTAAAGAGATAGAAAAAGATAATAAGTTATCCTATACACTAAAGGAAATGAAACCTTTAATTGATTAAGTTTATAAGAGGACCCTCATCTGGAAAAACAAATCTGTTCCTGGTAATACAGAGAAATTGGATAAGAAACACTTGAAATCTAGGCAAGCACATGTTAAATCAGCAATATAGTATTTAAAAGATCTGATATCTGTTTAACAGTACATTAACTTCAATAATCTGAATAAATAGTATTTGCCAAGTACAAGCAATATTGACATTTACTGGCTGCAATAACTGTTTTCAATCCTCTGTGATCTCTTAAGGGTAGGAATCCTTTTATTTATGTATTTTTGCAAGGAATGACAAATTTAGTTTTGTGGTGAGAGTTAAATTAAATTTTCTGTCTCCAGTTGTAACCCTGCCTTGCCATCCTATGCTGTGTTAAGGCTTTATCAGAAGCTTTTGAAAAGCCAAATCAATAAATGAGAGGCAGAAATTTTATGCAAGCATGATTAAAACTTCAGTCCAAGATTGGTATTTCTTCCCCAAGATTTCCCATTCATTTACTTAGGCTTTGAAAGAACTTCCATTTGCACCTAAGCTGCAAATAATTTGAATTGATGATACTCTGGAGAACCTTGGCACCTGTTGAGTTGGTGAACCTAATAGAAATCTATTACCATGCCTTGAAATTTTACAGTTTGTTTTGTATATATACACCAGGGCTGTCAAACTCCTGGCCTACAGGTCGGATGTATCACATGCTGTCCACGCCTACGCTCGTTTTAGCGAAGGAGGTAAAAGTCCCAATACATCACGTGACGCCACCGTGATAAATTTGATAGCCCTGGTATATACACTGCTAAATCAATATCTCTGAAATTTACAGGAATTCAGAGGGACTGCCTTAATATTCATCTGCAATGTTTAGCCATATTGAGAGAATGCAATAAATAATCTGAAATTTTGCTTCTCTATTTTCCCTATTCTTACAAAAGATAGAAAACCTTCTCTTATGCTTCAGTCAAGAAACGCATTTCTTGGATAGTTAATTTTCAGCAGCCTTTCCCAACCTGGTTCTCAGACGTGTTAAGTCACAAATGTCAACATTCCCCATTAGCCTGGTTGTTCCTTATTTTTTTCCTTAGATGAAGGAATATGAATTTCAGATTGCTGTTTCTGGGCAAACAAGTATAGGATTCTTTTTCATTCAGAAATAAATTAATTATTTTGAAAACTAAAAATTAATGCAGTAATATCAAAAAATCTATTTAAATTGGTGTGAATTTTTTTATAATAACTGGTTTTAAAAGACTACTGGGACATGTTTATGGAAGTGAATGTTTACTGAACATTTTGACTGAAAAATATGATTCAGAAATTTCTCATCAAAAAAACAATATCGGCTCTTTTAATTTAATATAGGCATGTGTCTTCAGCAGTAAGAAACTTATAGATACTAAATCAGAAATAAAGCAGTAACTACATAGTTTTCTGCTCTGTGGTTGAAAGACAATAAGATATAATTGTCATAGATTTGTTTTGCTTTATTGTTAAATGTGTAGATGCCTGATATACAGTAATCCCTGATGAATTTGGGTACATTATAACATCATCTTGCAAATTATGAAAATTACACACTTGCTATCACTTGTTCTATCTGGGATGCCAATGAAGTTTTTACATTATGTGTTTTTACCCAGTTGACATCTAGAGTTTTTGGACAATAGTTTGCATTTCCTTCCTTCAATCTAGCCAATAGCTGTACTGATTTAGTGATTATATGAATCATTTACTTTACTTTATTGTCATTGCACCTCATACAACAAAATTAAATGCCTTCAATGTGCATTATAACTATAAAAATAAAACACAAACACACATCCTTCACATTCTGTACAACTGAATCATCATCATACCTGAAAGCACCAAGTTGTTGCAAGTCTTAATTTAAAACAAAATAATTTAGTTCATTATTGAGATTAGGCTCCCTCTGATATTCTTGAAAACATCTTAAATGTAGCAGTAGCTTAAGTATAGTATCTTAGACTCAAGCTTTGGGCATTCCACAGATTTTATAGAATATTACTTAATTGCCTATGCTTTCATTTGCTGAAATCTTAATTTTGTTATGTATTCTCCTACAAGGTAATTTTTTTATTGAAGAAAAACTTTGACTTCCTTGAAACCACATGTAACGAATAATTACACACTATAATTTGGGCTTAAGAAATGATTGATTACTGAGTTCTGTGATTCTACAATTGAAACAGAATAAATCTTAACAGTTTATAAGACCTTGATTTCTGTGAGACCACCTCTAAGATTCCTGGTAAGTAGAGGGCAGTGCCAGAGACCAGGATATATTTTCATAAAATAAGTCTAAAAATGCTAACATGTCATTTTCCACATTTGGAAGAAACCTATCAATTCTGTACAGTTGCATATTAAACAAGAAAAGTATGCTATTATTGATTATGATTCATGATTTAGAAAATTTTTGGAAGAAAAAGCTTTTTCCCTTTCTTCCTTTTGATCATTGATCTGCATGACCCCATGCTTAGGCTCCCCCCCCTTCATTTGGCAAGGGTGGTTTTTTGTTTTTTTTTTTAAGTGTAGCTCTCATTTGAGAACCTCAGGCAGTTCCACTTCACTAATCTGTGATCTAATGAGCAATAATGTGGGGTTACAGTGAACATTTTGTTTGCTTTGATGGGAGAATGGCTAGACAGAGTGGGAGAGAAAATGTGTCTGAGGAGGAGAAGAAGAGTGATTGAACAGTGTGAAAAAGACTTGTTAGATCATGATAGCCTGATTTATTTCACAATGGGTCAGAAAGACTGAAACAAACTATAATTTGTTTGCCAGGTTTAAAATCCTTGATTTCTGAGAGTATAAACCTGGCAATTCTGCTTGTGAAAAATATCCAAAACTGTTCTGAGTCTGCAGTTCCTTAAAGTCTTATAAAATATTGAGTCTAATGGAAAGTTTTATTTTAACTACAAAAATAGCATTTGCATATTAAGTTCATGCTTGACTGATTTTAAGTCTGTTTGAATGAAAAGGAAAATCAAGGATTAAAACGCTATTCTGTTTTCAGGTCAATCACCATGTACTCATGTTACTGATTTTTAATCTATAAAGAAAGCATACCAATAGTGAGGAACCATAATGTAGCTACCTTATTGCTATCTACTGACTGCATTGAAAGTAGGCTCGTAAACTTAGGCATGAGGGATGATGCACTAATGTGTATGTATTTAATATATACTTAATGATGGTCTTTGATTTGTAACATACTGAGATCATTATTTCTGAACTGTCATAGAAATGAAAGTGTAGTCCCTTCAGATATATTATTGTAGTTCATTGAGATATAGGTAGCAACACAAAAGGTGTACCTGAAAAATTAGGTATACTTTGTTTTTGTCCTCTCCTATATATTGAGATAATTCCTACAGATTTCAAAGCCATATCTCCTATGGTGTAAGTATTACCTGCTGAATTGATGAAGGTCTGTTTGTTTAAAAATTGGTATGGCTGACTATCTAAGAGCCCAATTTAGGTGACTTACCATAATAATAAAACCACAAAACTAATAAAATATATTAAACCAATAAAAACAAAGACTAAAACCCAGCGCACCATATTTAGACCGGAGTTCATATAAATGTCCGTAGAATTGGTGTGCTGATTTATCTGACAAGCACAGTAGTTTTAAATTGCCTAATTTTTGCCTGAATTCCAGAATATAAAATCAAGGGAGGTAAAGAAATTAGCCTTGCTGTAGAACAGTAAAAAGGAGCATTTGTGCTTAAAGGAGAAACCCATTTTTCAGAAATGAGGAGGAAAAGTTCAGTACATGATGCGGAAGACAAAATGAGAAACGATAGAGTTTCAAACTGATGAGGAACAAATCGTGTGATGGTGAGAGGGATGGAAAGGACTTGAGAAATTTACAGGACTTGAAAGAAAAGCAGGAGGTGACAAAAGTACCAGGAGATAGGAAGGGCTTTCATTGTGAAAGATCTAGGTTTTGACCCCTGGTGACTAAAGGTCTGAAAAGGTCCCCGAGAAGACAATGGGCTACAGATCTGATGCAAAAGGAGCTCTGCTGATTGTAGTTTTTAGAGGGAGAAAGAAATTTGTTGTCAAATTCCATACATTCTTATTCCTTTCATAGTCTATGCTTTTATATCTAAGTATAACAGGTTTAAGAGACCTTCAATTCATTTTCTGTACATGTTCTGTACATTTCCAAAGAGGACAAAATTTGATATCTATTAGAATTTCTACTTCATACTCTCTAATTTTTGTTCCTTCATTTCTTAAAAATCTATTCATATTATTTTAAAATGTTTTTTAAAATGCCAATTTACATTAACGCCTATCGTATTATTTAAGTATGACTTCTAGGTTCTTGATACTATAGACTTTTTTAATAATTAGAAACATATTTGTGCTGCCCCTCAAAACCAATTTTCCCTTTGTAAAATATACATTTTTAAAAAAATTATGGAAATATTTATGTAGATTACACAAAGAGCTATTTTTCTTTAGATACTATATGTCAGAAATAGTCTTTTGACTAGATTTACCACATTACTATAGAATCCTGTAATAATTATTCTTAGGATTGCAGCCTTAATTTTAATGGCAATTTTCCAGCCCTGTTGCAAATATCCTGTTGAAATCTGAATTATTTCCAAGTGACTGAAATTGTTATTAACGATTAATAAATTTAATTTTAATTGGTTAGTGGGTACTGTGTCAGAGTCATCTTGCTCTGCTCTTTGTAGCACAGAGATCCTAATTCTGCTTTAACATTGTCTCTTTTATTAAATCCAAGTTTCAGCATGTAATATTTACTTAACCATTTATTCATCAAATGTCTAGGCTTCTGATTTCAGAACAACTTTTAAGCTTTATAGTTAAAAACAAATGGGAAATTCTAACTTAAAAGCAAATTAAGCAAATAAGAAAGAACACTTTCCATCCCCTGAATTAAAGGGACTCAAATCACATTAGCTCAAGACCTGGCGGGAAGAGTTTTATTTTCAAGGCTCATGAGTGAGGGCCATATATTGAATCTCTGTGGGATATTGTTCTAAAGACCAAAAGTTGTTACAGGGTGCTTGCTTCTTTGGTCCTGCTGGAGGACACTACTTAATCCCCCCAAAACATAACTCCATTGCTTCATATAGGCAAGTGGTCCCACAGATAATAATGCCATGTAGGCCTTTAAAAGCAATAAATAGGATCTTGAATTGCACCCGGTACCTTGCTGGTAGCAGAGCAGTTCGTGGAGCAGGTGTGTTACAAGAACATACTAAGGCTTGCCCATCTTTGATTGTGCCATTGTATTCTGGAATAGTTATAGCTTCTGAGTAGTCTTCAAGGAAGTCCACATTGTAGGATAACCAAGACATGAATAAGGAGAGCTGTCCAGTCCAGGAATGGATGCAACTAGCCATCAACAATGGCAACAGATGACTATGCCATCTCAGGACTTGTCCTAAATCCCAACTGACAAGTTCCAGATATTCTTATTTTTATGGGATCTTCTCTAACTGCAACCTGACCTCTTTTTCTAGGACCTTAACCCAAAAAGGAAGACTGGAGACTGGATGGAAATTGTCTAGGATGGTGGGATCCACCTATGGCAGAAATATCTCATTTATGGAAATAGATAACACCACTTGAGCTTTGTCACATTCCAACACCCAAGCAGCCCTCAATAGCAGGAGAGATAAAATCTAATAAAAAATCCTGTCCACTTTCAGAAGAATAACAGGATAAAATTCTTCCCAGTCACTCAAACAAGGTCATGCCTTTGCACTTAAACAAGCCCAATCAGAATCTAATTCCAAGAGTGTCCAAAAAGATACTTAAAATATTCATGGCAGTTGCCTAGATCCCATTCTTACTAATAAGGAAACCTTTACATACTTCATATAGCCTCCTACATATGTTAAACATTGGGCAATTGCCAATCAGCATTTCTGGAAGGAACTTACCTACAATGCAGACATTTCCAGCAGGTACAAGTTCTACATTACAATGTGGTGGCACAATGGTTAGAATACAGTATTGCAGGCTAATTCTGCTGATTGCTAGAGTTTGATTCTCACTGGCACAAGGTCGACTCAGCCTTCCATCCTTACAAGATCAATAAAATGAGGACCCAGATTGTTGGGCTCAACACTTAGAGAAGGCTGTGAAGCACTGTGAAGCAGTATATAAGTCTAAGTGCTATTGCTATAAAGTATAGACACTTTAATGTTAAGTGACAGGGCTTCTATAGTTGGATTACTTCATCCTTTGAAATCTTTTACTAGAAACCTGTTTTGGAACAGCTGTTGACTCAGTTTTCAACTGATGGTAAATTTTGTCAGCTGGGCTGGCTTAGACAAGAGTTTGCCAAAAGGGACTTTTAATAAGGATTACACTAATTCTCCTAGCTAGTTGCAGCTGCAGCTCTGAAATACTCAAAGGAAAATGTTAATAGGTTCTTTTGACAAAAAATGTATCTTCCCCACCCAGCATCCATGGATCTCTTTTGTGTTGACAGTCCATGTAAAGTACCACATCTGACTAACTTTATTGACAGTGTCCTACTCTGCCTTCCCTACAGTTCTGTGAACTTTGAAACTTCACCAACTTGAAGTAGTCTTGTTCCTTTGCTTCTGTCTGCTCCTCGCTTGTTTTTCTCTGCGCAGTGCTTTGGGGGACACACCTGAAGCTAAGCATTGAACAAACCTAGATTAGGATTGATTGCCAGGCCCAACCATTCTGGCAATGTCTTCTAGTCTTTTCTATGAAAGAAGACAGCTTACAGGCTGAACTACTCCATATCCTGAGAAGTGGCCATTAACTGGAATTTTAAATGCATTCCAAAGCTGAGAATGAATTTTGTGATCAAGTAATCGACAATCCATTTCGGGTGGCATAATGCTTCAGTGATTAAAATGCTGTGCTCATTAGTTGGCAAGCCAACAGCCTGGGTTTGAGCCCTGAATGCCATCTGATTCCCATTACTCATCCTAACTTCTGCTAACCTAGCCGTTTGAAAGCATGCAGATAAATAGTTGCAATTGTTACAGATAAATAGGTACCGCTTCAGCAGGAAGGTTACTGTGTTCTGAACTTTCACCCTGGCCACATGTTGACAGAAGCATCTCTCAGACAAGGCGGGGTCCCTCCGCTGAGAATTGGAGATGACCACCATTCCCTTGAGTTGGTCACAACTGAACAGGGGAAACCTGTACATTCTCCATTGAGCTGTTCCGATTGGGAGGTGCTTAGTCTCTGGTTTTGATAGGCTGAGATTAATTGGTAGGACACTGTGGCTCCTCCGTCTCCTTCCTAGCGTCCCCCAGTTTTTGCTCAGCCTTGGAGAGATAGGCAGCTTTTCCTTGATCAGAACAGACACTTGAGGTAATATTGTGATTGTTTTCTTAAATTGGCCTTCTTCCAAAATTCTTTCCAAATCAGTCAATAATTCGACTACAAGTAGTCAGATTCGGCCGGGGCGATCGCGGATTGCGATAGGTGCTCTGATCGTGGTTGCGATCATCCGGCAGGGGTCCCTTTCTGCCGCTTGGGCTTAAAAAACATTCCTTGGCTTTTCTATTAATCCAGCGTTTCCCTCTCTTGCCATTGCCCGTTACTTTCTAAAACAACATTCCTCCCCAGGAGAACACAGGGGTGAAGGCATTGGAGCCCATTCCGCCCCCCTCCTTTGTTTCTGCTACCCATCCGACATCACAATTGTACAGCTGCGAATTTATTACGTTGCGGTTTGGCACGAAAAGTCTGTATCTGCACCATTGCTTGGGACAGTCCGCCATTTTTGCGTGTGCGTTTCCCACAGCCAGACCTTATCACGTTGTTTGTGAAGGCCTCATTGGTATTTTGGCCAGTTCACTGTGAGAGGGTATTATCTTCTTTTAATTCCCGGGCAGGGAAGAGGCTGCAGAAAGAATTTCCTCTTTTTAATTCCAGTTTGGGAGTTGTTTTTCTTTAAGCCTTGTTGGCTGCCCTCACAGTTTCTAAAATATTGGTCTCTCTATCACAGTATAAACAGTTTACCCGGGCCTGAGGCCTATGGTACTATTGTTCAGGGCAATCACGAACTTATAGGCCCTCTATGTATATATATTACAATTCTCCATTCGGCTTTTTTGGTTTGAATCGATTGTAAATAGTTCTTATTATATTGGAGGCATAGTAATTTTAATAGTTTTTTATATAATAATAATAATAATAATAGAAGTATTAATAGAAGTATATGATTGGGCTCACTGTTCCAGGTGGGGTACAGGAGCCTGGACGTGCCAACAGTCCAATAAAACCCATATATTCACATATTAATATTCTGGGTAAGAGAGAGTTATATCTGGTGTTTAACAATGGCAAGCAGGGGGGAATCTACGCCACGAACCCAAGACAAGTCCAAAAGGACCAAGGGTTCTTCAAAGGCTGCTGACAAGGACGCTCCAGGCGTCAAAAGGCATTAGAAAGACAAATTGAGAGACACACAAGGGATAGAGAGAGAGTTTCCTTTCCTGCCGATATATCTACTCAAACTCAGGCTCAAAGTATATCTAGCCCTTTAGATTTATCTTTACCATCTCGTTCACCCGGTGCCACGGCTCCTAGCCATTCACAAGTCCCAAGAAGAGCCCCAGAAGCAACCTTCACACCCACAGCAGCCGGGTTACGCCTGGAAGAAATTCTTCCAGAGGAGGTTCCAGAATCTTGGATGGTCATGGATGGAGGTAGCGATCAGCAGGGGTATCGCAGCAGGTCTTCAACAATCTCTCAGGACCAGACAGACGCCAACCTCAGACTGTGACGCTCATTCTGTACGATCCTTAGGCAGAACGGATCTTCATTACCCCCAGGTACCTCTTCAAGGAGAGTCTTCTTTGTTTTCACATGCCCCTTCTCGACATAGTCAGGAGGAGGGAGAAGGATTTGTGCATATGGACCAGTTAGATGCTGTTTCCCTTCAAGATAGCGAACTTCCCCTGGATGACGAGTCCCCAGAAGGGACATGTCTGATGATGAGGACATCAGACCCGACCAACCTACTTTTACCGGTCTTTTCCACCTACAACTTTTCAAATCTCTCTTATACAAGGCAAAAAAAATACTGCTCGTTTGGATAAGTCTCCATCTGCTCCACAACAATCTCAGAGCAGTCGGAGGACTTGGTTTTCTCCCAGCCCGTTAGTGAAGTTGAAGTTATACTGGTTCCACAAATGTTCTCGGACCTCCTTCAAAAGCAGTGGTCATCTGCTGAATTGTACCCCCCGCCCACAAATTTTGATAAGAAATTCTTCAATTTGGCTCCAGATTTTTCAAATCACCTGAATACTCCTATTGTGGATGATCCTATTGTGGCCTTGGCATCTCCCTCAACAGTTCCCACAGAATCAGAGGATGTGCTTAAAAAGAGGACAAAAAAATTTAGATAGCTCTTAGAAAAAGTCACCAATCTGATGTGTGGGCCATCAGGGCAGCTACTGCTGCATCATTCTTTACTAGAACTTCCCTTAGATGGCTCCATCACCTCAGGGATACTATTCCAAACTCCAACATTAGGGCGCATCAGGACATTGCCAAACTGATTGCTGCTGCAGAGTTTTCTGCGGATGCCACAGTTAATTCAGTTAATTTCTCTGCTCTAGCCATGGCTTCCCAAGTTACGGCTCGAAGACTTCTTTGGCTAAAAAATTGGCAAGCCAACTCTAAACATAAATGGAAGCTCGCTTCCTCCCCAATTTCAAATGAAAAATTGTTTGGCGCTGCCTTGGATCCGCTGTTAATCGAAACCAGGAATAAGAAGAAAATTCTCCCCTCCCTTCTACGTCGGCCAGATACTAGATCCTACCAGCTCTTTCGGAGAAGTTCCTTTCGTCCCTACTATTGAGGGACGTTCACCTCCAGATTCCAAAGAGTACCAGAATTAAGGGGTGTCCAACAATCAGAAGGACAAGATTTCGGTGACAGACCTCATAGGGGAAGTCAGGGGAGGAGATCTTTCCGGGATTCCGGAAACAAGGGGTTTCATCGCCCAAGATAGTTCAGGGGATCCTGTTCCCATTGGGGATCATTTAAATTTTTTCACTGATAATTGGGACTCCTCCACATCGGATTCCTGGGTTCGGGACACCATTCGATTTGGCCTGGCTCTGGAGTTTTCTTCTACACCCCCGAATTCTTTTATGAAATGTCCCTATCCAGGGATTCTAGTAAAAGGGCCCTGATGGAGGCAGCAATTAATCACTTGTTAGACATTAAAGCTATCCAACCGGTAGCTAGGGATCAACAGGGCCAGGGTTTCTACTCCCTTCTCTTCGTAGTACCCAAGAGTTCGGGGGGGAGGGTAGAGAGCGATATTAGACTTAAAATGGCTTAACCATTCTCTTGTTTATCGTAGGTTTAAGATGAGTACCTTGCAATCTATTCTCCTTGGGATAAGAGAGGGATATTTTTTTATCTTCCATAGATTTAATGGAGGCCTATTTGCACATTCCAATTCGGCCTTCTCACTACAAATTTCTCAGATTTTGTTATGACAATAGACATTTTGAGTATGTTGCCTTGCTTTTTGGGTTGGCGTTGGCCCCAAGGATTTTTACAAAGGTCCTAGCGGCAGTAGCCGCTCATTTACAGGGTTCCGGCATAAGACTACACTGCTATTTGGATGACATTCTGATCTTGTCTGCATCCTATGAACAGGCGGAATCAGATGTGCAAACTACATTGCAAGTCCTCCAACTGCATGGTTTTTCAGTTAATTAGGCTAAGAGCCATTTAGTTTCTTCTACTGTTTGGCTCACTTAGGGGCAATAATAGACACAATTCAGAGATGGGCATTTCTATCTCCGGAGCATTTGGAAAGTATCAGGACATTAGCCCTACAAGTCAGGACCTTGAAGCGCGTTCCTCTAGCTGATCTTTCAAGACTTCTTGGAAAAATGATTTCTTCTATTTATATTGTTCCTTGGGCTCGTTTCCATGCTAGATCACTACAATGGTTCTTACTTCTTTACCAAAGATCAGGGCGAAGCAATTCCAGACCCAGAGTTTTGGTTCCAGTAAGAGTCCGTCTGTCGCTTCATTGGTGGACCCTGCCGAAAATCAACAGCGGATGTCTTCTCAAGGAGCCCCACAGACTCACCATTACCACAGATGCCAGTCTGTCCGGATGGGGGGCACATTTCCAGACCAGCTCAACCCAAGGACTGTGGTCAGTAACAGAGCGTTTGAACAACATCAATTGTTTGGAGCTCAGAGCAGTTCTCATGGCCCTTCGCAGTTTACTTCCCCATATTCGCAGGAGTCACATCCTGATACTCACAGACAATGTCACAACGAAGGCACACGTCAACAGACAAGTGGGTACACACTAGAAACAGCTCATGGAGGAGGCAGAGAGACTGTTTCGCTGGGCGAAAAGGAATTTGGGCTCCATCACAGCGGAGCATATTTCAGGGGCCACCAACACGAAGGCAGACTGGTTGAGCAGGGCCACTATCGATCATTCAGAATGGCATCTGCATCCAGATCTCATCCAGGAGATGATCCAAAGGTTTGATCATCCAGTGGTAGATTTGTTCGCCTCTCCCCAAAACACACAGCTCCCCAGATTCATCTCGAGATTTCCGTCACAGGGGTCAGATGACTTCAACGCCCTCCGTTGTCAGTGGCCTCAGGGCCTCCTCTGTGCGTTTCTGCCTTTGCCTCTGATCCCCAGGGCGATCAGGAAGATGTTAGAAGAAAGGGCGGAACTGATTCTACTGGTCCCGCACTGGCCCAGAAGGCCGTGGTTCACGGACCTCAAGAGGTTGTCCACAGACAACCCTTGGAAGATTCCACCGCACAAGGTTCGGCTTTCCCAAGGGCCAATCCAGCACCCCGAACCTCAATGGTTACAGCTAACTGCCTGGAGGTTGAGCGGAAATATCTAAGTCGAAAAAAGTTCTCAGATAAGATAATACATACCATTCAGGCGGCTCGACATCCTTCTACGAACTGTATATATAATGCTATGTGGTCTACCTTTCATAAATGGTGTACCAAATTCGGAATAGACCCGTGTTCACCATCAGTAGCTCAAGTGTTGGAGTTTCTCCAGGATGGTTTAGACAGGAGTCTCTCTCCCAACACTTTAAGGCGACAGGTGGCAGCTATCGCCTCGATGGTGTGCTGGGAAGATTTCGTTTCTATTTCCCATCACTTGCGCATAAGGATTTTTTTAAGGGTGCTGTGAATTTATGTCCTCCAATAATACATCGTTATCCCACCTGGGACCTTAATAAGGTTCTCACTGCTCTCACCAAGAATCCATTTGAACCCCTGAGATCCACAAGCCTCCGTTTCCTTACATACAAGGTAGTTTTTCTAGAAGTCATTACATCTACAAGATGCATCTCGGAAATAGCGGCCTTATCGGCACGCAAAGATCTGTGTATTTTCCATGCGGATAGAGTGGTCCTTCGTCTGGATCCCACATTCACACCAAAGGTCAATTCAACTTTTCACAGGGCACAGGAACTGATCCTTCCTAATTTTTGTCCCAAGCCTTCCCAGGGTCTAGAACACCTCTGGCATCGAATGGATGTCCGCAGGGCAGTCCGTATCTATCTCCATCGGGCTCCCTTCAGGAAGTCTGAGGTCCTTTTTGTGTCCTTTCAGCCAGCTACTCAGGGGCAGAAAGTCTCCCCCTCAACTATAGGCAGATGGTTGAAGGCCATGATAGCTAAGGCTTATGAAACTTACTCGCTGCCGGTACCTAGTGGTATCACGGTGCATTCCACAAGGAGCGCAGCAACTTCGGCGGCCTGGGCCACCAAGCTCCTATAACTGAAATCTGTAGGGCAGCTACATGGGTCTCCCCATTGCCTTTCATCAGGCACTACAAAATTGACGTATTTGCCTCTGCTGAGGCCTCGTTTGGCAGGAGGATGTTACAACAAGTCCACTCGGACAGGGAAGGAGTCTCAGATCAGACAGGGACCCTCCCGTAGGACAAGCCAAGCTTTGGTATGTCCCAATCTCTGGATACTCGGAGCAACTCAATGGAGAAAGGGCGTTGTTACTTACCTGATACGTCCGTTCTCAGTGAGCTGCGACGAGCATCCAGCCCCACCCATTATCCGTCTGTTTGCCTCTGCTCCGATCAATGATATTTTCATTAATGTTTTTCTGTCATCGGCCTCCTTGACATTGGCAAGGTGGGGATTATATGGCTTTGTCTTCGCCAAAACTGGGGGACACTAGGAAGGAGATGGAGGAGGAGCCACAGCGTCCTACCAATTAAGCTCAGCCTATCAAAACCAGAGACTAAGCACCTCCCAATCTCTGGATGCTCGTCACAGCTCACTGAGAACAGGTGTATCAGGTAGGTACCAACGCCCTTTTTTAAATAAACAATCTAAACAAAATTTTGAGAACAGCTGGATGAGATAAATTTCCTGATTTGGGCTTATAATCATCTATTTAAAATAATTTCAGTATTTGGAAAGATTAATTTTGGATGCATATCTTAACTTCGGGTGACTCACAATAGCAGTTTTATTATGATATTTATATACAATGCTTTCTCTCAAAAATTCAAGGTCATAAAGTTGTTTTCCTCTTCAATTTAGTCCCTACAACAGTTCTCTGAGAAAGGTTGGTCAGCGAGATTAGCTCAAAATCACTCAGTGAGATTTGATGATTGAGTCCAATGCTTAAACATTGCATTCTCCAACAACATGCTTCTTACAACATGCTGCACCACAAACCATCTGGTCCTGTTTAGTCTGTGTTGGATGGATCCAGGTAAATTAACTAGATATAAAGAAACTAAGAGCCAATACTGAATTTATAAGTTGTAGTAATGGGTAGCAGCCTTCTGGAGAACTTTCTATGGTGAAAATTTGCTCCTTCCTAATAGCTCTGTATCGATCAAATGCATTTGGACAATTGTTTAATGCCCAGTTATCTAACTGACTGACTATTCGGCTGATTGACTTTATTTCAAAAATTTAAAAGACTAGTCAAGTCAGTATAACTCTATTCAGTCCTCATGGTAATATGGTGTGTATATTCCTGCTTTTTGGAGAGCCCCTGGCTGCTTCTAATTCTTCATAGTCTTAATCTATTAATTAACATAAAATAAAAAAAAATATGTGAGAAAAGCTACTCTTTTAAAAAGGTATTTATTTATGAGTATTTGCACACTTTAGAGACCTACATACTTTTCCTTATTTGTTCAGAAATATTTTCATGCCAGCTCTAAGTTAGAACTGCTAAAAAAGAAAACAAAGGCAAGAATTATAAAACCTGCAATCCTGATAGAAAGATTTATACCGTACTATGTACTGTATGTTTTGTTTTGTTTGTTCGTTCTTTTAAAGTCGATTAATACTAGTGGTTCACCCATTTTATTGTGCCATGAAAGCGTGCTTAGAAAACAATTAATAGCATGCAGAAATCTAGTACCACACAAATGAAGATAAAAGGATGGCAGCAGTTTTTTTGTTCAGCATGTATTACCAACCATGTTTTTAAAAAAACAATATAAATATAATGTGAGGACCATCGTAGCAGCAAATAAAAGCAAGCTAAGTTTTGCTTTAAGTGTTAGCAAAGTTGTCCTTCAGATGCTGAAATCTTGTAATTACAATGTACTTTACTGTAGAAGATTGCTTTCCTGATATAATTTTTGTTGGGATATTGACTGCAGAAAATACATTTATTTTGCCACTAAACAAAGTTATACTGTTGGCAATAAAAATAAGAAGGATATGTCAAATTTAGTTCACATATAAAATACACAGTATATATTGTACAAATTAAGCAGTATATAAAAAAATCAAATTGCAGCAAAACTGATATCAAGACATTACAGTAGAAGAACAGATCACTAATTTGATATCTGATTTTTAGTTCTTACTCTGAATAGAGCAGAAATCATGGACTATGAAATTTGTAATTCAACAACATACAGATCACAAACAGTAGCTCTCCTAAACAGAAGCCAATATCAAGAAATATTCCACATGACTAAAGTAATTTCCCCTTCTCTGTATATGTACATTTATATGTACATTTATAACAGAAAAATTATTGTATTGTTGCTGTCTGTTAAAAAAATAGAATTATACTGGATCACTTTGTCCTATTTCTGATAGATTTATTATTAAGATCCTCTATATCTAGGTGTCAGATTTACAATGAGGGCTTCATAAGAGCCTCAGCACAGTAGTTAGAGTGCAGTACTGCAAACTACGTCTGCTGACAGCCAGCTGCCTGCAATTTGGCAGATCGAATCCCACCAGGCTCAAGGTTGACTTAGCCTTCCATCCTTCTGAGGTGGGTAAAATGAGGACCCAGATTGTTGGGGGCAATATGCTGACTTTATAACCCACTATAAAGCACTGTGAAGCGGTATGTAAGTCTAAATGCTGTTGTTATAATGCTTTCTTTGGGCAATTTACAATGTTTTGCATATTGCCCCAACAATCTGGGTCCTCATTTTATCCACCTCAGAAAGATGAAAAGCTGAGTCAACCTTGAGCCTTGTTAGGAACAAACTCCAGACTGTGGGCAGAGTTTGCCTGCAATACTGAGTTATAACCATTGCACCACCAAAGGTCTTATATGTATTCAATCAATATATCTGTGGAAGCTCTCTCTCTGATATGAATATTAGATAAATAGGCCTTTTTACTTGTGTTTCCTTTCCTCCATCCTTTTTACTATATAAAATTTTATAGCTTTGGTTGTTGTTTTGTAGTTTGAACATAAGATGCTTTTGCATAGTAAGTGGTACAAAATCATAAAATAATCTTCATTTGGGCTTGAATGCAAATGAAAGAAAAGTTACTTTAAAATTTTCATTAAATCAACAAAGTTTTTTTCATTCTAAGTTAACAACAATAAAAAGCCCACCCCAACTTCCAATTAGACATGTTAAGATAAAGGTAGGCATTTGGCTAAATAAATAACTTCAGTTTATCTTTATAATAGCAATAGCAATAGAACTTAGACTTATATACCGCTTTAAATTGCTTTACAGCCCTCTCTAAGCAGTTTACAGAGTCAGCATATTGCCCCAACAGTTTGGGTCTTCATTTTATCCACCTCAGAAGATGAAAGGCTGAGTGGGATTTGAACTGCCAAATTGTAGGCAGCTGGCTGAAAAAGTAGCTTGCAATACTGCATTCTAACCACTGCAACACAGAGGCTCCTTAATAATTAGTAAGCAGTTGATTTCTTCTCTTAAGTGATGGTACATTAGACTGTAGCTGATTACATAGTATTTTCTGTCCCAAATCTACTGTTTTGTAATCATGAGAACTTGAAATTTTGATAAAATGGGAAAATAATTCTTGCTGCATACTAAAATGTTCAAAGAAATCTAAATTTGCTTTCAGTGCTTTAAATTTTTGAAGAAACATTATTAATTTTTAAAAATGTAATTGTTTTTTGTACTTATTCCATTCTTGAATTTTTGTTGATTTTACAACATATATAATTAATTTTAAATAAAATTAAATACAATGCATTATCAATATGATTTTACAAATCAGAGTTCAATTATTTAACCAAAAATTGTAAGATAAATTTCTCAAGGTATTTCTCAACGTGGTTGCATTTATGTTTTTACTTATTTTTAATCTTCATTTTTGTTGAAGATTTATTTATAAGCAGCCATTTTTTATTATTTTTGAATGATTGGTCTTGGAAGAATGTAGCTGTCTGCTAAGATAGGTTTGTACATGTGTCTGGCAAGCACATTTGTCTAGCAATTGGGCTTCAGATCTTTGTACTGCTTTCAGATTTCAGCAAACATGTTTTATTGAAGCAAAGAATGAGTTTGTTTCATGGGCTGGATCAACTATGGGATTACCCAAAGGAACACAGTAATACAAACAAAACTTGAAATATCACTTTACATTCTTTTGAAATAATAAAAGGGGTGTTAACAAGATTGATGCAAGCTGTAGCTGACATAAGTTACCCATGGCTATTTTACAATTCGATAGCTGTATTCTCATAGTAAAGGTTATTACTATAGCTCATCAAAATGTTAGTTTATATTGTACACTTTTATCTCTCTTCTGTTGAGTCAACTGTTTTAAAAAAAACTAGCTCCAAATTATTTGGGAACTTTGGAAAGGAAATAAGTATTTAGGGGCATTGATATCTAATTTAGGCTATATACAAGAGGATTGTTAAATAGAAGTATAGCTGTTCCTGATGGCCCAGGAAATCTATATAATACCAGTTTATACTGCATTGGAAGCTGCATATTAGGATTAAGTGCAGAATAGCTTCTCCTTGTCTCAATAATTTTTGATTTGAGCTGCATTATTGGAGTCACATTATCAGAGACTAAAAAAACTAAGACTGAGAATTAAAACTAGAGTGGATAAATTTTCTATTGTTTGAAAGAAAAACTAAAAGGTCTTCATTCATAGGAATATAGACGCCAAAACACCTTCACGCCAGCAAATATATTATTAATAAATTATAACCATTCTGCTCTTCTGATTACTATGCTGGATAAGCAGTTATACAAATTGATTCAATAAATAGATACATTTCCAAAAGGAAGGCATTCTTACTAAACCACCAGGCCCTCCAAATCATAATTTATATACTTTCTTATTTCCAGTAATTTGAATGTCAAGGATCAGATTGCCTAAAGGGTTTCTTCTTTGCATATTAACCTGTATATGCTTTAAAACAGAGAGGCTGTTCTCTATATCTTAGCTGTCATTTTGAACAAGAGAAGAGACATACTGGAGTGCATTTCAACTGTGGTTCATGTTTTTTGGGGGAACGGGGGGGGCTGGTATGGAGTAATATGAAACTGAATGCCCGGATACTGCTGTGTTCATGTGCAATTGTTTATCTTTAGCTTCCTTTTAGTGTTGCTGATGGTGTCTTGTAAATCATCAGATAAACTCTTCTTAGAGTTAATCTTTTTATTGTAATATTTGCTGACTATTATATTGTTTTACTAGCAATGCTGCTACTCTAAATTGACCAAACCCTCAGATTCTGTTTGTATTATTAGTTAGTCATAAAAATGTATTTTGATCCTAGGTTTCGGCATACATCAGTGAAGCATTAGAGCTGCTTTTAAATTATGAATGCTGTTGTGTCTGTTGAGAAAGAGTCAAAAATTTTCCTGTTTATATAGCTCTGGGCAATTTGAGCAATATGTTTTGTCACCTGTTTGTTCTTTTAAGGAGATCTGAAAAGCTGATGAATAAATATATTCTAAAAATCACTTTGAGGCCTTAGCATCTTCAAAAATGAATGTACATATTGTTAGTGACAGATTGCTAAATTTGGCTGTAGACTTTTAACTGTATTTCTTGCCAAAAGTGATCCAGATGTCCATAATTCATCTTGCTGCCATATGTGTACTGACATGTTTTTTATAATTAAGTGTCTGTTTTAGTATTGTTATACAGTTAAATGTTTATTTAAAATGCTTTGGAGAGATATTTTATTTAATAACATGCAAAAAAGGCAGACATTCTAAATTGAACAGGAGAAAAATGTCTCAGTGAGCAATTTACAGGAAGCAAAAACACTAAACACTGCTAAGCAAGCCAGAACTTTATGTTTTATCTCTAACAAAGCAATTATTTGTTCCTATGTGGTACATGTTTTATATATGCTAATTAGTTTTGAACATGCTATGAGTATAAATGTGCTTATTTCCACTAGATATAAAAATGTTAGCTAACAGATGATTACCTATCTGAACTTGATACCCTTTCATATTACGGTACTGTTTTTTGAAAAGATTTACAAAACGTAGTTTGCATAACAGAAATCTGTTCAGAAGAAATTATGCTGTCTTGGTTGTGTACTTGATGTTTACTGTCTTGGTTGTTGTCAGTTAATTTTTTCAGCATTCCCTTAAAACCTGGTTGTGTGAACAGGCCTGGAGATCACAAGGGAATTGTAATCTGATGAGGAGGTTCTATTGTCCATAATCTGATACCCTCTCTTAGCCATTTCATAATAATATTGTTGACCTTCTTGAATGTTTTTTAAATTGTCTGTTTGTATACCAGTGTCATATCACATGAGATGGATGGCTGTATTAACATGATAAAAGAAACAAATAATAAAATGAGAAAGAAATTTAGACAAAAAGGCAATCGGTTTGAAGAGTTGAACTGAATCTCTTTGAAGAGTTGAACTTTTCCCAAATATTTGTGGGAAGGCATTCACTACCTATACTTTATAGAGTAGATAGAATTAAAACATGGTCATTTACCCTGTTTCTCACTGATTGTGCAAGTGCTTTGTTTGAGTTGGAAACAACTACTGATTCCAACTCCCTATTATTTTTAGGATTCTAAACACCTATCACAAATATCTATCTATCTATATTTTTAAACATATCCAGCAAAGGGGAAATACTACCTCCAAAGGATGGTAGACTTCTCTTGGTTGGATATTTTCAGCAACTACCATTTGATTTCTGCTTGACTTTTAAAACCCTCAATGCTTTGTAGAACTGCCTAGCTAGACAATGTTAGTTCAAGAGTTATGACTCCTTGTTGTGTTTGGTTTATCCTCAAGATAGGTAAGATCAGCTAAAGAACAGAAAATATTTTGATTATGATATCATATATGTTGAACTTCTAATCAAGATCTCATTTTGTTCACAATTTATAAGTGGACCCTGCAGCTGATCTATTTTATTTCACCTTTGAAAAGTGTTGATGTTTTTAGTGTTTCCTTTTAAATATGATACTGCATTTACCATGTAAGCAACCTTATAAGGAATGTGTCCAGAAGGGCAGGATAAAGTATACACGGGTAATCCTTGATTTACTACAGTTCATGTAGTGACCGTTCAAAGTTACAATGGCACTGAAAAAAGTGACTTATGATTGTTTTTCACAGTTATGATCTTTGCAGCATCCCCATGATCATGTGATCAAAATTCAGGATGCTTGGTAACTGGTCCCCAAGGTCATGTGATCGATCACCTTTTGCAACTTCCTGTTAAGCAAAGTCCATGGGGAAGCCAGATTTACTTAACAGCCAGGTTACTTCACTTAATAATTATAGCAAAAAGGTCATAAAATGGGGCAAAACTCACTTAACAAATGTCTTACTTAACAACAGAAATGTTGAGCTCAATTGTGGTACATCAAGGACTACCTGTATTGAACAAATTATGATCTGGGTTCATAATTGTGTCACATTTATTAAGTACTTTAAACTCAAGAATTTATTCTTATGGTCTAATGTTGGCACAATGCTTTTGAAAATAAATTAGAATCAGAGCCAACATAGTCAAATGCATTCAACTTTTTAAAATCTCAGATTGCTTTTTTAGGCAATAATTTATTGATTCTGAAACAGCACCAAGAAAAGAAGAAAAAATGCTCTTCAGTTGTGGTTTCCTTAAATTTGGTGATTCAGAAAAAATATTAAAATCTAAATAATGTTAATTAGTAGAGGTCAGCCCACAAGAAAGCTTTGAAGTGATCAACTGAAACTGGCAAAACTGAACATTCTGTTAAGGTCTGTGGCTTGACAGACCAAGAACCCAAAAGCAGGGAAGTTTAACAAGGCAATCCTAGAAGAACTTTGATTATTTTTTTAATTACTGTTTTCCCCCTCTATCTAAATGATACTATTGGGGGAGGCACATTAAAATAGAAATGTCACCATAATCTACACACTTGAGTGTAGATTATATAAGCAGGACCATTGATTGCTTGTGATTTAGATATGCTTAACTTTTTCTGGATTATGTGATTTGTTAATGTGCAGATGTTTAGAATTATGCTTGAGAAGTCCTTACGCTGAAGCATTTCAAGCTCCAATACTTACTTACATGTATAAATATATGAGGCTCTGCTCCTTTGCTTGGTAAGTATAAAGCTGTGTCAATTTGCTGCTAAAAGGAGCATTAAATGCTTGATATGAGTAGTATCAAGGTTAGATTTGTAAGACAGAGTTCAAGAGGTCATTCTTACGTGACAACAAAAATCCATAAATCACAGTATAGCATCTGTCTTTAAAATGCTTTAAATCTACCTAATTAGTAACCATAACAGGCTACACCCTTTTGGAGCAATCGTGTTTTGAGGAAACTCATGTCAATAGATAGCTGTTAAAGTGACAGAACAAATGTACAATCCCATTTTAATTAAGTTGTTTTTTCCTAGCTTAAGTCCACTTAGTTTCAGCCTCATGCCAGCAACAAAAGTTTTAAAACTGAAAACCACAAGTTTTATCTTTTAGCCATTTGATGGATACTAATTAAATCTCACTGAATAAGGAAGGAGCCTTTCAGACTGCTATATCAGAAGGTGATGTGTCTCATGAGCAGTTTCTAGAGTCAATTTATTTAAAATTATTTGAGTCATATGCAAAAGAAACCAAAATTCCTTTCAAGAAAATTATGTACTTCATAAAATATCAGTAAATTATTTTTTTCAAATGGGATTTTAAAATGTATGTTTTAAAATATTCCAAGAACATTCTTACATAGTAAGAATAGTCTTACATAACTGAATAATGGCATAGTAATTTTAAAATGTATTTCTCTGCTAAATTAATACCTCTACCAGCTAAACTCTGTTTAAATTTCTTAATGTCTCTATTTGAACTCTGTCTCCCAAATAAATACGGTAATGTATAACTGCAACCAACAGGGCCAGTATCATTTAAGAAATTATCATTGTTCAGGATGACTGAAAATGATGAGAATTAAGATGATAGGTCTGAAAAGTATCCATTTGGCAGATGACTGCTAAATGGGAATATTTTTAAACCCCCCCAAATGCATCAGAATAAAAATGAAATGTAAACATGTTTCCAGGCATGTTAGTCTGGGAACTTACACGATTTATTTATTTATTTATTTATTTTATTATTTACATTTATATACTGCCCTTCTCCCAAGGGACTCAGGGCGGTGTACAGCCCATCTAAAACCCACAAATATACAAAAATTAAAAAACTATTAAATTAATTGGCTGATTACTGAGACTAAACCCCCCCCCCTTAAAACCCCAATTTAAAATTAAATATTATGGAGACCAAATTAAAACCATTATCTCAGCCCAGGCCGGCCTGCTCAAAGAGCCAGGTCTTCAACGCGCGCCTGAAGGCCCTCAGGTCCATGCCGGTACAGAGCTCCGGTGGCAGAGTATTCCAGAGGGCGGGGGCACCCACAGAGAAGGCTCTACCCCTTGGCGCCGCCAGACGACACATAGCGGCCGACGGCACCCGGAGCAGACCCTCTCTGTGGGAACGCACCGGCCTGTTGGAGATCACTGGCAGAATGCGGTCCTGGAGGTAATGAGGATTAAATTTACACCATTATTGAGGTAATATTTGATGAATTCATCAGAAATTTTTATTTAAATTTGTGTTTAAATTGGCTTTTTTTCTTGCTGATTAAAAATAATAGATTTTTAAGTTACCATGTTTTTCACTGTCCATTTTTAATTTTTTATATAATTATTTAGAAATATTCATAATTTGCTTAATATTTCCAGAAATCTTGGAGAGTGCTAAGATACAGAATTATAATAAAACTTTTTTTAAAAAATCAGTATCTCTATGTATATATTCAATATAATAATAGCATTAAATCATAGTAAAATCAGTTGCAAAAGTAAACTTTTACACTTTCTTTTAAAAAATCCATTCAGAATTTAATGGAGAAATGAATGCCATTCCATAATTAAGAAAACTTTCTATATGAGTAGTCCTCGATTTACAACCATAAAAGAAATCAGTAGGTGATGCATCATAAGACTACACCCAAACTCATGACATTTTTTGCTGTGGCTATTAAACAAATCATCATGGTCATTAAGTGAGGACTTAATGTGACTGCAACTTGGGACCTTCCCTACCAGCTTCCTTGTTGACTTTGCTTGTCTGAACTTCCTGGGAAGGTCACCAATGTCTGTCATGTGGCCATGGGACACTGCAACCATTGTAAATATGTGAACGTTGCCAAGTGTCCAAATCACGATTGTGTGTTCACGGAAATGCAGTGATAGTAATGAGTACGAAGACTGATCATAAGTTACTTTTTTTAGCGCCATTGTGACGTTGAACGGTTACTAAACAAATAGTCATAAATTGAAGACAACCTGTGGGTTATATCTATCTATTTTACAATTACATTCTGTAAAGAAAGAATTTTCCAGCCTGGAAGCATTTTGTATAGGCAGTCCTTTAGGTTTAAACATACAATCTGAAAAAATTGAAATACTGTTAAAGTCATACTTCTTTTTTAATTAAAATAACTTTATTCTAATGCAATAATTGTTACTGGCTTCTGTACACTATTTTATTAGTTATAATGCAGTTTTTCATATCATTAGCAACATGGCAAATTTGTCAAATTTGTCCTTTAAGAATCAAATAAATAGAGAGATAAATGCTATTTAGTAGCCTGACCATTTCTTTCTTTCTTTCTTCTGCTTTTTGTAACAGTAGGATTTGGTTCTGTCATGATAGTAGCTTAATGATTAAGAGTTTGAGTCATACCCTTAAAACATGGACTATACTTAGAAAATGAAGAACAGGCATATTAAGATATGATCTAGAGAAGATAACAACCAGAGTATAAGGTCAGTTATAAGGAAGAGATACTGTGTCCCTAACATATTTTCAGGGGAGTTTGAGGAGCTGCAGAAAGAGATAAGAAACATTATAAAAACTGAAGTGGAATAAAATAGTCCCACATTTCAAAGAAGATTCATGTGATTTTGAGAATCAACTGATATAATAGCCACAAAACAATGAAGTATTGGTCAGCTCCCAGGATCAAAGAAAGATAAAGAGAAATATCTTAATTAAGAATATCAACAAATACAGGAATATAATGAAAATAAAGATGATCAGAAAAATCATAGGAAAATTTGCAGCTAAAGTAGAAATATTCAAGTGAAATGACAAATCTGATAGTGTGAATCAGGAAAAAGAAATATGGAATTTGTATTTTAAAATTCTTACAAAAGAATAATACATTTGTTGATAAGTTAAAATGTCTGGTGACCATGTGTGGGGGGGTTTGGGGTGGGGAGGTTGTAACAATATGTAAGAAAATTGCCTTCTTCCAGGGCATGTTTTGATTTTCCAGTCTAAATACAGCCCCGGAATTCCCTTGTGTCTCCCAACCAATCCTTAACCAGGTCTGAGCCTGTTTATCTTGAGGTATCTGCTAGAGGCAAATTAGTCTAAAGGAAGATGGGAAGACTGTAGTGAAAGTCTTTACAAATAGGATTACAGAATGACAGAATCATTTATAGACAAAGAATAAATTGCCAGAAACCAACTATATTAGAAAGTGAGGTACAGCAGTCAAAATATGAGCTGTCAAAAACGAAAACATTAGGTACAGATGAAATACTCACTGAATTCTTTAAAGCTGCAGGAGAAGAAGCAGTTAAAATTAACAGGAGAAATAGGGAGAAAGGTATGTGTGGTATAGAGATTGTCAAACATCACTCTATATTGAAAAACGGAGAATGGGGAAACAACCAAAGTACTGTACTAATTCTTCACTAAATAAAGTTTAGTTTAAATTTTAGTACAGAAGAATAGAGACGGGCATGGAGAAACAAACATAAAAGAAACAGGCAGGTTTCTCAGAAAGCAGGGAGACTTGAGCAAAGACAGCTACCATTAGTGCAACTTGAAGAATATGAGCAGATTAACCTTGGATTTATTTATTATAGTAAGACCCTTGATAATGTGGACTAGGGGTGTCAAACTGGATTTCTTTGATGGCCAGATCAGCATTGTAGTTCCCCGCAGGCCGGCTGGGGGTGGTAGTGATGGGACAGACACCCTGCAGCACCCTGCCAGCCAAAATGGGGTGGGGGAGCTGTGCGCGGACTCCCACACTCCATTTTGGCTGGCAGAATGCTGCAAGAGGCCATCCAGTCTGAAAACGGGCATAGGGGCCACATGCACCCTCCTGTGCCCTACTTTGGCTGACAGAGGCACCGCAGGCTGATCCTTTGCTATTTCCAGGCCAGCCCCGCAGGCCAGATTTAAACACCCCACAGGCCAATCCTTGACTTTGACACCCTTGGTGTAGACTATGTCAGAATGTGAAATATAATAAAGTTTAAACAAAGGTCAGAAGGTATTTTTTGAACCTCACAGTGTAGAAGAACATGCTACAGGAACTGTGAGTATTGGAAAACAGTATTAGTCAGAACCAGAAGAGGAATGAGACAAGGATGAATACTCTCCCATCTTTGTTTATCATATATAATGAATATAAGAATGGCAGAACTGGAAAATATCACAGTTGTGATTAAATTTGGTCAAAATGTTAACAAGCTGAAATATGAATATGGGTATTTCTGGGTAAAAGGAAGACTCTGAAGAGGTCATTATGAATTAAAAACAAGTTAAAGAAGGATCAGTGAGATTATTTAAATACAGGACTAGAAGTAAGTCAATGGGTGGAGGGCACAATATTGGTTCATATAATCACCAGAACTGGAAGTTGGATCTGACCTAATGGTGCATAACTAGGAAAAACAAAGCCGTACATTTCTCTCTAGTTTATTTACTAGATTTATACGGCATCTTTATTTTGCACAACTCAATGCAGCATATACATAGTGCTCCTGCCCATTTCCCCCACAAGAGCAACCCTGTGATATAGACACTAACCAACCCGAAGTCATTTGGCTGATTTTTTCTCAAAAGGGAGCACTAGAACTCATGGTTTCCTAGTTTCTAGTTCTGTGCCTTAACCATTACACAAAACTAGCCATTGTTTTGTAATTACTAGGGTATTTTATAGTTTTACCCATGTGTTTATTTTTGAAGTTGTAGCAATTCATTTCTGAAAATATCTAAGAAGGCATAAAGCAACCAAGCTGGCTTATCAAGACATATATACATATACTTTCTGCTCAGATTTGTTTCTTGTTTTCACACATGTCTTTGATACCTAGTATAACTGTAATATTATGAATCACTTTAGTATTCATCGGTGGAATGAAGTGCCTTTACATGAGCAAATGTACATGCTATCCATTATTTGCTAATAGTTTATTAATAGTTTATAAAAGAGAAGAAAAAGTTATTGTCTGTACACTTACAAGGATTTTCTTTTTCTTTTTTCTTATTTACTGACAGAATTTACATGCTGTTCTTTCATTGAAAAAAATTTACAGCATCACTTCCCAGAACAAACTGATCAAGTCATAAAATGTAGCTTAAAACTTACAGATAACATATTTTATTCTGCAGAAGGAAAAAGTGTGTAAACTGAAAATTACTGATGTTAATAACAATAAATTATAGGAAGACTAAAGCTAAAGTTCAGTACTAAAACATTTCATGGCTGAGTTAAGATGGGAATTAAATATTTGGGCAGTACTAGGACTACTGTATCTATTACTGAAAGTGGAAACTACTGTTCCTGAAAGTGGAACAGGGATAGTATGGAATGTGGAATAAAGATATAAATGAGGGAAAGGAATATTTTGATGAGCTTCTTTGAACGTATTTGACCTAAGAATAAGGGTGTTAAAAAGTAACAGTTCTGTAAAGATGGGATTGATGAAGAATTTGCTATAACAGAAAGATGAGAGGGACATAATTAAAATCTTATTTTAGATCATCCTCATTGATTATAAGAACTGAAAATAACTGTTATTCTCACCTAGATCTTAAATGTACTGGCAGGAGTTACTGCACTGGCTTCTTTTAATCCGAACATAGTGTTCGAGTTATGAGTCTTTCTTCAGACATATATCAGGAAGAGTTAAATCTTTTTGATATCAACGGCAGCACCAGTTGGAAGTAAACAGACAATGATTTTAGTGCTAGACAGTGCCTTAAGGCAAAAGAAATTACACTGTCAGGAGGAGGATATGTAGCTGCTGCTATTTTGGTGTTTCATGTCTTTGTAGTCACATAGTTGAAACTGATCCAGATGAGGAAGAAGAGAGAACTAACAAAAGATGATTACCTACGTTGTGTGTGAGTGGTTACTTCCAGTCCCTGCTTCCTCCCATATATGTGTATGCTTTTGAGTTTAATGCTTAACAGAATCTGTTTTTTAAAAGATTATACTTGCATATTATATTGTATGCCCATTTTATTGGGGTGTATTTATTTGCTTTTTACTCAATAGAGTAGGCCAGGTGAAAAAGTAAAAAAATGTGTGTGAAATACAGGAAAATTTGTAAGAAGGAAAGTTTCCTACATACAGGATAACCCATGAACATTTATTTATTATATTGGTAATGATCACCATTTGCTATAAAATAATATTTTCCTGCTCGATTTGAGGAAACAGGAAAAGGTATAAAATCCAGGCTACCAGCATTGAAAGTACATTCAAATCAAATAGCATAAGATTTTCTGAAGCAAGTTTCTTATTCTAAATTCTCCTGTTGTAAAATACTATAGATCTTCTATTCTTTAATTCTGGCTTTGTTAAACATATTAAATCTTATGCATAAAGAAATATACATTAAATATTGTAACCCAAAATAAGAGATAAATAAATATAATATGATTTAGCTATTTTGATTTTGTTTATAAGTAAAATAATTATTTCTGGCATTTATTATATATATTGGATTTCTGTATGTTGTGTATTGCTCTGTAGAGGTTTTTCTACTCTACTAAAGGGAAAAAAATTTACGCACATGGTAATCAAATGCCAGATCTATATATATATGATTGTTCCAGGGCTCCAAGAGTGGGTCTAGGACAATTAACCATGGGAACATGGCTACGCCCACTCCACTGCTCCCATAGCAGCCGACCCATCACAGGCATTTATTTTTGGCTGGCCCTTTGCCAGTGGTCTTTCCCTACCAATGGTCCACTGGTGCTCCTTCAACACAACCTTCTCCTGGTTGGTCTGCTGAAGGATACTTTTCCCCCACCAATCTGCAGTGCAGGACAAGTAACCAGGCATCCTGGGTTTGCATAACAATTCCCACAAGGAAGAAAGACATTATAACTATGGACTCCTCCGGGAAAAAGAACTGTCAACCATGAAGCAAAAGCATCTCTAAACACATTCTCTGTAATTGTAGTTAGTGAAAATAAAACAAAAAACATTTCAAAAAACTTTCAGAGAGAGAAAAAAAGAGGGAGGGAGGATAAAAAAAAAATTCAACCCCACCCCCACCCTGCAAAGGTAGAACTGGATAAAATGATATTATGCATATAAAAATGACCAGAAAGATCTTTGCAACAAATGTTGCAATCCCCAAAAGGGAATCCATTAGCCTCTTTAAAAGAAAAATGGGATGCGATTGACTATTCTTTTTCAGCCAGAGCTTCAAGAGTTCACAAGATGCCTCTGGGATTGGGGCCAAGCATCCATCTGCCTGCCTGCCTGCCTGCCTGCCTGCCCGCCCACCCACCCACCCACCCACCCACCCACCCACCCATCCATCCATCCATCCATCCATCCATCCATCCATCTATCTATCTATCTATCTATCTATCTATCTATCTATCTGTAGCTGTCCATATCACCAGAATGATTATGGTCATTTACAACAAAACTAAAAAAAAAGAATAAATACTTCAAATCACTTATTCATTATAAAAACATTTAAAAATCTATAAAAACAAACAATAACAGATGAAATTTATAATAATGGAGCTATCTCACAAGTTCATGATTAAGAACCTGGAAAGTCAGACTGTAATATCAGAAGAAGATATATGGATGTAGAAAGAGCTATTTAGAGCTATTGACATGTAGGATGATCACAATGACAGGATTATCTTTTTTCATGTTACCTCTTCTTTTGTGTAGAAAATACAATGTTGAATGCCTGAGGTTAGCTAGATAGATGTTATATTGAAGGTATTCAAGGTATGTATTAATTGTTAATGTTAACATGACAAGAATATATTCAGGGATTAAATTAAATTTAAATATATTTTATTATTAAGATACATTTAGACTTATGTATTGCCAAGAATTGGTATCATTGTTACTAACAGAGTATTTCTAATAGAAAACTGACTGATTTAGATACTGCCTCATATGTTTCCTTCTTTTTGTTGGCTTCTGACTCTTTAAAAATTACATTCTTCTAACAGATGTTTTTAATTGGCTCACTGCTGTAGAAAACTTCATCTGATCATACATGTTTTTTTTATAATTTAACAAATAAAGCCATAATATCTATATATATTTGTATTATCGTAGGATCAAGCCCAAGATCACAACCTTGTTAATTTTAAATGCTTTGTAATTGGCTTGGATATTCCAGAATCAACAGGAGTCTACTCATGAAAATCTCATTTGAAATATTTGTGTGTGATGATGAAGAGAATGAAGAATGTGCTCAGTAATATAGAAATCATTCAAAGATTGACAGATCTGATATTAGATATATTAACTTGTAAAATCACTATTAGATTATGACATTCTGACCATAAGTTCTGGTTTTAGTAAGCAATCAAATCTGCCACTAGATTAAGCATACTCTATAATTATTATTATAATCAATAATTCATGCTTGTGACAGTTTGGGAACAGAAACTTAAGAAAGGTTACTGCAGCTGGTCCTAAGATGGGAGAAAATATTAATAACATGCTATGATTTGAATGAAGCTGACCTTTATGCATGGATTTGATCCATTATTTATAAGAACACCTGCATTTACATAATGTTTTATTTACCTTTCATAGCTATGATTATTTAAACAGGAAAGAAAAGGGGAGCCCCAAAAGCTGTTGGTGTGGCCCCTAGAGACCTCCAAACATTTGTTAACAAATTGCAAACTTTCAGTGTATCAGAAGTGGGAGCATCACTAAATATGTGACTGGATGGTGGGATACTTATATTGATTGTAATTCTAATTGTATCTAAGTATAATTAAAATTACTTTTGATTTTTGTATCGATCCTTCATACATTATAAGTTACAACGGCTTTGAAAAAAGTGACTTAGAGAGTTGGTCCTCACATTTATGACTGCATCCTCATATTTGGTCAACATTCAGGTGCTTGGCATCTAGCATGCATTTTTGATGGTTGCAGCATCCCATGTGATCTTCTTTTTGTGACCTTCCAAGTTGGCTTCCAACAAGCAGAGTCAATGGGGGAAACTAGATTCATTGAATATTTGCGTCAGTCACTTAACAACTGCAGTGATTTTCTTAACAAGCGTGGGTTGTTAAGGTTGCAAAATCGGGTGTGACTCAGTTAACTATCTTGCTAAGCAATGGGAATTCTGGTCCCAATTGTGGTCATAAGTAGAGGACTATCTGAACTCATATGTCAAAATGTGACATTTACCCAGAAAATTGTGATACCATGGCCTAAGCTAAGTACTGCTACACATTTAAAGTAGAGATCTGAGTAGAGATCTTTTCCAGTTCTAACAATTCAAGGACAGTCTGCAGAATAAAAGAGAGATCTCTGCTGGCAACTACAAAGAAAAAAGGAGAACTAGTACATTCTATTCTGTTCTTCCTCTTTGTAAATGGAATTTACAAGTAGTCCTCAACTTACAACCACAATTGAGCTCAACATTTTTATTGCTAAGGGAGACAGTTGTTAATTAAATTTTGTCTCTTTTTATGACCTGTCTTGCCATGGTGAATCACTGCAGTTATTAAGTAGCTGAAACTGTTGTAAAGTGAGTCTAGTTTGCCGGATCCAATCTGGGTCAGTCACTGGTCACTGGGACCAGAGGTTTTGTCTTCCAAGCTTTCAGACTCATGCTGGAACCCATCCTTAGGGAACTTCTCTGTGCGCTCTGGACTGTTCTCTGTGTGATATTTATAGGGTGGCTGTTGTATGTAGAGTTTTAGATGTAGATTGGGATGTTGATAGCTGGCTCATAGAAGTTGCCTGAGGATGGGCTCCAGCATGAGTCCAAAAGGTCAGAAGACAAAATCTCTGGTCCCACTGACAGACCTAGATTGGTTCCTGCAACATTATCCTGGGACATTTATTTTCACCTTGATTCGTGAATCTAGCTTCCCCGTTGACTTTGCTTGTCAGAAATGTGCAAAATGTGATCACATGGCCCCAGGACACTGCAATGGTCATAAATATGAGCCAGTTGTCAAACATCTGAATTTTGATCATGTGACCACCAGGAGTGTGAAAAAGGGTCGTGAGTGTGAAAAACGGTCAAAAGTCACTTTTTTCAGTGCTGTTGTAACTTTGAATGGTCACTAAATGAACTGTTGTAAGTTGAGGACTACTTGTATAAGCAAGTATAACTGAACAGAACAGTTATATAATAAGATTGTATAACTGAACAGAGCAGTATTGACTTTGCTAACGCAGATATAAAAGGCTTACCTTATTTGGCAATTGGTTCTGAATATTCTGGGCAGCTGTTGTATGTAGGCCTCCCCACACTTGCATCGGCTTCATGGAGCAAAGACGGTAAATCCCAATGACCCTCCTCCATATGTCTTTCAGTGTAAGACTTTGCTATTTACAAGCAAATTAAAAAAAAAAAAACCTATGGCAGTTTTAGTGACTTTATTATGTCCAAACTAATTTGCCCTTGAGAAGTTCTGCAAGGACAGGACAAAGCACACACTTTCCATTTCTCTCTCTGTCCCTCGCCCTCTCTCTATCCCTCCCTCCCTCCCTGTTCGTGCCTAAACTCAAAATATTTCTTAATTATTGACTACTCTTAATATAGTTTTGTTCTCTTGTTCTGTGTTATTGCAGACACTTGACTCGTGTACTTTCAACATCTGTGTTTCAGAGCCAAAGAGGGGGGAAAATAGCACTAAGGCTATTTTTAATTATAAAGGTAGAAGAAGATACAAATAGGCTAGGTATTTGATTGATGTCATAGTACCAGGGTGCTCTAGCTACATCCAGCTTGTTAGCTTCTTTTGAAGTGTTGTGATGCCACTCAAGAATCAATATGATAGTATTTCAGTTGTTGTTCTGATGTATATTTATAGGGCTGAAACTATTTTTTATATGTTGGCAGAAGAATTTTAGTATGCTTTAAAGTTATGTTATTAAAATGCTGTGAAATATTATGGAAGCATAACCAGATTTGGCTTATCAGAGTTTACAAGAAAATTATTGCTCCTTCAGCTTTTTATATATTTATTTTCACTTGGCCTCAATAATAAGGGTGGAGTAACTTGAAATCAGTCAGTGTAATCGGTTATTGTCTTAGGAATTTCAAGATTCTGAAACAGTACAGAACTTTAGAGTAAATTATACTGATTTCTTACAGTGCTTAATTTAGAGATTAAATATAGAATCTATAGATTAAGTGAATTAAATAGTACTCAAAAGGAATTGAGAAATAAATATAAATATTAATAGTGATTTTATTGATTGTGTTCTAATGCATTATCAGGCACTACTTATACATCTTCAGTATATTTGTAAACCATATTTTGCTCAGAATCATTTTTGTAAACTATACTTTATATTAGTCACTTGAAAAATGTTACTTGAAAAGACTCTTTTAAGGATAATGAATAAATATAGTTAAAGCCAGAGAATGTTTGCGCTGAAATACTTGCTGAAGTTGAAATGCATACTCTAAACACATTGTATATACGTGATATGCATATAGATTAGAGTGCTTGGCTTGTGAACATTTCAAAATATAAATTGCTTAGCAACATAAATTCATTGCTTGTGTTTATCAAGAATAAATAATTCCAAACCGATCTGATCTCCCTTTTTTGATATAACATCCACTTTAGTTGACAAGGATAGTGAAAGAACATGGTATATCTTAGAAAAGATATTATGAAGGACGTTACACAGTTTTTCCTGATATTTTAGTAGAAAACTACAGTTGCAAGGCTAGTTAGCAAGGTTAATTCCTTCTCATCTATGCTGACAGGGCATTTTTGTATTTCCTCAAGGTCCATACTTGAGTCAATTGCCCACATTTTACTCCATTGATCTCTCTATGATAATTAGTATGTACAAGTAGTCCTTGACTTATAACCACATTTGGAATCAGAACTATCACTAAGCAATGCAGTCATTCAGTGAATTGCATCTGATTTTATGATGTTTTTTATTGTATTCATTAAATGAACCCCCATGGTCGTTAAGTGAATCCAGCTTTCCCTATTGACTTTGTTTGTTGGAAGCCAGCTGGGAAGGTCACAAATGGGAATCACTTCAACCATCATAAATACATATTGATTGCCAAGCACCCACATTTTAAATGAATGTTTTCGGTGCCATTGTAACTTCAAATAGTTATTAAATAAATGGTTGTAAGTCAAGGATCTGACTTATATGCACTGGATGATCAGAAATTGAAATTGTTCACTTTTTGGATTCAGATTTTTCACAGAAGCTTTCCAGAAATATTGAAAAGTTCTACTCAATTGCTTTTGCCATTAGAAGGTTTTAGACTTGGCATTGCACTTACATAGTTGCAGAGGTAATCTCAACTCTTCTGCATTATTTTCTTCACCTTTCCTTTCTAATATTTTTCATGTTGTTCCGTTAATTAGTGGTCCTTGTCTTTAAATCAGTAAAGAAAGAGAAGGTAAAATGTGTTGGCTGGATTATTGTATTGTATATATATATATATTCAGAGCTGAATGAACCCAATACCCAAGCTGGAAGGAAATGTAGAGTGGAGCACACAAAACTTCATCATAGGTTCTGTACTATTCAACATCTAATTATAAAATCAATGTCTAGTATATAAATTACTTGGATTTGGTTTTAGATCCAAAGATTATTTGACCTGCAGATACCCCAAGTATAACAATTCTCTTAGGGGATTGTATAAGATTCAGGAGGCTGGTGGAGTTGGAAGAATTCATATGGGTAGAAAAAATGACATACGTGTAGAAAAATTATACTGGTTAGGACAACATTAAGGATGCAAAAGGATCTGGGTTTCTTGGTATGTGTATTTGTATGGACATTTTTTGCTGCTGCAAAGATGTAACTAGAGTACCCACATTGTTTATTGAAAGCTGAGTGGCTAAAGCTTATATCATCTTCTCTATAAATCTTTTTATTTCATATACATTTCAACAACAATTATATTCACTTTAGCATAGTATAGTTGGTAAATTTTTAGTAGATAATTTAAAATTCAAGCATTTCTCAGAAAAGATTTCAAGAATAATAAGAGTAAAATTACTCTTTATATTTATATTGCAAATGAAAATTGAATAAACAGGTTTCAGAATAATACCTTTCTATGCAATACATATTAAAAATTAGGAGGTAGAGCTTCAGTCATAGGGGATAAGATAGTGATTGTACAACTACTAAATGTTTTCTTGGAACATGTTGATGATTGACTTGACTTGACATATCAGTCATGTTGTTATTAAAGGTTATTAAAATTGCCATTTAAAAAATCCCATTATCACTGCTGAAAAAAAAAATCACATTCTTTGAAATGCAACATCATAGGCTCTAGAAAGTGAAAGATATTCACAATTTCGGTACTTTCTATGCAGAAGATGTGAGTTGTGAAAATCATAAATTTCTAGCATAAAGGCTTTTGCTGAAGGGAAAATTTGCTGCTAAATTTTCCCTTTAATCAAAGCATGAATGAGTCAGAAAAGTATTTATTTTCTTTGCTTGCTTGCTTATTTATTTATTTATTTATTTATTTACTTATTTACTTATTTACTATATTTTATATTTCTTGATGGTCCATCTCCCTCAAAATCAATTTATTTATGTAATTTAGAGTGAATACTGTTAAACTGCTTCAATTGTATTACTTTAATGTGAACACCACTCATATATCAAAATGTGTATGACTTCCATCTTTACCCTATTATGAATTTGGCAATGTAGTTACCATATTACAAATGTATACACTAATGGCAATTAGTCACTGATGTAAACATCAATGTAAAATATATAACACTGAATTTATGTACTGTGTTAATGAAAACTACTTGAAAATTGGTTTGTTGATTTTTTTCAGCAATATATAATGTGCCAATTGGATGAAATGCTCATGTTGGGAAAAATGAAAAACTAATATAACCAAAATAAAAGAATTTCTTAGGAGATAAAATGTAAGTTATATCTGTCCATAAAGTGTTATAGTCAATTTTCATTTCTATATTACTGCAGGACCATAGCAGTCCTGCAATCATATGATCAAAACTTGGCAACCAATATGTATTTATGATGTTGCAACATCTAAGGATCAAATGATTACCATTTGTGACCTTTTTAGGGAGTTTCTGACAAGCAAAGTCAATGGAAGCCAGATTCATTTAACGACCATGGCAAAAAAGTAATAAAATCAGATGAAACTCGCATAATAACTGCATCACTTTAGCAATGAAAGTTCTCATCTTTATTTGGGTTATAAGTCAATGTATAATTAAAAACCTCTGTGGATTGCTTTGGGGATGTGACATATTCTGAGTAACGTAATCCTGCGAATTAGAGTTTAATAGAATAAAAATTTAGCAATAATCAAAATAAATAATAACTGAGTAGTAGTGGTAAATTATACTTTTTGGTAGGTGATTGTTTATTCATTGAAACTATGATATAATTCCAGAAATACTTCGTTGTTGTTGTTTTTGCTACGGAAGTTGAGAAGGCATTTCTAAATAATACACCTTCTATGGATTTGCAATCTGCTTCATTTTCAGAGCCATGGATATGGATCATTGTAAAAAGAGACCAAAGCAAAACTTTGTAAAAAGCTCTATCTTGTCCTGAGCTAACCCACTGGTATGATGGGTGTGGTTGGAATAGTGTGAATTTTCCCAATCAGTTATAACGTGAATTCATGCCAATTATCACTGATGAAAATCAGCCAGAAGAAGCTGGGATAATTGTCCCACACGTCAACACATTCCTTCAAAGGTTCCTCAGAAAAAGAACACTTTCTATTCATTCTTTGGCTAGTTGCCCACAGAGCCTTCCTACTTTCCAATATATAAAATACATAAAGAAGGAGAGAATTACTCCTGTAAATTATTTAATACAAGATTTTACTTATATCTTGTGGTTGACTGCCTGGAGAATTACAGGTGTACTTTGATGATTCTTCATTAAATACAGAATTTTAGCATGTTAATATAATAAATGTTTTTAATATTCTTAATCTTGAGATCTTGCAAAAACAGACAGTTGTTAAAACAATAATTATAATTTCTGCTATTTGTTCACAGCATTTCTGAATCCACTGACCACAATAAAAACACAAGAGTAAACATTTTAAAAAACCAACACTATAAAGGTGTTTAATTAATTAATGATGTGATGTTAACTTTCTTATAGTTGACAGGTTACATAGTACATAGTACAATTGTATATAGTTGGCAGGATGAATCTATAGAATGTCAGTTTGTACTGATTATAGTGTCTGTGTATGTGTGTGTTTGTGTGTATTACCTCAAACAGACGCCAAACATTTGCCTTAATGGAGTGAATGCCTAGTTGCATTTCATGATACACTTGCATGAATTTATAAAAGCTTTAATACAGAGGTAGTCATGACCATAATCTGAGTACTTGGCAACTAGCTTGTATTTAGGACAATTACAGTGTCATGTGATCATGGTTTATGATCTTCCCTGGTAGCTTCCCATAAGCAAAGTCATTGGGGGAACTAGGAAGAAAGGTTGGAAGTTGCTAAGGTAAGTCTCTCCCTTTGTGTACCCTTCTCCAAACCCTCTGTGGTCACTCCACATATCTACATATCCTCATACACCTTTCCCAAGCTGAGCTTCCCCAGTCATTTGTGCAATCCACCTGGCAGCAGCCATCCCAAGTACTACTGTACTCACACTGCGCCCCCTTGTGAACTACCTGAAATTTATAATTTCCTGCTGGCTTCCCCACCAACTTTGGTTGGTGGAAGTCAGAGGAAGTTACAATGAGGTGCTCACTTAATGATTCACAATTTTGGCTTAACAGTAGCAATGGGGACTGCAGGGATTTCCATTGCTAAATAACGTAGTTAAATGGCATGACACTTTATGAACACAACAGAAATTAAAGTCCTAGTTGTTGTAACTTAGAACTACTTGTATTTGGATTTCTGTGGGATCTTCTCCACTCTGCAAAAGTGGAACTAATGACTGTGGCAAAGGCCAAAGAACCAGTGAGTAGATCAGTTCTTTGGAAACTTTCTGGATGAGAAACGGATGGGAGATTGCAGTCTTCTGCATTTGAGTTCTGAGAAATGAAGGGATTAGCCATCAGTTAAAATAATTCCTGGGTGAGTTTAGCTTCAATGATGAACAAGAGAAAAATTAAGCTTAAAAGCTAAGAATTTTGAAATAAACAATAAAAAGCCAAATAAGATTCTGCTATTTATTTTTTATTATTTTATTTATTAAACTTCTATACCGCTCCCTCTCCCAAAAAGAGACTCGGGGCGGTGTACAGCCTACTAAAAACATACAATACCCAATAAATATAATTAAAATAAATTAAACCAAATTGATCCGGCTGTCTATCCCAAAAATTCAGTTAAAAATTAAAAGCTAATAAAACCCCGATTAAAATTAAGTTAAAACTAAAATACAGTTACTGGGCCAGGCCAGCCTGTTTAAAAAATAGGGTTTTCACTGCGCGCCGGAAGGTCAGAATATCCGTCATAGCCCGTATCTCCGGGGGGAGATCATTCCAAAGGGAGGGGGCTCCCACAGAGAAAGCCCGAACCCTCGGGGCCGTCAACCGACAACGGCCGGGCGGCGGTACCCCGAGGAGGGCAACCCTGTGGGAGCGTACTGGGCGGCGGGAGGTTGATGATGGCAGCAGGCGGTCCCGTAAGTACCCAGGTCCCGAGCCATGGAGCACTTTAAATACTGTCAGTACCACCTTGAATCGAATCCGGAAGGCCACAGGAAGCCAGTGCAGCCTGCGGAGAAGCGGTGTAACGTGGGAGCTCTGAGGAGCACCCACGATCACCCGCGCGGCTGCATTCTGGACCAGCTGCAGCCTCCGGAGACTCTTCAAGGGGAGCCCCATGTAGAGAGCATTGCAATAATCCAGGCGGGAGATGACGAGGGCGGAAGTGACTGTGCGAAGTGCGCCCAGATCCAGAAAGGGCCGCAACTGGTAAATCAGACGAATCTGATAGAAAGCCCCCCTGGCGACGGCTGCAATATGTTCTTCTAAAGACAGCCGTACGTCCAGGAGGACACCCAAGTTGCGCGCCCTTTCCACGGGGGTCAAGACCTCTCCCCCCACGGCCAGCGAAGGAACCAGCTGGCTGTATCTGGGCGCAGGAAACCACAGCCACTCGGTTTTGGTCGGGTTGAGACGAAGCCTGTTACGACCCATCCAACTCCGCACGGCCTCCAGGCATCGGGACATCACTTCGACGGCTTCGTTGGGGTGGCCCGGGGTGGAGATGTACAGCTGAGTATCGTCAGCGTACTGATGGAACTCCACCCCGAAGCCACGGATGACCTCACCCAGCGGCTTTACATAAATGTTGAACAGCAGGGGCGAGAGCACCGACCCCTGAGGCACCCCACATCGTAGGGGCCTCGGGGCCGATCTCTGCCCCCCCGTCAACACAAATTGCGAGCGGTCGGAGAGGAAGGAGGTGAACCACCGCAACACGGTGCCTCCCACCCCCAACCCCTCCAACCGCTGCAATAGGATACTGTGGTCGACAGTATCAAAAGCCGCTGAGAGATCTAACAGGACCAGGACAGAGGAACAACCCCTGTCCCGGGCCCTCCAGAGGTCATCCACCAACGCGACCAACGCCGTCTCCGTGCTGTGCCCGGGCCTGAAGCCCGATTGGAGGGGGTCAAGATAACTCGCTTCATCCAGGTACTGCGGGAACTGACGTGCCACCACACTCTCAACAACCTTCGCAACAAAGCGAAGGTTGGAGACAGGACGATAGTTAGATAACAATGCTGGGTCCAGGGACGGTTTCTTGAGGAGGGGCCGCACCACCGCCTCTTTCAAGGCGGCAGGTAACAGCCCCTCTCTCAAGGAAGCGTTTATAATACCCTGGAACCAGCCTCGTGTCACCTCCCGAGTGGCCAAGACCAGCCAGGAGGGGCACGGGTCCAGCAAACAGGTGGTGGCATTCAGTCCCCCCAGTATCCTGTCCACGTCCTCCACAGTAACAGGATCGAACTCAACCCAATTGACCGCACCGATATCCACCCCCGCCCCCCCGCCCGGAGATGCCCAGTCGGAGTCCAGCTCGTCCCGGATCTGAGCGATTTTGTCCTGCAGAAACCTAGAAAACTCCTCAGCCCGTCCCTGCAAGGGGTCCTCCCGCGCTCCTACCTCCAGTAGAGAGCGGGTCACCCTAAACAGGGCGGCTGGGCGGTTTTCCGCGGACGCAATAAGGGTGGAGAGGTAAGATCTCCTCGCCATCCTTATCGCCACTAAATACGTCTTAATGTAAGATCGTAATAGTGTTCGGTCGGACCCAGAACGGCTGGCCCTCCAACTGCTCTCTAGGCGTCTTTTCCGACGCTTCATCTCCCTTAGCTCCTCAGAAAACCAAGGAGCCACTTGGGATCGGCACCGGGTCAGAGGCCGCAAGGGCACGACTCGGTCGAGGGCCCCAGCAGCCACCCTATCCCAAGTGGCGACCAAGCCCTCAACCGAGTCGTGTGTGTGAGCTTTGGGAAATGGCCCAAGCTCCGTCAGGAACCTATCAGGATCCATCAGGCGCCTGGGGCGGTACCATTTTAATGGCCCCACCTCCCTGCGGTCAGGGGGTGCGGAACGGAAGTCGAGCTTCAGGAGCGAGTGATCCGACCATGACAGGGGTTCTACGACTGTATCCCCCATACCCAGATCACTCTGCCACTGATCAGAGACGAAAACCAGATCCAAGGTATGACCTCCCACGTGAGTAGAGTCCCGAATTAACTGGGTCAGGCCCATGGCCGTCATGGAAGCCATGAACTCTTGAGCAATCCCCGAGGTACCGCCAGCAGATGGCAGGTTGAAATCCCCCATGACCATAAGCCTGGGGGTCCCAACCGCCACGCCAGCTATGACCTCAAGGAGCTCAAGCAGGGCTGCTGCCGCATAGCAGGGAGCCAGGTATGCGACCAGCAAGCCCACCTGAACCTTGGGACCGAACTTCACGAAAAGGAGCTCACACCCGGTCGTCTGAGATACAGTGGCCTCCCTCGGACACAGATCCTCCTTAATAACTACCGCAACCCCCCCTCCCCTCCCCTGGGCCCTCGGCCGATGAAAGACCCGAAACCCGGCTGGGCACATCTCCACCAGAGGGACTCCCCCCTCCTGGCCCAGCCAGGTTTCGGTAACTCCCACCAGGTCCGCGCCCCCCTCACAAATCAAATCATGGATGAGAGGGGCTTTATTAACAACGGACCTGGTGTTACACAACATCAGCCTAAGGCCCAGGGCCCGATTGCTCAGACCCCCTGGGGAACGGGAGATGACAAGGGGGTCGGAGCGCGCCACAGCAAGCAAACAGCGAGGGCGCGCTCCCAACACAGAATATGGCCCCCTATAACCGCCAAATCTGCCCCTCCCGCTCACCGTAACAATAGATTTAATTCCACCCTCCCCGGTGACCCCCCCCATCCTCAATACGGTCCTGTCTGACTCTCCCGGTCACGCCCAACCCCCGGCCTGGACCCAGCCTCCGGCGAGTTGTCCCCCAACTCCCGCCCGGGCCTTCCTAACCCCCTTAAAAACCTAACTAAAATTTTCTTAAGACACCCCTCCCTCCCGCACTTAAAACCCCACCATCTCTCCGGATCCCACAATCCGTCCTTGAGATGGGCCTCCGAGAGAGCAGAGGGCCATTGCTGAGATAGGGGGACATATCTCAGGGCCCAGAGATCATTTCTGGTATAAAATAGCGTCCCGGCCTGAGTCCTCTGATAAAGATGATGGAGATGATAAAAATGACCCCGACCAAGCTGAGAACTAGCCAGCCGGGGCCCAAGTCCAGGTTGAGGCCGTTCAGCGCACCGCCGATTGGACGAAGAGGAGGAGAATAACTTCAACCGCGGCAGCGGTCCTCCAGTCCCAGCTCCAACTCTAACGGCCGCCTGCCGGTCACGCCACGGGCTACCGGGACCAGCACCAGACCCAGAACCACACCATGGCCCTGGAGGTCGATGATCTTCCAGCCGCCTCGGTTCTGCCCGCAGCGTCCATCCTCTAGCCGCTCGAGTCATGGCTCGTACACCAGCTTCGGCTGGGGCCCCTGCAAAGGCCCCAGCCCCGGCCCCGGCGATAGTCCCACAGCCAGGCCGCCCTGGCTCCGCCCACGGCGGCCGACCCTCGGCCGCTCGAGCCGCCCTTCCAACTTCAGCTGGGGCCCTCACAATGGCCCCAGCCCTGGTCTCGACCCCGGCGGCGGTCCCATAGCCACGCCGCCAGTCTCCAGCCGCTCCAGCTGCCAGCCTCCAGCCGCTCCAGCCGTCCCAGGAACTTCGGCCTCGCATGGCCACACCGCCAGCCGCCAGCCGCGAAGTCGCACGGACCCACCGCCGGCCGCCGGGCAAAGTGCCACGGCCTCCAGCTGCTCCGGCCTCCGGTCTCCGCCGACTCCAGGCATCCGGAGACCTCAGCCTCGCACGGCAGCACCACCGGTCGGGAAACGCCCATCTCACAGCCGCGCGGCCCCGCCGCCAGCCGCCAGCCGCCCGCCGCCCGCCGCAGCTGCGAGGGGGTCGCCTCACAGCCGCGCGGCCCGCCGCCGGGCCCGGCGCCAGATACGACGCCGCGCCACGGCCCCGGGGATCGCCTCACAGCCGCGCGGCCCCGCCGCCAGCCGCCAACCGGCCACTGCCGGGCCCAGCGCCAAACACGACGCCGCGCCACGGCCTCGGGGGTCGCCCATCCCCCCACAGGTCCCCTCGCCACCCCTGCCACAGGTGAGGAGGACCCGGGGGGGGGAAACTCACCACGCCGGGCGGCGGAGCTCTTCTGGCCGGCGGAGCTCTTCTGGCCGGCGGAGCTCTTCTGGTCGACCTTTTCCGCTATGCGAAACTTATAAAAAATTAAGGGTCTGATTAAATTTGATTTATTAGAATAAATAAATATTGACTTATACTATAAAAATTGATTTGGATGTAAAAAAATAAACCAGATTTATTTTGACTAACTTGGATTATTGTAAGTCAGAAAAAAACAAGTGACTTTATGATTTTAGAAACTAGACACTAGAGGGGACTAAAGATTCCAAGTAGAAAGGAAAAAAATACAAGTCTGCTTTTGGTGTCACTTAGTCCTAAGAAGTCTCAGGTAGTATAATCGCTGCTGGGCCCTTTTGACCAGTGCTGCTATGTGAGCACCCCAGGTCAGGTCCTCTTTTATGGTAACACCCAGAAACTTAAAATGGCGACTTGCTCTACTCAGTCTCCATTGATAAGCAAGGACTGGATGTCTGATCTGTTCCTTCTATAATCCACTATAGACTCCTTGGTCTTATTGATGATAAGGACCAAATTATTGTCTCCACACCACAAAAGCAACTGCTCCACCTCATCTCGATTAGGCAGACTCATCCCCCCTGGAGATGAGTCCCACCACTGTGGTAAAGAAGGGGAACAAAACAGGTGGTAAAGAAGGAAAACAAAATAGGTTATGTAGAAAACAAGCACAGAGTCCGTCAAAAAGGACTCAAATTATACACTAATGCACAACATATGAGGGATAAACAGGGTGAACTAGAAATCAAGTACATGAGGGCACATATGATATTGTTGCCATTATGGAAACTTGGTGGGATGAAACCATATGGGATGGAATATATAGTTAAAGGGATTTAAATTTTAAAAGAAACAGACCAAATAAAAAAGGAAATGAAGTTGCACTATATATTAGAAATAACCATATCTCTACATAAATATAGCAGAACAATAATGAAAATTGTCTTGAATGCATTTGGATTAATAAAAAAGATTGGGAAAAAAAAATGACATTGCCATAGGTGTATACTACAGGCTACCCAACCAATGGTATTTTTTGCTAGTCAGTTAACTAAGGAATATAGGAAACGCCTCACAATATTAATGAATATTAAAGACTTTAACTATGTTGACATCATTCTGCACTTTGTGGAAAATCAGATTTCTGACAAACCTAGCAGACAACTTTGTCTTCCAAAAGGTAAAGAAAGAAATCAGAGGGTCAGCCATATTGAACTTGATTGTTACTTACAGAGATGAAATGATAGAAGATGTTGAAGTTACAGCAACCTTGGGGGGGGAGGGGGAGTGATCATGCAGTATAGGAATTTAACATTATGCAAGCACAAGCAATAGAACAAACTCAAACTAGAGTCTTAAACTTTTTAAGACAGCTGATTTCAATAAAGAGAGCTTGGAAAGAATTCCATGGATGAGAATAATCAAAGGGAAAACAATCCAAGAAGCTTGGGCTAGATTGGATGTTACAAAGCCTCTCAAGAGAACATAATGGCAACTACTTCTACATTGTCACCAAATTAATTTAATGGATGCTGCCATGTAATCATCTAGAGTTGAGCATGATTTTAGACTCGGAGCATCTTTACTTTTTTGGTATGGTACACCATAATATACTGTACATAGCGCCTCTAATGAAATTAAAATCTTTAAAAATGTAATTGGTGTATAAAGGTTTATTAATTAATTGTACATGTCAAACCTTTTCAAGGTTTAATTCTTTGTCTAGCATATTGTGCTACAGCAATTGTAGACTGAATTGTAATTATAATCATCCTAGCTAAATATAATTAAGTACTCCTTGATAAATACAATGTTCTAGAGTTGATATTGAGCTGATTTTGGGTAAAAGTTGCTCTTTTTTATAAAAAAATCAATATTTATATAAATATTTATAATATTTACATACAAGCCATGTCTATCCAGTCACATGACCACCAAACCACATCCACAAATTTGGCCACGCCCACAGAACCAGTTGTTAAGAAATTTGAATCCCACCCCTGCCTCTGTGTGTTTGTGTGTATGTGTGTGTGTGTGAGAGAGAGAGAGAGTGGGAGGGAGGGAAGGAGAGAGGTTAGATCAAATCTCTCTCTCTATCTCTCTCCCATCAGCAAGCCACCATCAGTCAAAATTCATATTAGTGGTCCCTGGGATTTAAAATTATGAGTTTGGTGGGGCCTGAGGTCCAAAAGGTTGGCGACCCCTGTCCTAAATGTTCTAATTGCTATATTGTAAAAATGTCCCAATGTCCTGCATCCAAAAAATCCTAATTTCAACATTATTCTTCCGTCTTTTTATTTTTATAATTTTAACTTTTTAAATTGGTTTTAATGATAGATGATTGTTAGCTTGTGTTTTGGTTGTATACACTGGCCAAAGTAAGTTGCACATAAAATGGACGGTTATATAAACTCAATAAATAAAATAAAATAAAAATCATTATTGCAAATATTTTAACTTAAAAATTTGCAATCCATTTTTAATGCAATCTGTTTTACTTAGGCAAAATGCAGGAGCTATATCTCCAAGGGCATAGTTATTGTATTAATCTTCCTATCGTTATATGTTGCAAAATATATTCATATATCTGGGTCAGACAGGATTCAAAATAACTGGCTTTATTCTTATCAAATAACAAAGAATTGCGTAGACATATTATTGCAAAAATATAAAGCATATTTTGTTTAATTCAGTGCATCGTTATTTTTAAGTGGAAATGTTTAACATGCAGATTTTAATGCTGAAATTGTGGGCTGTTTCTAAACACTTTCCCCCACTGCCTTGCTAGGCATGGAAAATAGATACTTCCTCTTCCATTCCATCAGAACAACTACTGAGAAACCATCTTCCTTTTTCAAAAACCATCTTCAAGATTGTTGCAATCATTGTCACCAAAGAAGAGACAATTTCTTCCCTTCTTCTCTTTCCTACCATGTCTGTTATGATAGCTGATTTCCCACTGATGTTAGTAGGGTAGGAATAAAAAAACTGGAGAAAGATCTCTTAGATTATCTGAAGAGCTAAGGCTCATCAGTGAGCTAAACTTTTCTCCAGGAGTCCTCCGGGAGAAGGGCGGTATATAAATGTAATAATAAATAAATAAATAAAATAAAAGGGGAGGGAAGCGCTTCCCTATGCTGCCCCCTTCTTTCTCTTGGCCTCGCCAAGAAAGAAGAAGGAAGGCCAGGCTTGGGGGGTGGCCCCCACCCTGCAAGATCTGCCCCCACCATTTTCTCCCAGCTCTCTTTGCTAGCGGCAACAGCAAATGTACTGTGATGAAGGCAGAATGCTGTTGCCGCGCAAAGGCAAGTGCAGGAGTGCTTTGCTCCTGCACTAAGGCTCCGGCCATGCTACTATCACGACAGGGCGATGGCTCTTTCACCCCTCTGCTGTGACAGGGAGTCACAGCAGAGGGCTCAAAGAGCCGCATGTGGCTCTGGCGCTGCAGGTTGCCGACCCCCAGGCTAAAGTAATCTGCTTTGACATAATACAGAAAGAATAATTATTTTTAATAGATAATATCTAGACATTGTAAAAGGAGAGTTGTTTTAGTCTATGATAGCAAAAATCAAGAGAATCTGGAAATCCCCTTTTATTTATTTATTACATTTTTATTCCACTTTCCAGGCAGTGGTCAGATAATGCCGGTTCAGACCAATTCTAGCAAACCGGTAGTTCCGACCATCAGCTCTATCCTGTCCTTTATTTCCCTTTTTCTGGCTCAGTTGATTCACGTGGCACAACTGATTTCCGCCCTTCAGCTGTTCTACTTACCAGGTCTTCCCTAGAAGGTAAGCAGTTGAGTTTCAAATTGCTGTATTTTGAATGCTTTTAAACTGGTTAACGTTGTTAAAACTGGTTGCAGCTCACCACTGCTTCCAGGTAACAAAGTTTAAGCATTTTAATAACAGTTGTTAGTTAGAAAAAGAATTGCTAGACACCTAATTTTCAGATCACATCTGTTGTATAGATGCAAATTCCTGTGAGCTGAAACAGGTAGGCAGGTAGAATACTGCACTAGGTAGTTGTACAGAATTGTATTTGAAAAATCTACACAAAATCACTTTTGTAATATTACTTTACCTATCTTTATAGTAAAAAAACCTGAAAATATAATGCACCATAAAGTATAATACACCTTAGATATAGATACAGTTATTTATATCATTTCTAAGTAGCTTTTAGTGCACCACTGTAACATTTCTGCCTTACATTTTCATAAATCATTCTTTTGGAACTTTATCTAGAGATTCCCATTGTATTTTGATAATCTTTCAATCTCATTCTGGAGAATGTGATCAAATATAAATTAAAAATCAATGTTTTCAAAGAGGCGAGGCAGGAATTAGTCTATATGTTCTACTGGGTCAAGTAAGCTGTAAGTAATAACAACCAAAGTTTTTTTTCCCCCCTAACCTTTTTTGAGGAACATTTTACTTAAGTTAGTTACACATTGCTCCACAAACATCAGGTTAGACTTTATGGTTTGTTTAGCTCTGAAGTGATGAGAGGGTTGGGGGATTGGAGGAAGGTTTAGTAAAGGGGAACTTTGGAATGTAAATACATGTAGGACTTGTCTGCTTTTGTTTAGCACCTCCTTAAACTAAGACAGACGAATCAATAGCAGTGTGGTGAAATACTTAAATGTTTGAGTTAAAATTTTTGGATGTTTGAAATCCTATTTGGATCCTTTTCCCAGATCTCGGGGCATTCATATTCACTCAGCAGGAAACTTCATGGAGATACACTTTTGAGCAGAAAGTCTTTGGCGGTGCCTTTTTCTTAACTTGTGCCTTTTCTTCTTTTGAAGAAAGTAATGGCTTAAGTCTGACTGAAGAACAATCTCTCTCTCTCTTTCTTTCTCTCTCTCTCTCTCTCTCCTTTTTTCTATGTTCCTATAAGACTTTACTTATGGTTCACGGGTTTTTACCCACCATCTACTTTTAGAATCCTTTAGATTTTAAACACTATATCCTACTGCAGATACACTGAATTAAAGACATTACATTTGTCATTACATATTACATATTGCTCAAAGAATACAAAAGCTGACAAATTATAAAGCAAACAGTTAAAATATACCATAGGTATATTTTTAGAAAAAAATATATTACAGCAACTTAAATTGATCTGAAATACATAGAAAAAGAAGTAATTAGCAATGATTCCAAATAGTAATATTAACCTTAGTACCTGTCAGTAAGCGATATTGGGTAGCAGCATATGTCCTTCAAGGTCTGTGTCAGTTAAAAATGAAGAACTAGATATATAAATTTAATGTGTAATAATGATCCTGAATAAGTGTCCAGTAACAGGCATCTCCTTTTGTCCCTGAGCATGGATGGGAAGACATTAGCCTTTACAAATGTTAGCATTGGGTCTAAAGCGAATGCAAGTTTCTTAACCTCTTTCTGCTCCTTTGTTTTAGTTGAATATTTTGATTTGCCATTGTCTAATTTAATTTACATAGAAGAAAGCTTTTTTTTTTTCATTGTACTACTTTTATTCTAGAGATAGGGAAGAATAGATAATATTTTTCAGGACTTCAGACTTATCTGATATACCATGTCGCTGATATAAAATTTAAGAGATGGAGGAATTTGTCAAAACAATTGAATAATATGATGAAAAGCCTCTCTACATATTGCCTTTCAAACTTCTTATCATACTTTTTTCTACACTTTTTACTAAAAAAACCTGGTATAAATATTCATAATATGCAAAATAAGAAATAGTCTGATGTAATAATGCTTATCGGGTATATAATAGTATAATTTTAGGGGCATATCTGCTTTCTTTTTGTGTTTTTAATTAACAATAAATTATAAAATAAAATGCTGGTTGGATATAGTGAATTAGTGAAAAGGGCATTAGTGAAGGTTGTCTTTTTCAATTTTATGTATAAATGAAAATGTCTTCTTATTGTTCTGAATATCTCCTCACCATAAGTCATATTCAAAATTAAATTTCCATATAAGAAATTGATGATAAAACATTTTATTTCACTGTTACTAGACAACAAAATAAACCATTTGGTTTGAAGCAGCAACAGACAACTTTGTTTTTTGTGGCCTGAGCTACAGTGTCTGATCTGTGATTTTAGGGATAAACCCATCTATTATTGTTTGACGACTTTTACTATAATATGGATAAGAAATATTTTTTAACAAATAGCAAAGTTTTTGTAGCATCGAGAGATTAAAGCGCTGATCAGGAATGAGTCTATAAAGTGTTTTTATGCTTTGCAATCTAGTTTTATGCATGTTAGCAGTACTCTTATTGAGGCAAGGAAGCTTTGACCCAAAACAGGACTCTGGAGAATCTCCAGGGATAGGAGATTCTCATCTATATGGGAAGTGAATTTAAAAAATGAGGCTACTAATTTGGCTGAATAAAAGCCATTAAATTCATTACACAGTAGCCATGCATGTATTGGCACTTTCAGGCTAGCACAAAGTTCTATCTTTTTTCAGGTTTCTACAAACTTGCAGATAAGCTACAACTTCTTTAAGAATTGGGTTAGCCAACTCAGTGAGGCAGAGGTAGGTTATAACTTTACTAACTTTTTTTTGTAGCTTCCAGAGAAAGTAATTTAAATTTACTAAAAACAATTGATGACTGCTTCAGTTTGCCAAGGATGCACAAAATTCTTATCCCTGTTTGATAGTGCAATAATCTTTACCATGCATTTTCCATCCTGTAAATCCATAGCGGATTTAGATGAATGTAAGCTGTTCTCAAGGAATTGGAACATTTTCAACATAAAGAAAATGGGATTTTCTCATGGGCTAGAAGTGGCTCAGGAATGAGCTTAGTTTGATAGTATTTTAACTGGATTCATAAAATAAAGAATACAGGACAAATAATGGAGTTTTATTAGTAATCAGTTCTTCATAGGTTCTTAATTAACAATAAGTATTGACAACAACATGTCAACCATAAAACAAAGTTTAGGGTTGAATTATTCACACTCATACTTTAGAAATAGAATCAGCAAGAAAATGCATGATTGAGTAACAATCTGTATTCAAGCTATAGTATATGCATCAGCAAAAATCAATTATCTAGAAAGGCAGTTACCAAAAAAGAATATAGTTCAAAGTATAAGGAAAGTTATTGTTGACAATGATTCTCCAGAGTAGATTTCCATCCTGATTTTGATTTGGGCATGTACCATGATGTTTTCTGTATGAAAAGTTCTGAATAGACTTGAGTCAGAACTTTTTATTCAGAAAACATCATGGTCCATGCTCAAGTCAAAATCAGCACATCAACTCTGGAGGATCTCCAGGCTTCTGATTAGATGAGTATCCTCATGGCACCATTTCTTGAAGATTTCCCCTGCCTTGCCATTCTTTCACTTTCAACCTGCTATTGTTTTCATCAACTTGAGGGCATGCAACTCAATAATCCAGAACAAAGAGTTGGAAATGGTTCTGCCAGGAGTTCTGTGATGAGATTTCACTGAGCAAGAATCTCATTCCACTGCTTCTCTTATATAAATGCATAGATAAGGATTGTTCCAGGCAGTTCATGACATATGCAAACTGTTTGTATAGCCTGTGTTATTATGAAATTTACAACTGCTGACAATGATAAGCATTATACAGTTTTATTTTAAGCCGCCTGAAGAATATTTTACAATTTTTGCCTATGCAGTAAAGAATCTTTGAGACAGCAGAGAAAATGCAGAATACTTTCCAACAATTGTATTTACTTTTTGTGACATCCAACCTATAAGGAAATATGAACTCTTAACAAGATTAGCACAGTTTGCCAAAATGAAAAAGAATCTTTTTAAATTTAAGAATGAATATTGTTTTCGAAAACCACGAGTGCCAGCTGAAGTTAACCTTTATGCATTCATGAAAGTAGGCTTTTGTCCGCTAAAAATTTACAGTAGGATTTTTTAAAAAGATGGCCATTTTAACATTTCAATGCTTTTTAGAGGGAGGAATATTTTACAATTTCTCTTGATTTTTATTTGATAATTTGATTTAATTTAGAGAATGTATAGGTAGCATAGAGTCAATTTTAGCAAAATACTCTGTACTTGTGTTACTCATGAGATTTTCTAGCTTTCTAATCACCATTATTATTTGGATTCCCTACCCCATAATTATAATAAATACATTTGGACAATAACATTTGTCAGGATCCCTAAGACTTAATCAGTAATTGGATTTACTCTCTTAAAACACTTTTAATAATAAAATCTTTCTTAAAACTCTGAAATAGCTTGTGTTGATTTTGCTATAGTGGGGTGAGTGGTCAGGCACTTTTTGATAAAGTTGTGTAGGTATTCATTTTCTTAGAAAATGTTGTATAGGCAGTCTGTTTTCTTTTTCTGGTGTGCCGTGTTGTTGCAGTACATTTTTTCTCATTTGAATAATATTCTTACACACCTCCTTTTGTGGGAGGTTGGGTTGTTACTCTGGTAATAGAGCACTTGATTAATGTGGGTTGTTTTTTTTGATAGACCTGCATTTCCAATTTGCCCTTGTTTCCCCTGATGAGGAGCATATCCAGGAAGGATAGTGTGTTGTTTTCTTCTTCTCTTATAAATTTTATGCCTTTGAAGATGTTGTTGATTGTTTCACATGTCTTTTCTAAAGTTGTTCTTTCTTTATTATGACAAAAATGTCATCTACATTCTGAATTACATCTACATTCTGGATCTATATTTTTGTATGTGTGGGAAACTACAGCAGTAGTTTCTAGATGCTGTATTAGTCTTAGTCTCTGTTCTGAGTCCTGAGAATAGTGATCTCATGCGTAATCCTCTTGATTTATTTTTGTTCATTTATAAAATGATAGACATTTACATATTTTGAAATATTTAATTAAAGCTATCTTTCTATATTGTTGGAGCTATCAATACATATGACTTGAAATATTCTACAAGTAAGGAAAGTATTCTACCAATAAGAACAAATGTAGTCATGTCTCTCATCCTTTCATGTGTATCTGCAAATGCTTAGAACAGATTAATTATTCATGATGCTTTTCTGCATTCTAAACCTCCTACCTCTTGGTTGCCATTCTCTATTAATGACTGGCAGAATGGAGAAAAGCTGAACTCCTTAGGGCATAAAGTAATAGCTTTGAACCTTACATAAGGCTGCTGTATTAGTTGGCACTCAGGTTTTTCAGAAAACATCTAGTTCCTGCTTAAGTTTCAGAATATCTTAATAAAAAAAAACACTCAAAATTGTTTTTGCGTAATGCACCTGCTCGTACTTAATTTCAATGATGCGATATCTCTATTTTTATTTTATTCTTTTTTAAGTTGTGTCACTTTCCCATGTATAACTCACTTGCTTTCAAATGTTGTATAATTAGAAGTATATTCCATTGCATTGGTTAAGTACAAAATTGTACCTTCTTAATATAATGCAGTTTCAAGAAATAAAACATGTAACATTGAAAGCATTCAATCAGCTAAAATATTATAGATATGAATAACAATTTTAAAGTATTTTTACCTTTTCTTTGGGGAGTTTTTCATAGTTTGAGCATCATACAGAAAGAGCCTTCATTGAATATTAATAACAATAGCACTTAGACTTATATACCACTTTACAATGCTTTACACCCCTCTCTAAGTGGTTTACAGAGTCAGCATATTGCCCCCAACAATCTGGGTCCTCATTTTACCCACCTCAGAAGGATGGAAGGATGAGCCAACCTTAAATGTATTGACAGTCTGCTACTCCTACATAAATAAGAGTCCAAATGTTTAAGAACTCATCTAGCATCTGCTCCCGATACTATTGATACTAGTATATTATTCCTTCTCAGTTCATTTGAACTGTACTTATAATGCTGTTATGTTCCTGCCATTGGAAATAGCTTGCAGAGTAAATTCTACCAGAAAATGTCATTAAAGATGTAGCAGAAAATTAACTGTATAGTCCATCTCTCTTTCTCTCTCTTTCTCTCTCTCTTTTAGCCTTTCTTCATGTTTAAACAGATTTTCCATCTACAAATCCTGCTTGAACATTGAAGAAGATTCAGATCTTCATAAAAGGTCGGTGGGCAGGAAATTATGACTTTCTCCTATTGGCTAGATTCTTTGTCAGTGGTTCTCCATTTGTAATTTTCCTTCAAACCATATTTAGCATGGCACAATTTATCTGCCTTTATAAATGCTGCATGATTTAGATACTGTTATTTCATATACTTCATGATAAACCACACAGATTCAATAAACACTCTAAAGTGAATCCATAACTTCCACTAATTTGCTTTCTTCAGATTGGCCTGCTCTGCACAGTTAATAAGTTAACTAATTTAAGGTGCTACAATAGCGTTAATCACTTGTGATAATAGTAATTTCAGACCTGGAAACACTTTGAAGAGATAATTTCACCTAGGAATCACTTACTGACATGTTATCCAGTTCATGCCTTTAAGCATAGTGGTTTGCACATGATATATTCTTCTAACAAAAAAAATTGCCACAGTAAGTGGTGGTTTCCATCCCAGTTAAGACTTCTGTCTTGGAGCCATTGTTAAATATATCACCTCATGTTACAGCACTATTAGTTTGATCTCTAGGCAAGAGTGATCACTGTAGTGAACACTCATTATTAAAAAAAGCAGTATTTTCAGATTGGAATGAATGACTAATAAAATGACAAGTAAAGAAAATCACTGGGTAAGCAAAAAGAGCAGCTGTCATGAGACAGGCAATACCACTGATCATTGACACAAAGTTTTGTAAATAAAGGCATCATGCTCCCACTTGGTTGATAAAAAGAGATGAGAATACCTAACAGTTTACACATCATCTCTTTGCTTTAAAGAAATTACTGATAAAAACTGAGTTCAGGCAGGTAATTTATCCTCGGCTTTATATTGTGCTGTATGCAGGGCACAGTGTCCCCTGGATATTTTGGGAAAATAATTTCAGAATTTCCATCCAGCATAGCAATTTAGAGAGTTGAAGTCCTATAACATCTGGAAGATGTGCTGGAAAAAGTGATGTACTATGATAATTATATAACTCGATAATTCATCTCAGGATCTCATTTTATTTCCAGATATAGGAATCCTTTCTGATTTTTTCCCCTTGTTTTTGCAATATACAGTAAATCCAACCTTTTAATGTAGTAATAGCCTTCATGGATCAATACTGTTGCACCTCCATTTTAAATGGAGAAAACACACACACACACAAACACATACGTTTGTGTGTGTGTGTGTGAATTAATTCAATACCTAATAGAAAGTCAGTACTTGGACAAACATTAATTTAAAATATTGTTATTACTTTGCCCATTGTGTAACTATTTGCTCGGTGGCCTTCCCATGAAAAAGTTTGGTCTTGTTACGAAATATAAGTTTTCCACAAATATTTAAAACTATTTTTCAAAATAGATTTATCTGAGGATATTGCATCATTATGGTCACCACAGAGCAACATTCCTACATGACAACCCAATGTTATTATGTATACTTTGTTTACATTATACTACCACTTTCCAAAGTCAACAGTAAACTATGAATTAAATAATTCTCTACTATTGCCACTTGGAGAATTTAATATTTCTGTCAAGGTGGTTTAATGTTTCAAGCTATTTTTCCTTCCCACTGGAAAGCATATAGTTCCATGAAATTGTTGTAAGAAACCACATTTTTAAACTTGAAATAAAAGTTTTTGGTACTTGTTTTTACGAAGCCTTGGAAAACAGTGTGTAGAGAAGATGGAACAATTTGTTTGAAATATTTATTATTTTTCTAAAGTTTCCAGACTTTTTCCTGGAAATTCAAAAACAGAATGTTAAAAAGAAAGAAGCGCCTTTTCAATGATTTGAGTAAAAGAGAAAAACTTTTTGAGTTTTGGATACAATAGACTAATACAACTCAGCTCCTAAAATGCTTGAATATACAATGTATCCCATGCACATGTATTCTTGATTTAGATGTGAACTGGGATGTCTTCAACAATTGTTGAATGTAGCTAGGCATTTCGTATGATACCAAGTATAACTAAATATATCACTTGTAGATTATAAATTAATTTGTGTGTTATTAATCTATATTACCTTTACAATAGTACCTTGATATTTATCATTAATTGGTTCTGGGAGATGCGGCCAGTACCAAAAATGATAAGTATCAAACAAATGATTCCATCAGGAATAATGTAAATAAATTTTATACTTCCAAACCAAAGACAATGCACATTTTAAGGCAATATATAAAAAGATAGGGTTGTATATCTTTACATGAGAAATAAAGCTAAAATTAATAAATATTTAGATTAAATAAAATAAAAACTTCACTTTACAGTATCTGTACTGGTGAGAAAAAAATGCAAAAATAGAGAAAATGACTACACAAGATAAGACTGCAAGGGGTAGTGCACAGGGTAAGAACTACCATGTTATTAATGTGTGATATTTTATTTCGGCTGGAAATGGTAGCGAGTCACAAGGCAACTGACACAAACAAGTTTGTGCATCAAGCACCAAACAAATGACCAGTCCCGAGACAAAGTTTCTCATCAAAATGCATCGAGTACCAAATTTGATGAGTTTCAAAAGCAGTCAAGTACCAAGACATTTTCATCCATCTTGCACAGCAAAACTTGGCAGTGTTTCAAGCATCAACCTGTAAATGGCTTCTGATGTTGGGAACAGCATATACAATTCATTGAATGAAAAATGACTTTTTCCCCAAATACCCTTATTAATGTCACAAGACTTCTCACTGTCATGTAAATCTTCCTGTAATAGTTAATGTGAACTTTCTAACTCAGGACAATATTTTTGTCACTTTATATTGTGAAATATCTGAGGTCATAAAGACACATGAACTGGATATGAGACAGAATTTTCAGTATTACCTGGGCAGGGATCAGTGGTGGGATTCAGCCAGTTTGCACCACTTTGGGAGAACCAGTTGTTAACTTTCTGAGCAGTTTGGTGAAGTGGTTGTTGGAAGAAATCATTAGGGCAGAGAACCGGTTGTTAAATTATTTGAATCCCACCCCTGGCAGGGGTTAACAGTTCATAGTAATTGTAGAGAAGTCAATAGGAAGTGGGAGAATGGAAAGCTGTAAACAATTCAAGTTGATGGCATCTTGTATTACTTAGGTATGCAGAATAATACCTAATACAGATCTGTGTTAAACAGTAGAGACGTTCTTCTATTATTATGGGCTTATTATCCACATTAGTTTAATTTCTTGTTCCAAGTTATCAGATTTCCCGTTGCTTCAATTTTTATAGTTCAGCCAACTGGACTTTGGTATTACTAATATAATTGTGCCAAATCTTTGCAGGGGCGAACGTAGAAAAATAAACACTTTTACAGATAATTAGAATATCTACAATTAGATAAATGTTCATCTTTTCTGTGTCCTCAAAGTAACTACTATATTTATGAAACTTATATAAGTCGGTGATGAAAATGGTGACACAGCAGAACTAATTATATGATGCCTTGTGGCTTCGGATTATGTTCAAAGAAGAAATTGTGTTCATGCTTAGGAATTAATGACATTTCATTTTCCACATATTTTTATAAAATTAGTCAATACATGTGTACACTGATCCCAGTTTGGAAAACAGCCTGCTTCACATTGGATTGATTCAAAGATCTCCTGATTCAAATTCTGGAGCCAAATTTGAATCTCAGACTCGAAATCTGATGCTTCCATTGTTGTTCCTGAAAATAAACAAATTGCTCTAGCAATTTTTTTTTTCTGCTTTAGATATTTGGATGAAAATTGTAAGAGTAAAACATCAAAGTTAGCAGCTGAAATCTTCTACATGTTAGATAAATAGATGTAGTACTTCTTTTCTTTATGGCAGGTTTACATTTTGATTGTTTAAAATATAGAAATCATCATGATGGAATTGGATGAAATTTGTAGATAACATTGCTTCTTGTGGAAGGATTGGGAGGTCAGGAGTTTGTATACATTTATAATTTATAATTTTCTTAATTTTGCTGTAGTTTTCTAGGTAATTTTTTAAATAAAAATTAAATAGCAGAATCATGGCTGTGACTATAAAAATCTGTAAAATTTCAAAGCGTTAACTAAAGCATAACTTTTCTTTTGATTACTTCACTTTTATAATCATTATTTCCCTCTTTTGTGGGAGGCGAAAATAGGAGAGACAAATTGTTAATAGAATACTGTTTTTATCTCCTAAAATTGGAATACTGAGTTTCTTGCTTACCAAGATAAGGTTGGTATACTCTTGAAAAGGGTTTATGTACACAGGATATAATAACAATTAGACTTATATACCGCTTTATAGTGCTTTATCGCCCTCTCTGAGCGGTTTACAGAGTCAGCCTATTGCCCCCAACAATCTGGGTCCTCATTTTACCCACCTCAGAAGGATGGAGCTAAGTTAACCTTGAGCCTGGTGGGATTCGATCTGCCAAATTGCAGTAGTACATAGTAATACATAGTACATAGTACAATGCTTCCTTGCTTTTAATTTCATTGTCAATTTTTCAACATGAGCTGACCTTTTTCTAAATAGAGCCCAATTTATGGCACAGTAATTATAATGAATATGTTTGTGTTTTTCTGGTTTATGATTAATTAAATGCTGGATTTAGTGCTTAAATTCTTTGAACTGATTAGGAACTCCGTTTAGATTTCTTTATTGGCTTTTGTTTCTTTACTCTGGACAGGAGTTATCTGCTTAATTGTTATCTGCTAAACTATGATAAATTCATTTTTATTGGCCTATCAAAATATAGGTGAAATTGCTCATTAACATTTTTTATTTATGGATAACAAGTATTTAATGTAATGTTTGTAAAGTCTAAGGTTACTGTAATATTTATGTAAGCTTTATGCCATCATAGGAAGTAGATTTAGCCATAATTGTTGACTGAGTCTCCAGTATCAGGACTCTGAGATGGATGTGATAGCATATTGTTCTGAGTTTCCATGCATTCGCACTGTCAATGAATGATCTCTTTACTTTTCCATGAGCAGAGTCCCATTACTCAAGGAAACTTTGCTGTTTCTTTGGATCTAAAGACTAAAATGATTTTAATTTATTTATTGCATTACTGAGCATTCCTATACACTGTCATATGGGGCTTCTTGAATCAACAGATATATACTACTGTTCTATCTTCTAGTAACTGGCTTGTAGCAATTGTGGAAAGGAGGTCTGACAAGGATCCTGGTTCTGAATTAAGAGAGCCTTAAATATCAAAAATTAGTATTGCACCTCATTCAGCTAGTTTTGTTTGCTTCAACTGAGGTGAAATGTGTGATACTTCAAATATTCCACTCAACAATTTCCAGACCAAGAGCAACAGTTTAATTTACAATACATTTCTATAATCTAGAATACATTTCTATAATCTAGAATACATTTCTATAATCTAGAAATAGTGTATCTTTGTAGATCTAATCTATTGAATTTACTGCTTTTAATGTAATAGTGTGATTTTAAAAAGTGATGTGATATTTTAATTTTTAAAAAGATATCCTAAATCTGAAAGTTTGGGCATGGTAATATAACAAGCTCTTAACCTAAAAAAATTAAGTCAAAAATTTATTTGTCTCTTGTTGTTTTTAAAATATTATCTTTTTTCAGTTGTATTTTAATTAGGGAAAATTCAAAAAGTTCCACTTTCCAGATAAGTTGGTATTTTTTTGGCACTTTCTCTTTCTCTCTTTCCATAATTACACAAAAACATGAGTCAAATTTCCCTCAGAGAACAACATTTTTTTCCAGCTGTTTGGATGATCTTGTCTAAAACCTTAACAGATATCTCTTCTCTAATTTTTTTGTGGGGGCTCAAACTTGGATTTCTACAGTGTTTCTTAATGTCTTTTTCTTTTTCCTTACAGTTCCTCACTCTTATAGAACATAAAATCTATCTGCAAACAGATTTTACAATTTGCATTCATTAACAAATAAACCTTTCATCTGTATTTTCATTTTAAACTGTCTTTTTAGAACAAATATCTTTTAAACTCGTCCCAAGCCAATTTTGAATGTTATTTATGTAATAACATCTTTGAAATATGATTTTGAATAGATTTAAACTTGTTTTGATCAGTTTTAGCTTTACCAAACAACATAAAATATTCTTCAAAAACTCTCGAGTTTCTATTTTGAATCTAGTTTTGGCCAGCAAAGAGGTTATAATTTATGAGGAAGAATGCATTTGCAATAATTCCAATTAATGCTTCTATTTTCTCTGGCACTTTCCTGCGTACCTAGTTATAACAGCTTTAAACATTGGCAAGCAGTGTAGTATGTAGTTTAAAGTTCCCTAGAAACATTTATATACACTCTTTATTAAATCTTAGACTCCGTAGAAACAATCTTCAGTCATTAGATTCATTTGGAGCTAGTCATCAATTGTACCTGGAAAAATACCTAATGTTGTTTTGAGTTTGTACATCAGAGGGGGGAAAAATCTAATGCATTTATAAAGCTGTCAGACTTGGGAGGTATTTTCTTTAGATGAAAGAAAATTTCTCTTTACAAATAATTGTGCTTATATAGTTGGATAATATACTGACAATTGTTCTGGAAAACATACATAACAAATGAATGATGCACATGTTTCTCCCTTAAAAGCAAGAACATTGGTAGCAATAAGAAAGAACTCATTTTCAAGGTCAGAAGCTGGATGATATTTTCTTTCTCAAGAAGGCAGAAGCTCCCCAGGTTTACCTTCACACATGAGAGAAAGTTTTTGGACTACAGAGTAAACAAACAGAAATGAGCAGTAATAGGACTAGTACTAACGTAAATTTAAGAACAATTGATGACTTCTCTTGACATACAAGTAGCCACTATGAGATTTGACCTTCCGATTGATGACTTGTCTTACCATTCAAGTAGCCACTAAGGGATTTGACTCTCCTACTTTACCTGTAATAAGTGCTGGGGGAACATCAGTTCCTTGGAGTGAAGCTTGTTATGGTATAAAGAAGAGGATTATAAAACAGCAGTAGTAACAGTTTCATGCTCATTTTCTCCTCAGGTAAGCCTGAATGTTGATAAATTTTGAAACTCAGAACAGAAACACTAAAGAAATTGTAGATATTTTACATCTGGGCTAACTATGAATCTTGATTTATCATAGATAAACAAATGAAATGTTATTAGAGGCCTTAGTTTACTGACTTCTCAACTTCTTTTTCTGGCTGCTGAATAATATGTAGAGTTGGAACTAAAATAAGTTGACTTACTTCAGTGGGCCTCTTTATTTGTGACAGTGTGTAAGAGTTAGAAGTTGAGCCAGGAAGTTCTGTCCAGTGATGAATTGTTGCCCGTATATCTACATAAGCTTCAGTCATACAGAGTTATTTTAATTCTTTTTTTATCCCCCGAGATCCATCTTTTATTTTACTCCTTACTTCATTGTTTAATTGAGACAGGTTTCATTTTTCTCCCATCCTGCTCTTCAGAACCAATGCTTCAGAGGTAGAAGACATTTAATGTTTTTGAGTACCAGGAGTCCCAATGCCTTTTCAAAATTAAAATATGTGTTTTCCCAAAGTTAGGGAAGAGAAGAGTCTTCTGCAGGAGGCAGAGCACAAAAATGTTCTTCGAGGTTTGATGGGAATAATTTGCAGCTGTCTTGCCTTTCTGCATAGGGAATTTCCTCTTTAATGTGGGGTAAAATTATTTTTTTTTCTCCTCTCATTCTCACAGGTGTTCAGATCTTTGCCTGAAGATTTGGCTCGTTTGTTGAGTTTATTATGTATTATTACTAATCCACATTTGCCTCTATGAAATACTTGCCAAGGTGTTAACAATTAAAGAGATTGCCAAGGTGTTAACTCTTCTTTTACTAACAGTGCAGCAGTGAGACTATAACAGTTCTATACGTTTATATATAATAAATTAATACACAAACATTTGAGAAAATTTACACCTCATTAAACCTGTCTGTTTCTTTCTTAGGGACATAAAATCTATTGTATCACAAATTTTAAAAAATGTATATAAATTAGGCCAAAAGTGAGTTTCCAAAAGGCAACTGGACTTTATTGGTTTTTATCAGAAAATATTTCGCTTCTTATTCAAGAAACTTCTTCGGTTACCTATTGGAAAAAGCACTTTTGGGACAACTGTGACTTGGCTGATTGATAATTTCCATAGACTTATATAAGAATTAAATACTAACTAACAGCTTTTCCAGCATCAGTTATAATAGAGGTTTCAAACTCAAGGCCCAGGGCTAAGATCCAGCCCACAGGGTGCTTATATCTGGCCCATGGGGCCACCCAGCAAAGGACTGGCCTGTGATCCCTCTGCCAGCAAAAGCAGAGTTCAGGTGGGCCACTGGCAGAAGGCTGCAGGAGGCCCTATAGCTGCAAACTGAGCTTTGGAGCCTATTTTCGCTGGCAGAGCACTTGGGTCATCACAGGTGCCCCTGACACGAGTGACGTCAAGTTGACCATGCCCACACTGGCCATGCTCACTCCACCTTGCCTGAAGTTAAACACAACCCTGATGTGGTCCTCAGTGAAATTGAGTTTGACACCTCTGAGTTATAAGCACTGTTATTAGCCTGTCTTGCTATATCTTTTTTTAAAAATCAGGACAGCTTTGCAGTCTTTAGGATAATTTCATACAGACTTTAACCTAACTCTTTATGATAGATTTAATTAGATATTTGGGCCCTTTCCTCCTTCAGTTCTTCCAGCACTCAACTCTTACTGAACTATTTCTACAGAAATTGTAGAAATGGGCAGGAAAAAAATGCTTATCTATGCTTCAAGAGCTCCAGTTATTACATATGGTATTTTGTCTCATTATCCTAAAGGGCAGGGCAGTTGCTTAGCAGTGAAAGATAGGGATAGTTTCATATATTGTACTGATACATTACAACATCTATGGTTCGTGGAAGAACTTTATGCATAGGAAGATCAACACCAGCTAACGAACTGGAAGCTATGATTTCATAATGTTGGGTATAAATAATGATATTATTTTATACACCACTAAGCATTGGGTGGTACAGTGGTTAGAATGCAGTATTGCAGGCTAACTCTTCCCACAGCCAGGAGTTCAATCCTGACTGACTCAAGGTTGACTCAGCCTTCCACACTTCTGAAGTCAATAAAATGAGGATCCAGATTGTTGAGGGTAATATGCTGGCATTGTAAACCACCCAGAAAGTGCTGTAAAGAACTAGGAAGTATATATGGGCTATTGCTGTTGCTATAATAGATTCACTGTAGTACCACAAGTATTTTAAACATCAGTGTGCCTAAATCAGTGGCAGTTGTAGATAATGTTTTTCCGATTATTTTCTTTCAGACTTGCTTAGAAGGAAAGTGTCAACTTTCCCAAGTTCAAATAGGACACCTTTTGTGATAAAGTTTTATTTGAAAGTTTGTTTCATAGCATTCAGTGTTCAGTGGTATCTACAGCATTAGCAGAGATGAAGAACAACTTTTGTTTGCGCATTTTCTTACATTTCTGTTCTTACTTTTCCCATAAATCAATGGAATCCCAAATTTCAGGATCCCACTTTAGTAGAGCTTTTTTTTTTTGGGGGGGGGGGGGGAATAAATTAGAACGTATCTCCTCAGATGCTATGAAAATTAAATTAATATACCTCAATTTAGAATATGGTTTTGTAAAGATAACAGGATTAAAATTATCATCTGAAAGTCAACATAAACCTGTTCACATAAACCATCTGGCATGAATGCCTTTAGCCAAGCCAGTATCTCTTGGCCCTCTTTTTCCTTCCTCATTCATATTGTATGCAGTCATATAAATATTGCTATACATTATAAGTTACCTGTTAAGATGGCTGAATATTATTTATGAAGTTTAAAAGGTTATTCTAAAAGCCCTCAAAAACTCCTAAGTAAGTGTTGTCATGGTAATGCCAAGATGCTTATTTCAAATTGTAAAATCAATTATTTTTTTAACAGAACTTATAACTTGAAATGATCTTTCCTATCTCATCATTGTCCCTAGCATTTTGCAATTGGAGTTAATATATTCTGTGCAAAAAGAGTAACAGATGTGGGTGGGACTTGAAGGTCTTCTACTCCAACCCCCTGCTCAAATCAGGAAACCGTGGTGTACACCATTACTAGACAAGTGGCTAACCAGTCTCTTAAAAGTCTCCATGATGGAGCACCCACAACTTATTTAGAATAGAATCATGGTCCCAGATAAAAATAAAATCATGCTCCCACATAAACTATTTAACTATACTCTGTCACTTTTTAAATGCTCAACAGGGGGTGAAAACTTGTTAAACAAAGAAGAAATCTTAAAAACACAAATACAAAGAAAAGTTGATACTAGCTTCCAGCAAAACATAACAACAAAAAATCCTTAAAAAATATTCTGAATGTAAATAAATAGCAAGGTATATATTTACAATTCAGAATATGAAGGAAAGAAAGCCAGTTTTTTTGGTGTGTTTTTTACTATTGTAAAAAATTTGAGGAATTGCTTTTACTTTGAAAGTTCTATTCTAGCTCAAGGTTTTTGAGAATTTTTTTATTATTTGCCCTCTCGTTTTCTTTCAACATTTGAAAAATAAAGTATCACAACTTTAAAAGAGAATGCTTACTTAGCTCACTTTCATTGCAGTTGTTTATTATTGCAGATGTTTACTGTTCCTGAGCTATTTCTAGGAAATTGTATTGAAGTGCGAAATGGGTAATACATTGTGTAATGAGTTTTTACTTTAATAAATAATTGTCTGACAATTTTTTTTAAAAAAGTAATTGTGCTTAAATATTCTGTCTGAACAAATATAAATTGCAATTAATTTAACTGTAATTGTGTTATAAATTTAGCATGTTTTAACTAACTGCACTTAATACTATGAGATGTAGGATACCAAAGAGAAATGCCCAAATTCCAGATTCATGAACATAGTAAAGTATGTTTGTTTATAACATGTGGATTGCTGTCCATCTTAAAACAAAACTCTGGAATTTTATTTGTTACTACCTTTGATAAGAGCAACAATGCCTAAAGACTTAAGATCCCATTGAATTTTTAAAATTAAGAAAACTATACAAGTGAATTCTAAAAACAAACTTTATTGAGTATCACTCCATAAGTGCCTGCAAGGTTGTATCATCAGGCAACTGATTGCAAATTACATTACTTGTGTGGTCTTTTTCATTATGATGTCATGATGCAAGCGCCATCATCAGAACTTTTGCTGGAGGCCAGAGTGCCCCCTCTTTTTGAGTCATATTCTCTGAGCTATAGGTACTGAAATTATACCACCAGAGGCATGATAGCTTTGGAACAAATGTTCCCAACCTGATAAAAGGGACATACGCAGGACAATAGAGAAAATTATTTATTAATTTTATTAATAGGTGCCTTAAGCCTGTTAAGGAAGTATTTTCCACACCTCCTTCCTTTCATTTTTTGATGAAAAGCAATGGCAATTGCACCAAATATAATATTTTGATGATGGGTTTTAGTGATGCTGTTTTGGATGATTGTGGACAATTGCAACTTCATGAGGTTTTGTAATTGTTCTGATGATATAATGCAGCCATATTTCATTTAAATTTTGGAATTTGTAAAATAGAGTTTGTGAATGCAAAACTCCCTAGATTTTCATCTTTTATAGAATTTTATAGAAATGTAAATTTAAAGAAATATGTAATACAGGTAATTCGACTTACAACAGTTCATTTAGTGATCACTTGAAGTTACAGCATCACTGAAAAAAGTGACTTACCATTTTTCACACTTATAACCATTGCAGTGTCCCCATGGTCTCATGGGGTATTGAACTTGATGACTTTCTACCCGAGCATGTCCTTGATAGCACATATAATGTAACAGTAGAGTATTGATCTAAGAACAGGGAGACTTGAGTTCATGCCTTCCTCTCATTCATATATTCATGGAACAATATGTGAATAGAACACAGATGTATCAGTAATTGTCAGCCAATCAATTTCAGGGCCCACATAAAATACAATTACTTACCCAAGCTTTAGTTTCTTACAATATATTTGAGACTCACTGCTATAGAAGGCTATATTGCCCTGCTTTATTATTCTATTGGAGGCATTTTATTGTTAGTGCTATAAATATAGTAAATGATAACTTTCATGATCTGGATCTTTGTGTAATGAAGCAGAAATCTTCATGAGGAAAATGCTTTTGCCATTTTTTCCCCTATGAATTTGGATTGGAATCAGCCATCTTATTCTAATACCCTCTACATATTTTGGGACTTCATTTTCCAAAGTTTTAAATCATGTGGTTCTTTCCAAACTATTCTGTCTAGATTAGTAGTATTAAGGGCAGTTCATGCTATCCTTTGTAAGCTTAAATGTTATTTAGTGGTCTGTATGTTAATGTGGTTTGTTATTGTGTTATCAGACTGTCCATTCAATGTGACAAGATATGAATTCAATCTTTGCAGAGTAAAATATATTTCATCCTTAATAGATATTGCTCTTTCAGGATTGGCCATTAAATAAATTGGAGTGGTTGCTTTAGGCTGAAAATGCTGGAAGATGGGGGAGTGCATTAGAAGATAGAAATATGAGTGGTGTAAGATATATTTGCAACATTAAACTACTTCACTGTCTTTAGACGTGATGCAATATTGTATCCCCATCATCAATGTTTCAAGTATGTTAATTTGTATCAGCTTCCCCAGACATTAAATTGTTTATTTTAATTAACACAATATTCATCATGGTATATTTAATAAGGGATGCAAACCAAAAACAATCTGTCTTTGTAAAGTGCACCTTTATTTTTATTATATCAGGTCAAACATTTGTTTTAAGGAAAAAACTGCTTAATGCATATAATATTACCCATATAGGTCTTCTACCGTATATGCACATTTTACTTTAAAGAAAAACCATGTTCATTCCTCAAATAATTGATCAGATTTTATCAGTTCTTACAGGTAATGCTGAACACAAAAGTCTTGAAACATTGAAATCTCACTTTAATTCCAGATAGTATTTACACATTAATAATACATTCCTGTGTATATATTTCAATGGTGTTCAAAGAATCTTTTGACTGCGAAATCAGAGTCCATGGATGTTAAAGAGATTGTTTATACTGCAAAGAGAATTAATAGTTCATTTTTCAGAGAATCCATATTAGTTTTCATGCTATTTCCTTGTGTGATATTAGCCCTTATTCATTGTTCCTAGTTTAGCACTGTCAGAAGCATCCTAGTAAATAAATGATGCACAGCCTACATGTAATATTTAGTTCTTTAGATTACCAAAGATGTCAACGTTTTGCATTCACCTACTAAAACATTCCATTTATATGAAAAGCAAAGGTAAGTGTCCATTTTCATAAGGGTGCTTAAGTCTGAATCTTTTTAATATACTGTATATATTTTATAGTCACTACAGCAGCCTCTCTGTGTGTGTGTGTGTACATATATACTTAAACACACCCAGACACCATGTTTGAGAATCGTAATCCCAAAAATTCCAACCACATTGAATTGGCTCTCCTGACACATTTGGAAAGCACTGGCTTGAAAAGGGCTCTATTAGAAAGTTGGTTTATAGTAAAAGAGTTAAGGGCATGGCAGTCTTCCAAGTTCCCAGAAAGAGGTGAACCCAGATGTTACCTGTCAAGATGCTCATAGCTTTAACAGATCTGTCACAAGGTCAGACAAATACAACTTCCCCATTACTTGGCTTGGCTTAGTTTGTTAAATCTTCAATTAAGAACAGTGGAGGAGTTCATTCACAGTCATTGACCTCCTGTATTTAGTTCTCCTGGTTAACTCTGATGTTTTTAAAAATTCTGACATATATTGGACATTAAAACACGAAAGTAGTATAACATAAATCATATTGTGGGTAGGTATTATTAATTTCAGTCTATTTTTGCAGTTGGTTTGTCAATAGAATTAGTACTTTTTAATAGTTTCCACATTGTAAATTTCATTTATTGTTCAAGTTGCATATAACTGATAATTTCCAAATAATTTGTTTAAAAATTAGCTGAAGGAGGAAGAAAATAGAAATCTTCATATTGTATACTCTCCCCACACACATACAAAAAGTGTATCAATTCTAAAGGAGTGGCAGTGGTTGCTTATTGTTTTTAAGATCAATCTTTTTTTAAAAAAAATAGTGTTTTAATCCCAAATCAAAACAGAATTTATTTGTCCAGACATTTCAGATACAATTATGTTTATCCAATTGTTCTTTTATTTTTCTTTTCAGCTGCTCCCATTATGAAAATTTTGCTATTTTCGATATATTTTTGATGTTTTCTCTTTATCTATGCTTTGTTTTCATATCTGCACAAAAGAAGGGCAGTTGAAAAATATTTCAAATAATAAATAAATGCAACATATAATAGAAAAATCTAGTCAGTTTCATTTGTGTTTACTATAAATATTGAGCTGTCTGCAATTGCCTATTGTGTGGAAGAACTTGTATATCATTGTTCAAATTTAAATATTCTATTACTAGTCTGCTGTGAGACAGTAATAAAAGCATATTAACTTTGTGATCAAATTTTATGATCTTTCTCATTTGTTCTCTAGACAGTTTATTGTTCCACATTATTTTTTAATTTCTCCATTGTTAATTGGTTTCATCTCAATTGTCTCTATGGGAAGCATAGTCCCGTTATCTTTTTTGAACATCTGTTCCAGACTATTAATAGCCTTACTATTAATTAAGTTTTAAGTATTTTTAGACAGTTGTGAATATGAAGCAATATTCACATAGTTTTAGTCCTTATTATTAAGAAGGTAGATCTTATAGAAAAAACATTTGAGTTCTTTTATATGGAGCCTCCTCTGTTAAAATCAAATCTGACTCAAATCTAACTACCTTGCAAGAAACAGTCTGTAGATGTATTCTACATGTCATTTGTACTTTTCTGGACTCTTCCTTATGCCTTCAATTATCATCTTGGTCCTAGATTCATATCAATGTTAATAGCAACAATATATACCTATTGTCATAAACCTGTTTGAGGTTACCTATGCACAGTTAGGAAAGCAACAAGATTCACTCTATGATTGCATTGCAGGAAAGTAATTTCTTTTCTAGGGTAGTCTATTATTAATTCTGTTCCTTTCCAATCGCCATGTAAAATCAGTGTCCTTTTTACAATCTTTAATCATTTTTGGCTTGTATTTATATTCCTTTTATCCTGATTCTGATGATAAATTATTGTTGTGGCACTGGTTTTTTTTAATCAAATATTTGTTAGACAATTCTGATTTGGAAGGCCACTACTTTATTACTGTTACACTGTTCTTTGTTGTTTAAGAAGCTTTGAGTGGCTTTTGGAGAAAAAGTATAAACTGTGAAAAATATGTAAGTGTCTACATTTTCCTGACTAAGCTTAGCAATCACCATTTTCTCTCTCTTACTTAATTGGCCATTCACATTGTACACTGACATACTATCAATATCAGGTTTGAGACCAAGTGCGTAATGCAGATTATAAACCAAAACAACAAAAACTAGTAATTTTGTTGTTTAGACCAGACTTCAGATTTTGAATGGATTTGCAATTGGTGTAGTGTTGTTGCTTCCTGATTTGATCTGCAATCCCCTAGCAGAGAAGACAGGCAAATATATGTGTTTATGTATATTTATAAAACTGACATCATCATGCATTGTTAAAAATTGTTCATTCAACTTAATTTTAGTAATGAAAATTCCACTTCTTCATATATATTTAAAGTTCCTACTGTTTGAAGATTCTGAAAAATATACCTGAAAATTCAATTTCTATCTGTTTACTTCGACAAGATTCTACATCTCTTCTCTCTCTGACTTTGTCTGCCTGTTTCTGTGTGTATCTATGTCTGTGTTTCTTTGTTTTTGAACTGGATAGTTCTCTTTTATCCTAAAACCTTGACACCCTATTAACAAACTTACTTTCTTGTTTGTTTTATTTGGGGATGGTTTTTTCAATCTCCTGGGTGACCACAGTGAACCAAGGTACCCCCAAATTATTGTGGAATAGAAGTTAGAGCTTTCGCTCAATATCACCCTCAGATGTATAAAATTATTGGTAGATTAGTTTTCCTATTCCCTAACAGCCTGTATGTAATTGATAGGAGGGAAACAGTAATACAGATCCTATCAGTTACACACAGATTGCTGAAAACAGCAAACCAGGGCACAGAGGTATATTGGAAACAAGGGTGGAGCCACTTGAATATCATCAAGAGAGCAACAGATTGGCCTATCTTAGATCAAAGATATCCTTTGAGAGGGTCCCTGTGCTCTTTACATAGTTCTTATGATTGAGATCCTTTAGCTTTATTGCAAAAGTATTTCCTGGCTTCAGACTGTCATATTCTGCCTTGTAATTGAATACATTTCCCCTCCTTTTAACCTTATGACAACTTAATTTAGATGCATCCCAGCACTAACACACATTAAAATGAATTTGTTTTCTACTTCAACAAGTGTTTATCACTGTAACACTAAAATAGTGTTTACCAGGCCTGATTTGCTCAAATTCTGTGTTGCTTTTATATAAACTGCATTGCCCTCTTAAAAACCCCTGCAAAATTGGGAGGCGGGGATATGTGTTCATTGTTCAAAACCCCAATACTTATGGTTAAAATTTGTAAGGACTCCCCTTTTATTTAACTAAGATGGTAGAAAATAGGGGAATAAGGATTCTTACACTTTTATTTTAAAATATGTTTTAGATACAGTGATACTTAAAGGTACCATTGAGGCATCTTCAGGATAGGGGTGGGAAGAATGGTAGATATATGTAGAGGGGTGCTTTCTAATAACATGTGAATACAGGTAACATGGGAATACAGGTATACATGTGAATACATGTGAATACATGTAAATATACTATGGTGAGAACTGGCAACAGCTTTATGCTGAATGTGTTGAGTGGCAAACTTGGCTTGTCTATGTAACAAGTACTGCCATTAATGCAAAAGCAATCAGTGTCTAGTTATGAAGGCAGTAAGTTAGGTTTTTCAATACCAATTGTTGGGAAACATGATCAGGATGATGCTGGCGTGATCTCTCAACCACTTTGAGGTTCTCATTGGCATCTTATTAACTACTGTAAAAATAGAAAAAAGAAAAAAATAGAAATAGAAAAAATACTGTAAAAATAGCAGGCTAGGCATTCTAATTCAAAAGAGCTCTTCTTATGATATATGTACATTGATAGAGGTTTTATGCTCAAATGCTACATTAGCTACAAACAGAAGTTTAAACAACAAAATGCCAATCATACAGTTACCAGTAGTTATTATTTTTACATGGTGCTTCTACACAAATATGATAAGATAAAGGATTTGTGTAAGTTTTTTCTTGTCATATAATTTAAGTGCATGCTTTTGTGGTGGTTTAGAAAGAACCTTATTGTCCTTGACATAGAAATAGTAGCATAACTTAATTGTATGCAGCCCCCTTAGTTCCTGTATGGGGCATGACCACAGTTGATGAGTTTCTCATTCAAGTAACCCTCGACCTCATAAAATTGGACTCATACCTAAGCCCACCCTTTATAATGCCAGATTTTTTTCTCATTTTCTATCCATGCAGTTAACGTAAGCATGGTTTTAAAATACTGTTTTAACAGACTCAATTTCATGGTGAATGCATCTAGTCAAACAAGCCATTTAAACAACATCTTACTCGTGTGTAGCAGACCATTTTACAATTACTTGATAGTTTTACAAATCTGTGTTTCAGACAGGGTAATTGGCTGTCTGATATGTAAGTTTGGGAATTAAACTCATTAACTTCATTCAGTGATTAGACTATTTCTTAGCAAAGTTTGTTGTTCTGTATTGGTGCCATTTTTAATGGCAGTTATATTTTAATATATTGTAGTTAGTATGCAAGAAAATAAATAAATTAAAGGAGCAAATTGCATATCAAGTCATGGAGTATATCTTTCTAATACCTATTATAATTTTAGTACTGTTTAATAAAATTGGAATTTTCTGTGATATTGCAACATAGCAGTATAAGCACTTGTTAAGATCATAATAATCATTTTTCTGACTTCTATGGATTCTATGAATAAAAGGAGCAACATAATTTTAAATAATTTTTCTTAGGCACAGGGTTGCACATATGTACTTAGACTAAGTGTTGTTCTTGGAATCAACTTTCATTAGAATATTATCTTGTACTTTAGCAACTACATTTCAAGGCCATATTATTTGCTTCTAAAACTTAGGCAACCTTTGACCATGTTCCTTTTGCCTTCTGTTCTCTGCATTTTCTTTTTGAATGTTCCATAATCCTTCTGTATTGCAACTGAAAAAATATCTTTGAGTCAAAAATAAGTTGCGTTTGATAAGAAAATAGCCATCTAAACTAAACAAATGTACCAAATATCTCCCGTTATTTTGTTTCCAATCTTGGCCATACCTTGCCAGTTGGATTTTATTTTTAATTCCATTTAAGTGGTCAGAGATATTGATTTTCTGTTATTTCAGCAACTACAAATATTTAGCTGGTTAATAGAAGCCATATTTACAGTGATGTATGATCATACATAATAAGAAAGCTTAATGTTTGCCTAAGTTTTGTGTTGCAGAAATGCAAATTTTATCATTTTAATTCAGTGTGTTTTATAATATAGACAGCTGTTGATTTAATGTTCTAAAATCAGTTTCTACTATATTTTGTGTGGTTAACAGCAAGATTTTTTTCCCATTTATTTACTTCATTCATTCATTCATTCATTCATTCATTCATTCATTCATTCATTCATTCAGTTTATATAGTTGCCAATCCCATTGACTGAACAATATTTGGGTACAACTCACTTAATAACCATTTGCTTAGCAATTCTGGTTCCAATTGTGGTTGTTTAGCACTTTGGTTAAGATATGATATCTGAAGTTATTGCTACTAGTATTGTTGTTTTAACCATTCAGTCAAGCACAGCTTCTTTAAGTTGTTGGATGTTCATCTTTGTATCAGTTTTGATGATATCAAGCCAGCATGTTCTTTGCTTGGGCCCTTTTCTTCTTCTACTAACCATTCCTAGCATCACTGGCTTCTTCAATGCATTTGTATTAGTGTTAGTTTTTGAATATTTAATTTAATTAGTATTAAATAGTTAATACTAAGTATATTAATCCAGTATTCAGTTAAGTACTATTAAGCATTTAATATGAATACTTTAGAATTAGCTATTAGTATTAGTTTCTATTTAATGTATTTCTACAATTTATTGACATACAAAAAGAAGAGTTAAAGGTGTACCTCTATTATATAGTGAAATGTACAGTATTTTTTAGATGGTAGAATATACATTGAATCACTTTCTTCAAAATTTAGTCTATGTGCTACCTTCATCTAAACATTTAGGGAAAAATAAAATCTCAGGATCAGTTGTGCCATTAAATAAAGATAGCAAATGCTGGGAAATTAATAAAATTCTTTAAGTCATTTGCTGTCCTCAGATGTGGTGGACATTATTTTATTATTGGATTTTGAGGTAAGACTCAATTAATTTAAACCTGTTTAGTATGTGAATGGAAGACTTCCCAAGAATGCCAGGGCTATAGGCTTTACTAAAAAGGTGAGAAAAAAAAATCCCATACAAAGGCAATCCACTTCTATATTATGGTCAAGAATACAAGCTTAAGGTCTGCAGGAAATCACCAGAATTCAAGCTTAACTTGAAGAAAGCTTCTGTAGTCTGTGAGTGGAATGGAGGAAGAAGACCATTTAATACTTCGTATTGGATGCAAAAGTTTCTTTCTTTACTTTTCATATTTCATATTTGGGTATAGAATTTTGAAAGAAGTCAGCTTTTGTCATACCAGCACCTGTTCTGAAATCTCCATGATTCTTATTTTATAATGCCTTTCTTAGTCTGGTGCTCTCAAAGTTAAATTCATGCCCACAATTTCCATAAATGCTCGGCAGTCAATTCAGTAATCCTTGTCATTGCATACTGTATATACATGCTTTAAAAAACATGTCTTAAACTGATTTTGATAGAACTTTATACTTGATTTAGTATGTGTGGAATCCAGTGAATTAAATAACTTTCAAATCTGCTGTTTGAGGGATGTTGATGGGCAACAAATCACAAAGAATAAATTATAAAATTATCTTATGTTCTAATAATAATTCTGAATATTTCCAGTCATGTAACTTTAAGTGGAATTTAATGTTTGTCTATTTCATTAACATTAATTTTGGGTTTGTAAACATATCTTTATATTATCTTCTCTTGGGGAATTTGAACATACTTGTTCATCCAAAGGACTAATTGTCTCTAATGTCTCTAATTTAGAAACATTGTATAATGTATTGTATAATGGAAAAATAGGATTTAGACAAACTAGTTATCCATAACATAAAGATATGCAGTGCACAAGATCAACTTGGTGTCAAGAGCAGCAAGAAATAACTCCAAAAATGAGCATTTGGCCATTTCTATTTTTAAAAGAATAAATGGTAAACCGGCAAATAAATTGAACTATTTTTTAAAAATGCTTCTTTTTTTTCTTTTTTAAATAGATCAAAAAGTATTTGGAACTTGAACCACTTGCACGAGGGAAACGTTGGATACTTAAACCCTGTTCCTTGGATGACATGGAGTCAGTAAAAGACAGCTTTGGCTTCCTGATAAATTTACTAGAAGACAGAGATCTTGAGCCTTCAAGGATGTGAAGAAAACAAGGATGGTTCTCAAATAACATTGTACCTGTTTGTCTCTCTTTCAGCTGAATTATGGTTTCATATACAGAAGGATGTGTTAGAGCTTGCAATAAATATATTTTTGCATTAATCCCAGAAAGTCTGTTTATAAATTCTGTGAATCAGATTTATGATTATTTTCAGTAATGGCGCCTGTACTACTGAATCGTGAATTCTTATTATTTACCAACAAATCAGTTCACTGTATAAGAGTTTCCTGAATTGTAGTATCCATAATGCAGAATTTTGCTGTATGGACAACGTTTAAACATTTAAATCCAGCTGTAAAGGGAGACCCAAAGTTTTGTGGAAACTATAATAGTTGAGAACCAGAGTACGTTTTGAAACCAAGGAATTCATTTTGATGCAAAGAACAGCAGACTTGTCAAAGAATGTATCTTACCCCCACTTTTTAACAATTACAAATTGATTTCTTTTTTAAAAAAATGCAAACCATTACTTTAATAGGAAGCGTGACAAAAACTTCATTCATCATACAATGAAAATATCAGTATTTTGTTAGGATTTGGAAGCCTCAAGTGCAAATTGCCTTTGTAAATTAAAATTTTGATGATTGTATAAAATGATGATGAGATGGAGGGAGGCTCCCTTATAATTAAAAACAAGAAACAAGAATAGAATAGAATAACAGAGTTGGGAGGGACCTTGGAGGTCTTCTAGTCAACCCCCTGCTTAGGCAGAAAACCCTATACCATTTCAGACAAATGGTTGTCCAATCTCTTCTTAATAAGTAAGTTTGAATAATCACTGGATGTAGTATTCTTCATGACTAGTGTTATGCTAGAATTCCTAACCCTTGGAATCATTAAAAAAATTCAGTGTCTCTGAATTATATTCAAAAGTCTACTGTCTATATTTTTTAAATACCCCTATTTTCAGGGGCTTAGAGTTCTTTTAAATTTTATTCCAGACTGAATATTGTAAAAAAAAAGCTTTTCTTCCTGAGAATAGAAAATTTTGTTGTTTGTTATACATGATAACACTCCATCATTGAGTCCCAAGAATGTATCCATCTTGCAGTTTTGCTTATTTTGGAAGATTGCTTCAAAATTTAAAACTGCCTTGTTCATAATACAGCACTGAATTGTTCATAAGTTTAATTTGTATATTAAATATTAGAATCCTTGATCAAAACTAGAGAGGAACAGGTCTTAAGATATTGCAGCATTTGGTTTTGTGTCCTCATTTTTGGCTTGATTTTTCTTTAATTTTAAGACAGTTGAAGAAACAAATCACTTGCAAAGAATGCCATATTTTACATAATTTAACACTTGTACATGATTGAGAGGTAAAAGTGATTTCTTCTATAACTCTCTGTGTTAAAAACACCCCACCCCTGGGAAACAGCCAGTTTTACTTTTGATTATTTCTGATGCCACATGTATATAATTATATGTATATAATAGTAATGGTGAGATTACCAAACATAGACATTAAAGTAGACCAAAACCTAAGAATTCTAATGATAATTGATTTTTTGACATTACCACTTTTTCCATCCTGCAATGCCATTTCTATAGTGATAGGCATTTTGAATTATACAGAGTAATGCTTGTTTGGAAAGCATGTGGCAGTATACAAATGAAATAAAGATGTTCTTTCAATTCACGTTTTATAATTCTCAAGATCCATAACAAGAAACTTAAGTTCAGTTGATAAAAATATGATAATATTCATTGACTCAAATCATTCTTCATTTACATTGGCAAAAAAATCCCCATTTATATAAATATGATTAAAATAATTTAAGAAGAAACAATGGAGCTAATTCTGTAACAGTAATTAGGCCCTATTTGTGACTTTAAAGGAATGCCATGACTAGCAGGTGAGAGAAACAATTTTGCCACCTCTAGTCATAAATTTACCCCGAATCTAGTTAAAAACTGATAAAAGAAAGTTATTTAGGAGTAAAAAACATATTTAGTCCCTTTGTAATACAAATTATAGACTTGGATTCTATTCCTAACTATAACAAATAGTGAGTAATGTATTTGTGGAGTTTTCTTACGATTTACATATATACAGTTGACCTGCAGAACTTTTATGAAAATAAATTTTGCAAAAAAACAGTTATTACTTCTCTAAGAATTTCCAACAGAAATGTTTGACTTCTGTTCTACTTGATAAAATAAAAAGATACTTCAAATCTGCTACATGACTTCAGATCAGCCCTTTCATTTTTAATGTCTGTTGGATTCCATTTTGGAGTTGCAGTTAATACCAGTAACATTTTTGTATTCCTAAACACCTCACATTTCTTAAAAATATATATAAAAAAGCATGACTTGCTTAAAGTGTTCTTGAACCAGTATATTAACCAGTAAGCAGTTTTTACCCTGCTCTATTCTCTCCCCCCCCCCGCCCCCCGCCCCCAAATCTGGCATTCCATATAAATAACATAAAATTCCCTTTGCATATTCTAGCTCAGAAAATGGCTGAGAAAAATTCACCACTACTGAATATTCCTGCTTTGTTTTAACTGAGGAAGTTGTGATACTGTGCTCTTCCAGGCATCTGTTAAATTACTTTCTGGGTGCGTTTGTGAGGGTGCCGGTGCCCTGTTGGGCTTTTTCTCAGACTGATGACTGTCTGCAGCACTTGAGCAGTAAGAATAAAAACACGATCAATCAGTATCCCACTGCAGCTGTTTGGACAGGTTTCTGCCAGGTTCGAATGCTTTACAACTGTCAGTGGCTCCTTTTGTCTGCTCAGAGTGTTGCTTGATGTTTATATCGTGTGCTCATATTCCCCTAAAGTGCTTACATTTTTAAACTTTTAATGTGTTCAGTGTTTCTGCCTGTCCCATATAATGTGCCTGTGCCACATGTCTGCAATTACATATTCAAATACTGTAACCCGATGTATGTGTTGTATTATTGAGCTTCTTGCATTTCATTATTTATAGAGGTTAACAGATTTTTGTACTTAACTAGCTAACCCAGATGCCCTTTTTTTTGTAACAAGTAATTTATATTATAAAGATTTGTATCTCACTGTACTTAAAAACAATGATTGATAGCTAACTCTCCATATATCCCTGACTTTATACTAAAATGCAGCATTGTTAACAAATTTCAGGCAGACAACTGCCATGCGGAAAGAATTGTTTTGTGATTTATATAGTTTACGCTAACCACAATGACAATAAATGCTGTGTAGAACATTTAAGTATGTTATGTTTTAAATTGGGTTTCATATTCAATAATGTGTTTGGGATGGTTATCCATATCCACAAATATTTTGAAAGCACCCACCCAACCATTCCATGAAATACAGAATACAGAAGCAAGTTTCAATAGATATACAATAATTAGTTAGAATAATCTAGACAATGAAATTAAGGCCATGCTTAACACTAGCAAGAAAAGGAGATGCTTTACCTTAGTCTTTCCCAAACCAGTGCTCTCTAGATGTCCAGCTCATCCATTATCTGTAGCCACAGAAAAATATTTACACTGGAATACAACAGCCAATAAATCTTATAGAATGATAGATAGAATCTCAAGCAGAAATTGTATTTGATCCTGCAGAATTCACATGGATTGTCAGTGTTCATGTGTGGCTGTTTATATTCCCTCAATAAATAAAATGGTTTCTTCTCCCATGGAAAATAAGTAGCTATCAGAATATGCTTCAGTGCTTAAGTTGGCTGATTTAAAAGTTTGTAGACTTTTTTCCTCAAAATATATGTGTTCTCAAAATTATTTTGAAATACAAATTGCAATTTTCAGTATTACAGCCACCTGAGGAAAATCAACAAGTCATTAATGGCCAGACTCTAAAGAGCCTTTTTTCCCCCTTTTGAAATATCCCTGCTTGAATATTGTATGCATTTTAAAGAGGTCCATTCTGGAAGTCTTTTTCAAATTCCCCTCCATAGACAAAGCTCTGTAACATAGGGAGCTACTCTATAAGGAAAGCATTATTACTAGTTATGAGCTTATGGGGGCTATGAAGACTGGCCGCTGATATATTCAAAGTCGGTCACTATCTCCATATACTAATATTTGTTTTATACAGTAAATATATGAACTTAAAAGGTGGAATATAGTGAAAGTGGAAAATAAATGAAAGGTAGTACGTTTTATCAGTGTTTCCAACGAAATGAAGTGGGAGATATTTGTCATATTGTCTATATTGTAATTCTAAATGATACAATTCTGGTGTGAGAAAACATTTCACTATGACTCAGTTTTGTAGTTCTTTTTTAGTTCTGAATGAGGAGTCTGAAATCATAATCTTAATGCATTCTCTAATATTAAATATTCCAGTAATGTGTAGAGGTAGTAAGTGATCTGTACATGAAATAGCAATCTGTATATATGTGCTGATCCCATGCGCTCTAAATGCATCCTTATATGCAACACAGATGTGCTTCAGAGTCTTATTCTAGAGATATATACACACAAATGAAATTGTGTATATCTAGATTTTTATATTCTCTTTCCAATAATGACTAAGTTTTGTACCTCTTTTGGCAAATATAAGCTCTCATTTTCTCACACTGAAAATTGCTTTCTCCTCAATAAAATGGCCAGCCATAGTCTACGTGCATCCAAATATTGATCAGTGGATAATTTATTTCATCTGCAAGTAAATATATTAAGCATTTATAGATGTTTCTTTTAAAAGCTCATTTTGTATAATGCTGAAGGTGTGAACCACAAATACTCAATAATGGTGGATGATCTATACCAGTCTATTTTAAACCTAATGAATTTGTTCACTAGGAATGCATCACTGACTTGCTTCCCTACCTTTAAAGTAATGAGTATGACCTTAGTGTGACAGTAAATAAGATAACATACGGCTGCTAAAATAATGACATGCATTAACGGTATAAGGAATGTTTACTCGGCATTCCTATCTTTTAGTGTCCACAATTAACCTGCTCCACAGCTGCAAAAATAATTCTGGCCAACAGTGATAAATTGACAACACTTCTTTCCATGGATGTGGCAACAATATTTATAGAAGTTACTACAAACAAATGTGTACCAAGACATAGTGACATGTTTTGCTAATTTTAGGAACAGGGATGTGCCATGAGTACAAGGTATCTATGCTACTTTAGTTAAAAACAAATTCATTCCCATTTTATTAAAATTGGAAGATTCAGTAAGGCTGACTTGCTAAAAGTTAGGGTTAGGCTTAGGGTTTTTTTCTCCTGTAATATGTGTTTGTGGTACTTGCTGCTGACTTATCCAAATGTCTGATATGCATAGGAGATATTCATATGCATAGGTCAGAGACAGAATAATCCCAGACTCACCTTATACTCATTTTTGATCCACAATAAGATCTGCCCCTTCCTCTTGTCACATAGATTGTAAACCAGGATTATGAACTCCCTGTTTATGTTTTTCCTTTCCAATTCTCCCAGTGTTTCATGATTAGGATATGCACTCATTATTAAGACTGACCTGTGGTTTCCAGTGAAAAGTGACCAATTTATGAGCCCTTGGTGTAATAGATGATGAATAAGCTTTTTCCATTTACTTCTACACAATTTATCTCAGAATGAATGTTACATGATTCTTTGGTATGGAGACATACTTTGGCTATTAACATTTAAATATGTGGTTTGAAAACCAAAACTTCCTTCTCATCTTGTTTTTACAATTCTTTTTATAAAGTTTAACAAAAACTTCAGCAAAAACTATCTTAGGATACAGCTGGACAGCTGGTGTTATTTTTTGTACCTGCCATCTGAATATCCAATATCCTGAATGAAAACGAGAGAGAAAGATTAATTCATACATGAATGGGCATATCCTATGAAGCTCAACTACAAAATACATTAATGGACTCTACATTTATTTTCTGCTTGATACTGAAAAAATAGAAGGTGTTATAAACCGAAATTGGGGGGGGGGGAGACTATTAGTACATCCATAATTGGAACATTGTATGGTTATGGGGTTGGTTAGCCTTGTCAATTAAAAGTAATGGAACAATAACACAAAAAGCCATATGAAACTTATATTTTACTTTGCTCTGAAAGTGTCAACATACAATTTTCTTCACAGGTAACTCTTTAAATCAAGATTAATAGAGAGCCCATTTGGTGTAGTGGTTAAGGCTAGATCTCTCGGCGGCTTTCGATACTGTCGACCACAGTATCCTATTGCAGCGGCTGGAGGGGTTGGGGGTGGGGGGCACTGTTTTGCAGTGGTTCTCCTTCCTCTCCGGCCATTCGCAATTTGTGTTGGGGGGGCAGAGATCGGCCCCGAGACCCCTGATTTGTGGGGTTTCTCAGGGGTCGGTGCTCTCGCCCCTTCTATTCAACATTTATATGAAGCCACTGGATGAGATAATCCGTGGCTGTGGGGTAGAATTCCATCAGTACGCTGATAACATCCAGCTGTACATTTCTACCCCGGGCCACCCCGATGAAGCCGTCGAAGTGATGGCCCGGTGCCTGGCGGCCGTGCGGTGTTGAATGGGGTGGAACAGGCTTCAGCTCAACCCATCTAAGACCGAGTGGCTGTGCTTCCCGGCACCCAGATATAGCCAGCTGGTTCCATCGCTGGCTGTGGGGGGGGGGAATTCTTGCCCCCACAGAGAGGGCGCACAATCTGGGTGTCCTCCTGGATGTATGGCTGTCATTGGAAAACCATGTGGCGGCCATTGCCAGGGGAGCTTTTGGTCAGGTCTGTAGGATCTACCAGTTGCGGTCCTTTCTGGATCGGGATGCGCTTCGCACGGTCACTTCTGCCCTTGTAATCTCCCACCTAGACTATGCCAACGCTCTTTACATGGGGCTTCCCTTGAAGAGCACTCGGAGGTTCCAGCTAGTGCAGAATGCAGCCGCATGGGTGGTGTTGGGGGCTCCTTGGGGCTCTCATGTCACGCCACTCTTGTGTGAGCTGCATTGGCTCCCGGTGGTCCTCCGGGTGTGCTTCAAGGTATTGGTTACCATCTTTAAAGCGCTCCATGGCTTGGGGCCAGGGTATCTACGGGACCGCCTCCTGCCATTATCGGCCTCCCGCCGGCCAATATGCTCCCATAGAGTGGGTCTCCTTGGGGTGCCACCGACTGGACAGCTGGCGACCCTGAGGGTGTGGGCCTTCTTGTTGGGGGCACTCTCCCTCTGGAACGAATTACCCCTGGAGATGAGGACCGTCCCTGATCTCCTGACCTTCCGATGGGTGGTGAAGACTCATCTATTTCGCCAAGCCGGTCTGGCCTAGGTTCTCTTAGAGTTTTAATCTGGTTTTATCTGGTTTTTAATCTTTTTATTTCCCCTTTATATGCTTGTATTTCAGCCATTTTATTTGATTTTAATTGTTTTTTTTAATTTTGTATTGTTATGGTATTTTAATCAGCTGTACACCGCCATGAGTCCTGTCAGGGAAAGAGGGCGGTATATAAGTTTAATTAATTAAATAAATAAATAAATAAGGTGCTGGCCTAGAAACCAGGAGAATGAGTTCTAGACCCACCATGAAATCTGTCTGGATGACTGAACCAGTGCTCTGGGAAAAATAGAAAAAAGAAGCATTAGGTATGTTGGCTGCTTTGAATTATTTATAAGAATAATAAAGTCAGGGTAAAAATAAATAATAAGTGGAATAGTAATGGAACTCTTGCTCAGTGCAATCTAGCTTTTAAATTCTCAGACTATAATTAAGAAAATTCAGAATTTAAATCTGCATTCTGCATTCACTAATTTTGATTTGGAGGGTGCTGGGTGAAAATGAAAAAAAAATATATATGAAATGCAACTTGCACCATAACAGTTTGGCACTCAAATTATTTTAATGTAGTTGGATTATATAAAGACGTGTAAATATATTCACAGAGTCCTAGATTAGAGTCTTACATAGTGGGAATAAGCCATCCTAAATTCATTATGATTGGTGCTTTCGATTATGAGTTCATAGAAGCCTAGGCAAATAATAAACTGGGACATTAAACTTCTACAGTGAAGTCTGAAGTTGACAACAAGATTTCAGATTTTTAAACTCACTTTGTTTTTATCATACTTTGTGTATTATTTTTCATGTTAGGGAGCAAAGTCAGTTACTGATCAGATTGTATTTATATAATATTTTATGTAGAATAACTAATTCCTATGTTGCATTACTTCTGTATCACTGTAACAGAGTTTTTTTGTCATACAAGTATAAAGTTTGAAGGATCTATAGGTCTATTCCACCCACTGATTTATTGTTAAATACATAAAATCAAAACCTCCTCTTGTCTGAGCATATGAAGAGAGGTGAGGTTACCACTTCTCTATATAATTGGTTGAATTATTCTTGAATTGGAAAGTTTTACCATTAAAACATTTCATCTAACTTTCAATAAAATCTGCCTTTCTATAATTTGACTTTCTGGGTAAGGTCAGGTTTCTGAAGAATACTGTTTTATCCTGCCCATCCCACCACCAGTGTTAGTGGTTTCCCTCAAGGTTTAACATCAGTTTTTTCAATTTCTGAATATAGAACTTAGTTTTGAGACTCCTGATCATTCTTTTTGCCCCTTTGAATCTGTTCTGATTTCTCTGAGGATTCAGTTCTTTTTTTATGACTAATACAGAATAAAGTGGAAGGACTATTTTTGATACTTAGAAACACTACCTCTGTTTATGTTCATTTTGGCCCACAGGTTGGGAAGATTTCTTGGGGAAATGGATTAATGCTATTCTCTCAGTAAATAACATTGAAAATTGAAGATCAGAGATCTTTCACACCATACCATGTTGTCTGCAAACATTTTCTTTAGAGAACCATTCCTCTTTGATTTAAGTAATGGAAAAAATATGCATATTATCTTCAGATGGAAAGCTACTATATAGCAATATTTCAATTTGATTTTTTTCCTTTTCCAGGAAAGAATAATTAACTCTATAGTATCACCCTGTTTTCGTTATTGTACATTACTTGATTTATAGCTGCTTCCAAGTAGTTGACTTACAATTTTCACTTAGCAAATTAGAATCTTTCATCTCCTATTAAATCAGCTAATCAGGTACTGATTCTGATTTAACTTGCTCATATGATCCTCAAAATATCATGGCAGGGAGGGTGGAAGTAGCTGGTTTTTGGAAAATTTGCTGGGTTCAAGAAAAGGACAGAAGATGAAGGGCCCTAACTAACTTAAGAAGTAACTTGATAGACACCTGACTATTTCAGTATTAGGAATGCATCATTTTCCATTACATCTGAAGAAACCTTAAGGGAAGAGTGAGCTACCCAGCAGCACTTTTTCACAGTATATCCCAACTCAGGGAAATGCCTCAACTCTAACTGAAAAAGCAACATTATGAAGAAGGGTTGGGGAATCAGCTATTTTATCCCACTGCTTCATGTCACAGGAATGTATGTTAGTGAAAATAATGTGAATTGTTCTTGGAAAGCAGAAGCCCATCACAATCCATGACCACACAAATCATCCATAAGAGGTGTGATCTTTGAGTCATGGCATTTTCTCCATAGCCAGCAGAGGGCAGCTGGAATGCACATCTGATTTAGTAGTGGTGTCCTTGCTACAACAGCTTGTAGAACCACCTCTGCTACCTAGCTATGGACAGTTGAAACCATTTTGGAGATACCAAGGCCTAATGATGAGGGTGTCTATTTAAAAAAAATTGTGGAGTATTTCAACTTCTTGTATATCAAAGCAACTAAAATGCAGCAACATATGAAAATTTTAAGGAGTTATTCTTGTATATATTTCCAGGATTATTTCTTACTATTTCCTACATGAATAGCAAGGCTAGGTAAGAGTTGTTCGACTCTGAAACAAAAACGAATGTTTTCCCTACAAATAGCCTGTTTAGTTTTCCCAGAAATTTTTCCATCAGGAACAGAAATATCCAAGCTGCCTTTGATTTTCCTTGCCTTTTCTGTCATTCATTAAAGGTGATAAATAACCATTGTTAAAAGAAACCACATCTTGGAGCATGTTCTCTGGTTTTATGTGTTTTGTGATGCTAAGACTCATGTAACTGTTCAAAGAATATTGAATTATGCCTTTTATATTGAATCACCACCCTTGCTGTGCAGCTTAACTTTAAGAACCCCCAAAGTACTTGTTGTGGTGGCTAAATTTCTACTTAGTAAACCAGGCCACGGTGTTTTGGTTATTGAAAATAAATAGAACTGAATGAATAAATCCAATTCATTCCAGAGGAAAAAACATAATTTAAAGCAATGAGTACTGTGAACAATTTCAATATGTTGGCATTTATTATTAGAGAATCACCATCAGTGGCTGTTATACCATATGAGACTTTTTCCTCAAAGAAATAGTAAAATATACCATAATGAATAAGTCCATGCATGTGTGAGAGCTATGCAGTTTGTAGCATTAATGTATATGCAGAAGAAATTTTGTAACATTTGAGTGAACGATATGCATGCACATATACATATCCAGATAGTTCAGCTGCAAATAGTGTTTTAAATTTTGGAAAATGTTGCATGGGTTTTTTTAAACACACACATTAAAACAATGTAAAATTGTTTTGTTACACAGGTTTTCTTAAGCTGCTCTTTAAAAAGATATTGAAATGTGTTCAATCTGTTATGGCTTTGTGGATTTAATCAGAGACTCAAAAGAGTTTATATATTCTAAATATAACAAGCAAACTTTTGAACACTGGAATACTTGTTCTTTGTGTCAGAAGGTGAAATTAATATAAAATGCATGCCCATACCTTGTAGTACTGAATTTTGAAATTTGTCATTTTATTCTTAAAGAGATAATACAAAGCCTCAAATTCTTTTTGAAAGTCAAATATAATTCTGCCCAAACGCAAGCCATTAAGAATGAAATACAATGGATTTCACTGAGACCTGCTATATAACAGCATGGAACCAATCTCGGCTGATCTCAAAATACCTTACAGCAAAGACCTAATTAGTACTTGAATGGGAGATCAGAACTGAATAGGGTGGTTTTGAACTACACTGAGAAGTTGAAAAAACATTTCAGACATTTGCAATGGCAGAGCATGTCCTTAACAGTTCTAAGAAAACTATACGGTCATGGAAATCATTATGAAGCTTATGATTGGGAACTGAGTTGAGTTTGACTTGAAGGAGGATTTATCTTTACTCTAAATAGAACCAAATCTGAATTTCATTCTATTTATAAATAATGATTCATAGAAATATGATATTTAAGTATTTTATTCTCTGCAGATCAAACAAATGAGTACCTGTAATGGGATTTGGTTAAACAAATATTTGCATTGTTTAATTATTTTCCATTATTTAATTCAGTTGGCTGCCAATAATTACTGAAAATTATAGGAGCAAAGCTTTATAGCATATCTAGCCAAATCTAGACTGCAAATTCCTAGACAAGCATCAGATTCATAAAATCATAGAATTGTGAATTTTAAAGACATGGATTTTCTAGGTCAACCCTCTGCAAGGTACTGAAATACCAATTAATGCACCTCAAGAATACAAATTAAATTATCCTCAAACATGCCCAGTTTTTTTTTAAATCTCCAGAGAAGGAGAAACCACATTCTTTGTGAGAAAACTTTTTCACTGTTGTACAGATCTTACTGTCAAAAAGTTTTCCTTGGTTTTTGAGCAGTGCAAAATAATTCTTCACCACCTTCACAATGGCATCCTTCGACATACTTTTCTCCAGACTGAATATTGCAAGTTCAGCAGTCTGAATATTGCATTGAATATTTCATCAGAACCTGGGAATCTGAAGGCGTTTAAATTAACTAGAAATTCTTTTATACTAATTTATATACCGGCAGCCTTTCCTATTGTTTAACTTTCCGATGTGTGCTACCTATCGAGTTCTTTACTTAAATATTGTAAGCCAGCTTACTTGATTTTTTAAAATTCATGTTCTTTGCTTCTTGAAAAAAACAAAACCCCTTTTGTCTTTTTCTCTGATAATTGTGCATGTTTTTTTTTTTAAATTCATTTTCATCTGCTTCGGTGGAAAATACTTGCCACATCATTTTTCTTTCACCTAACAGCTTTTGGATACATTTGGGAAAATGCACATTCTCTGCAGATACTTTAATCATAGAATAACATACCTTTGAGAGTGACTTTGCATATAGAAAACCCTCTGTTTTTCCATTACATTTGTGGTATATTCAAAGTGAGTGAATGATGCCAAGATGAATGGGGATCCTTTTGTTCTGGCAGCCTTATCTCATCAACAATGCAAGAAATGAAGTCCTTGGACAAAATGGTGAAGGGTCTGACTGAAGATGCAACGCACCTACTTCTTTTTGTCACCTTTAAGGTATATTTCTGAATTATATATTTTCAGGTCAGTTACAGAAACAGTGAGTGTATCATTGGAAGACCCAAGAGACCAGGTTAGGGGGAGATTATGGAGAAAAGCTATGTGGCTGCCAGGAGTCCAAAATTATTTGATGGAACATAATCGATCAATCAATCAATGTCTGGAACAAAGTTGGTACTGCAGTTAATTATGAAGATATAAAATTCAGCATTATGGATACAAATGAGTGAATGAGTGAGTCACAACATATATAATTTGCTGCAGTGGTGGGATTCAAAAAGTTTTACCACTGGTTTGGTGAGCGTGGCTTAGTGGGTGTGCTTTGCACATATGCACACACTTTGTATGTGTTTGAGGAATTTGCGCAGGTGCAGAGGCATTCCAACTCACTTCCTGCAAACCTGCACTCTCCCGGTCGCTTCAGCAGCTACCACGCAGCACTCTGCTGTGCCAGGCAAAGCAGCTGCACTTCAAAAGCAAAGGATAAAGGTGAATATGGGAGCCCAGGCAGGTGGGTGGGCCCAACACCAGAGCAGCGGAGAGAACTGATTCGGTCTTCGCTGCTCATCGCCACTACCGGCTTGGCCAAACTGGGCCAAACTGGTAGAATATCACCACTGATTTGCTGGCTATTTTACTGATAGGGATAATAATGATCTTCTGTGGAAGGAACAAGAAACATGAAGGAAGGTTGGACTCACTATATCCCATCCTACTGGCCTTTGACAGAGTAACTCTTGCTCAACCAGCTCTTTGATGGGATGGTAACATGAGGTTTCTTTTCTTGGAATAGAATACAGAATGGGACTAATCCTACAAGGCATCTATATGTGAGTTATACAGAGATCATACTTGTTGGACAGAGATAACAGATTTTCAAAATGTCCTTAGTAAAATAATAAGCATCACATCAGTTTTCTTCTTCAGTCACATACTCTTCTTATTCTAATCCTTCCAGAGTATTGAATTTACTTGTGGAATTTTTCTGGAGATGCTTGTATGTGTGTGTATGTTGTGTGACTATGCATTTGAGAAAGCTGAACAACATTTAGAAAGGCAAATTGAGAAACAGATTCTCCTCCAGCTTCCCTCCCCCTCCCCCCCCCATATACAAACTTCCATTTAGGAAATTGTTATGCAAATTGCTAAAGGGTAAAGAGTTCCTGATTCTGGCTTTTAAACAACCCCAAATATTGAGTATGAGGGAAAATGTGAAGACAGACTGTTCTTGGTTTTGCCATTAGTTATTAATAAGAGAGTCTAGATCTCATGCCAAAAATTCCAAAATTCTACTTGAAGGAATCATAGGTTCTGAGCCAAGAAATTCAGCGTTCAGAATAAATTAGGCACCAATATACATATCATTGGCTTTTGGCTTGTGTGCCAAATTTTTCATACTTTATTGTAGCCTAAAATAATAGTTTTGTGTACTTTTTTGTCCAAGACAGAATTGTGTTTTTGTTGTGCAAATTGAGAAGTAAATCTGTATGTCAGATGACTGGCAGAAGGATTTTATTAATAAAATAATATGGAAAATTAAGGGGAGATATTTTTGATAATCAGCCATAACTAAAATTGATTTTAAGTTGGTATTAATTTGTAAGCAAACTTCACACAGCCCAATGGCCACAAAAGGAATCAGAAATAATAGTTTTTCTTTTGTGTAAACTATTTATTTACTTATTTTATTATATTAATTTATATAGTTTAGTGTGTTGTTCAGACCTTAAGTTATACTTTCCTATAATTTATTGAAATAACTGCTTTATAAATAATATTTTGGAGTTGACTTGTACATTAGTCATAGTTAAAATTATTATTTATAGTTCAGATAACACAATCTGTTTAGATAATCTACATTTGCTTAGTCCAGCAGCAAATTGCTCCCACAACTGATTTTTTTTCAATAAAAATACTGTAATAAATGTTTTGTCTTTTAACACTACTGTTTACCATTGAAAGATTATAACATTTGTTTCTTTCTAGTTAGCTTGTTGTCTGAGCTATCCACTGTGGTTTGTGAAGCCTGATTTATATTTTAGTCCACAGTATGAAATTCGCCAACTATTGTTTACAAACAAACAAACCATGGCTTTGCAAGATATATGAGCCTAGACAAAATCCTATAGGATTTCAATTTCACTGACCAGAAGCTACATTCCTCAAGATGATAATATTGAACATTCACAGCTGTATTTCTGTGGCTGGAGCAATGTAAGAATGTACCATCTGCCTCATCTCCACAATAGCTTTTTGCTAAATGAGCCAGTTTCTGCTAAGCTAACTGGGCCAGTTTCTGGTGTGGTACTGGAGCGATCCATACTTCTTGTCTTGGGAGATTTCAGTGTTCATACTGAGACAGCTCAAATTTCCTGTCAGCCATGATGGCCATAGACCTGCCCCAATTAATGTTTGTGTCATGTAAACAGTAGGGTACATGCCTGACTTGGAAGTGTGTGGAGGACATTTCTATATGTGTCATCTTAGAATGATCATTTTGCACTTAGTTGTAGACAAATAATTTCTGACGATCAATTAAAATGATCTTAGTCAAGGGGCTTTGAGACAGTTTTCTGTGGAATTTCCCATCTTGGTATTTAGCACAAATGGTTCAACCTGGCTGGTCTGTTGAATATGTAGATGGCTGAAGTGGTTGGTACTATCACTTCTAAGCACCCTTTTTCTTCTAGGACAACTGTCTTCAAACTTGACAAGTTTAAGACTTGTGGATTTCAATTCCCAGACTGGAAGAGGGATTCTGGGAGTTGAAGTCCACAAGTCTTCAACCTGTCAAGTTTGAAGAGCTCTGTTCTAGCAGAACTCATTCACCACGTTCTTAAGCTTGAAGTGGTAGATGGGCAGGAGTTGATGCACCTATGGAAGAATTTGCATGAGGAACTGGATCACCATTATAGCATGGCCCTTGCCTTGGACCCACCTTAGCCCATGACATAGGAACAGAGCTTTCACTTACATTGGTTCCACAAAGAACAGGTTAATAATACTTTTCTGTACAAATTAGCCAAAGCAGAGCTAAATTGATGGAAGCCGGTTGGAAGCCATCACCATTCTTTGGCATGATGATTAAAAACGTATCAGCCTTACAACTCCAAATGCTTCTGGCTGACACTGATTTCTGGATCCATTGCAATTAGGATCTCATATCAGCCTAGAAAGTGATGTACCTAGTCTTGCCTTAAGAACAAACCTAGTAGAAGGATACAAGAGCAAACCATTTCTGAAAAACCTTGGCAAGAAAACTGCAGGGATCTGGGCAGTTGCCAGGAATTAAAAACTGACTCAAAGGAATGCATGAACACATAGTAAGGAGGCTGTTTTGACTGTTTTGGTTGATGCCAGACTCCAGATGGGAAGGGAGTGAAGCCCTGATAGTTCTCCTGGACTTCTCAGTGAATATTACTTATGGAATCCTTTTGGACCATTAAAACCCCAGTAACTGGGATTTAAGGGAACTGTTTTACAGAAGTTCTGGTCCTTCCTATTAGATGTATGTTGATGCAATTAGCAGACACTCAAAGAATTCCCATGATAATGAACTTAAAGATAAATAGGTTGCTAAGTCAATGTATTCATTTGTAAAAAATAACGTAAATTACTGAATCCTTATTTCCTCCTTCAATAAATCTGATTATTCTGTGAGAATCTGCTTTAATGGCAGCTGCTAAGGGCATAAAAGTGCATTGTTCCCAACACTAGGTCTCTGACCTATGGTATCCTTGAGAGATTTATCTTATTCCCCATGCTATTCAATATGCATGTGAAATCCCTAGGGAATATCATTTTGGAACTTTTGACTGGAGTGTCAACATCTAATGTTGGTTGGGGCTATTTTGTAACTCTTTCTATGCATAGAGAAGTCCAGGCAAAGTGACCAGAGGCCAAATTCCAAAGACTTTTGTGTATTTCTTTCATGTTTTCTTATACTGGGTAAGGATTTCCATGCAGTGCCAAGCTGCTTGGGTGTTTTGCTTTTTAGTGGCTGCCTTGAAACAATGATTTATCTGGCCTAGGATGTGATGAGGCAAGAGCTTTCCCCCTCCACCAATGGGAAAAAACATTTTAATGATTCACTTTGCAAAACATTCAAGGCAACCCTCAAAGCAAACTTCAGAAAGCAATCTTCTTCAAAGGACTGAGACTTTCTGGAGGGTTATACAAGGCTCTTATGATATGCTAGCATATCCTTATATACATAACGATAAACTATTACACATAGTAAACAAAATTATTCTTCATGCAGACTTGCAGAAAGACCACTGACAAAGCCATCAAGCAGCTAAATTGAGCTCTTCAAAGACTGTTTAATACAGGTCCTTACTAGCTAAATTATATACTACTGTTCTGTATCACTCATTTCTTTGCCTGGTGAGGTATATTCCATCAGAGTTTATGGAAGGCACTCTTTAATGGATATGATGTTCTGCATTAGTATTGTATGCTGTTTCCTAGAATAGAAGTCTACCTGCTGGAGAAGATTTTACTGAAATTCTTCACAATGTGCCTGGTTATAGATAAGAAATAGAAATCCCACAATATTTTTCTTGAAATCTGAGCAAAGATACTTTTGTGCCTATTCTTTCTTGAGGCACTAAAATTTTATGTGTTATAATATCCCTATTCTTTATATATAACAATGTTTTCCTAATGTTATTCATCTGTTTCCCAGTCAACATTTTAATTACAAAAAATGCCACAAGGCACATTAATCTGAGTACAGTGCTCCAAGTTGGAATGTAAATTTGAAACTGGGCCTATCCATCATTGATTCAACAAATGACTTCACTATACTGTTAGGTCTTATTTTGTGTCATTGGAGACTGGTGTTTAGGTTTGAAGAAAAATGTATTATAAGTAATAAACATCAATTTATCAAGATAATGTCTGGATGCATAATACTTATTTATACTACAAATTCAAGCTACTGTACAATTGAATGGATTTGCTGTAGTGATCACTGACTGACAGAAACACCAGTGAAAATGTAATTCACCTCATTGCTTATTAGGCCTTTCAAGCTGTTTAACTATGCATTTAAGTCATTGAATGTTGGGAATTTTATAGCTATGCATTGCAGAAGAGTGAGTTATGATTTTAAAACTGTTTAAGATCATCACTTGGCAGAAGCAGTAGTTCACGTCTAGAACATGGCCTTTTTATCACCTCAAGTTTAATTCCCCATGTCTCTCCAGTTGTAGGGAGATAATTGTCATTAGGCTTTCATTTTTTCCACTTCTAGTTGCTACAGGGCAACAATTTGAATATAATGGTTATAAAAGAGGAGAAAATCTTGTATCGATACATCCATCTACATGTTCATTAGTTTAATCTTGGTTTTGACTTTTTTTCTGTTTTTTTCTGAATTTGGTGTGATTTTTTTTTCTATTTCCTTCTATAAAACCCACTAAATTCTTTAATTTTTTATTTTAAAAAACCCTTATCCATCTTATACTCCAACAATCCTGACTAAGATGGTGGTAGGACAGAAGACAAGAATAGTAAACATGATTATCTTTGCAAATCATTTCCTCAATATAATTTTCATGGAAGGAAGCGGTGGAAGTAGCATGAAAAGGAGATGGAAGTAGAAATAGGGATGATTAATAGAATTTTCACTGGGATTGGATAATAGGCAAAACTTTTTAGCATGTAATTTATCTCTTGAATGGATACTGTAGACCAGTGTTTCTTTATCTTTGCAAGTTCCAGTTATTATGTAGACTTCAAATTCTGCAATTCTCAGCTATGGTTGAATAATTTTGAGAGTGAAAGTCCATACAAAAAATTTGTTGTTAACATTGGAAAATACTATAACACAAGTATATATCAGGGGTATCAAACTCAAGGCCTGCGGTCCGGATCTGGCCTGCGGGGTGCTTAGATCTGGTCTACGGGGCCATCCTGGAAACAGTGAAGACCAGCCTGCGGTCTTTCTGCCAGCAAAAATGGAGCTTGGAGGACTGCGTGCGGCTCTCCCAAGCTATGTTTTTCGCTGTATTGGCCTCCTGCAGCCCTTTGCCACTGAAACTGGAGCCTGGGAGGGCCATGCGTGGGTTGCAGAACGTCAAGTTGGCCAAGCTCACCCTAGCCATGCCACTCACTCTCGAGGTAAAACACAACCCTGATGGCCCTCAATAAAATTGAGTTTGACACCTCTAGTATATATGGACTATAGTCCATTCACCTGCCTTGTAACAAGGCAATACCTGTTCTATCTTTCTATAAATAAGCATCATATGTTCATTTTCCTATATGTTTCTGCACTGTTCATTAAACACAGTAAAGGTTTGCCTAAGGAATTGGATTATTTTGTAACGGTGCAGAAAAACGGTATACTTGGAATAACTTCATCCTAATGTAAAACGGTTGTAAAAGAGGTATACTTTTTGATGTAAACCACTGCTTGCAGCTAATTTTTTAAAGCCTGTGGCTGCAAAAGAGACCTGAGGTGATCCAAGGGAGCAGAGCAGAGATTACGTAGGCCAACAGAAAAGAAAAAGGGAGGGAGGAAAGAGAAGCTATGTAATTTGAGGAGTTTGGAAAAATCTTAAGCTGTAAAATAAACATAATAAATTAGGAGAGCTTCTGCAGAACTTCAGCTATCTCTTGATTATAAGAAGAAAACTGATCATTTATCATGTTGGAAGAACATTATGAAGAACGACTGAACTGCCTGTGAGAAACCTACGTGTGTGTCTGTGTGATTTGGCATCTGCAGTTAGCAGGACCAGTTTAAACTTCTAGATTTGCTAAGTGTCCCTGAAACCATATACAGTTTATTATGTCAAGGCCTAATGTCAGGAGCTAAAAACCAAACTTTTCAAATAAACATTTCCTTCAACAGAAGTTTCGGGAGAAATGTTTGGCCTAGGATTACTATGATGCCACTAAACACTTGTTTTTCTGTATGGAAAGCCAAACATTTGCCTCTAAAACAGGAAACAATATTAGTGGAGGGGAGGATGGTTGGAGCTGGAAAAAAGTCTCAGCCTAGCTCTAGAAAGAGAAAAGCATGTGACAATGGTGTCCAGAGGTAAATCAAGAAGAAAGATTATAGCTTAACACAGGGGTGAGATTCTACCAGTTCTCACCTATTTGCTAGAACTGGTTGTTAACATTCTAAGCAGTTTGGAGAACCAGTTGTTAGAAGAAATTACTGGCCTAATCCTGTAAGGAAGGCAGGAAGGAAACATTCTGGTGTTGCTTACAGAAACTGCCCCTCCATTAATCCTTATTACATTCTTGACAGGACTGGACTTCCTGTCTCAGGAACATGTCTGGAGTTTTTTTTCCTCCTTTGCTGCCACTTTGCTTGTGTGGAGTGACCATTCAAAGTTACAATGGCACTGAAAAAAGTGACTTATGACAGTTTTCACACTTACGACTGTTGCAGCATCCCCACAGTCATGAGAGGCCAGGCGAGGAGATGCATGCCTCAATGTGAGTGATATTGAGTTGGCCATGCCCAGCCAATAACATGACCATCAACCATGCCCACCAACTAAGCCACATCCACCAACTAAGCCATGCCCACAGAACCAGTTGTTAAAAAATTTGAATCCCACCCCTGGCTTAACATGATTGGAATCTTTACTTGACTTATTAATTGAACTGACATTTTCATTATTCATAGATTTCTTTAAAAGGTGCCTCATATTCATTGAGTAGTAGAGTTTTAGAAAACAAATAAAATGCACCATAGGTCTTTATATAGCAAGCATTATATTATATTTCCCCCTTTTGCTGCCAGGAAAAAAAATAATTGTATATTATCTACAAAAAATAATGTATTGCTTGTTTTGCTGCTATTGTTCTTATTAAGATGTACATTTGATCAGCTAAAACTCATGATCTTGAATTCAAATTACTTCGATAGGAAGTCTTACAAATAAAAAAAATATGGAAGTTTCACATCAATCCTGTAAGAAGCATAGGAGTTAAGGTGTTTGGAGGGTTAGGTCCATGAAAAGAAGATCTAAGGATTAAGAGCTGAGACTGAAATCTTAACAAGGCAACATTCATTTTGAGACTATTCATAAGCAGAGTTGTAAAACATTTAAGTTTTGTTTATTGCATATTGTAATATTCCTTGACATTGTTTTATAAATGTAGCAATGACAAACAAAACAGATAGTTTATATAGCACAGGGTAATTTATACCGCTTGCAATCTCTTTGTTTTGTTATGGTGCAAAAAGTTAGTTTGCCCTAAAATGGCAATTTTCTTCTAAGTTGTGTTGATATTCATGAATGAAAGCGAATACAGTATACGTGTCCCAGGATAATGTTGTAGGATCCAATCTGGGTCAGTGACTGAGACCAGAGGTTTTATCTTCTGAGCTTTCAAATTCATGCTGGAGCCCATCCTCAGGGAACTTCTCTATGTACTCTGGGCTATTCTGTGTGTGATACCACACATTGTTCTGTACCACACACAGAACAGCACAGAAAAGTTCCCTGAAAATGAGCTCCAGCCTGAGTCCGAAAGCTCGGAAGACAAAATCTCTGGCCCCAGTGACCAACTCAGATTGGATCCTGTGCTGATATTAGTAACCTATTGTCAGATTCACATTACTGGTAATATGTTCAATGAGCACATGTAAATCTAGCTAGTTAAAATTGTCACTTGTTAGTGATAGTATGCAGGTTTGTTTGCCATGGGTGTTATAAAGGGCCATTTTTTCAACTTCTCATGTTGGATAACTCCAGAGGTGGGATACAGCAGGTTTTGACCAGTTCTAAAGAACCGGTAGCGGAAATTTTGAGTAGTTTGGAGAACCAGCAAATACCACCTCTGACTGGAGATTTTACGGTATCCTTCCCGCCATGACCATCAAGCCACGACTACAGAACCGGTAGTAAAAAAATTTGAATCCCACCACTGCATAACTCCCTGCTATTCTGCTGTTTGTATTTAAAGAGACATTGAAAAGATGTGAAGTATCCTTCCTTCCTCTCTTTTACAGGAGCAACCCACTATGTATTTTGAGAAAATGGTACAATCTCCACAAAAGCACCACAAGTCCTGGAGGTCACTGGAATTGAGTCTCTGCACAGAATAAAATTAATATTTGCTATGGGCCAAGCCTTGGCTAAGCAAGTATTTGGTTTAAAAAAGAAAGATCCAAGAATATGGGGTAACTTAACAGAGTTTCATGTTTGTGCTCATGTATTGGCATCAAGAACATATAATGTCTTGTTTATAACTTGTATTTCTACAAATGTGCTTCTGTGCATGCCAATGTGTCCTCATAACGCCTTTGGTGCTCATAAAGCTTCAGTTGATTTCATTATATATTTTAAAAAGTATTTTTTTTAAAAAAAAAGAGGCAGTAGGAGTAATATTTATTTATTGCCCCAAAGGTGCTTTTTCCAATGGGAACTGCACTGTCTTGTTTTTCTCATTGAAAACAATTCAGTTCTCAGCCAAGACGTTTCTTCAGTTTTGACTGGTGGAGGATGGAAGGATTTGTAGTCTTTGCAGTCTTCTGTCAGCACTCTGAAGGTAAGTTGTAAGCCCTCTGAGAGCTGCTGAGACCACTTGGGGATTTATCTGTATCCTCAGAGTCACCTGAATCAGAGTATAAATGAGTGTGGATCCTTCCTAGGACTGCTGGAAGCCTGTGTCATAAACAGAAGCTAGGTGGTATCGTATCCCTCCCCCTCTGCTGGGGAAGGGCTGTTCAGTTTTAACACAGATGGCTTCTTTGATTCCTCTTTCAAACCAGTGATCTTCTCTTGTCCAGAATGTGAACTTTGCTGTCTTCAAAAAAGTGACCCTTTTCTTTCAAAGCTGATAGACTGCTGAATCCTGTTCTGATGAGTTTGTTCTCCTGTATGTTGCCATGCAGGGGTGGGATTCAATTTTTTTAACAACTGGTTCTGTTGGCGTGGCTTAGGTGGTGGACATGTCTTAGTGGTCATGTTATTGGCTGGGTGCGGCCAACTCAATATCACTCACATTGAGGCACGCATCTCCTCTCCTAGCCTCTCATGACTGTGGGGATGCTGCAACAGTCATAAGTGTGAAAAATGATCATAAGTCACTTTTTTCAGTGCCATTGTAACTTTGAATGGTCACTCCCACACAAGCAAAGTACCAGAAAAGGAGGGGAAAAGAAACTCCAGAGAAGTTCCAGAGACAGGAAGTCTAGTCCTGCCAAGATTGTAATAAGAGGAGAGGCAGTTTCTGTAAGCAACACCAGAATGTTTCCTTCCTCCCTTCCTTACAGGATTAGGCCAGTAATTTCTTCTAACAATCAGTTCTCCGAACTGCTTAGAATGTTAACAACTGGTTCTAGCGAATAGGTGGGAACTGGTAGAATCCCACCCCTGGTGCCATGCATTTCTGAAAAGTTTGTTTTGTTTTTCCAATGAACAAGTCTGCACATGTCTCACTGCATCACACTGCATATACCACATTGCTCTGTTTGTATCTGAATGTTTTGTCTTTTGTTTTGATACAGATAAACACCCTAGTGGTCTCAACAACACTCAGAGAGCTAAAAACCAACCCTCAGAGTGCTAATGACCAGATGACCGCAAAGAAGACAAATCCTTCCATTCCTCAACTAAAGAATGTTCTTGGATGAGAAGTGATGCATTTTCAAAGAAAAGTCCAGTTGCCTTTGGAAAAATTACCTTTGGGACCATGACCTAGATGACTGAAAATCTCCACAAACATTTTTATTGCATTTGTATAGCTACCCATCTCATGGAAAGCAACTCTGGGTGGCCACAACAATCTATTAAAAGAGTAAAAATATAAAACATTCATTACCTTAAACAATTATAATTATTAAAAAGCATTAAAAATATAAAAGCAAAAGTAAAACCAAAAAGAAAATAAGTGGAGGAATCTTAATAATATGGGAGCCATCTTATCATTTTACCTGTCCCCTGGGGTCCCAGGGCTGCTGACAAAAATAAGCATTAAGGGATTTCAAAAGATCAGGAATGGTGAAGCTGATATCATCTCTGGGAGAGGATATTTCACAATGGGGGCACCATGTCAGAAATGGCCTACCACTTAAGGCTCACTATCCAATTAAAAAAAATCCTACTGATTGTGTTTAATTTCTGAGAGGGTCTATGACATACTCTCAAATTTCAACTATCTAGATGGAGAATCCTGCCTACAGCATTCAGACATTCCCCTTTAAAAGGGTCAAGGGGGCTTTAAAAAATATGTAATGCTCATGTATTTCCCTGCCTAAACATCTCAAATTATATAAGACTTGCATGTTTGCATAATGACAACGTTACCTAATTTGGTAATGAAACATCTGGAAGAAAAAGCACCAAACTCAAGAGAGTACCAAGGAGCCCACAGTTCAACCCGAAGCTACAAATATTCTATTCTGTCCAAACGCATAATATGCAAACAAAGCCTAAGTCCAGACTATTTTCCCTCTCCACTCAGCTGAGTTGAAATAAAATAGTCCTAGCGAAGGAAGGTTTATTTTAAAAAAGCAGGAAAAGAGGAAGGAAAACATTCCCATATGTTATTTTTATTTGCGTTTTCCCAGTGCTAAACTGATAATAATTCACAACTACAAAACGATTGGCTGAAAGGATACCCATTTCATGAATTATTTGCTACAGAATCCATTTCCTCATGAAATAAAAATTTTATTAGTGATCCCTGACATTTTATCACTGAAAAGAAGAACATATTTCAGTTGTTTCAGTTTATTCTTATGCTGACAATATTTTATTTCTCATTGGATACCTTGGCTTGAAATTTGGGGATCTTTCTTTCAGTTTTCTGGCTTGAATTTTTTTGTTTTTTGTTTGTCTTAAACTTAGTTCGGCATGAGGAATGCAAAAAATGTAACTCATATCCCCAAATGTTGGATCCTGGAAGAACCATACATAGAAGATGTACAGTCCAGTCTATTCTCCTTAAGCACAGCGAAGTGAGAGATTTCATTTTCCCTTGCTGAAAGCCCCAATGAAGAGCCACAACTTCACAGTTCTTTCAAACAACAGAGTGGCAGCCATTTTCTGTCCATTGACAAGATCCTTCCTATCACTACATCCTCTGCCACTTGCAACACCAAAAACAAGATGGTTTCTTCTTCTTCTTCTTCTTCTTCTTCTTCTTCTTCTTCTTCTTCTTCTTCTTCTTCTTCTTCTTCTTCTTCTTCTTCTTCTTCTTCTTCTTCTTCTTCTTCTTCTTCTTCTTCTTCTTCTTCTTCTTCTTCTTCTTCTTCTTCTTCTTCTTCTTCTTCTTCTTCTTCTTCTTCCTCTTCCTCTTCCTCTTTCTCACTTTGAAAGGAACCCATGCCTCTTCTGTTGTCTACTAATTCCACAGAAGCAGGGATTCAAATATCCAGTTCTGAAAGGAAAAATATAATGCAGATTACAACTTGATAACAGTTGTTTTACTATCTTATTCTACCAAACAGCCCAGGTAATATTTATTGTTCTGCCTCATTAGCAAAATTGTACAGGTGTCCATCTTATCAAATGGGATATGCATTTCATGACAAGACTACAGCTTAGTCTGTATCCATCCTAATTAATCAAATAAAAATGTAATTAATTGATGTCTGCAGTGGTGCATTAATTTATAAATGCCTACTTAGCACATAAATTCACAAATGTTTGTTTTGTTTGTTTAAACAAAAGAGGTGCCCAAATTCCAGTGTCTTTGAAGTTGCTCAGCCAAAATGTATTCAAAACATCAGGGGTTGGCTGCAGCTTTGCTGAAAGAGACATAACTAGCTAGAAGAACAGCTGGTTGGTTAAAAATAGGAAGATGTCTAGAAATACCTCTTGCAGAAGACAGAGAAGAAAGAAACAGGTCTGTGATGCTAACATTGAGGTGATCTATCATTCAATTGACAGATGTTATCTTTCTACCCAATATGTTTACTATAAGAATGGAAATCTTCTTAGTGGGCCCTTTTTCATTGAGATGTTTGGCCACCTAAACCTTAGTGCTGAATCAAAGCTGCTTCACTTCCATGGGTTTCTTTCTTACTTTTTGTCTTATTCCCTCCTGCAGAAATTAACTAGGTGTTTTTATTTTGCTGGTGATATGTACAACTATTGTTAAAATATTAGACTTGGAATTAAGACATACAAGTTGAAATCCAGTAATAGCAATAGCATTTACGCTATTGCCTCAACAATCTGAATCTTCATTTTACCAACCTTGGAAGGATGGAAGGCTGAGTCAACCATGAGCCTCATCAGGATTGAACTCCAGGCTGTGGGCAGAATTGGCCTGCAATACTGCACTTTAACCACTCCCCCATCATTAGCCATGAAAACCTATAGGGTGTTTTTTGGTCATTCCTTTTCACTTTAATCAATAGGGTTGCTATTACTGGAAATAAAATATTGTGAGTTCTCCATGGAATGTGCCTTGAGCTATTGATGAAACTGCGTGATAGAAATCTAATAAATCTGAACTGCAAGCCACTAAGTGCAACAATGCAATAATAATGCACACCATGTGTAAATACTTTCTTAGTTCTTAGAGGGAATTAACAGTCAACCAAAAGCTCAGGAAACCCTAGAACAATGTTTTCCTCTTGTTTGGCAAGTTTAAGATATGTGGAGTTCAACTCCAAGACGTTCCAACAAGAACTGAAGTCTACACATCTTAAACTTGCCAAATTTGAAAAGCATTGCTCTAAACCAGTGGTCGCCAACTGGTGGGCCGCGGCCCACTGGTGGGCTGTGATAAAATTTTGGTGGGCCGCAGAGAAATCTCACCCCCAGAGCACCCCCTGCAAAGCAAGTAATCCAGGCTGCTCAGAAACACAAGGCTGCTCAGCCCACATGGCCCACGAGAAGCCTCCCCACCCACTCTCCTTACCCGGCAAACCTGTCTGCTAAATTGCTATTTTTCCTTTTTCTGACTGATCATCTGTTCTGCTGCACCAGGAGATTTGATTAGCTAGGAAGCAGGAAATGGTTGGATTTCTTGCTTTCTAGCTAAGCACAGCTGAACCTCCCTTAGGACTGAAGGATTGTTTGCAAGCAAATTCAGTACAGACTCACGGCAAGCAAATTTGAGAGACTGAGCTAACCGATGGCAGATAGATAGATCACTGAATGATTCTGTGAGCAACTCAATCTGCCTGCCTGCTTTGCCTGATTTTGGGTAAAAGTTGCTCTTTTTTAAAATAAAAAATTCAATATTTACATTCATGGTGTGTTGTAAGTTAATTTTGTGAGTTTGCTTGCTAGAAATTTTATGATTGAGCTAGCCAATGGCAGATAGATAGATTTCTGAATGAATCTGTGATTCTGTGAGTAACTCAATCTGCCTGCCTGCTTTGCCAGATTTTGGGTAAAAGTTGCTCTTTTTTAATAAAAAAAATTCAATATTTATATAAATATTTATAATATTTACATACAAGCCATGCCCAGCCAGTCACATGACCACCAAGCCACACCCACAAATTAGGCCGCGCTCACAGAACCAGTTAGTGGTCCCTGGGATCTAAAATTATGAGTTTGGTGGTCCCTGAGGTCCAAAAGGTTGGTGACCCCTGCTCTAAACCAGGGGTCTCCAACCTTGGCAACTTAGGCAAGCATCTCAAAGTTACCAATTGCAAAACCAGGTTAAAGCAACAAATTTGGCAAGATGAGTTATAAATCCAACAATGGATACATAAAAATAGATATTTATGTAATTCCCATTATGGATAAACTCTGTGTTTATGGTGATACACTTTTCAATCTATGCATATGACACTATGTGTTTGCAGTTACAACTATTGTACGTGATTTAGAAGGCAAGTACAAGTGATTGTGACTTGAACATTGTTGTAAAAAGGTTATATAACAGAAGCTTAAATATGGTAGATAATTGAAAACCCCTAAAGTTTATAGCAAATGCAACAGAAAAAAAAAGTAGCTTAAAAGGTGAAATGAAATTATTAGAGCACCGGTCCTCAACCTTTGAGGCTTGGTGGCCCAACTAGCCAATGGGAGAAGAAAGCCAGGCTGCGTGAGTAGCAGGCCAGCATGCATGTGTGCATGTGCAACTCAGCTTGTGTGAGTAGTGGGCCGGTATGTACACGCATACGTGTGTAGCTTAAATTGCATAAATTGAGAAGTGCATGGATGTGCATTCATGCCACTCCGCTGTTCGCATGAGTTGAGCTGTGCACACATGTGTGCATGCCAGTCCATTGCTCATGCAGCCCAGTTAATAAGCCACAGCCTGGTAGTGGGACAGGGCCTAGAGATTGGGAGCCCCTGTATTCGAGAACAGTCTGAGATGCTATAACTGTTGCATGGAAAACTTGACATAATTTGTTCAACATATGTGTGTGTGTGTGTGTGTGTGTGAGAGAGAGAGAGAGAGAGAGAGAGAGAGAGCATTTGTTTCATCCAAATTTTAATAAGGTTTTTATTTAGATAATAGCAATAGCACTTAGACTTATATACCACTTTATAGTGCTTTATAGCCCTCTCTAAGTGGTTTACAGAATCAGCATATTGGCCCCAATAATCTGGGTCCTCATTTTACCCACCTCGAAAGGATGGAAGGCTGAGTCAACCTTGAGCCTGGTGGGATTTGAACTACCAAACTGTAGGCAGCTGGCTGCAGAAGTAGCTTGCAATACTGCACTCTAACCACTTCGCCACAGGCTCTTATGAACATAATACTATGTTCATAGATTTAGAAATTCTATTTCTTTAGAAAAAGAAAGAAACAAAGATCTACTGCTGAATACTGCATGTATTAACACTGGATGATTTTGGCAGATTGTTCTCTGGAGAAAGGAACAAACCATTTCTGCCTGAAATGGGCCTAAGAGCTTTAGAGACAAAATTCAGTAATTTATAGATTAAATCTTCTGAGTATATCCAAATAATTGAAAGAGAAAGAAAAGTAGCTGTGCATGTTTGGTTCAGACACGTTTTATATGAAAGTTCACAGTGTGTGATATTGCCAGTTAGGTAAAGTTCATGGACTTTTGCCCGTAGAAAAGAAATTGTGCAAGTTATTGCATAAATGGAGCAACCACATTAGATTTAAAGTCCCTTGTCTTGTAAAGTTTCTAAGCAAATTCTGACTTACAGTATCACAAATTATAAAGGTTAATTTTGTTACATCTTGCATAAGTTTCCTACAGAGAGAAAGGATGTTTTCCCCCCTTAACCCTAGGAAGACTTTTGATCCCCAAAATGTTTTCTACTGGCTAAATAAGGGGAAAGGCAAGGTTTGCAGTTTTCAATTTTCCAGCGATTCTTAGAAACTAGTTGTAAGAGTGGGAGTGGTAGAGCTGAGGTCTGCAGAGGGAAGGAGAATTAGAAAAAGAAAAAGAAAAGAAAGAGAAATTGGATTTTGCAACCCTGATTGCCAATGGGGAATTTTGCTTGGACAGTTTTTAACTGTGGAAACAAAACATTGTCTCTAACTCATTGTGTTTTGCCCTGTTTCATTATAAAGTTTTAGAGTTCATCTGTCAGCTTCTAATTTGAGAAAAACAGTTCATATATGAGTAAATAATAGTTAAACAATGTTGTATGTTTGAGAGATGCTTTTAAGAAAAGATTAGTGAAATGTACAATTCACCTAGATGTTGTCATCTGATATGTCTCTTTTTCTAATGACATGCCACCAAAAAACAAAACAAAAAACTTCACAGTATCTGCCAGAAAGACTACATTTATTTTTATAAATTGGGACTAATAAATACTTAGACAATCTGAGTTACTGTAACTTGCTAATCTCTTCATTTGAAATCCTGATAAAGTTCATTCATCAGAGTTTTAGGGATATTCCCAAGCTTCAAGGAGATATGAAATAATACTCATGCTATGCAAGAAAGTGTTAGAACTTTCTGGATCCAAGCTAACTTTTGGAAGTCTGGGAAGGGGATGCCATTGCCTCCTACTATTTAAGGGGCACATTCTAGGTGTAATAGTTTCTTTGGTAGGAGCTACTAATTATTTTGTTGTTAGAAATTGCTCTATAAAAGGCATCCGAGAGCAATTCATAGCTGTTTCCTTTTATCTGCCTTACCAATTGATGTCTATACAGAGCAAGTGAGGCTCCCTAAACACATCAGTCTGCCTCAAACACACAAGATTAAGTAGCAAGTGACATTCAGGACCAACCAGCCCACCCAGGAGAAGAGAAACCAGCGGAAAAGCTGTCAGATTCCCCCTTTTCTCCATTAATCTTGAAGCTTTTCAGTGCTGCCGGGTTGCATCTCCGTCAAACAGGCTAGAAAGAGTGTCGGGGTATTTTCTTTCTGCTCACTCTCTCTTCTTATCATACTCTTCCAGTAACCCCTTTTATGCTGGCCTTTGTTGTTAGAGAGCTCCCAGGCTTCCAAATTGCCTTTATTAATGAAGGACAGATTGTAATCAACGTGGACATCAAGACTGCAGAAAGTCAGTTCAGAAGAGATTCTAGGAGGTTGTTTCTTTCTTACATACCTATGTAGATGTGAAACAAAATGTGAGTCTCTACATATCAAGTTTTTCAGATTGTTTAATTTTCATTTCTGGTTGTATAATCCTATTCATCTATTCCCCACCCGCCCAAGTCTTGTTATGATTAAAACCTCAGTTGCATGGTTTGTTTCTTAACAGGAAAGAGAAAATAAAGATTGCTGTTCATTTAAAGAATGGTTTAAATAATAATTTCCCCCTTTTTAAAACAAGGAAATATTCATTTGCGTTAATATTTTAATCTTTTGAAAGGAGGCGGTTTGTATTGCAAACTAATGATAGTTAAGGGAATATTACAGATATGTGGAAATAGGAGTTATAGATGTTGTTTATGGAAACTGAGATTTCAGTAAGATAAACACCTCCCTTCATGATCCCATTACAAGTACAAACTGTCCCTAATTGGCTCTCATTAGATTTTATGTTCCACAGGCAATGAATGATGTGTGACTGAGGAGGCTGACATTATGTTGCACAGAAAGGGAAAGGACTGCTGTGTATTCGACATGCATGGAAGGCAGCCTGTCACTGTGGTTATTTTACCCAGCAATAAAGAACAAAACATCAGGTTAATAGTTCAGATCAAAGAGTCTAACCCTACCCTTAATCCTAACCTAGTACAGAATTCCTAAAAAATCCCAAGTTAAACAAATCCTCATATTCATAGACATCTTCAATGATTTCATTAGGCAAAGAAGCTGATATGGAAAACAATAAGATTAGTTTCTAAGAAAGACAGCTGGTTATTACACTCAAGGGATGGGATTAATGCCTTTCTGTTCAGGACCATTTCTGATTGCTACTATTGCATATAAGATAGTGAACATCAAACATAAAAATTTCAAACCCAGGCAGAATTTTATAAGTACAGGCAAAGAAAATACATGACTGCAAAAACAATTGACCTGGAAGCTGTGGGTCCTATAGAGTTCAACAATATATAGAGGCATGACAATATTCTGAACTGGAAATATAACAGATGTTTGAAAAGCTAGAGCACTGTTTCTCAGTCTTGGCAACTTTAAGATATATTGATTTTGACTCCCAGAATTCTTCAGTCAGTCTGGGGAATTTGGCAAGTATCTTAAAGTTGCCAAGATTGAGAAAATCTGAGTTAGAAAACAAAGCACTGTTCTTCTGCAAGAGCCACCAGCTCAACTTAAATTGACAGAATCATATGAAGGTACACAAATGATGGGGTTAGGTGACAATCTGACATCTCAGCCACAATAAGAAATGCTGTAAGAACCTGGGTGGAAATGGTCCTAATAACATCAAAAAGCATTCTAGATCAGGAGCCCCCAACCTGTGGGCTATGGCCCACTACCAGGCCATGGCCTGTTGACCATCAGGCCCATAAGTAGTTGGTAAGTGCACACTAGCATTGCCATAAGCGCTGTGTGGCCATTACCTTTGCTGTGAGTGCCGCATGACCGCTACCATCACCATGAGCATCATACATGCACTCATGGTCCAGTTTGCGTGCACCATGTGTGCCTAAAGGTACCTGGCCCCCCTCCAGGCTACCATCCCAGAAAGGTTGGGGAACTCTGTTCTAGATAGCGATGTTTAATACCAATTAATTTCCTAGATTTTAAACTTGATTTGAAACCTCTGTATATTGAAAGCTCTTTATATATTGAGAGCCAGTTTGGTGTAGTAGTTAAGTTGCCAGGCTGGAAAGTTGGACACTGTGAGTTCTAGTCCCATCTTAGTCAAACTCTCTCAGCCCAATTCACGTCACAAGGTTGTTTTTATGGGAAAATAGGAAGGAAAAGCTGCATTGGATATGTTCACCACCCTGAGTTATTTGTTAAAAAATAATAAAGGCAGGATATAAACAAACAAATCAATATTAACAGTTCCTTAGATACAAAAACTGAAAGCAAACATAGATTGCACTAGGAAATGTGCTACAACTCATGGACCATGGCTTGTTGCCAAGGCTTTCTGTATTCAATGGAACTCAAGGTATCTAGACAGTCCTGAAGCACTGTCTGGTAAATAGAATTCCAGGTACCATGGCTGAAATTTTATGTCAACACTTACCTGAAGTTACTCAATGCCAATCTTGATATCGCAAGAAGTAAACTTTCATTAACTTCATAGCTCACAAGAATCATCTTGTTTGAACCTCTTACAAGTTGAACAGAAGACAGTGGTTCAAGCCTGCCAATTTTCCAATTTTCTGCTCAGGCACCCACATTCCACAGCGCCTGCTTCTAGTGTTCATTTGCCCATGCTCCATAGCGCCGGTCCATGTCACCCACCCACCCTGCAGCTCTTACCCACAGCTCTTACCCAGTGGCCTACTTGCCTTAATTTCCTGCTTCTCCCCATTTTGTGGTCATGTGAAGTCCTTGGTTAGTTATCTGTGCCATTTTAAGTTTACAACAGAAACCAGGATTGGTGTCACTAAATGATATGGTCACATAATATCATGCTTTATGACTTCATCAAGTAAGAATAATTTTGGTCCCAAGGACTACCTGAAAAGCAACTGCTGAAACATAGAATGAATGGGGTGCTTTTTTCAGAGCATTGAAATGGTTGGCAGGGAAAGGTTGGTTTGCATCCATTTTTAATAAGCATTCACAAAATGCTTATGAAAATGAAATGCCTATGTGAAATCTACTCTGTGTGAAAGAGAATTACTAGAGTACATGACTGCATTTCATGAGTAACTGTTTTTAGTACCACGTATCTGTCAATCTGTGAATTTCATGGTTTCATAATTTAGAAAAATTGGAGGTGATAGAGATTGAAGAACAGACAATCCACAAAGTTAGTGATTACATTATTACTTTCAAGTCCATGACCTGATGGGTTGGGTGAGCGAAAGTAATATTCATTTCTGATAATGAATTATAATTTGGAATTGAAAATTGGAATAGCTTGACATGTTAATACCTTAGTCCAGGGTGTCAAACTGGATTTTTTTGAGGGCTGGATCAGCATTATAGTTCTCCTCTGCGGGCCAGCAGGAGATGGGGAGCAGAGGGGAGATGAGATGATGCCTCCTGCAGCATCCTGCCAGCCAAAATGGGTCACAGGGGGCCGCATGCACCCCCCCCATCAGTTTTTGGCTTGAACGGCTTTTTGCAGCAGTTTGCTGGCCAAAACAAGCCATGTGGGGCCTCACGGGGCCTCCATACAGCCCATTTTTGGCTGGCAGAGTACTTCTGGAAGCTGGGGAGGCCAAAAACAGGCTGCGTAGAGGCCTTGCGAGGCCTCCGTGTGGCCTGTTTTGGCCGCAGAGGCACTGCAGACCAGTTCTTTGATTCTTCCAGACCAGCCTCAAGGGCCAGATTTAAATACCCAGCGGGCCAGATCCGACTTGTGGGCCTTGAGTTTGACACCCTGCCTTAGTTGATGTTTTCTGACATCATGTCAGACATTTGAATGTGTGCGTTCTTTCAAATCACATGATGTTTCCACGTTCCATTCACACTGAGGGTTAACTGTAAAGACAACATTTTGCAACAATCATTTTGTCCCCTGAGCTCTTTTGGTTGCTGCTTTTTAACGCAACAGAACAAGGCTCAACAAAGGGAGTTTTGTAGCTTGCATACCCTCCTCATTTTATTATGGCCTTTGTTTCAGATGTGAAGATTCAAATTGCCTACAGGCCTTACAAGAGTACATGTGTGGAGCAGAACAGCAAGTTTATTCATCTTGAAGGGAATGTTTAACAATGGTGGGAGACTTCATTACCAAATAAAACAGATCTGCAAGAATCCTCCACCTTCATTAATTTTAATGTATTTTATTTCATTCAAATAATTTGTGATCCTGCCAAATGCATTTGAATGATTGCTCAATCCACAATTATAATGCATTTTAGAAAATTCTGAAGTAGTACTTCTATTTTTCTGGAAAGGAAGTGTAGCTTGTTTTATATATGTTTCTTAGTTCCAGTTGCACCTTCAAACACTATAAAAAAACAGGAATAATCCCAATACGGGAATGTCTGCATTGGGGGTGGGGGGTGGATGAGGGTGGGAAGAAGTAAAACAAAAACAAAATGGCACCACGACCACATGATCAAAGCTCCACCTCTGTTTTGCAAGTTTTCAGAAATATATTGGATAAGGCCAATAAAGAATCAAGAGAGTTTTGTGTAGGCAAACAGCTGATAGTTTCTCCATTGTCAATGGAAGGACCCATCTGCTAACCAGGCCCCTAGATGGTCATTTGAGAAAGAAATTTCCTCTCTATTCTACACATTTAAAGATGGTTCAACAGGATGAATGAACAGTTTCTGGGCAGTGAGAGATTCAAAAATATAGAAATCCTTTTTGGTACCACATGATGAGTGATAGCATATTTGCAGCTATTTTTGGTAGCCCGTGTGATGTATTAAGTGCATCCTCCTATCCCTTTACATTGACTGGTACTGTTCTTTATCCTTGATTTCCTGAACATGGGGTCTTCTAGATGGTTGGACTAGTTTCAGGAATCCTCCAGCAATATTGCTATCAAGCCAGAAATGCTTATTTTTTTTAAAAAAGCTGTTGCTATGCTTGTCTTGTGTAACCCTTATGCGGTTAGCTTTTTAACAGCACAAAGCCTAAGTAAGATATGATTTTGTGCCTATAATCCGTCAAATATATCTAAATTGTATGGTTCATGTATATAGCTTGAATATATATATCTTATAAGAAAAATCCATTATAATGTGAGTTTTCCGATTTTACACATAGAGGCCTTGCATATCAAGGGGCCTCTTTGTTGACAAAAACTGGATATTATGGAACAAAGAGATGACTGCCCAATATCTTTGGCTTGTGTATATATTTATATAAAATAAAGCCTTGAAGGTTTAGTTAAATATCAGTTCCACTTTTAGGCAATCCTTGGAAATGGGTGATTCAACCAACACCCCCCCACACACACACACAAAATTGAAAATTTCAAAATCTGTTGTCTGATTTACAATGAGTTTTCCACAAATGAAACTTGGCTGAAATCAAGGGTGGGATTCAACCGGTGTTATTCTGGTTCGGTGACTAAGTTTTGTGTGCGCATGCAAAAAACCTTAAGCTGTACCACCTGGACAGCTGAAAAGTGCTGCGCACAGGTGCGCAGTGTTTGAAAAGCCACTTTTTTCCCTGCTTTTTCAACCTCAGCTGTGCTGCGCAAAGCAGCTGAGATTGAAAAAGCAGGAAATAAAGGACAGGTAAGAGCCCAGGCGGGCAGATGGACCAAACAGCAGCAAACACAGAACCGGTTCAGTGTCTGCTGCTCTTCAGAGCTACCAGTTCTATAAAGCCAGGAAGAACCGGTAGCATCCCACCCCTGGCTGCAATGACAAAAATAATGTATCCATATTAAAGTTGCAGGTTTTGTTTTAGATTTTAGATTTCTATGAATTGTATGTCTGGAAATAGATTCATATTACCATGCTGAGATCATATTTTAGGTAATTCTTAGAGGCTTGGCCATAATCGTTAAGGAGCTCTGTAAAAGGGTCCTGTTCATGATTTTTGTGTCAAAATCTATATTACAAGGAAGAAGAAGTGCAAATTCTGAAATAATTTCTTTCTTGAAATTCCTCATATGTGCTGGATGGTGGGAGTAACTTTTAAAGGAAGTGTCGCTAGCAAATGAAGGGTAAGAAGCCACTATTCTTCCTTGTAGTCAGCTGTTAAACTGATAGTTCAATGGAGCCCCCTCTTGCTGAGTGAGACCCTATTTGCATACATAAGGCTTCTTCAAGCTGGCAAAGCAGGGACAATTCGTTTGTGTTTCCTTTGTTTGTACAGTTGCAAATGATAGATATTCCTGCCACCTATGGCCTGGGCTTCTGACAGATTGCTTCCCTTTCTCTTTCATCCATTGGGTTGGTAATTACACACAAATAATGGTCAGATTAGCAAGCTGTATTGAAATGCTTGGCACCATCTTTCAGCTGGATGGAATGTAAACAATGCTGGCATAAGTCTCACCAGGAGAACGTCTCGTTCTCAGAAGATGGGGCGGAGAAGGGGGAAGAAGCCAGAACTGCTGTTACCTTGACCATTTGCTGCAATCTGTGTTTCCCTGGAAACTTACAAGGATTCAAAGAAATATCTTCAAGGCTTTTCCTTGGTTCATGAGACTGCTTGGCTCAAGTAAAAATAGATGTTTATTTTTGTGTGATATAGCAAATATCTATCACTACCTTGCCCAGTTACTGAAATTTGTGTTTCCCTAGACATTTACAAGAATTCAAAGAAATATCATCAAGGCTTTTCCTTGGTTAGTAAAGCTGCTTGGCTCAGGAGCACAGATATACACATATTTTTGTGCGATATAGCAAGCATATCACTAAGTTCAGAGGTGATATTCAGCAGGTTCTGACCATTCTGGAGAACCGGTAGTGGAAATTTTGAGTAGTTCAGAGAACTTGTAAATACCACCTCTGACTGACCCCACCCCCATCTATTCTCTGCCTCCCGAGTCCCATCTGATCAGCTGGGTCTTCTTTTGTTGCCCTGCACAGGAGAAAGGAGCTGGAAAGCAGGTTAGTGGAGTGGGGAAGGAGTGGGGATTTTACAGTATCCTTCCCCTGTCATTCCCACCAAGCCATGCCCACAGAAATGGTAGTAAATTTTTTTGAATCCCACCATTGAATAAGACTGGAAGATTGAAATGTAAAAGGATGCCACTTAGTGAAACTGGTTGAGATTAGAGCATAAAGATTTAAACTCTTCTGGATTGGGACATGGCCCATCAGAGATTAGCTTTTTCTTCTCACCAGAACTGCCAGCAGAATATAAATAACCCTTTTGCACAATTTTCTCCAGCATCTGATAATTGAAGGCACATTGCACAAAAACTGAAGGTAAAGCTGGCTTTTCATGAACCTATCCTCTCTTTTTAAAGCCATCAGGTTAATGGCCACCATCATGTCTTCTGGTAATGAATTTCACAGGTTAACATGCAATGTGGGAAGATCTGCCACTTTCCATCTGTTTTAAATTTTCTTCCAGTCAACTTCACTGGGTGGCCTCAACCCAAATGTTTTGAGAGAGAGAAAGAAAAACTTGTGTACTTTTTTCATGGCACGTCTCACCTCATTCACCATTTCCCAAGAAAAAGTTAATACTAGTGGGATGAAAATATCACCTTAAGTCCATTTATTTATTCCAGGAAAATATCTGATACAAGCAAGCCATGTCTGAACTCCAAAGAAACCAGACTAAAAAGTTGAATTGTAGATTTGTAACCAAAATGAAACTCTGCCTTAACAGGAATGGTGAATTACCTCCATTCTTGCATTTTTTTGCTACTATTTAGAGGTATAGCATCTTTTTACTTCCCACATGATTGTATTGCTTTTTATCAAATGATACCCATACTTTATCATGTGAAGTAATTAAAATGGCAAAAAAGTTACTCTTTCTATAGCAAGCAAATATAGTCTCAGGAAAATGTTGAATTGCTACCCATAGCAGTCATACTACCCCAACATACACAGTGGAAATAGATTTTGATTGTTCAGGTAGCTGCCTGTCACATTTCCACATTGCAAATATATACCCTCTCTCTATAATACACACACACATACACACAAACACGCGAACGCGCTCAGGGGTGGGATGCTGCTGGTATAACAACTGGTTTGGTGATCGCGCTACTGATGCGCACTGCGTGCCTGCAAACAACCTGCAAAAATCCTTACATGCTGTGTTACTTCAAGGGAATAACACAGCTGAGGAGCGGAACTCTGTTCTTCTGCACTGATCAGCTGAGACAATAAAGGTCAGTACAGCACAGGGGTGTGTGGGCGGGCCCACATGATCATCAGAGCGAACTGGTTTGCTCCCAGCTGATCTTTGGAGCTAGGGGTTCGCTTGAACCGGTCTGGACTGGCAGAATCCCACCCCTGCACACATTTCAATCTTTATATTTTCATGAATTATAACATTTCTTTAAAACAATTTGGAAGTGATCCACAATTGTCTTTGGGGATTTTAAAAACAAATCTAGTCTAAGTACCTGTCTATGTCAATGTGTGCCATTCCACTCTAATACTAACTAGGTCTGAATCTGCTCGGCTGTTGAACATCAGCGAAGGCCATCTAGGTGCTGCCACCTAGCTGGACTTGGACAGATGCCCGTTTGCTTATAAACTATTCCCCACAATATTTAAGAACAACAAATGCAATGAAATTTCAGTTCTGCAATTGCAAAAGAACAGTAAAAGATAATTCAACAGTTACTTCTGCATATGTAGTATTAATCATGCTTACCTGATGGGCAGCACCCCCAGAAGTCTCCTATTCCCATTCCCATTCTTAATTTTATTTAATCCCAAATAGTAATAATAATAATTCAAAAATGTGCCTTTGATGACAGCTCCATGGCAATGAATGGCCTTCCATGGCACTTCAGAAGAACAGAGGCCCAAACTTTGGATCCTTAGGAAACAGACACATTCCAGGTGAATTCAACCAAAGTTTTTCAAACTCTGCTCTAGAATGGAATGCGAGTGGAACTCTAGCATTCCATGGAAACTTGATGGGGTTTGGTGAATAATTAAAAGAGTTCACTTGAATCCAACCATTTTCTATCACTAGACTTTGTCTCTTGATCAGATCTTTTAGGAACTGTTTTGAAAACAGTTTTTTTATCTAGAAAAGATTGGAAAGCCCTTTTTGTAGACTACAATTCCTAGATTGGTTAATTGCTCACATTGACTGAACTTTTAACAGCCAGAAATCACTAGGGGGAGGAAGCCTGTAGATTCATTGAGGCTATTTTAAGAACATTAAATTCATTTTTCACCAGCAAAAGAGACATAAGATAAATTACAAGTGTGTTTGTTACTTCATCACTATTATTATGTGTGGCCAATGTCCTAAATGAGTTATCTTTTCAATTTCTTACAGATTAACAAGTTACACGTGCCTTTTAAGAATTCAAAATAATAGCTGATCATAAGAGCTCTGCTGAATCTGAGTTGTAAGCTTGCATCAGATTCTGAGTAATGGCCAACCAGAAGCCCGAAAAGCCTTCATCAGGGATCAGCTATGGTGTTTGTTTCTCTCCCTGTTGCTCCTTAGCAGATGTTCTGCAACAGAATGGTAACTTTGGGCCTGGAGCTTGCATATCTTTATTGTGGCTAGCCTCTGTTGATGGATTTATCCTTCATAAATTTGAGTAATCCCTCTAAATCTATCAAAATTGGTAACCATTACCACATCTTCTGATTGCAAATGTTGAAGTTTAGTATTACAGCCTGACCGCAAAATGATTTAAAGTTTTGCCTCAAAAGGGAAGAAAGCTTTTTCCTCATTCTAAATATTGAAGTGGTTGTGTTCTTTCTTCTTGCCTCACATAACAATTCCAGTAGCCCCCTCCAAAAGGCTTTTGTGTCTGCTTCCCGATGGGCAAGATGGCCCAAAGCATCCCAGCCATGGGAATTGCAGCCTCCTCTCCTCTGCAAGTAGAATTTCTTGCCTTCCTGGCATGAAACTTCCTGTTGAGTTGCCCTTAAGATGTACTATCCAGTGGTGGATTTCAAATTTTGTTACCACTGGTTCTGTGGGCGTGGCTTGGTGGGCATGTTTTGCACACACACAAGTGCTTTGCGCATGCACAGAGGGTTGCCTACTAACCTTCTCCAGCAATCCTGTGCCTTCAACAGCTGACACACAGCAATCTGCTGTGCCGTGCGAAGCAGCTGAGGTTGAAAAGCAGAAAATAAAGATCAGTATAGAGCTGATGCAAGTGGGAGGCCCAACAGCTGATTGTCAGAGTGAACCGATTTGCTCGCAGATGATCGTCGGAGCTACTGGTTCGGCCGAACTAGTAGAATACCACCACTGGTACTATTGCCTTAGAAATTGGATCTAAAACTCAGAAACTGTCTAGAATTTAAGGGTATATGATGCTGTGCAGTTTGTAGAAAAAGATCTAAAGAATTCTGTCAACCCTGAAGCGATCTTGGCTGAGGCCACCTTTGGAACTTCACGGTTGTCACACAGCGGCAGGGGAGAAAGGGAGGGGGGACTTTAAATAGCTCGGCTTTGTCATCAAAATAAAAAGTTTTCCTATGGGAACCAAGGTCATTCCAACAGGTGGCTGAGAAGAGAACCTTCTGGCGTTACCAGACAACCTTCTAGCAACACTATTGGACAATGTGACCTGGGGGGAAGGGGGAAAGTTCACTTTTTAATTAGGTTAAAACCGTGGGAACTTTAATAGTCGGTTTTCACCAGTTGTGCCAATATGATGTATCCAATAAATTGTTCTTTGAGGACTCTAGCTGCCTTGGAGCTCTGCTTTCAATAGGTGCATTACTTGGAACACTGACAACAGTTCCTTATTGCGGTGTGCAAAAAAGAGTGTGACTTTTCTTTTAGACTATTACTAAATATTCAAGATATTTTCTTTATAGCTATATGACCAGCATAGGAATTTTAGAATAGAAACCTGGTTGCAATAATGTATAAATTCTTATAGTGAAACATGGATTTATTCCTTGTTTTTTTTACTTCATAATGAAATAGATAATTGAAAGAAGCAGCAATGATCCACTTACACCAAGTTATATAATTTCAGTGGGCTGTATTCAGCTTTACACATAAAAATATTGTAACAGGAAATAAGGCATGTGCAATCTTAAGGGTATCAATAATGATGAAACTTTATCTAACTCTGGATTACTAAAATATTTTATTTGTAAATTTAGACATCCAGCACTTTTTTTCTTCTGGAAATAATAGAAATTTCTTCTATTTCTTCTAGGGATACCTAGAAATTATTTTTTGCAATTTTGTCAAGTGACATCTACAGATGAACGTGCTATTTCCACAACATTCCTCTTTCTTCTCTAAAGCTGCAACCTTACAAATTATTGGACATACATATCACAAGGGCATAAAATATTTTTGGATCTAACCTCTTAAGCTTCCTCATCCCCAGCTAATGCTTCTCCAACATTTACAAGCCAGAAATACTTTGGATGAGTTTGGATCAATACTAGGATCCAAATTCCTCCTATACTTGCAATATGCCCTAGAACAGTGTTTTTCAAGCTTGGAAATTTATAAAGTTATTTGAAGGATAATATCAGTTTGTAAACTATGTTTGTTCACTGGCATTTCTACCAGCTCCTGGGAGGATGATAGCTAAATAACATGATCTGTGGAAGAAAGATCAGTTGAGGGAAAGTGCTGCTCTCTTCACTTGTTGTACTGTTGAGTTTGATATTTATCAAGGATAACATTGTGCTTCTACACAATTTATACATTGTGCATTAGATCTTCTGTAACATCCAAGCTTCATTCATGCAGGGAAGAGAATGAGAAATGTTATTTAATTACTTCATATTTGTCTTCTAGCTGATTTCCAGCATTTCTTAAACCTTGCAAATTGCAATCAATACATAAATTTTAATCTACCTAAATAAATATACATTATATTTTATTCCCTGCTTTCTCTAACATTAGCCTTCATTGAAAAGCTAACTAGCTTACATTGGTATTTGGCTGTAATCTAAAGATGTTTAGATTAAAAGTGCTTTTCTATATTTTATTTAGGAAAGGGTGTATAAATCTATTCAGTTTATTTTAATAAACAATGAGGTAACGTACTTCTTTAGATGAATATACTGTAGACAGATCTATGTCAGATGTGGCAGATTTTGCCTTTATTAAGTTGGACATGATTTCAGTGACAACAGAAGTCTAAATAATTTATCAAATGACTCAAAGCTTAGAAACATTTGAACCACTCATGGAAGTGGATCAACAGATGGAGCCAGATTTATTGTATTCCAAAACTAGATTCAACAGGAAATAATTTTGAAAATCCCAAGGTTAGTGATTAATAATTTTAATGATCAGAATAGTTTTATCATCCTTGGTTTCTTCTTTGCTACTTTGATTAATTTAGAGAAGTGCTTTGTTTTGTATTAAGAGACATGGTGGCACAGTGGTTAGAATGCAGTACTGCAGGCTTCTTCTGTTGTCTGCCGGCTGCCTGAAGTTTGGCAATTCGATTCTCATCAGCTCAAGATTGACTCAGCCTTCCATCCTTTTGAGGTCGGTGAAATGAGGACTCAGATTGTTGGGGGCAATAGACTGATTCTGTAAACTGCTTGGAGAGGGCTGCAAAGCCCTGTGAAGCAGTATAATGTCTAAGTGCTATTGCTATTTCAAAGTAAATAGGTTGATAATTTTTAGCTGATAGTAAATTTTGGTAGGTTGATATGCAACCAACATCTAATTTCTAATAATGCCACATAGTTCCACAAATAATTCTTATCAAGCAATTCCTATAAAGAAATTAAAGAACTTGATGTGACGGATCTAACATGTGCAAGTGATGTTGTTACGTAACACTTAGGATGTTATCTAGTTTGGGTAATGAAACATTTGCAAGAAAACAACCAAGCTCAGAGCACCAAGGATCCTTCATTTCAACTCTGAGTTACAAATATTCTCTTTTATTAGAACTTGATATTGATCTAAATTTGGATTTTTTTTCTTCCCTATTCCAATACTTTGAAGGAATTTCATTTGCAATTTCACTGAAAGAGTAGAGTTCTCTAAAATTGCCCATTAATACCTGAAATGTAATAATGCCACAAAGCTGCAAACATTTAGATGATATGATTTAAATAGCTTTCAAAATTCGGAACCTTAAAAGAAGGAAACCTGCTTTTTCTCTTAAGTTTGTCAATAGAATAGAATACTTTATTGGCCAAGTTGATTGGACACACAAGGAATTTGTCTTGATGTAAATACTCTTGGTATACATAAAAGATACAGCACACAAGGAGCGTTATGGGAATTTTTTTCATCTTGCAAATCAAGTTTAAATCTTTAACATGACAAATGTAGAAACCATACCCGGTGTGTGATTCTTTCCACTTTTGAGATTGATGTGGGTCACATGTGAGCTATTTAGGTGTCTAATGCAGGTAGTCCTCTACTTACAACAGTTCATTTAGTGACCATTCAAAGTTACAATGGCACTGGAAAAAGTGTCTTATGATTTTTCAGTTACGATTTTTGCAGTATCCAAGGTTGACTCAGCCTTCCATCCTTCCAAGGTCAGTGACATGAGTACCCAGGTTGTTGGGGGCAATAGGCTGACTCTGTGAATTGCTTAGAAAGAGCTGTAAAGCACTGTGAAGCGGTATGAAAGTCTTAAGTGTTATTGCTATCCCCATAATCACATGATCAAAATTCAGATACTTGGCAATTTATGACTGTTGCTGTGTCTCAAGGTCATGTAATCAACTTTTGTAACTTTCTGACAAGTAAAGTCAACGGGGAAATCAGATTCACTTAACAACTAAGTTACTAACGTATCAACAGCAGTTATTCACTTAACTGTGGCAAGAAAGGTTGTAAAATGGGACAAAATTCACTTAACAAATGTCTCACTTAACAAGAGAAATCTGGGGCTCTATTGTGGTCATTGAGGACTACCTGTATTTGTAAATATTCAGCTGAATTCATCACACCATTAGGCTTGCAAGTAAGTTGGCTGCCTTTGTATTATGAAAGTTTTTATTACAGAGTTTATTACAGATATGATTTGATTTTAGGGATTACCTTCTTCTTGGTATTCAGTTTAACGACTAAGGCTTTGGCCCCAATTTTGAGCAGGAGCAGGAAAAGTCATAACTAATTTCCCCAAATCCCTTCTTCCAGATTTGAAGTGCCAGAAGGCTGCAGTGGCACTTATTCCTTGAGAAAGAAGCTGCTTAGTTTTACGAAAGCCATCACAGGAAAGCCATTTGTTGCAATTCTGTAAATGTCATGGTCTTGTATTTTGGTGCCTGCCTTGATGCTACACTGAGAAGCAACAGTGGAATTGGCCACTGTCTCTCTGAGAAATGCTGGAATAAAGCAGTGATATTTTTGACTTAGTTGCAGAGAACTTTCCAAAATACCCTTAGCAATTCTTGACTGGAAAATATGTTGCAATATTCACAGCAGGGTAGTAGGATGTATCCTTTCCTCTTGTACTAATGGAGCACAGAGTTTTACTTGGACCCTGATAGGTTTTCACACTTACATATGCCTTCAAATCCTCAAAAAATAAAATCTTTCATCATTTTAAAGGTAGAATGGCCAGAAGAATGTAAATTTGTGTGTGTGTATATGTGTATATGTATATATATGAATAGATATTGAATTATAAAATTATTCAAAAGCCAAGGCTTGGTCTTCAATGCTATGGCTCATTTCAAACATTCCTTTTAATGAATTCCACGTACAGCAATTTCCTAGAGGTATGAACACCCCAAATCTCCTCTCTAAATATAGGGAAGTTTGTAACAGGTTCAATTGGAGACATCAAAAACATTTTAAATAGACACCACAAGATGCATGAGTAGTTTAAAGGTCAAATTTATTAGGAGATTAAGAGATGTATTATACATGGACTATAAATACAGCACAGCTGACTTTATTCACAGTCAGATGCAGAGACAACCAATGCCAACCTATTTTGTGGACACCCTTGTTCTTTTGTTCCAAGAAAAGTTTGCGCCATAAGACTTGGATTTAGGTTTTGGAATCCTCTGCTCTTGAACATCATAGCTCCAGCCTAGGAAAAAACATGTTGAGAATTCTAAACAACACACATATAGCTGATAATATTGAGCAAGTGCAACACAAACAAAAGTTTGTGCTTTTAAGAGCTAACAGAAGAGCTAAATTCATGCTTTTAAGAGCTAACAGAAAAGAAATACCAACATATTTGATATACAATATGCAATTACTAGTTTATTCTTTTGCAAAAGGCAGTGAACAATAATCCTTTAAGACAGATATGTCTTAAATGTGACCTACACCTGTTCCCAGGTTTGTCAGATCTCAGGCACTGTATGTTCCAACTTTCACCGCTCCTGTTGATGGACCAGGACTGACAGTTGACACATGAAGGTCTGTAATCTTATGCATTCACACCTCTCTATCAGATGTCAAGCCAAGTTTTGGAAATATGCCTGGTAGCAGAGTACCCCAATGCCACAAGGAAGCAAGAAGGACAAAGAGGTGAGCTTTGGAGAATTTAGAATGTGATCCTGAATTCAGAATCAGCTGCTTCACATAACAGGAATCTTGCTAATTTTTCCATAGCTTCACATTTAAAACAAATGAAATTGCCTGATATAATAACTTTTAAAGAGTTGTTTTCCAGCTATAAACCTTACTCCGATTATATTTCTCTATCACATTCAGAAAATGGATTTGCATGATGATAACCATACAGAGACAGAAAGGAATGGGCAGTCTGAGACAGAGACATGGGATCAAGGAAGGATAAATGTGATTAATAGACTATTCACATCCCAGTAAAAGTGCAATACCGACACTCTGCATGCGCTTCTGAGAAAGCCACCTTTCTCAGAGAATGGGAATGGATGGGAATGAGAGAGGATATGGAATCAATCTTTTTTTATTTTATTCTCTTTTATATGCAAGATATAACCTATTCACAGTTTCAGACCTATATTTTTTGAGGAACAGCTAACTCCTTTCTATGAAAAACAAACAAAAATAGTCTTTAAGTCAGAAGAAAGTATTTCAAAATATATCAGCATGGCAACTGTTTAATATGATTATTAACTGTATGCATAAAATATCTCCTACTTGTATCTCTTTCAATCTTTTGGCCTATATTTATTAAAATACTGTCAACATTATGTGTTATTAGGAATAATTTAAAGAATTTTTTTCTGAAGTAAATATATATTAAACAAGAAGGCAAACCTAGGTTAGGCGCCTAGGGATAATTTCAACTTTTGACTCTAGTTCAGGAATGAAATTGAATTTAATAACTACATGTTTGCAGAGTGTTAGAAACAAGCACATAAAGAATCACAGGGTTTGGCATCATTTGATCTGCCTGAGAATCTCTGCACTCATGGGGCCTAATCATGGAATAAGTGAGACTTGTAAACCTAGATAAAGATGCCCTGGCACAGGCAGATGGTAAAACATCTCTCACTTACATTCACTGGAATTAAGCCAATGTTCTTAGTTCTCACTTTAGCAAACTGATTTTCTTGTCAAATATTTGTAGGAAATGAGATAAAGTAAAATGCAGAGATTTAGTTTAACACCAACATTTATGGGATATGAATGCTTATAAGAAGTACTCCCTAAAAGTTCTCAGTCTATTTAAGATGTCAGGCGTAACATATGCAATATGTTTTAGTTAAGAGAATTGCTAAATCAACATTTTGGGTCCTGCAAAATTGAGGCAGATGACCTCCAGTTTAGATTTTGATCCAATGGCTGATCTTCTCACTAAAAGCAACAATATTAATTACAAATATTTATTATGCACAGATCAAATTACTTATTAAGTATCTGTTTCTTGGTGCTGGTTTTAATCTCTAAAGCCAAAATGGCTTTCTACCTGCAGGACCATTTAGTACAGATGGATCCTACCACACCCAGACACACCCCTTCCCTGTGACCTCATTAGGGATACTAAGGCTCCTCCTTCCAAAGATGTTGGGACAGTAAGAAATGTGTTTCTGAATACTAGTACTATAGCATAGACATCCTGCCTATCTTGGTAAAATTGTGTCACATTTTGGTGAAGACAATGTTGGATACAAAACTCCCACGATACCAAGCACCACAGCTTGGTATCAGTAAAGGTAAAGATTTCCATTTTCCAGTTGTGTCTAATTCTAGGGGGTGCTCATCTCCATTTCTTAAGTGTTTTTCCAAAGACATTTCTATGATCATGTGGACAACATGACTATACACCAAGGGGGCATAGAACACTGTTACCTCCCACTGAAGTAATACCTATTTATCTACTCACATTTGAAAGCATTTGTATGCTTTCAAACTGCTAAGTATGCAGGAGCTGGGCAAGTAATGGGAGCTCACCCTGTCATGTGGCACTCAGGTTCAAAGCTGGGCTGTCAGCTTTCCAGATGACGAGCTCAGCATCTTTAACCGCTGAACTACCACACCCTCTTTTGGTATCAATATTCCAGGCTAAATCATATACAAGTGAAAAATCTGCCTAGGATGTTTGCAAGGTAAGACACCGATCATTCTTTGCCAAGTTAGCCAACCAGAGCAAGGATGGCTGAGAAAACGGGAGTGACACGGGTTTAGGAAGGGACACCTGAATAATTTTTACTACTGATGAGGTTCAATATTTTTTATTATTAATGATATCTAGTGTTCATCCAAATTTCAATTTCAAACAATATAAGATAACGTTAATATTTGAATATTCTATAGCAGTTCCTGTTGTGCATCACTATTTATACTAGTACTGCTACCCACTCAACAGAACACATCTGCCAAGATGAAATTTCAGTCCCATGCCACTGTCATTTTTTTCTGCTAGTAGCTCAAACTCCCCCTCTCATTCAATAAGCATGCACTCATCAATTGTACTCTGATTGCTGCTTACATACCATTTTTTTCAGCAAATGCAATAGCATCTTCTTTTGTAGAGAAAGTTAGTTGCATATTGGACAGAGGATCCGCTCTGTAAGTAATAAAACATTATGGAAATAGCAGGCTAAACATTTAAAAGTTGCACTATGATTTCAGAAAAACTATTAAGATCCATCTGTTTCTTCTAGTGCCAAAGTGGCACAGTCATGGCCCTGGTCTAAAGGAAATCCTCTTCCTATAAATTATCTTTGTATCTCTGAGAGAAAAGGCACGCAAAGTTTCAACAGAGTCACAAAGGTGCTTCTCCAAAAGACAACTGGACCAAAGGTTCAAGACTTGAAAAAGGTTCTTGGATGAGAAGCGAAACGTTTTAAAGGAAAAAAACCCAAGAAAGTCCAACTGCTTTTCGAAAAAGCACTTTTGGCACAACTATGACCTGGATGACTGAGAATCTCCATAAAAAATTTCAACAGAGATTCTTAATGGACAGACACAGTAGTAAGATGCCACGTAGGACTTTAATGAGCACTCTGAATGGAGTTGGGAAATCAATGGGCAAACCCTCTGCTTCTGAAACTGAGTGGTAAAATTCACCAGTAAATTTCTAACAACCATATTCTACACTCTTTGAAGCCTCACAATATATTGCAATAATGCTGATGGATAGTTCTTAAACATCTCAATATCTAGATCAGGTATGTCATACTCATGGCCTGTAGGCTGGATGCGTCACACACTGGCCACGCCCACCCCTGGTTTAGTGAAGGGGGAAAAGTCGCGATAAATCACATGATGACAATGTGACGCCATGAGCTTGACACCCCTGATCTAGACCATTAAGAAATAGCAAAAATGGGCAAAAGTATTTGGATCTGTAATAACAGTACTAATGCTGACATACTGGACCTTAAGGACAATCCTGTCCAGAATAAAAGAATTATCAACTCCACAAATACAAAAACCGTTAGCTCACAGCACTGTCATCTTCTTAGAGTTCAGTTTCTGTTTATCTAGCCCATTCTCTAATCAGCAGCTTCACGGCCTCACCTGACTCATAAGGCAAGGGGAAAATGTCATCATATGCTGATCACATTTAACTCCAGATCCCTGGATGACCACATCTAGTAGTTTCAGAGAGTTGCTAAAGAAAAACAACAGATGGTACAGAATAGAATGGAAGCTTGTGGGCACAATACAAGCGTGCCTCAGCCCTGGCTGGAAATCCCACAGATTTTTAAAACACAGATCTGGCTAGAACAACCACACAACCTTGCATGCATTCTTTTATCTATTTAAATTTAAATCATATTCACTATCCAAGAATTGAGACAAATTGCTAGTGCCTGCTTCTAATTCTGAAGTTTCACAACATCTTATGGTGGGTTAGAAATGCAATTTATTACACCAGAAAAAAAAGAAACAAAAATAATCTAGTTTTTCTGTGTGCATTCTGATTTTTGATTTCTAAGGAGGAGGAGGCTGAACCACAAAACGGCCAAGAATTCTTAGCCTTCTATTTTCTGAGTAAGCCAAACATCCAAACCCACAGTCCAGCCTGAAATGTTAAACATGTGCTTACTTAATTTTTCAGAATATCTCTTTCATGAATAACACCACCACAGTCACTAAAATAGAACTTCTAGTACTACCAAGGGAAGCATGATGAATTCTCAGAATTTATGAGACTAAATCTGTTACAGCAATTCTGAAATTATATAAAATGTGTCTCAAAGTTATAAAAGGCTGTGTGTAATTGCTTCCTCGCAAAAAATCCTTTCCATCTGCAACTAAATCTTCATAAAATCTGCAGTACTTTCTTCAATGATCGAGAACTAACTTTCTGACTTTAGAAAGCAAGGAAATAGGTGACAGACAAAGACAGATTGTAAACCAAAGAGTGTCTTTCACTGAGCCTTTGATATAAAATTTAATGAATTATTAAAGCACTATGGAGATACTATCACATGGTATTATACAACAAAAATGCATCCACTCTCACACTGAGGTAATTTTGAGCTAAGAATCTAGGCAGTTATAATACAAGTGGGAAACTTGTTTTTTACTGATGTCCAAAATCCCTTTCTGCTGCAACTAAGAGAAATCAAGATTGATTTTTCTTAAGGAAGACACAAATCTACCTAATAGAATAAAATAAGGTAAACCAAGAATGTTTCCAAAGAATTTGCTTCAGCCAGTATCTAAAGTGGCATAGTCCCCAAAGAAGAGGCAGCCTAATTCTAAAAGTAAGAGAATTAAATAAGTAAGTAAAGTAAAAAGTAAGTAAGGAACCCAGGCAATTACTTTAAGAACCTAGCTCAAATATTACCTAAGCTGGAAGCATCTCTAAAAATACATATCGGCTTGTCACATCTGTTTGCAACTTTTAGCAATGCTTTCACTGGAATGCATTCTCTATCTGACTGAATTGATAAGATGAGGGGTTTATCATGTTTATACAGTCTACAGATAAACCAAAAATTTGCTGGAATATAAGGATTATTTCACAGACATTGCTTAGTCAAATGCAAATCAGATCCTACAAATTACCACATAATCAGTGCTTTATCTATAATTAGTAAATTATATCTTTCATTGTAATTTATTTAATTGTTGTGAATTGCCCAGATTCTGGGCTAAGATTCATTAGGCTATAAAGATGACTGTCTGTTTTGGCCTCTCATTTCTTTAGAAGTAAAATTTAAACTAGCTTTTTTTTTCCTAGGCTAGGCAAGCATTTTCTCATAGGTGCAGAGTCTGCTTTTTCAAATCAACTGAGTGTTGATCAGTTGATTGGTTAGGAACTGACGCACCGGGCTGTGGCTGGAGCCTGATGTCATGGGCTGAGAGAGAGTGACTAACCCAAAGTTACTCAGTTGGCTTTCATGCCTAAAGCGGGACTAGAACTCACAGTCTCCTGGTTTCTAGCCTGATGCTTTAATCACTGGACAAAACTGATTCTTATGTAATGGAGCTAATAACAACAATTTGATCTTGTTTGACTCTTAGAATTTTCATGCCTATTTAATGCAACTCCACATGATCATTTCTGCATTCAACCACCAGAGACTCTGTTTTTCGAGTGTGAGAATCACTCCAATTTCACACTTAGAAGTTAATTAAAAATTCCCGAATAAAAAAATTCATCCCTGGCAAAAACATAATTTCATTAGCACTTTTAAAATCTAACCATGCTTGGTAAACGTCTGTATTAGTTGATCAAAGAATAAACTTTGAACATGCTAACTATTTTATACTTACGAAGATGCCCAACCCATCAATGGGTTTTCCCAGCGCTCCCTTGTATCCAATTCCATTTTCCATTTTTTTGTGTTATTAACACCAGCTTGCATCGCATTACGGGCTGGAACAAAAATGTAAGCTTTTCTTGTTTTAATATGCTCCTCTGGAACACCAGTTAGAGGGGTAATGTCCTATGAAAACAAGAAAGAAGAGTTAAATGAGTACATTTTTTAAAATGCCGATGATCTATACTTTGGAGAAAGTCAGTTTTCATTGAGAAAATTCATTTACTGAGAGGAATGAAATATGGAGTTTTGCATCATTCATGTATAGGTTAACAAATATTCAAGAATCTTTTATGCATCTTACATAATCTTTCTGGAATTACAAATTTTCACTAAACAGAAGATCATAGAGGGCCATATCCTATATTGGGAGCGCGCCCCCGCTGTTTGCGCGCGGTGGTGCGCTCCGACCCCCTAATCATGTCCCTTCTCCGGGTGGTCTGAGTCATCGGGCCCTGGGCCTTCGGCTGATGTTGTGTAACGCCAGGTCCGTCATTAACAAGGCCCCCCTCATCTATGATTTGATTTGTGAGGAGGGAGTGGACCTGGCGGGTGTTACCGAAACCTGGTTGGGCCAAGAGGGAGGAGTTCCCCTGATGATGTGCCCACCCAGGTTTCGGGTCTTTCATCGGCCGAGGGCTCAGGGGAGGGGGGGGGTTTGCGGTGGTTATTAAGGAAGATCTGTGTCCTAGGGAATCCACTGTTTCTCAGACGACCGGATGTGAGTCCCTTTTCATGAAGTTTGGTTCCAGGGTTCAGGTGGGCCTGTTGATCGCATACCTGGCTCCCTGCTATGTGACATTGGCCCTGCCTGAGCTCCTTGAGGTTATAGCCGGCTTGGCGGTTGGGACCCCCAGGCTTATGGTCATGGGGGATTTCAACCTGCCTTCTGCCGGCGGAGCCTCCGGGACTGCTCAGGAGTTCATGGCTTCCATGACAGCCATGGGCCTGACCCAATTAATTCGGGACCCCACTCACTTGGGGGGTCACATCCTAGATTTGGTTTTTGTCTCTGATCAGTGGCAGAATGATCTCGGTATAGGGAATGTTGTTGTAGAACCCCTGTCATGGACTGATCATTCGCTCCTTAGACTCGACTTCCATTCCGCACCCCCCCCCCGGCGCAGCGAGGCGGGGCCGAAAAAATGGTACCGCCCCAGGCGCCTGATGGACCCAGATAGGTTCCTGATGGAGCTTGGGCCGTTTCCTGAGACTCACACACACGACTCGGTTGAGGGCTTAGTGGCTACCTGGGATAGGGTGGCAGCTGAGGCCCTTGACTGGGTCGTGCCCTTGCGGCCTCTGACCCGGTGCCGATCCCAACTGGCTCCTTGGTTTTCTGAGGAGCTGAGGGAGATGAAGCTCCGGAAAAGATGCCTAGAGAGTGGTTGGAGGGCCAGCCACTCCGGATCTGACCGAAAAATATTACGATCCCATATTAGGGCATATTTAATGGCAATAAAGACGGCAAGGCAATTTTACCTCGCCGCCCTTATTGCGTCTGCGGAAAATCGCCCGGCTGCCCTGTTTAGGGTGACCCGCTCCCTTTTGGAAGTGGAGGCGCAGGAGGATCCCTTGCAGGGACGGGCCAAGGATTTTTCTAGGTTTCTGCAGGACAAAATCACTCAGATCTGGGATGAGCTAGACTCCAACTGGGCATCTCCGGGCGGGAGGGGGCGGGGGCGGATTTCGGTAAGGTCATTTGGGATGAGTTCGATCCTGTTACCCTGGAGGATGTGGACAGGATACTGGGGGGGCTTAATGCCACCACCTGTTTATTGGACCCGTGACCCTCCTGGCTGGTTTTGGCCACTCGGGAGGTGACACGAGGCTGGTTCCAAGGGATCATTAACGCTTCCTTGAGAGAGGAGCTTTTACCCGCCACCTTGAAAGAGGTGGTGGTGCGGCCTCTCCTCAAGAAACCGTCCCTGGATCCAGCATTATTGTCGAATTATCATCTGGTCTCCAACCTTCGCTTTGTGGCGAAGGTTGTTGAGAGTGTGGTGGCATGTCAGCTCCCTCAGTACCTGGATGAAACGGTATATCTAGACCCCCTCCAATTGGGTTTCAGGCCCGGGCACAGCACGGAGATGGCGTTGGTCGTGTTGGTGGACGATCTCTGGAAGGCCCGAGTCACGGGTTGTTCCTCTGTCTTGGTCCTGTTAGATCTCTCAGTGGCTTTTGATACTATCGACCACAGTATCTTATTGTGGCGGTTGGGGGGGTTGGGAGTAGGAGGCATCGTTTTATGGTGGTTCTCCTCCTTCCTCTCCGACAGCTCGCAATTTGTGTTGACAGGGGGGCAGAGGTCGACCCCGAGGCCCCTATTATGTGGGGTGCCCCAGGGGTCTGTGCTCTCGCCCCTGCTGTTCAACATTTATGTGAAGCCGCTGGGTGAGATCATCCGTGGTTTCGGGGTGGAGTTCTATCAGTACACTGATGATACTCAGCTGTACATCTCTACCCCGGGCCACCCCAATGAAGCCGTCGAAGTGATGACCCAGTGCCTGGAGGCCATGCGGAGTTGGATGGGTCTTAACAGGCTTCGTCTCAACCTGACCAAAACCGAGTGGCTGTGGTTTCTGCGCCCAGATACAGCCAACGTATTCCATCGCTGGCCGTGGGGGGAGAAATTTTGCCCCACATGGAAAGGGCTCGCAATCTGGGTGTCCTCCTGGACGTACGGCTGTCTTTAGAAGATCACATTATGGCTGTCGCCAGGGGGGCCTTTTGTCAGATTCGTCTGATTTACCAGTTGCGACCCTTTCTGGATCTGTACGCACTTCGCACGGTCACTTCTGCCCTCGTCATCTCCTGCTTGGACTATTGCAATGCTCTCTACATGGGGCTCTCCTTGAAGAGTGTCTGGAGGCTGCAGTTGGTCCAGAATGCGGCCGCTCGGGTGATCTTGGGAGCTCCTCGGAGCTCCGATGTTACACTGCTCCTGTGCATGCTGTATTGGCTTCCTGTGGCCTGTGGTAGTGATCGTCTTTGAAGCGCTCCATGGCTCGGGACCTGGGTACTTACGGGACTACCTGCTGCCACCAACAGCCTCCCGCCGCCCAGTGCGCTCCCACAGGGTTGGCCTCCTCGGGGTTCCGCTGGTTGGGCACTGCCGGTTGGCGGCCCCAAGGATGCGGGCCTTCTCTGCGGGGGCTCCCTCCCTTTGGAATGATTTGCCCCCAGAGATATGGGCCATTACCGACATTCAGACCTTCCGGCGCGCAGTAAAGACCCTGTGTTTTCAACAGGCCGGCCTGGCCCAGTAACGATTTGGGGGTTTTTAAATTTGGTATTTTAAAATTTTTTATCAGTTTTACATCTGTTAATTTTATATTCAGCCTCCAATTTAATCATTTTAAATTGTTTTTAATTGTATATACTGTTTCTGTTTTAGCTGGCTGTACACCGCTCCGAGTCCCGTTTTTGGGAGAGGGGGCGGTATAGAAATCTAATAAACATAAACATAAACATTTAAATCTCAGGCATGCTGTGGTACCTTTGCAATGTACTGCTGTAAACATTTCTTCTGTAGTGTTTGGGCTAAAACATGTAGCTCTGTGGGGCACCCCAGAAGGTTAACACCATGCATTTATCTCAATATCATGACTAAGCAGTTTTGCAATACATGTAGTCATATTACATGTAGTCCTTGTTCAGTGACTACCCCGCTATGGCTGTTCATAGTTACAATTGTGATGACTCCAAATTCTATATTTTGCCTCCAAGTTCTACACCATACTTGACTTATATTTCTAATCTACAGCTTTTGGTACCACCCAGTTGAATGAAGAATTCTGGAAAGCAAAAAAGCTTGCACATTTTTGTGCAATTTTGCTGATCGGATTGGAAGTATCAACTAACGTTTGGAGTTTAGTTTTTGTTCTTATAGGCCAACACAACTATTTCTGGTTTTAGCCAGTAATATACCGCATGAATGGAACTGTGGTGATATGATTAAAGCTCTATAAGCCAGGCATTTTGCATAGGTTTGAAGCAAGCCCTTGGTGATACAGAAGGTATTCTCTATAATTTGAATCCTAATCTTCTAACATCTGTTGACAAAAGCTCAGATTATCAAATGCTTCCTCCCAAAACGACCACATTAACCTAGCAGGGTAATTCAAAACTACCACCTACTTTAGATTTTTCCCTGCACAATGCCAATGGAAATGGCCTGGACTTCTTTCTTCTGCCTGTCTCCAAAACAAAGGCTGATCTGATCCAAGTCCAACTCTTGGCAGACAGAGGTAATCCAAACCAGTGATGACATGACTTAAATTTAAGGAGGCAAACAAATTTAAATAGCACACTGGGATTTTAAAAAATAAGCCTCCAGCTACCAACCCCAGTGTATCTGCTGTCAAAGACTTTAAAAGCTGCTCTCAGCAGACCATTCCTGGAAAAGAGGAGGCATGCCTTCCCCTCCCCCCTCCCCTTTTTGTTTCACTTTATAAAATCAACTCCGAGAGATCAGTCACAACTGCCAAGTGTGAAATGTTTGTCTTGCATTTAGAACTAAGGGGGGAGAAAATCCACAGGAAATTACAACAACGCATAAAAGCTGAGCTCAGACTACCTAACGCAAACTGTCAAAATATTTTAACAATTCAATCATAAATGTTTTCTTTGAGTCCAAATAGTGTTTATATTAAATTCCAGACTAGTCAAAATATGAAGACACACCAATTATTTAGTCAAAAAGTTGCAACACACAAAACTACACTCTCTTCCGACAGACAGGCATTTATTTGATTGCTTAAAAAGAAATATCACAAAGGTTGTTTGATTGGGCAATCAATTGTAGTACTTCACGCAATTTGTTTCCCCTATGGTATAAATAAGACAAGGCTTAACTGTTGCAGCTTGTCTGTTTATAAAAATCAACTGACAATTTATTCACATTCACACAGATACATTCTTAAAGTTAGGATTTCCGTGTCTCTGAATAAATACGTAACTGACAAGAAAGTAGTTGCTACTGATTCTAAAAGGGATGCCACAAATATACATTAAGGAAAAATGACAAAAAGTAACAAAAATAGAAGTATCTAACCTTCATACTATTTACTTTTGGAATTACGTTATGCAAAGTGTAGAAAAGTATTGAGAAATTGTAAAGAAAACAAAACCTAAACATGAGATGAGAAAAAGAAAATCGGTTAAATTTAGTTTACACCAACACCATTCACAATATTTCCCCACATTTTTCATTCTTCCAGAATGCCCTTGTACCGCTTCATTACGCTACTTTTTTAAACTTCTCATGCCCTTCTTTTGAAGAACCTCATCAACTCCATCCAATCACCACTTTCAAGTGGGAAGTGATTAAGGCATGAGTGACAGTGACCATGTCCATTTATCACTTCATATGTTGCCTTTTGCTCTTTTAAATTTACCTCATTTTTATAAGATTAATCAGCTCTATCCCATTATAACTTTGTGGTTCTTTCTGTTCTCTTCACTTGTTCACTCTGCTTCCAGGTATTTGTTTTATGATTCAGTCCTCATGCATTCTCTCTATATGACCAAACCACACAATTTATGTCTTTGAATTAGTCACTCACTTTTTCCTTCCTTCCTTCCTTCCTTCCTTCCTTCCTTCCTTCCTTCCTTCCTTCCTTCCTTCCTTCCTTCCTTCCTTCCTTCCTTCCTCCCTCCCTCCCTCCTTCCTTCCTTCCAAATTCATGTACTTTCTGTGGAAGTCAATTAAAATTGGCACCTTTTTTTGAACTATTACCATCTGGCAGACAATACAGGATAATAAAAATAAGAATAAATAGCTCAAAAACAGCTTCTATCCCAGGGCAGTAACTATTTCAAATTCTACTGTACAGTGCAATATTAATGCAATATCGGGTTTTCAATTCAGTTGTATAGAATGTGAAGGATGTGTGTTTGTGTTTATTTTTATAATTATAATGTACACTGAAGATGGTATTTAATTTCGTTATACAAGGTGCAATGACAATAAAGTAAACTAAACTAAACTACTGTTGCTAGTCTTCATTCTCCTGTCAACACAACTATCTTGATCATTCATACTTTAATTTTCATACCATACATTGCATCATATAATCAAACATTTCCTGCAAATACTTCAGATTCTAAGCCAACAATTTAGGATTCTCCACATAAAGTCACATTCGTATCCCCAACTAATGTTTGTAACATCATCACAAACTTTCTTGTTATATTTATCAATAAACAAAGTAAACAACCAAGTGGACTAATTTGCTAAGTGTTACTCTCACTAACTTATTCACAAAAATGATTTGCTTGTATTATACCGGTATTGTATTCAGCAACCAATCTTTCTTGCTATTACAGTTTCAGCATATTTTGGCCACAAGCATAATCAATGCTAAAGCCCAGTTTTAATGCATGTAACATCATGCCATTCTATACAAACTAGAATCTTTAGAAACTACTTTGCAAACTAAGGTAGTACTGTCCATATCCTACCAATCATAAAATATATAAAATATGCTTGGGATGCAATAGCCATAGATGTCTTCTTGGAAATAATGTGTGGCTGCAGCCCAGTGCATTTTTTTAAACTGCCACATGCATCTTAAAACAACGAAAAGAAGAAAAAGAAAGTTGTGGTAGAGAAGGCAGCTGCAAGATGGGGCTAGAAGCGGCTTCTCCCATTTGCCATCTGGTTAATGAGATTTTTATGAATGGCCACAGTGACAATGATTTTGCACATGTATAAGCCTCCTCATGACAGAGTTGTTAAGAATTCCCATGGTATGATTTCAGATTCCAAATGTGTTTCCCAGTCTTCAAAAGCTACTCCTGCAAAAATCTCAGATCTTTATTGATCCCAGAGATATATTTGGACAAATGGGATAAGCCATCAAGGAGCAAACACTGCAACTTCATTTTACGTATTTCTGAATTTTCTTCCTGAACCAGAGAGAGAATATTTTATAAGTAATTGTAGCTCATTTAGGATATATGAAAACTATAATTCAATGAGAATATCTCATTAAAGGAAATTAGACCCCCTACTTGAAATAAACAAGGAATGTATCAGGCTGTTTTGCCTCCATGGTCTATCCATATACTTGGGTAATAATGGGTTCGATCCACAATTTCCCTGCATTTGTGTCCAATGGATGCTATGAGGAAATAAGACCATTTTGACTAAAAATAGACACAATGAGGGAAAACAAACATTCCTTATATTTATTTATTTATTCATTCATTCATTTAATGAAATCTTTTCTGTTTTTTTCATATATCATCAGGACACATACACCCACGACACTTACAAAGAAAACACTGAAAACAAGTACAATAGGATATATGCCTTACAAAAATTGCTAGCCTTAGCAAATTATTTTTCAATCTCAGTTTTCACTCCACTAAATCAATTTGCACAATGGATGCAAATTTAAACATAGTGGACCACAATGTTAAGACACTTAGGCCTATAGGTTATGCTTTGCCAAATAGCAACCATGAAAAAGTATACACTAGAAACTGCAATTTAGCAGAAAAAAACCAAATGTGAGCCACCATTTCTTCCATGGGAAAAAAAGAACATAAAGACCTGTTTTGCAAGGCTGCAGGGACTAATCTGCTTAACTACCGTAATGTGTGTCACTCAGGAGCATTTCACGACCAAAAGCCAGACACATGAACATTAGCCTGCTGGAATAATTTTCATCTTTTAACATAATAAATAAACTTAACTTTTAAATAAATACTAATCATGCTCTTGTATTAATTGACAAATCACTAATAATAATCTTTTCTTCCCTTAGAAAGTTCTATTGATCTTGAATACCGAGAAACATGTTGAATGGACAAAATTTTTTTGTAGGAGCTGACTCATACTAGAAACTTATGTTCTAAACATAAACCTCCTCTGATTTAAGGAAGAATAGATCTGAATAAAAAGTGAAGTATTCACTTAGTAAATTCTTAAACCCTAGGAATATCATCTTACTACTCCAAGTTGCTTTTTGAAAATGTGTAACAATCTAATATAATTATTTCATTCACACAGCTTTAACTGCTGACTAAAGAAATCATCTTTTTAGTCACATTTAAAGGGGTTAAATCTCCTGCTTTTAGATGCCATTTAAAATACTTTAGGAGTTGGGAGGGAAAAATAACTAAATTCAATTTTCCAATATGTACTTTGTTCCAAATTCAAGACCTCAGCGAAAGTACCAGTGAACCAAATGGGTGCAACACTATTTTGGGGAGAAGTTGTTTAAAAATTTCTTCAGCTTCATGATTTCAAGTTCACTTTCCTTTAATTATTGGCAACACAGAATGTTTGGGAGTTCTTTGATACACACTGATATATATGTATATGTATATTTCAAGATGTTTAATGAAGAAATGGGAAAAGATCAACTGGGAAAACTATATATAAAATGAATTAGTATGGCACATAATTCTTTCTATTTTGAAGCTTACTCTTGGATTTAGTGATCTAAACGGGAAAATTTAAATATTTCGTTTTGTCTTCTTTTTTAAAGAGTTAAATATTAAATAGAATTCTTGGAGATTTAAAAACTAGTATATAGAGTTCAAGTCTTTATACCATGTACTTCCCCAAAGGAAGGGGAAACCAATGGAATTACTGACTGAAAAACAAACCAACCAACAGTGGAATAATAATGTCCATTACTATGATCTTGCTTTAGTTCTTAAGTCGCTTTGGCCAACTTATTATGGCACACAAGTTCACAAGGTGAAGTATTAAGTAACATGATAGAAGTAAAAAATAAAGCAGAATAAAATTTTGTTTCTGTCCCAAGTTATTTATGGACATTTAAGTGTCAGCAGTTTGTGTTTCAAGAGACAGAAATAATCCAAAATTTCCATCTGCACAATCCCAAAGAGACTGTATAGCATCCATGTGAGCAAGTAGCTGTTTAACATTTTCCTCCTCTCTAAATAAAGGAAGCTGGGAACAAGCGATGGGAAGTTGATGTCAAAATGCAGAAAACCTCCCAGCAAGCTCCCAGCAGCCACCCAAGATTCTGAAACTTGCTAGCTGCCCTCTTTTCAATGCCAGAATTTCACACATTTCAATGACCATTATGACTTCAAAGAATCAAATTTTCATCATTGTCCATCATCTGCCAGTTGATTTGTATAAAAAAAATTCTGCATGCACTCAAGACAAAAGGCTCCTTCCTTCCATGCCTATGTATCAAGTTTAAAAGTACTGTTTGTGACAGTTGTGTCTGTGGTAAATTGGGATAACACTGAAGAAGTGCAGCTGCTCTGCAGGACCCTCCTTTTTGGCTGCATTTCAGTTAAATCAAAATGGAATAATTAGTCCCTGCTTTTTTTAAACTGAAAAAATGCCAGTGGCCTTCATAATTACTTCCGGTTCCCTAGCCTACTTCAACTCCATAATAGATCCTTGGATTAAAAAGAAGAGGGATTAAAGACCAACAACCTCCCATATTTTTTGACAAAGGGTAGCCCAAATATACAAAAATAAAACTGAGACCACAAAGGTGATACAAGTTCACTTTGCTAGGATGGATACCTGAACAAAGTGAACATTAAACAAAATCATATAAACATTTTTATCTGTCAAGCTTCAAAAATACTAATGTGAAAATTTGGGTTGCATTAGTTTAGTTGCTTTTCCCATTACATTGCAGCCTTCTCCTACCCTTGATAGATCTCCATCATTTCCTGCTAGGATGGTCCTGTTGCACTTAAGTTTAACTATAGACCTGCTAGTTAAAAGCAGAGGAAACTGCAGGCCCTCAAGACCTGGCTACAGGCCTGGTGCTCCCAGCAAGCAGGAAACTTGCTCAGATGGCTTCATTGTTCAGGTGTTCATTTTTATCCTCCCTCTTCTAGTTTTGTTTTTATATTTGTGAACATGGATTTTTATTTCGTTGTTTTTATTTGTTGTTTTTTATGTGATTTTTTTGCACTACACAGAGTCACTTTCAGTGAGATTGATGACTGTATAAATGTAATAAATAAATCTGAAAAGATATTGAATTCAGGCAGACATGTAATTTCTCCTACAGTAAGAAGTGAAGAAAAGTTATAAAAACAGGCCTCCTATGAGAAGAGACCTAAGTAAGTTCCTTTCCATATACAACACTGTTCAGTTGTGAGTTAATTCTCATAGCCAAACAGGTGCATACAGATGCTTTAGCATCTCTGTCCTGTACTCCCTTCACTGGCACTATAACTAAACTATAAAAACACTCTTAGAACATATATCCTCTGAAGCATTTCGATACAGAACAATTTCTTCTTCACATTAATTCACTATTTGTGCATTTATCCATAAGTGCCTTAAATTCCACTAATAAATTTCATAGAATCTTAGGGAGGAAAGAAATCTTGACGGTCTTCTAATCAAGCACCTGCTCAGGGCAGGAGTCTTATACCATCACAGTCAAATAGCTGTCTAGTCTATTTTTGAAAATCTGCAGTGATGGAACACCCACAATCCCAGGAGGCAAGCTACTCCACTGAACCTTACATTTTCACTTAAAAATATACCAACTTGGATCAAACTGATTGAGAATTACAACTGTAAGAAAGTTGGTTAAAAAAAAAAACTTTCAAGGAACTGTAATGCTCCAACATATATTTCATATTGGGTTTTAAATCAGCCAGAAACTAATGGGTGAAGATATCGTAAGATTCCGACTGAAGTGGCATCCATGATACCTAAGTATCACTCATTAAATTCAGATGATCTCAATTAAAGCTTGAAGAAAGGCTAAGAAACTAAAATCCAATCTAGGCAACATGAAAAAGCTGTTTGTAGATGCCTATCCATTGAAATTGTACTCAACCTAGTTACGTTCCTATATTACAAGCATCTGTGAAGCAAAAGTGCATTTACATTTTCTCTATAGGTGACATCAGAATAAAAAAAAATCCTATCCCAAATCTTATTTTCTTTGGAACTCTTATAAAATTTGTAAGATGTTTATTTGCTGCTAAATTTTGTTGGCAAATAATGCTATTAGCATTGGACAGCAAGATGGCAGAGAGCTCTGCCTACTGCAAATAGGCCTTAACACATCAATATATTACACCAATATTTATGATATTATTAAATGTATTTATTTAGTTACTGGATACTGTGCACATAGTGTATACAGTACACATAGTCACTCATACCTTTGTGACCTCTCCTCTGGATTACTGCAACACATTCTGCCCTTGAAGATATTTGCTTCAACTGGGGCAGACTGTAGCTGCACTGGAAGTAAAATGGGATCAGATATTCAACACATCTAACACCACTGCCATGTGGACCTCATTGGCTGCCAGTGTGCATCCAGGTGCAATTCAAGGTGCTGGTTATTACATTTAAATATTTTCATGGCTTGCAGCTTACTTAAGGAACTATCTTCTCCCAGTCATTTCTAGCCATCCAATTTGGTTTGGCATGTTTCAGGTCCTATCAGCAAAGGAATGTTGGATATTGCAGATCAGGAGATATGCCTTCTTTCTCCCTCCTGTCAGAAATTAGTATGACCTAAATCCATTGGCCTTTTGGAAGCTGGGGAATTATTGGGGTTGAAACTGACACATCTTAAAATTGCCAATTTCGAAAGTCAGATGTTTAAGCATGTAATTTGTTACAGATAAAGGGATTTGAATATGAATTTATTTCTATAATTACAACAAATAGGTTCAAGACCCTGATTAGATAGTCTTCATATAAATAGGGGCAACAAAAAAGAATGCCTACTGTTGCTCACCTTTATTTATTCCTTCTATACATGTATTTGTTCAAGAAAAATAGAGAAATAGACTATGGCAGAGAAGGAACATCTCCCGATCTGCAATGTATAAAAATTGTATATTAATTTATTTGCAGATACATGTTTATAAATGTAAAAAAATGTGAAAGCTGCCAAATATGTCATTTGTTCAATTAAATAATGTCAGGTTATACGCTTAGAAGTTGATAAGCCTTCTTAATATTCTATTAATACTGGAACGTTCTCTTAATACTGGAAAATTATAAGAACAACTTCAAGAAATTACAGTACTTGCCACTATTTTGCAAAATGTTATATCAGAAGATAATTTTTTTTATTTCTGATGTTAGGGAATAAGGAATGTTATTTTTAGTCCTGTCATGATCCAATCATTCTCTAGCCTTACAGTTCTCTGTAGCTGCTTTTCACCACAGGAAGTTGGGGCCTATTAAATTGCTCCACTGTGGGAGCTAATAGATCCTGTTGATTTCTGAGGGAATTTGGGGTTATCCCTGAGGCTCTGATGTGCTGGTTTGCCTGAGGCCTCAGATATGAGGACTCCTTTTACATGTGGAACCCAAAGAGCCTTTTGGTTTTCTAAGGATTTCCGCAAGATGAAGTGGCATCAGATATGCTTCAGCACTGCTGGAGGAAAATGAATATCAAATCTGATCAAACAAAAGCAAAATTTTCTATAAAGGTTTCCTTCATGGCGATAAAAACAATAAAACGTAGTTTCCAGTCACACTACAGATAGCCAACCAGTAGCTTGCTAATGTACTGTAGATCTGATATTTCCTGAGGAGAAAGTAGGGAAAAATCTACAAGATTGCTGTAAATAATATTTTTAAAAAGCATTTATACAGCCATCAATCTTATAACCAACTCTGGACAGCTCTCAATCAATATTCCCAGCCTCTGTAAAGAAAATTTACTGAGATCTGTTTGATTTGGTTATCTTTTGGGTTTTCATCTTTGGCTCTTTTCCAATTGCTTGATCATTGCCTTTAAAAGTTGCAATTAATCAGTTCAATACAAGTTGTTCTTAACTTACGATCATAATTGAGCCCAAAAATTCTGTTGCTAAATGAGACATTTGTTAAATGAATTTTGCCCCATTTTATGACTTTTCTTACCACAGTTAAGTGAATCACTGCAATTGTTCAGTTAGTAACATGATTGTTAAATGAATCTGGCTTCCTCACTTTGCTTGTCAGAAGATTGCAAAAGGGATTACATGACTCTGGGATTCTGCAACCATCATAAATATGAGTTAGTTGTCAAGCTTCTCAATTTTGATCACATGACCCTGGGAATACTGCAACAGATGTAAGTGTGAAAAATGGTCATAAGTCACTTTTTTTCAGTACCATTGTAACTTTGGTCACTAAATGAACTATTGTAAGTTTAGGACTACCTATACAAGAGTGCAGATAGGAGGGATTCATAAAATCATCAAAGGAAGTTGAATTGAATATGCTTAGTAAAATGAACTGTCACTAGTACAAATTTAGTTTCCAATGAATCAAACCCAATTATTCCTTCGTAAAATATCTAGGTTTCAATAATTATTATAATTAAAACATCTGAATAACATATCACTATTTCTATTTAATAGGAAGACAAACTAAAAAAGCAGTAAACATGACAAATTCTGTTGAAATACTTTTAAATACATTTTGCCGGACATCCTTATCGAAAAGTTGACTGACTTGAATTTCCCTTCTCTCACCTGTGATTAGATTACAAACTTTCTGATGGACCGGCGACAAACAGTGAAAGCTGGGTCTTTCACATCCTCTTCACTGAAGCTCAGCACTGCTCTTCTCAGGGCTGTGTGTTCAGCCCCTATCTGTATTCGTTGTACACGTGACTGCATATCTTCTAATCCATCTAACGTGATAATAAAGTTTATAGATGATACTACCGTACCGGGTCTTATTACAGGAGACAAATTAGCATATAGGGAAGGAGTCCAGAAGTTATCCACATGGCACTCAGAAAACAACTTGCATCTAAACGTCAGCAAGACAAAGGACATGGTGTTAGACTTCCGGAAGCAGAGAGAGGAACCTGCCCCACTCTACATCAAGGGGGTCTTGTGGAGAGGGTCTCCTCTTTCAAATTTCTGGGAGTCCACCTTGGCCAAGATCTCACCTGGAAAAAAAATACAATCCAGGTGGTCAGGAAGGCTCTGCAAAGGCTCGATTTCTTTAGGGTCTTGCAGAAATATCAGGTGGAATAACGACTGATGACTTCCTTTTACTGGTCTACGATAGAAAGCGTACTTACATATTGTATTACAGTATGGTATGCTGATTTGACAGCTGCGGAGAAAAAGGCATTACAGAGGGTGATGAGCACAGCACAAAAATTATTGGCTGTCCCAACACCACTGGACGAAATCACCAGGACCCGTTGCCTCAGCTCAGTGAGGAAAATCCTCAGGGATGACTCACACCCTGGTCAGCATTTCTTTACTCTCCTACCATTGGGCAGGAGATATAGAAGCATAGCTAGCTGAACGAATAGGCTGAGAAACAACTTTTATCTGTGCTGTCAGATTTCTGAACGCAACATAAACACTACAATTAGGTTTAATATGATAGACTTGCAGGGTCAGCACCGAAGAGGCTCATTTCAATTTCATTGTACACATGTTGTGCATTCACAATAAATGTTTGATTTGATTTAAAAAATTTTTGTCTAACATAGAATTTTTAAAATTTCTCTTTAAAATCTCATCAAGCAAATAACCAGAAATTGATTCTGAAAATAACTCATAAGTACACCTTTTCAAACTGTGTTGATAGGCCTACAAACAAATTAGTAGATATTTACAGATTCAACAGTAAGCTAGTTTACTTGGTTTAAAATTTTTGAGACATTGCAATATATTTTATTATGCTTGATTTTGGTTAAATATGAAAATTTTTCCTAGCATATATATCAATGCAATATAAGAATCTGATTATTGCTATTGTTAGTTACTAGTTTGTTACCATAACATATTTTAAAATAAACATATTTCAATGAATGAGTGATATTTAAGTGGGAGAAATGATTCCAGATGAAAAAGTGACACGAAGAACTTTGAAATAACTTACTGTAAAGGATATGTATATCCTAATTTGTTCATAATTAATCTGCTAAATTAACATTTTTCTTAACTTTTCTGTAAATCTCATGCTTGACAAAATTGCATTGTTTAAATATTTAGAAATCACATTTGTGTTTATACAGTACACACACACACATGTTTGTACATTCTCAATTTTTATTTGTTCTTCCTACCCTTGGTTACTCTTATATATATAATGGCTTATTTTTTCTTTTAGTTTTATATTTTTTTTAAAAGATATGTTGTGTTTTTCTTTTAAAAAATCATCAGAATTCCCCCTTCCCATAACTCCTAAATAAAACATGTGTCATTATCAGGCATTGTTCTTCAAATGTAACCCTACTGTGAAAAGCTGCCGATTGCAGATAACAGAAAGAGGCCCTTTTTTGGGGATAGAGGTCTTGTGGGGAGAATGCCCTTCCTAGATAGGATCTATCTGAATTTTTTTTTTACAATCAGGTAAAAACTTCTGCTTTTTAGTATGGATTTTGAGGTCATGGCTTCTTAAAATGTTAGACTTAGTTGTGTTTAATTTTACTGCTTAAACACCTTTACAGATACTGTGTTTTATATTATAATAGAAACTTTATTGCTAACTTTTAATTGTATTAATACTTAATTTTCCACAAGTTATGGATTATCACAGAAATATTAATATAAATAGCAAAGTAAAATACAAAAAGTAAAACAGATGTCTTGCAAAATACATATTTCAAATTGAACAATATTAACAACTAAACATATGTATTCAACATTAAACATTTAAAAGCCTGCTCCAAACTGCCATCACACAGTACTGTCTGAGTTATTCTTTGATGTAAAGCAAAGAAACTCATGAATTAAAAAAGACTCCAGTCTGCCCTTCAAAGAGAAATATCCTTTGACCCAGTGCTCCAGACTAAAGCCTTGAAATATCTGCACAAGAACCTTCTATGAGAAAAATTCAGACAAAACAGACACTTGAGGGTTCTTTTTTTTTAAAAAAAGCTCAAATTTAATTTGTTCCTATACCCCAAAAGAGATAGCAGGGCCAATGTGAAATTGAACAGGCAAAATCAAACTTCTGTTCACTTTGCAAACCAAATGCAAATATAGTATGCATGAAAAATGTCAGGTAATTCAAAATAATAGTCTTATCCTCTGAAAAATCTGTCAGATTAGTTTTTGCAATGGAGAAGAAAATGTGCATTTCTTTTATCACATTTTCAATTAAAATGTATTCCTTTGAAACAATAAGACTCTTTATATATATATATTAATTTTGTTATTTGAACTTCGACAGTTACAGATATAGTCTGTCGTCTAGCAGAATACTCGCTGCCTGCAGTCATTTTGCAGAAAGCTCTGTATCACTAGCCAGTTAGCTGAGCTAGCTAACACTACCACATGTTTAATCACAGTAATTACTTACAAAAGCAAGTGGCAGCAAGCACCGGAGGCTGAATTGAGATATGTTATTCTAATTAAAGAGGGAATTAATTGACAAGTAATGAATTGCAATGAATTAGCGATCTTTTTTTTAAGTGAATATATTTATCTAGATATAAATATGCATGCATTGGCTTAAAGAATGGCTTTAATACCTGCATAATTATCATGTTTGTTTTTCTTTTCTTAATGTTGCTTTGCAGTGTTTTCTGCAATAGACAAACATTTGCAAGTTACAAGCAAGCTGTACTTACTATAAAAGAAGTGTACATTATATCAAAAGGTAGTATTCTGATAATTGTAATTGTTCTAATATCCATTTTAAGAATACGTTTGAAAATTCATGGCAGACAAAAACCATGTGAAATATTGTACTGCTTCTACTAAAAAAATGTTTGGTAAACATACCTAAATATCTGATATCTCCTAAATGATAGGTGATATAATAGAAAAGATAAAAAGAAAAACAGCTATAACTAGTCCTTGATAGTTCAGAAACTATCTGAAGTTGTGATGGCGCTGTATACTTACAACTGGTCCTCAAAGTTCCAGCTGTTGCATGTGATTGCAATTTGAGTGCTTGGCAATAGACTTGCACTTATGATAGTTGCAACAACCCACAGTCATGTGACTGTTATTTGTGACCTCTCCTCCTGGCTTCCACAGCCAAAGTCAATCAACCAGAATAGAGCTAGAATTGACCTTGGAAGTCTTCTAATCCCGCTCATGCAGGAGATCATACCATTTCAGACAAGTAACTGACCACACTTTCCTTAAAAACCTCCAGTGATGAAGCACCCATAACTTCTGAAGGCAAGTTGTTCCAGTGGTTAATTGTCCCCATTGTTAAGAAGTTTCTCCTTAATTCCAGGTTGCTTCTTTCCTTGATTAGTTTCCATCCATTGTTTTTTGTCCTGCCCTCAATGGGGAAGCCAACAGGGAAGGTCGCAAGTTGCTTGGGTAAAACTTCCCCACCTGGCATCAGCCACCGCTGGGATTGAAAACATTTAACCATGCCATTACAACCACCTGATGGCAGCCAGTTATCTGACTGCCAACCCGATTGCAAGCCACCTGAGACTTACAACTTCTCGCCAGCCTCCCCACTAACATTATTTGTTGGAAGCTGTACAAAGTTGTGAGAAGGTCCTCCCTTAATGATCTGCAATTCTCACTTAAAAACGACAACCGAGACTATTGGGACTGTTGTTGCTAAATGATGTCACCTGACATTGTGCTTTGCCATGGCATTACTTAGTAATGAAAATTCCAGTTACAATTGCTATCATTAACTGAGGATTACCTGCATTAACAGAGCCTTATTTGTAAAAAAAATTGCTTCTACTTTTCTGTCTTTGGTTCCTTTTCTGCAATTATTGTTACAGCAGAGATAAAGCCAGTTCCTGATCACATAATGATTCAGTCTTGATGGGATTCAACTTCTGTTTTGTTTTTCCTAACCCAAGCCTTAAAGCCTCCAGGCATCAGGTCTTTTGCATCTATGTCTCATGTAAGTATACTGAGAGATCATGAGATGATATCTAACTGTAAACTGAAAGATGGCTTAGCTTTTAGCTATGGATCAGTTGGGTGATTAAAAGATTAGAACAGATGAGATCTATATTCAAAGCCTGAATTTTGCCTCATTATTAGCAGGGCATTATTCTTATCATATAAGGCAGTGGTCGCCAACTGGTGGGCCGTGACAAAATTTTGGTGGGCCGCAGAGAAATCTCACCCCCAGAGCACCCCCCCAAAGCAATTAATCCAGGCTGCGCAGAAACACAAGGCTGCTCAGTCCACATGGCCCACAGGAACCCTCCCCGCCAACTCACTCCTTATCCCAGAAAACCTGTCTGCTAAGTTGCTATTTTTCCTTTTTCCGACCATCTTCTGTTCTGCTGTGCCAGATTTAGATTAGCTAGGAAGCAGGAAATGGTTGGATTTCTTGCTTTCTAGCTAAACACAGCCAAACCTCCCTTAGGACTGAAGGTTTGCTTGCAAGCAAATTCAGTGCAGACTCACCACAAACAAATTTGAGAGACTGAGCTAACCGATGGCAGATAGATAGATCACTGAATGATTCTGTGAGCAATTCAATCTGCCTGCCTGCTTTGCCTGATTTTGGGTAAAAGTTGCTCTTTTTTTAAATAAAAAATTCAATATTTACATGCATGGTGTGTTGTGAGTTAATTTTGTGAGCTTGCTAGAAATTTTATGACTGAGCTAGCCAATGGCAAATAGATAGATTTCTGAATGAATCTGTGATTCTGTGAGTAACTCAATCTGCCTGCCTGCTTTGCCAGATTTTGGGTAAAAGTTGCTCTTTTTTAATAAAAAATTCAATATTTATATAAATATTTATAATATTTACATACAAGCGATGCCCAGCCAGTCACATGACCACCAAGTCACACCCACAAATTAGGCCATGCCCACAGAACCAGTTAGTGATTCCTGGGATCTAAAATTATGGGTTTGGTGGTCCCTGAGGTCCAAAAGGTTGGTGATCCCTGATATAAGGTCTGTTTCTTTTTCTTTTTTTCTCCAAGAATTCTTTTTTTTAAAGAAACTCAACTAATCAGTATATTAGGACAGACACCCTCACAATTCAGTACACAGATTAGGTCTAAAACAGTGATTAGCACTAAGCAAGAATAGCAATATTGTTTTAAAGCACCCAAATGCTATCAAATAAACCAGTATGTCTCTAGAGATTCTTAGTCATCCAGGTCATGGTTGTCCTTAAGGTGCTTTTTCAAAAGGCAACTGGACCTTGCTTTTCCTTGAAGATGTTTCGCTTCTCATCCAAGAAGCTTCTTTAGTTCTGAAGAGAACTGAAGTATCTTCTTGGATGAGAAGCGATATGTCTTCAAGGGAAAACAAAGTCCAGTTGCTTTTTGAAAAAGCATCTTTGGGACAAATAAACCAGTAACTTTAAGAATCTTGCAAAAGAATGACTGTTGCTGCAGGAAACTTGAAATCAAGTAGCAGGAAAAAAAGGTAGTCAATAATTTTTGAAGATTAAAAATTAGGCAATCTCACAAGCATAACAAACATTTACAAATATTCCAAGAACCGAGATAAAGAAATTGTTAGGAATAAGGATTTATGATTGTTAATTCCAACTATTTGACTATATCTTTGAAATGTATTTATAAGTAATGCTTCTCAAACCACTTCCATTCCAGATTGTTCTACTTCTAATAATTTAACACAGATATTTCTTTGTTTTATAACCAGATTTACAAATTCTGTTTCTGGCTGTCAACACTGTCATGATACTTAGCTGTCATGAAACTGGAGGTGGCGGGGGTGGCAATTCCGGATTATTCAAGATTAAATGAGACATAGAGAAACGATATAAAAATTATATAACTACACAAGAATCCAGGAACTTCTGATGCTGATTTTGTTAATACAAAAAAGCTAGGAAGCTATTATGAAACAATTGCAGCAACTATTCATTATCAAGTTCTATTTCTGATTTAAAAAAACTAGGGGAGGGGGTTGTACCCTTTTCTTGTCTTTTTGCAATAAAGAGTAATTCTCTTTTAGATAGGATTTTCAGTTTCTACCCACCCACTTTTTTTTTTTTTGGTAAAAGACAGATCTAGTATCAGGTTTACTTGAGAACTACGGTAACTTTCATTGGAAGACAGACATAATTCTTAATTACATTTCTCAGATTCAACTCATTCAGAAGAGAGAAGACATTCAGAAATTTTGTGTGTGTGTGAGAGCGAATGCCCACATTTATCTACTGTATTTATATTGGACTGAAATATATTAGAAAAATGGAAAGAGAGAGAAAGAGAGAGAGAGACAGACAGATAGACAGACTTACACAGACATTCCATAAAATTGGCCAGAATAGAAAAATTTTGTTAATAAAGTGTGGCAAAAATGCAAAACTTGTTTGAACTTTCTTATGTAAATATAAGAATTATGTTGAAATAAAACAATATTAATAAAAATAATTTAAAAGTTCTTTGAAAATAACCGAAGTTGCACTCTCATTTGTCAATTTATTTCACAAAGACTACACTTTTTTCTCTTATTTTTTTTTTCAGTAAATCTTTGTCAGAGACAAAGAAGAAAAACTCTTTTGTCAATGATACAACCTTCAATTTAAATACAAAGCTTTGGTCATAAGGTTATAATAATCCTTCCACTGCCTGTGTCCAAGGTACAGCTGTCCTCAACTATGCTTTGAACTGGTACTAGCTACAAAAATATATTTGGATGGACACAGAACAGTAAAGCAAATCTTCAGTAGCTAAAAAGGGAAAACAAACAGAACACTTCATAACATAAATTAAGTAACAACAATATTGTTCTTGGCTACACAAGGTACTCTTGAGGAGTGTTATTCAGTATAGGGATGAGTAGCAAGCAACAGCATTACAGCATATGTAGTTGGATTGAACTGGATAGTCCATTTGAGATAAATCTTCAGTAAGTAATATGAGTGGATTGGCTTGCGCCACTGGAAGTAAACTAGTAGTACAAAAGTCTGTGGCCTGTTCCATATTTAGACTGTTAGGTATCAACAAATGCAATCTATTTGTTTCCTATCCATGTGTCTACATTTCTGTAATTCTGCTACTTCACATCACATATCTGATGGCACAGCATAAGTTAATTTGCATACTGTATTGTTTCCAAGGATATTTAAGGAATAACATGACTCCAAGAATTTCATTGACATATTTGATTTGTCCCACACTGGAGATGGAGAAGTGGAGTGTTCATTTGTTTTACAAGATTTCTAAAGTTCTCTAATAAACGTCATATGCAAAAGCCATAATGTAGAATTCAAGAACATAATGTTTTCTGAATATGTTCTGATTCTGAGTCCCAGAAGAAAATAAAGCCCCAAATTCTAAATCATAAAAACCCATTCCAATTTACTTATCCTTTTCATTTTATAAGCTTAATTTACAACCTTTGACAAGGTACAAGCTACAACTTTGGTAGCAAGTTGATACTTACTCCTTCAATTTCCTAATGGTAAATTGGTCCAGTTTATGTTTATCCTTGCCTTTGTCAAGATTATCAGTGTGAATTTTTTAAACCAAGAAATCCATAACCATTAAACTTAAAACAATGAACACATTTTATTACATTATCATGTCACTAAGCTCTAGAACATTTACTGAAGTCTACAAGAAATTTCCAAACAAAAGTCACGATGAACCTTCTTTTTGGGCCTCTAAACAAAACCAACCCAAGATAAAGACAAATATTTCAACTGGCAATATTCATTCTTCTGCAGGCTGAGGTCAAGTAGATCAAAGAAGCAATGCTTTCAGGACCCCCACAGGAAGAGAGACCATGAAAAACAGTCTTGCATTACTAGTCCTCACTGACCACTATGGGTGGACAAACCATTGATTAGAAGAGAATAAAATTTGTCTTCTCCATTCTATGAATAAAAGCTGAACTGAACTTAGTCACCCTGTAAGATAACTTGAGCTCAATTAGTTTAGCAAAGGTAGCCTAGACCAGAGGTCTCCAACCTTGGCAACTTTAAGCTGGCTGGAGAATTCTGGGAAGTCCACAAGTCTTAAAGTTGCCAAGGTTGGAGACCTCTGGCCTAGACTGTCTGAGACTGAACTACACAGATGGTATAAAAGTGCTAGTATCTATTAGGAAGTATTATAATATCCTTCCTTTTATACACCAAATCCGTGATGGCACGCAGAGCCATTTGAGCCGCACGCGAGCCGCAGGCAAACTTATCTCACTGCACATGTGCGCACCTCCAGCTGATTTTTGGCCTCCCAGGCTTTCATCACTTCCTGTATTTCTGGAAATACCAGAAGTGACAAAATGGGCCTATTTTTCAGGCTGCAGAGGCTTTCCTCAAGCCTGGGAGGCCGAAAATCAGCTGGGAGGTGCAGTGCAGGTAAGGGGCGTGGGGATTGTGCACACATGCCTTCTGGGTGCTGGCACATGGGCACAATTTTTGGCACAGGAGCTCAAAAAGGTTAGCCACCACTGCATTAGATCCACACATTATTCTGATTAACTGGTCAAATCTACATCAGAATATTTTCTGACTGAAGTCCATAATGTTAGAAAACGTTTCTCCTCTTTTTTCCTTATGGAAAAGTAGAGCATTAGGGAAACTAGCATGTTAAGAATTCCACTTTCAATATTATAGGAAGATTTATCTAACACAATAATTTACAATCATATTTATGATATAATAATAATTTCAGTAATAATTATACACAAATATTATTAACAACAATCTCATATACTACATAAATATTATTTTAGAATAAAACTGAATAAAGACAGCTACTTCTATACTTTTTAAATTTTAAATGGAAAATAATGAGATAATATTACCAACAAATTCAAAATTTCAGCTGAATTAAAAGACCTACTGACATGGTGACTCAGGCCAAAAGTCTGCAGAAACAGTTGAAAGAAAACCATATGTAACACACAAGGAGAAACATAATTTATACAACAGCATTGGAACTACTTTTGTTTCATATGTGAGACAATAAATCATTTTAAACTTCACTGAGGGGAGATTACCACTGAAATCCCACATCAGTAACAAAGAAACCCTACAGCAGCCACCTGTAACTCTGAAAGCATAAGATCAAATAACTTTCAGCCACATCTCAGATCTCTAGAACTCCAATTGATGGTTTAGATATAGCTTGCTGTTAAGTAGTATGAAATGAGAAAGCTATGTAGGATGGAACTACATTAGAACTCTTCCACTTTTAGCTTCCTAGACATACATACATAAACATAGGGAAGGAGGGAGGGGGGAGGGAGAGAGAGAGATATGCAATCTGTGGATTAGCAAGTTATTAGAATGTTTAAAATACTCCAACTTAAAATGTCTATGGAGATTCTTAATCATACATTTCATGGTTGTGCCAAAGGTGCTTTTACAAAAGACAAATAGACTTTCTTGGGTTTTTTCCTTGAAAATGTTTCACTTCTCATCCAAGAAGCTTTTTCAGTTCCTCGACCTTTGGTCTACATTAAAAGATATGCAGAATTTCATAGCAAAATAATTTTCTACTAGACATAGAATTGTATTATTTAAATTGAATGAAACCATCCAACAGAAAATATCATTGGCAAAATAGTCAGTCCACATTTTGATTCATAATCTAGCAGTTATTACAAAATGTTGCCTCATTTACTAATTCTAAGAATTACTACTATACAGAAGAAAATAGGGAAAAATATTAGTTACAGCTAGCAAATAATTCAATTAAAGTTATACAATACATTGGCTTCAACTTGAAAAGTTGAAACTGCAATTGTTAAAATATTTGAGAAAAAAACAAAATTTAACTGAAGTATACATTATTAAAGAGAAATGTTATATATTTAATTGAACTATCACCTCTTTTTTATTTTCTAACCCTAACCCAAAAAATGAATAGGAAAAATTAGTCTACATCAATTATAACAGTGATAATTTCACACAAAGAAATAAACTTCCCTTAATGTTAACTATTTTCCTTACTTTTGTGCAACTCAATCCAGCCATCCTAATAAGATGAAAAAATAAGAACACTTCCTTATGCTTTTAACTTTAAATTTATGGAATGGCAGTTGCAAATAATCACCCCTGCCAATAAAAATTAGATACAGTCCTAAACTTGCATTGTGTCAAAATAGTAGTCTATAGTGACAAAATTATCCCTGCCAAAAGCTCCATTATTATTGTAAGCTTTTAAATCTTGTTTTTTTAAAAAGAAGTGAAGTTATACAGATCTGTTCTAAGTGTGTTTTGTATTTGCCTTGATAGAGATTTGTTACTATTTTTCACCTCCAAAAATAAAACATAATAATGTCAATGGAGATTATTATGAAAGTCATGATATATCAAGTCCCTTCAATATTTTACAAAAAAAATCCAATTAATGAATAATATAAGCATAAATATTAAAGCATCACTGTTTTGGCAATAGGCCACACATTGTAATATACTGGAACTTAAAAACTGCCAAAATTATGAACTGGTAATGATTAACGAAAGAATGCTATACAGTTGTTTTTAATTGTGATCGTTCATGCACATTTTGACATGATATGAGATTTTATAAACAATTTATAAGGTGCATTTTTATTACATTTCTTTAAAAAGGGTCAATCTAACAATAGTTATTTGAATAACTATTATTGAATCATATATGACTTTATAATTTCATTCAGAAAAGTATTTCAAATGGCACATTGCATATTAAAACATTGCTTCCTAAACATAATGCAGGTATAGTGGTATGTCAGTACTCAACTGCTTTGAAACTCAATGAATTTGGTACTCGACACATTTTGACATGAAAATGTTGTTCCAATACTCATTTGTTTGATACTCAATGAGCAAACTAGAACTTGTCGGTTGCCTCATGACTAATACATTATTCCTTATGGGAAAAATTTGTTTGGTATTCGTTTTTTCTGGTACTTGTCGTGCTTCCCGGAACTAATTAATGACAAGTCCTGAAGTACCACTGTAATGATAATGCATAATTTCATAATATATGATTAAATATACGGAGACCACATATTAAGCTTCCATGCACCCTTATGACCATTTTTTAACTTGAACACCTTTTGATAAGTTACCACAGTATGTATTTTACTTGAAGAACTTTGATATCTGGCAATTGGACTTACATTGATTCTCAACTCCAGCATACAATTTGTAGAACCTGATACACAGAAATATCTTCAAGGGAGCATATACATCAGAAAAGCCTTACCAATTTTTGATCAACTGTGATAAGTTGTGTATCTTGGGTTTGGTCCTGTGCCAGCTGCCAAGTGGAAGTCTTCAAAGGCCTGCAGTGCAAGATTTAGAGTGAAAAAATGGTTTGTCCAATGAAAAAATAGTCAGACAAATGCAGTATTATATATTTTGCTTCTCTGTGGCACCTTTGATACATACCATGACCTCCTGTTACATGTTTTTCACCTGTGTGCCCCTTTCAAATGCCCTGGGGTTCCAAGGAGGCAATATGACTCTCAACTGAGAATTGCTGACCTAGAGCAGTACTGAAGCAAGATGAAGAACGAATCCTACTGGGCACAGTTAAATGTCTACATTAGGAATTATTTTTGGTAATAAAAATAGTGAAATGGGATTAAATCTCTGTTCTTATGAATCTGAAGGTAGTGGCCTGTAGTCTTATTTCAGATGATCGGATCCCTTTTGGGTACAAGAAAGGCTAGGGAGTCCTTACTGGGTCACTGTGTGGACTACTATTTGTTTATTTATTTTATTTATTTATTTATTCTTTTATACCGCCCCCTCTCCCGACGGGACTCGGGGCGGTGTACAGCCGAATAAAATAGAATAGAAAATACAATACAATATTTAAAAAGCAATTTAAAAAGATTAAATTAGATGGCTGATAAATAACTGATAAACAAAAACAACCAGGGATTAAAAGTTATAAAATTAAAAACCGATTAAAACCAATTAAAAAACCCTGCACAGAACTCTAGGCCAGACCGGCTTGGTGAAATAAGTAGGTTTTCAAAGCGCGCCGGAAGGTCTAATCTGTTAGCTAAAATTTCTCAGATTCACTCTGAGTTGAACTCTGGCTGGTTCTATAGAGGTGACTGATGTCTGATTTTGTTCCATTATCTGAGACAAGTTCCTGCTTGTTATTCCTGAAAAAATAGATAAGAGTCCTTGACATTATGATCTCTACCACCTGAGTTCTGGATTGATGTCCCTCCTGGTCAAGGCCTCCAGAACAGTGTCATCAGTTGGTTCCAAATGGCGGTTAATACCTCTCTGTGAGAGGGGTTTGTTCCACTTGTCTTGAAGTAGGCAGTGGTCAATCCCTCCTTAAAAAACAGTGTTTGAAAACTGCCACTCAATCTCTTAAAAATTTCCTTTTTAAAATAAAATTGTTTAGAGGTGCTAGATGTTCAGTTCAACAGGCCCTGGAGGAAGCAGTTATCTAGAGTCTTCAGCCAGGGTTTAGGCCGGGTCATAGAACCATAACCGTACTGGCCACATTTGTGGATGACTGTTTATGGAGATTCTCAATCAACCAGGTCATGGTTGTCCCAAAGGTACTTTTCAAAAGGCAAGTGGACTTTCTTCAGTTTTTCCCTGAAAATGTTCCATTTCTCATAGAAGACAACCTCCCCCATCGTTGCCTTTATAGTCCAAGAAACTAGGGAGGGTACCTTCTGAGATGTTTGCCATGCCCACATACCTTCTGCAGGCTAAACTCTACCACCTGTCTCCCAATGCCATTGCCCTGTACCATTATAACTCTCTCCACCCAAATTTAACATCTACCAGTAGGCAAGGTCATTTATTGGCACAGGAAAATTCATCATCAAAATTATTATCAAACACTCAGCTGTACATTTTTAAACCAAGGGACTCTGTTGAGAAATTTATCCAGTGTCTGCAGGGTTTCAAGACCTAAAAAGGGACAAGCAGACCATGATTCAACCATAGCAGGTGGGAGTAGTCTTCGGGTTCCCTGAATCTACGGGTTTTTCATTTCAACACTAGATTGGATTTGTAAGTCCTCCTTTTACTTGAAGAACAGATGGCAACTAAAGTTTGGAGAGGGGAGGGGAGGCTGCACAAGGAAGCAATTCATTTTGTGTGCAAATTACCCAGTTTGTGGGCTGGGAGGTCCTGCCCACAATTATTCATACCCCAGGGACTTTCCAATTGGATTACTGTTATGCATTCTACAGGGAGCTGTTCTTTACAAACACACACAGGTGTTCTGGTAAATGATAGGCATGTTTCAGGGGTGTTCTCAGTCAGACCTTGGCAGCATGATTGGTTGCTCTTATTTATTTAAATTGTTGTCAACTGCCTGCGGTCATTCATGCCTATACGTCTTTCAAATTAATTAAATAACTAAAATCAGCCTGTAGATGAAACGGCTTACACATATGAGATTGTCTCTTTCCACTGCAAAGGAAATCTTGCCCAATTGAGAGCAATAAAAAAACCATAACTTGATCTTATCATCCAGTGGAAATCCAATCAGCTAGTACTATAAGAATCCTTTGGTGATTAATTACATTCTGTGAGGCTCTACGTGGTAATAAAGCTCCCTCATTGATGCAGTTTTCTTGGTAAGAATATGAAGTGGTTTGTCTTTTTATGGGGATTAAAAACAACAACTTCCCAGTCTAGCCTATAGCCTTCAGGTTACCTGAGGGTACCTCCTCCAGGTAATAATCAAGTTTGCCCGGCCTAGCTTTCTTTACCTACATGTATATAAAAAGTGCAAGACATTTCTAGGGTGCATGTATTCAATGTACCTTTTCACTCTGAACTGCTTAAACTTTGCTGAACATCCAATGCTTCACTATTATTCCTGACCACTATTATTCACTATTATTCCTTTCATGATGACATGAAAAAAAAGTTGACATCCAGTTCTTGATATTGCTAGTTTTAACTGTAATTTAGTTTTCCTAAATTACATTAGGAAATGTGATGCACACTATCCAGAATCATGATCACACAAGTTGGACAGTAATATAAAACTTCTAAATAAATAAACAAAGAAATATTTAAAATTGCTTTAATATATCTGAATAATAAGCAGATTATATTTTTCAATAATTACAGCTTGGAATCTTGCTCACTGGAATTCTGAAAAAATGGTGACAGTTTCAGCTGAAGTTGATGAAAAATTACTAAAATGACTAAGGCTTAATGAGGTTTAGTAAAACCTCAAAAATTATTTCAGAGAAGACCATAATATGAACCATATAAATGCATTAAATCACAGAACGTGAATCATATTTTCAAATTTCTATTAGCACTGTTGAAGTTGGGTGTATGAGAGCAAAAAAGGAGCCATTTTAAATTAGAAGAAAACAATTTCTTGATAATTCTTACTTTAATGTCAAAATATATTTTCTGTGGCTCTCTCCAAAACTCCTATCAAACATATAGGCATCTACTACTAGCATTTAAAATTAACTATGGTTCAAATCTCAAATAACAGATTTTCAGTGCCAATTACAATTTACCGAAATTACAGAACTGTTTTTAAAACCTATCCCATCTAGAAACAATTGCAATAGTTTAATCTAGAAGTTTCTAAAGCATGGACAATTGACATCAAAATTATCTTTTCCAGCCATAGCAGATAAAAACCATCACCTATATCACCATCACCTACAGAACACTGAAAAGGGCAAAAACCACAAAGATACTGAAGTGGAATAGAAAGCATCTATACTGGAAGAGATTTTTTTCAACTGAATATTTTCAAAGAACACGAATAACTGCTCTGAAAGTCACCAGGGGCGAATAGGCGGCAATATAAATTAAATAAAGAAATAAATTTCTGGTATATATCTGAGTTCTATTCTACCTCCACCATTTTTAATTTCACAATAAGGCATTTATCAACTACTCTATTTATCAGATCAAAAGTGTTTTATGGTATTAAATATTTAAATTTAGATTTAAATCATTACCAGGAAGACTTAGTTTAATGATTTAAACACTCATAATCATAATCATATTTAGCAACAGTATATTTTTTTCATTTGATATAACATCAATACTATATTATTCAGTATTCTAGAAAAGATGTAGACTTTTTAGAGGGTATATATCATATATAGTAATCATTCACAAAATGCTTTCAAATTAATTTTTATCAAAACTTGGAATAATCAAAGAAATAATTAACAAATCCCAATTGAAAATTAACTTACCAGTATTGTATTTTATACAAATGATCAGACTCTCCCAATTTCCTTTTTCAAATATGTGAAAGATTAAGAGAAGAATATCTATGCAAATTACTATACTATACATACACTTACTATACATACACGTATGAACTATGTAAGCATTTGGAAGTGAACAATTCCTCCATTCATTAGCTACACTGATGGCATCTTGTTCATTCCAAGGCGCAAAAGCAAAAAGAAAACAAAATATTAATTCAGGCAATCTTCCCTTGACACCTATCACATGATCTATCTTAATATTTGGTGTACAATTCAATTCCTTTTGACTTCACTGATTTCTCCATAAAATTTTTGTTATAATAAGATAGAAATAGTTTTTTTATTTCTCAGTCTAGTCTACAACTATAGTATCCGATGGAGTCTGCCATCCAAACACCAACCAAACCTAATCTCACAGTTTCTCAACTCAGTTTCCGAACTAATTTGCATGTTGCCTCCTGCTGCAAGGTTTTTTTTCTCTTCTAGAGTTAAAAAAAAGTGAAGTGTTTTGAAGGAAAATTGGATTAAAAACATGGACTTGAAAAATAGTCATATATTAAACTAGGTAATACTGAGTATTTGACACTCTTTTTCGTCCTCTCATACATATACCCCAAACAACACGAACAGAAGAATTCTCTACAGTCACCTTTTAAGACAACATTAGCTTGAAAAATATGCAGTTGCTACTTTTCTGAGATGTAAATAAATACAATAAAATAAACCTAATTTTAACATTGGCTGTCAAAGGTCAAGAACATACTTGGTCTCATATATCAAAGCCAATTAGTATAGAAAGTTCACCTGTCTTTTGTAACTGAACTCATGATTCCTCAAGTACTAAATACATTATTAAGAAAGCACACTATTAAAAGACATTCAACTGGACATTACAAAGAACTCCATACAATTTAAAACTTAAGCCTTTCAATAGAATAGATACCATTAAAGAGGTTTAATTCTTCCCTAGTATCAGATGTCTAAATAATTCATCGTCAATAATCTTTATGCATATACTTACTTATGAAAAGAAACACACTACTTAAGAAAAAGCTACTTGCTAATATCAGACCAAGAAGCAGCTATCCTAACTGGATTAATAGGCTGTGGCATCAGTTCCAAACTTTCTTTAGCTACAATATGGAAAGAACAGAATTCATATGGTAAACAAATTAAAGAGAACAATTATTGTGTTCATTAAACAATTTCTTAACTAGTGACTAGTGCTGGATTTCTGTAATTTTGGGCTGACTGCTGGAAACAATGAGAAGAATGGGGGTGGAAGTTTATTTGCAAAACACCACAGGTGATCCCATGCTTTGCCCTGCATGTTTTCTGAAATGTCAAATGTCTCCCCACAAATATATTCAGATTATACCAAGTGTGCATTAATTATCATAACATAACTCAAAGTTAATAAATTATTTAATTCTAGAAGTGTAAGGAATGAAAAGCTAATCTTGTACAACCCACCTGACATTGGAAAGGCTATATCCTTTCACTGTTCAGAGTGCTTTAGAACTGCTACACTTTGTTATTTATTTTAAGTAATCTGCCAATCATGAAAGATATATTCATCATTTAAAACGTGAATGCTAGATACCAAACTAACCTTAAGCCAGATGTTCCAGTTAGTAATTGCTGATCAACTGTAGGCACTATCAAATGGGAATGATTTTCAGGATCTATTTTAGATTGGCTTCAGGACTGTTTTACAGGATAAACTATTTTAACTTGTCATGTGGGGTAACCTATGCTGGAAGAATGATTGGTTAGACATCTTAGATTAAGTCAAATGGTATTCCACTTATGGGTAGAACTTATGATATCCTGAATTATTCATTACTGAAGACATGAATAAACTGAATGGGTCAAGATGACCTAGACATAAAGTCATAAACAATTCTCATATTTCAGTATTTCTAATTTATTTCTAAATATAATATATAAGGCTCATTGTAACAGTACCTAGCAGATATCCGTTGACTTTGATAAAAGCTGTAAAGAGTCTAGCCTCATTAGAATTTTGATGGAAGACTGCCAGAAAATTGCTAAGACTCAGACTAGGTTGGGAAATTTAAAAAAAGAATGATGAAGTGGTGATAAAAAATATCTGATTTCCCTTTAATAAAGAAAGTTAATATGAATATGTTCAAGTAACCACAGACTCCCCCACCAGTCTTGTGGTAATATTACCAGTCATGTGGTAATATCTCATCATAATGGGTGTGGTGGTGGAGATAGGTGTTCCTAGGGGTGATGAGCAAAGAATGCAGGGAGTGCTTGACAAGATAATATATTCCCAGCAGGATCATCCAAAGTTTGAAGATAATTTTGGCTACCCAGCTAAAGCAAGCGAGCACAGCAATGTAAGGAGATGCAGAAGCAGATTATCATTTTAATAACAAAAGCATTAATTCATACTGTGCGGAAAAAAAGAAATGGTAAACCTCTTTTCTATTTTTTATTAAGAAAATCACATAGATAGAAAATATACGACTGACAATATAGGGCCACATGATAGGACCTTTCAGGTCTATCATTAGACTAGGAGCCAACCTGTGAGGTCAAATTTAAAAGAATCTCTTTTTCCACACTGAAATTAGTTTATAAACTTTAAGGATTAGGCCACCTTGAGTTGTACAAATTAAGACTGTGGAATATAAATCAAATAATTAAATATGTAAATTGGGACAGGTAGATTGATAAGTGGAATTATTAAAAACAAATTATGCCACTTAAAAATTATTGGATGTTGAATGCTTATGAGGTCAACTCAAAGTATTATTTATTTGTTTATCAGAAAGAAGGTTTCTCCTCCATTAAAATACTCAGAATATATGAATCATCCCTACTAGGGTCCCAAATTAATGACAGGGTCTGGATATTTACAAGTGAAAGGGTTTTTTCAATTATAGTCTTCTGTCCCTAGAATTCCTTCTACTAAAAAAACCATGAAGCCTATGTTTTGATTTTTTAACACCTACCCTTTTATTTTCATATGCATTTGAAGAATAAATTCTTTCATATCAAATTCTTTGATTTAGAATTGGGATGTTGGGGAGGAGGAATCAAGAAACCATCAAACCACTTCAAAAATGCCATGGATATGTCCATGAATCATCAGGAATCGAAGTCAAATTGAAGAAGACTTTAAATTTAATCTGGATTTACACATTAGTTCACAACTATTGATGGAAAATTTACAATAAGTAAAGCTAAGTATCATTCGAATATTGTTTTGTTTCAAGATTCCTTAGATTGATGGCTCTTTTGAATAAACAGTTTGTGTAAATTATTCCTAATATAGTTAACTTATAACTTATATACCTAATATTTCAATGCTTTTAGCAAGCCACTGAATGAAATGCACTTGATGCATTTTCAGTGCTACATTGAAAGACAATTATTATTCTGAATAACAGAATGGTGAGAAGAGTTCATGATCAAGTGAATTTTGTAAAATATAAGCTGGACTTAGCAATAGCTGGCTGGGCATTTGTAGTTTGATCTAAAATAATTACATTTTAATGTAAAAGTTCAAAAACTATGTAAATATAATTAAGTTTATTTCCTACTTTCTTTTCAGTCTGAAAAACATATCTGTGTTATCATCAAGCTTACTGACTGAAAAACTAATTTCAAATACTGTTTGAAAATACCAGTTCTTTTTGGATACAAAGATGTTAAAGCTGGGGTTTCTCATACCAACAATCAAATATGTGTTTTGCTATGAATAACATTCTTGGAATGTTAATGACTGGTTGAGATATAATGGCTGGTTTTAAAAAACCAGATTGGTCAAAGAGGACTCTTTGCTGCAGAACAATACTGTCACAACTATAAGAATAAAGAAATACCACTTTGTAGAATTTGGGCTGCAAATTAATTATATCTATGATATATTATTTGTAGTATGTTCTGCATTTTGATTTAATGGATACTTGGCAGAAATTAAGGGTATACTACCATCTTAGATTTGAAAATGAGCATTCTATCTTGCAAAACGATGAACTAGCTTTTAATTAAGAATTTTAATTAAGAATCCCTGAAAGGACCTAACAGTAAAGACACCATTAAAGCCAATCTCTTTAACACATTCTTTGGCTCAGTATTTGTAAACAGCAATGGATCATGCCCAGTATTTTCTAGTCGAACCACAGACAACTACAATGATCTAATACATATCGGTTTTACAGAAGACAATGTTGAAAAAGCACTACGCAATCTAAAACCATCTCTATCTATTGGACCGGAACGGAATATGTGCCTACTTCTTAAAAAAGCTATCCACTGCCATAGTCGAACCTCTAAGCATAATCTTTGAAAAATCTTTCAGGACCAGCTCCTTGGTCACAAGCCACGGTCATCCCCATCTTCAAAAAGGGAGACCCCAGCCTAGTTGAAAATTACAGACCAATCTCTTTATGCTACGTCACCTGTAAAGTCATAGAATCAATTATTAACCAATCCATTATCCTCCACTTAGAGACAAACAACTTACTCTCTAATAAACAATTTGGTTTCAGAAAAAAACTATCCTGTAATCTGCAACTCTTACACTGCAAAAACATATGGACTACACAACTCGATCAGGGCAAAACAATAGATGCAATCTACATAGACTTCTGTAAAGCCTTTGATTCAGTGGTACATGACAAACTACTCCTAAAACTAAAATCTTATGGTATCTCTGGACACCTGCATAACTGGATAGAAGCATTCTTGTCAAACAGACAACAAATGGTCAAAATCGGGAGCGTCCTATTGAATTCTGTACCTGTCAACAGTGGTGTCCCCCAGGGCAGTGTTCTAGGACCAACTCTCTACATATTCTTCATATTCATAAATGACCTCTGTGATCATATTAAGAGCAACTGCGTTCTCTTCGCTGATGATATAAAGCTGTTCAATACCACAGACAATACTGCTACCCTTCAAAAAGATCTTGACTATGTATCAGAATGGTTAAACAAACGGCAACTTCAAATCTCAACAAATAAATGCTCTGTCTTACATATTGGCAAAAAAAATCAGAAAATAAAATACAAGCTGAATAGTCAAGACCCTGTTGATGATCCAAACTCTGTCAAGGACCTTGGAATACTCATCTCTAATGATCTAATTGCTAGAGCCTACTGTAACTACATAGCCAAAAAGGCATTAAGAGTTGTTAACCTAATCCTATGTAGCTTTTTCTCTGGTAATATCACACTACTAACTAGAGCATACAAAACATTTGCTAGACCAATACTGGAATACAGCTCATCAGTCTGGAACCTGCATTACATATCTGATATTAATACAGTTGAAAAAGTCCAGAAATATTTCACAAGAAGAATTCTCCACTCCTCTACTCATTGCAGAATACCTTACACCACCAGACTTGAAATTCTAGACCTAGAAAACCTAGAACTATGCCATCTTCGGTCCGATCTAAGTATAGTATATAAAATCATACATTGCAATGTCCTACCTGTCAATGAATACTTCAGCTTCAACCATAACAATAAAAGAGCACACAATAGATACAAACTCAAGGTAAACTGCACCAAACTTGATTGCAGGAAATACGACTTTAGCAACAGAGTGGTCAATGTCTGGAATACTCTACCTGACTCTGTGGTTTCTTCCCCAAACCCCAAAAACTTTAACCTTAGACTGTCTACTATTGACCTCACCCCTTTCCTAGGGGGCGTGCATAAGCACACCAAGTGCCTACTGTCCCTGTCCTATTGTTTCTTTTTATTTTTCTTATATGTGTCCATTTCATGTATTTATAATTATGTTTATACTTATACCTATTATCTTATGAGTGATTGACAAATCAAATAAATAAATAGATAAATAAATAGTATGCTTCTAATGTCTGATTTTATAGTACTTAAGAGATGTTAAAGAATATTACACAAACAACCACACCAAATGCTTCGCTTGCAAGAAATTGCTTAGCATTTTAGGAATGGAATGAAACGTAACGTACAATTTGCATTATGAAAGACATTCATTATTGTAAAGCAGAGGTGTCAAACTCACATTGTCATGGTATCATGTGACATATCATGCCTTTTTCCCCTTCGCTAAACCGGGTGTGAGCGTGGCCAGTTTGTAACGCATTCAGCCTGCAGGCCACGCTGTTGTAAAGTATCATATTGTATGCAGGCATATACAATTAGGGTGTTTTTACAACATTCCAAATAACACTGGGATATACATCATGTTGTGTACTAATTTTCGGTAATAGAATACTTGGAGCTAATTGGATTTTGGCTATAAACTGATATAAATTCTTCAACATTGTTTTCAATGGTTTTACACATTTCTGAAAACTTTCATTCGGGAAAGTTAAGAAAAATAGTTTTACACTCTGGGTGGAGGGAATTTTATTGCTAATTGTATCTATTTTTATGTTGAAAGATCATGAGAGTCAGTTTGATGTAAAGTTTAAAGCATTGGACTAGAAACTGGGAAATGGTGAGTTCTAGTCCCACCTTACACACAAATCCAGATGGGTAACTTTGGGCCAGTCAATTTCTTTCAGCCCTAGGAAGGGGCCAATGGCAAACCACTTCTGAAAAGCCTTGCCAGGGAAAAGGCAGGAACTTGCCCAGAAGTCTTGGAGAGAATTGGAAATGATGGAATGGAAGAAAAAAATCATGAACAATATTGTTCTAGAGAAGAACAACAATGGTCTATCTATCATAGCATCAGAAGCATAAAACTTCTTGTCTACTCAAAAACTCATTTCTAAATACCCAAACTTTTGCAGTATATTGTCCATAAATAACAGACCAGCTATTTATGTGAAATAATTGATAAGCTTTTTATATATGTATTTTACTTTCTATATATATATTTCTATATATATATGATATACTTTCTGAACAAAAATTTAAATCTACCTAAAGAGAGGCCTGATGCCTTAGAAACTTAACAATGATAAAAATTATTAATACCCCTTATATGTTTTGAAATTTTAAGAGTATCATTTCCGTAGATGAAACTTGATTCAATTGCCTGTTTACTAGAAAAAGTAACATTTTATTAAATTGTTATATCACCCATCTCCCCTATAAAGTGACTCTGAGTGGATAGTTATTACTTTTAGGTAGTTGTCACTTGTTCATACACCCTGGAATCTAAAAAGAAAGGGATCTGCAAATTTCTGTAGATGAAACTTGATTCAATTGGCTATTTACTAGAAAAAGTAACATTTTATTAAATTGTTATGTCACCCATCTCCTCTATAAGGTGACTCTGAGTGGATAGTTATTACTTCTGGGTAGTTGTCACTTTTTCATACACTCTGGAATCTAAAAAGAAAGGGATCTGCAAATTTCTGTAGATGAAACTTGATTCAATTGGCTATTTACTAAAAAAAGTAATATTTTATTAAATTGTTATGTCACCCATCTCCCCTATAAGGTGACTCTGAATGGATAGTTATTACTTGCAGATAGTGCTAACTTTTTTTCACAAACCCTGGAATCTAAAAAAGAAAAGGGACTGCAAAAGTCTGCACTACTATTAATCTTCTCATCACTCCCATCCCTTCCCACTTGTGATTGTAGGACTGTAACTTTGTTGCTTGTATCCTCAAGATTTATATTGAGGGTTTCATAATACGATTTGATTGCTTATTGTACCCTATGACTATTATTAAGTGTTGTACCTGATGATTCTTGACGAATATATCTTTTCTTTTATGTACACTGAAAGCATATGCACCAAGACAAATTCCTTGTGTGTCCAATCACACTTGGCCAATAAAGAATTCTATTCCAAAAAAAAAAAAGGGAAGCTTTGAAGGGCATATATATCAATAAACCGAACCATGTTCTGAAAACATAACCTTCATCATAGACACAAAAAGTATGGTTTTCATTCTTTTCTCCTTTTACAGGAGAATCAGGAAAGGTAACACTATCAGAATAACTGCTGTGACCATCCTATTTGGACTGATGACCACACAGTCCTATAGCCTCCATTGCGTGGATTTCAAGCTTCAGCCTGCAACCACGTGTAGTAGGAATCCGATCAACACGCAAAATGTTTCACACACGTATGAGAAATTCTACTATTTAGGAGCATCCCCGCCTGGTTTCTACATCGTCCGCTTTGTTTTGACAGCCTGCCTTCCGCTACCCCTCCCTCCAATCTCAGAGGTAGCAGAGGGCGGGATATAAAGTCCACTTCGCCAGGGGGATTCCAAATGTGGAACGCAGCTTTTACAGCCGGAGAAGCGTTACCGGTGCGGCTAATTGCCTTCACCTCTCCGACTTTCGCGGGACAGAGGACGGGTGGGCAGGCAAAGATGCGATGGGGGGATTCCGCCTACCCAAGGAGCCACCCGCCCCTTCTATAGATACCTGGCCCCAATGGCGAGGACAGCTTCGCTCCTTCTTCCTCCTCCTCCTCCTCCCCCGCGCAGCAGGTGTCTCGCCGCAGCCGTTGTCATTGAGGTCTCCCGCAGCAGCAGCAGCACCGCCGCCATGATGGTGCGAACAGCTGCTTCCGGGAAGGAGTGCCGCTAGGGACAAACTATCTCCGTCCTCGTCAGGAACGCGAAGCGAGGCCACTGAAATCGCCGGCGCTGGCCGAGCAGACGAGGAAGGCGGGTTTGGAGGGTGGTTATGGCCAATGCAAAATAAAGGGCGGGCTGGACGATGTGTGAGGACAATACTTCAGGAGTATATAGCCTTGGGTGGAAGGCGAAGCTTTAGGAAGTGATTCTAGAAGTTGGGGAATTAAGTCATTATTCTTGCAGTCCCCCCCCCCCCCCCCGAAAAGAAGCAAGTTCGTTTTAGGCGTTCTGGGTGTTCATAATAATCTTCCTGTTATGTCGGTTTACGGACGAATAAACACTTGAATTTTATAGGTATAGAATTGCAACTAGGGTAGCTAAATAGGTACCTCAATTATTTTTGAAGGAAATGTATCAGTAAAATACCGTTTGGCATAAAACGTGCATACCGTCTATCACGAAATGGTGATGTATGTTGCTAGGATCAGAAATGTGTATTTTGTCACAGGGGGGAAACTGACTTTCCTGTGCCTGATGTTCCTTATATTTGGATTTGATTGCACTGCACTTCTGCATGTGTTTATTATTTTAACTGCATCCATATTTTATGAAATAATTCTGCAGCTCCTGGGTGGTTTTCTGAATGGTGAGGTCAGAAGAAGAGAAGATAAGTTTTGAGGCTATTCCTTTTAGTTACCTGGTACAACTAGATGATTTTAAACCTGGATCTTGAGGAAATTGAAATGCAATATAATCCTTCATCTGAGGAGCACTTAATATTTCTTCCCTCTAAATATCACTCATTATTTTATAGCTGCTTCCTGATTCAGCAAATAAATAGAACTTTTTGTCATGAGTGATAACATAGATCAGACATTGACATTTTATGCCCCTCTTCCTGCCACATCTGCCCCTTTGACTTTCCCTAGCTGGCCCACAAGGTTCAATCGAAAATGAAAAATCAAATGTAAATAACTACACCTTGTGTGTATCCCTGTTGGTTCAGGGTATACAACAGTCCAGTTTCTCGTGTGGCCCTTTGGGAAAATTAATTGCCAATCCCTGATATAGATTAATACTCACAATATTGCAATTTAACATTTTAATTCATAAAATTGAGTTTCTTGTTATGTTTGTGTGTCTGTGTGTATTATAAATATACACATAGAGGCATATATAATTTATATGCCTACTTAAGGCTATGAACCACTTTGACCTTCCCAGAAAAGGACACAGTATTTTAAAACAAATACTAAAAGGAGCATCTGTAACCACGCACTCTGCATCCCTACTCAGCTACTCCTGTGTTATTAAAAGTATAAGAAAGGATGCTGTGGAAATAATTAAACACTGGTGTGCTTGTTGGTCTGATGCATGAACACGATCACCGTAGCTATTTAGTAAACCAATAGCTTTGGTTGAAACATTAAATTAGCAAATCATTCACTTCGTTTCCCTGGCTCTCAACAGCATACAATACTATATTTCTTACTTTTAGGTTGGATTACACACCACACCACGTGTGAATGTAGCCATTTTGGTTTGTAACCAGAGGTGGTATTCAGCAGGTACTGACCAGTTCTGGAGAACCGGTAGCGGAAATTTTGAGTAGTTCAGAGAACCGACAAATACCACCTCTGGTTGGAGATGTTACAGTGTCCTTCCCCTGCCATGCCCACAAACCAACATCCACAGAACGGTAGTAAAAAAAAAATTGAATCCCACCACGGTTTGTAACAATACTCTAGTAGCATATCCAGATGTGGTTTGGATTACACTCCAAAAAGGAATAAAGCAAAGATAGAATCTAAAATTGGTTTTGTTTCATTTACATTTAGAGTTGATTGAAACTAAACCAGTTAGTACTGTATAATTAGTCTCCAAATTTAATAATTTTCCTATCACATTGCATTTTTTAAATTCATATTTTTGGAGGCTGCTCCCAGTTATGACAGGCCCTCAGACTAGGAACTTCTGGTTTACTGTGTTATGTGAATACAGTCCTGTTCTCTGCACGTACTGGCAGAATTGGGCTGCCAATCCTTCCTATATGCCTTTGTACTGCAACACATGCTTTATCAAAATAAGAGAATATTTATGCTGAAGATGTTACCAAGTTGGGTAATGAAATGTCTGTAAGAAAACAACCAAACTCAAGGATCACTAAAGACACCATATACTATATCATTTGCCCCTTTTGCTTTCCTACTCCAGATGTCCATGTTAAATGCTGCTTGAAGAGACAATGCAGGTAATAAAAGGAATACATCTAATACTGTTCTTAGGACCACTTCTGAACTCGCAGTGTGCTCCCGGTTCATAACAGTTCTAGCAGGCCTATAATTCATAGAAATATAGAAAACACCATTTAATTCCTCAAATTAAGGCAGCAGGATAAGACATCTCTTCAGCTTGTGAGAAGCCAGAGATCTCTGGTTTAAAAATTGTGACAAACAAGCTATTGAATTAAGATGACTCTTGGGCTGATTCAGCAGAGTTATTTGTATGTTCTTAGCCAGCGAAAGGGAGTTCACTGCTGAATACATCCAGTGAAGGGGCCCCAACTACCTCTCTGGGTAATTGGTTATGCTGTCAAATTGCTCTACTCTTAGGAAGCTTTTTGGAGTATACGTTGTTACAGATTAAACTGTTGCACAAGATTTGAGAGAAAATGTTGGCCACTGTCCCTGGCATGTTGACAGTAATTCACTATGATATTTCATGAGCAGATTGATGAAAGTTATGCAATAATGAAATGTTTAGTCTTGAAAGATTTGGTGTGAACTTTATTTAAATAGTACTGGGTTAGTTTGCTGCATATTTAATGAAAGTTCAGTTGAATTCAGTAAATATTTTCCCAGTATTTTCTATACAGTATGATTACTATTGTGCATATGTACCTGCTGCATTTATTAATATGATTAACTGGAGTTGTTCCCCACTAAGCACCTTTAGGAAGGATGGATGGATAGAAGGCAGATGATAGACAGACAGACAGACAGACAGATGCATACACATACAGACATAGATATAAATTGTACACATAGACACAAACAAAGCAAGAGCTAGAAACCAGGAGCCTGTGACTTCTAGTTTTGCCTTGGGCATGAAAGCCAGTTAGCTCTTTGAGCACATGACGTCAGGATCAGGCAACAAGCCAGTTGGTCAATTCTGTAGTAACCAACACTTGGTTGATCCAAAAAATAAGAAAGAAGCAGTCCTTTTTTTTACCACTTAGTTACTTCCACATTCAAAGCTATTTTTCCTGACTGTAAGAATTTCAATAAAAGAAAAGAATAACTCTTTCCCTTGCTTTTTTGGATCTTTTAAAGCCCAACTGAACTTACTTACATTTTTACACTCATACAATTTGCAAAATTCAAAATAAATGGGGGTAAGCATCTGATGTTTTATTGATGATTTTATGCACTCTCCAATAGTCAAAAGAGTGTATGGGAATGGAAGGGAGTGGGAGATCTGTTAAGCTTGCTAGACTGCACGTGAAATTTACCATGAAGTCAGAATTATCTGGTTCTAATTTTACTACACTCACACACGTGCACACACACACATGCACACACACAGAGAGAGTCCCTTTTGTATGATTCTTCCATAAAATATCACAGTCCATGGAGGAAAGGAAAAATTAAAAACAGGCAACTTCTGCTACATTGTCCATTTCATATGCAACCAAGCATATGGCATAGTCCTGTGAGAAAATTCCTCCTTTCCCCTGAGTCTGCCAAATAAAGTAAAATATAAAATACAATTTATTTTAATGTGCATCATTTTGAAGCCACATACATATAAGCCTTTTAATTATAACCTTTCTCCCCAAATAAGTCAGAAAAGATTGTTTTGAATAGCAGTTTATTTCCAATCTTTTGTAAAAGTCCACCTTAAAGGCAGTAATGTGGAAAAGGGTATAAATGAAATGGAGGAATGGAGATTCTTCTGAATATAACAACTATGCAACATCTTCAATGAATCATAGCAATTATCCAACAATATTAAATCACTTGAGTATTGTTGACAACAAAAAACAAATAACTGTAATTTGTATATCAGTGATAAACCCACCACTGGAATAGCATATAGGAGATATATTTTGCACTCTTTCAGGAAACACTTTTCTGATTATGGTTGGAGGTCCTTCTGACCCAGCTTCTTTTACTCTGACCAAGAATAGTACTCCAAGATTTAATATAGATATAGAAATTCTTAAAAGTTCTGGAGACTGAGCAAGTTTGCATCAAAAACATGGACTTTTTTTTCCTTCAGTCATGATCCCATCCCTCAATACTATCATGGAGCTACATGAATATTCTGTGTTATGGTCCCACTCCTTAGTTATAGTTCTAATCTTCCTACTGAATGATGAACAAACAGCAGATCATCAATATGTAGGTTTTCACAATTGCTGAACTCCATATGAAATAAGTTGCATAATGGGTTTAAATGTTTCAATTGACTATTTTTCCAAAATACCTATTTCTTCCACTGTGTATTTTATAACAATGTATATATTCAAATAATTTTAGGCCATTTTTTTGATAGGGCCAATACAGAAAGAACTTAACTTACGACCACAATTGATACCAGAATTTTCATTTCATTTCAAGTCAGGCGGTTAGTCACATCTAACTTTTTTTGCCACAGTTGTTCAGGAAATCACTATAGTTGTTAAGTGAATCATATGATCATTAAGCAAGACAGTTGGGAAAATCGCAAATGGTGATCACATGACCCTGGGACACTACAACCATTATAAATGCATGACAGTTGCAAAAGATTCAAATTCTGATCACTTGATGGTGAGGATGCTGCAACAATTGTAAATTGACAACTGGTTGTTAGTCATTTTTTTGAGGGCCATTATAAACTTTGAATAGTCACTAAATGAATGGTTGTAAGATGAGGACTACCTGTATTGGGTCAATTGATAATCACAAATGCCAGTTCTAAGTTCTTACATCTCCTCCACAATAAGTTAACAACATTGCACATAACCTGAAATGTTCAGAGCCTTTCCATATCTTTTTCAGCAGCAGCCTGTAATATACAATGTTAAACATCAGAAAACAAAATTATGACACATTATGGATTGGAGCAGCTGTTGTTATAGCATGAGTGCTTTTAGCAGTAACTACCTGTATTTGGTTCTGCTTATAATGCCAATCATTTATGTGAAGTTTTTTTGCTATAAGCAATTGGGAAATGCAAAGGACAGGCTGTTCACTAGCTTTCTTCTTGGTACAACATTCATATGCTGCAGTTTATCACTTAAAAATAAAAAGTGAAAGAAAGAAAAGAAATTTTTGGTGTTTAAAGACATTTTAAAATTGCATTTCTTTGTTCCTGGCACTTAGTGTATGTACTGTTAAAAAAATAGGTTTGTTGACATCTACTATTTTATAAAACAATTCTAAAGACCTCCCCACCCCAGTTACATTTCTATGTTTATGTCTGTCACTTTTTATAAAGTTTAGGAAGGCAGCTAAAATTCTTTTATAAACTAATATTGCTGACCTATTAGGCAGAAAGAGACACTTTTTTTTCCACTTCAAACCAGCAGGATGAGCGAATGGTGGGCCACTATAGTTTCCAAAGTTAAATTTGTTTCAGGCTTGCTTAGTGGTTGACAGTATTTAGAGACTGTTCACATTGTTTGATGTAAGGCAGGGATTTACTCTTTTCTTTTTTCTTTTCTTTTTTTTCTCTCTTCTTCCATTCACTACACAAACAAGCCCCCTCTTTCTAATAGTTTCTTCCATGGGGGTATATTTGGTTATGTTTCCCCTGTGGAAAATGAGGTAGAACAGATTTTTGTCTTTGAATTTTTAGAACCATATGCTCTAAGTTCTTTTTTGAGATCTTGTTTTTTAATATCTTGGGTGTGCCTAAGTCAGACTTGAGCCCTGTGAACAATAAGAGAGAAGCTACTCATAATGGCTCTTGTGCCTCAAGCAGCGTAAATCAGACACAACTTGGTAGATAATAATGTTAAATGCTAATCGTTCTGTGCTGAGAAGAAAATCTCTCTTTGTTGTTCTTTTTGAAGTCTGGTGCTAGGAAGAATCAGAGACTTTTCAAACTGGTTTAGCAAAGCCCCAGCATATTGTACATTTGACGGATGCCTTGTCTACTAGAGCTCCCAGCTCAATGCTAAATAGACTCTCTTTTCGCTGATCCATCTTTAGAATGTCTGATATTTTCAACAATCTGTTCCTTCCCCCTCCCTTTCCCTCAAGGGCTGTCAACAGGCCATCAGCACAGCTGTTGAGCCAAAGATCTTTCTTTGCTGTGTTACCTGAGATGCCCATGTTTGAATATGGTGTCTCTAAGTTTGGCTCTATTTCCTATTCGCACTAAAGGTGAAGGCTTATGTAAACATTTTCAGAGCACTAGGCTTGAGCTGGAAACTTGCATTACCTTTCACTTCCTGGCTTGAGCTCTGAAAAGAAGCCTTAACAAATTTGCAATAAAAGCCAGCTGTGGATAATGCCGATTGGCTAGTACATGTGATGTCCCCAAATCCCCTTCTAATCTTGTTTTTCAAAACAATCCAGCTTAAAAAAAAATGGACAAGGACATAGACAAGTAGACAGAGTAGATAAATGTTTGTTGCTATTTAATAGTCTATTTATTGTGAGCCATCTGTAGATCGTTTTTATTGAATAATTGTCTAGAAAAGTTTCAAATGAATGCAGTTTTAAAAAAGAAGCAATAGCAAACAAGAGGTATGTGAGAAAAAGCAACTACCTGCTGAACCACTGTTGATTTGATATTGTACGAAGTCTAAATGCCTTGAGAGTCTTGAAAAACACACTGAGGGGTTATTTTTAATTGTAAGTAAATCTTCAGCTGCGTTAGGATATATTTTCATAAATGAGTACAAAAATCCAGTTCCTATCCTTTGGTTTAGGATTAAATCATGTAGCATAAAGCACCCTAACATTCTAAAACCATCAGTCTTATTTCTAACTTACATGAAATTGTTTCTTAGCTACATGAAATAACTCATCCATGATCTTCCCACGCAATCCATAGTTCAGCATGTTGCTGTTAGATGTTCAAATAACATTCTCACCTCACTCAAGGCACAGTAGACCTTAATAGCAATCTGTGTAATCTGGCTCTTACTGGATTCTTCAGTGAACTTTGACAATATTTAATGCAATGTTTTATTTTTGAAAACTCAAGATAATATATATTTTATCTTCACTATAGCCTTGTTTTATAGATTGGATTGGGAGGCAGTGACTTGTCCTAAGTTGCCCAATGAATTTGATGGTCAACTAGACTGTGTTCAGACAACATGCCATACTTGATTGGTATTAATTGTGTTAAATGTTTTAGTTGCTTTACCCAGAAAATAGTTGTCTATTATGCAAACCCAGAAAACAACTGAATTTTGTAACTTAGGTGACAAGTATTATAGAAAGATAGTCCATATTGCTGTGATGTTTTCATGAATTCAGTTTCTTTTATTGTTTCTTTAATCTGTTTTGCATATTAATAAACCTCAAAAAATCCTGATAAACCTTGAGGGAAAATAAATTATTGCTAATATTTTTCTTACATATTTCTTTCAAGTCCCTTCTGCTCTCCCCCCCTCTGGTTAATGGACAGTTCCATTTATTATTGTATCATCATCATCATCATCACCATCATCATCGCAAAACAATTGTAAAAACTTGAAAGTGTAAGCTAATATGGGAAGAAATTGATTCTTTCAATTTCACTTCTGTAGCTACTTTTCTCCCTGCTAAATGAAATCTATACTTGTCGGGTGTGGCCAGCAGTGCAACATTGCTATGCTATACATTTCTCCATCGGACGGAATAGCCATTTCAAGCAGGTTTTTCCAAATCCCACCCTTAGGGAAGTGCAGATGTGAAGAATCTTTTAATTACATTGTTATAATAAAATCCATCTTTCTTGAATTTTCCATTGTTCATTTGTGTTCATTTTAGTGTTGGGATTTTTAGGAGGTGTGTATGTTAAGATTACATAAAAGTGAGGTGTGATGGCAAAAGTTTAGGAACTCCTGATTTAAAGGACTGCTTTTGTTTGCAAATGATAAGAATAGTTGTATGGTGCAGGTATATATTTATACAATTGTTTTTAATGTTTCAGTAGCAGTTTCAATCTGCTTGCCATATTTCAGTACATTGCATTTTGTTATATGCCTTACTGTAGTTACCTAAAAGGAAGACAGTTTATTTTCCAATGATTTATTTTTTAAAAAAATATAAGTATATTTTGTAAATTCTTGAGAATATTGTATTGGTAATTTTTTCTTTCTATCCATTTTTGAATAAATATGATGTTCTCCACTTCTATATTTGTTTCTTCTTATCAGGCAATTAGGTAACATATGTTAATCATGAAGTGCAGGATATAAATTAAAATGGAAAATGTGTCATATCTCACCTCTCACATTCCAGCCTTTAACACCCCTAACAATGTATACTTCTATTGAAAAGTGAGACATATTGAATTCGTTGAAGTTTATTCACCAATGGAGCTATCTTTTCTTGTGATCTCCTAAACTTGAAACAAGTTGGGTGGGCGGGGAGTCATTTTTGCTGGCCATAACTGAATAGCATCTGAAAGTTCTTGGATAATCTTCAATTTCCTGAGAGGCCAATTTAGGAGGATTGTTTTTTGGACACAAGTATATGATTGCAACTCTTTGCTGCTGTCATGTCCTACACAATAAGCTCCAGAAAATCCATTGGATCTTCTGTTTTGGCATTGTCTAGCGAAATACATTGTTGGTTTACAACCCTAGAAATTAACTAGATCCACTTGTGTTCTTCTTAATTAATAAGGAATTCCAATTGTCCAAACGTTCATTATCATTCTGACCATGCAATAAAATGAAATGTGGGGGAAGTATAATAATTATTATACTACTATACCGAAATACTATAAATACATTACCAAAACAACAATATATAAATGAGAATTTTTTTGTATTTTACAGTACCTAAGTAGAGATCCAAACTTCAAGAGTAAGTAATAATCATGTGGTTCTTCTTTTTTCACAAGGAAGTGAAATTTATACTTCGCTACAGAAAAGTAATCTGATAAGCTTATCAAAAAATGACTCCATTTTTGTTAATATATATTAGATTTTAAATTATATCAACTTAAATTATACAAGTTTACATTTCTTTAAGTCAAATTATAAACCAGGGAGTCATACTATAAAATTGGAGAGAACAGGATGGTGGTATCCCATGCTATTAAAAGGCTTAGCATATTAATAGCCCTTCGACATTATCAAGCATTCAGCTGCAGAATTCTGTCATAGAGAAGAAAAGACTTCTTAACCCAACAGGAAGCATTGGCAAAGCAAAAGTGACATTAATTCTCTAGCCCATGCAACCAAGTTCTTGTTTTTGAGAGGCACCATCCTTGAAATCACCTTCTGCAAATTATATTTTGCAAAATCTATAATTCCTAGACGGTATTTCTTTATTTTAGGTTTACCTTATTTATTTATGTCATTTTAATCTGCAATATGAGAATTCCTATTACAACACAGTTCACATCACAACATGTCACCTTTTACAAAATTACAAATGCATGTTTTTCATTATCCATTTATCAAGGTTTCTTTATTATTGCTCATCAATAATTTGCCTAAACTGATCCTTCTGGTCAAAACAAGTTGTAATCTAGGCATTCTTGTTAAAAGAGTGTTAATTGCATGAGGTAATGTTATTTTTAGTACTGCTATTCCAAATTTTATCAATGGAACTTTGGGGAAGTTATGAAGTATCAATTTTATTTAAAAGTGTCTTTCATGTATGCATTATTGTTACAGACCTGTTCCTATCATAGCTGTCCTATATTATTTACATTGCAAATTATTTTTCCCTTTCCATTAATATTTCAAAAGAAGTCAAACAAACATTTAATACTGATCACCTGTAAAAAAATCAGAAAATCAGACTTAAATAAGACTGAATGCATCAAAGATTATTGTAATTCCCATTAGTTTATGAAATTTATAAAAAAATAATTATGTTGCTCTTTTTATTGAATTTATAACTTTAATTTTGCATAAATGTCATTTAGTTAATACAGTAGTTTAAATTACCCATGAAATTACATTTGTTAATATGTAGCTGAATTAAACATTACTGTACACATCCTTTATATTTTCAACTTTAATGACATTAAAATTTCTTTGCCAATCTAGATGAAAATACACCCAAATATATGAGTGACAATCAGCCATTTTCCCATGCATAATTGAAAATGCTAGTTATAATTTCTAATGCCAGATGCCTCTTAGGATCATGACATTTGGAAAACTGCATATTCTAAAACCATTTCTTCCTGATCTTTGAGATATGTGTAAAGATGCTTTGGTCTGCTGTCAAATGTTCATTGCATGAGCACATGGGAGTCTTCTTAGATATAATATTCAGCCTGGAAAACTCCCTAACAAAGGAGATGAAACTAGTTCCTAACATGATATTTACATGCAAAACAATTTTTTACTTAGGTAGATCTTGATGTATAATCTGTTATTCATGTTATTTTTGTAGAGTGAAACTTTAAATTCCAAAAGCTACTTATGTAATAGAAATTAATTTATTGAAGAAGATAGTCTCTTAAGAACAAATGTTAAATGTACTTATATTAAAAAAAATGACTATGTTACATGAAAATGGTCATCTTTACTTTGCCATAATGAAAGTAGTTTATGTTTCGGTCAGATCTATTGTTTTTATTTATAGCTCTTATGTACCTTGGTCTGAGATGCTTAGGAGAATCTGGACCACCTGTGGTAGATTTCCTTGTATACATGCTGGAATGAAAGCATTAGGCAGTGGTTCCAATCATCCTTTCAATTTTTCCTAGTAGTGAAGAACAAGGTTTGATTGGTGGCACTACATGAAATTAAAATAATGGGTATATCTACTTATCTAGCATTGCTGAGAATACTGTGAAAGAAAAATTGAGGGGGACCATATTAACAATGAAGTTGGTTAGAAGTTTAAGCTTCAATTTTTTTTCTTTTGAAGAGTAATAAATTAAGGAGGCAGTGACACATTAGCCTGCTTTTCTGATTTGGAAAATAACAGTGGCTAGGACTAAAGATTAATAGTTTTTGCAGAAATAAACAATAATCATGGATATCAGGCATAAATTCTGGATTTCTGATTAAATATGCATAGATTTGACTTATTCTGCAGGTTGACTCTTCAAAATGAATGCAGGAAAGCTTTTGGATTTACAAGATAGCAAAACAATATTGTATAGCAAAACAAAACAAAACAAACTTTCTAATGTGCAAAGACAAATCTTGCCAGATATACTTTGGGTTCATTACACACAGGGCTCAATTTAAAACAGGATATGGGCTGGATTTGTTTTCAAGATTAAGAGTAAATTTCTTTAAACCATATACTGTATATTGCTAAAGTTTAATTAAGATTAACTCCAAGTTTCATATTTTTCCTGGCTTGTGGAGAAAGACTATTATAGCTGGAAGACCAAGAAAAATGGTGGAATTTAGAGGGGAAAGTGACATTCTAAATGCAATAGAAAATGAATTACTGACTTTCTTGGAAGGTTTGCCCTTGTACAAACAGGGTTCCTTTTTGCAGATGAACAAGGCTAGATTTAGACCGGCATCTGACTCCAGTGTAGCTTTGCCAGCCTGAGAGGGCACTGGACTTGGAAAACACCTGTTGTGGGATGTGCATGCAACCATCAATTCAACAGCTGAAACAAATGGTACATGCAGTTTATCTTTATTTGTAAATCTGGCAGCACCTGTCTGACTGGATAATAATGTTTTCAACGTCCTTTTCTTTCATTTTTGAAAAAAAATGATTTGTGGGAAAATGTACAGGATTGGTGACCATGAAAAAATCTTATGAGAGTGAATCAGATTCTGGCAAACTATTCATTGTCTATATTTAGCAAACCAATTGTGGATCAGAATATTAAAAGACCACAAAAATAATAAAAATAAGTAAAATGTAATAAATATTGAAGAAATCAAAGATATTTTCCTGAAACTTTGTATGCATTTTTTTCAACTGCTGTTCTCATAATAAGCCAGGTCTGGAAAATCAAAAAAATCTCAGCTATCATGGCCTAGTGTGGGTGGACTATTCTAAGGGCCTTATTTATGTTTGTGCTTTTAAGTCAATGTTGACTGCTGGCAATGGCCTGGACAAGTCTCTGCAGTTCTTTTGGCAAGATTTTTCAGATGTGGTTTTGCCATTACCTTCTTCCTGGAACTGAGAGGGTGTGACTAGCCCAAGGTCACCCAGTTGGATTTGTGCCTAAAGGAAGACTAGCGCTCATGGTCTCCCAGTTTTTTAACCTGATGCCTTAACCACTCACCAAATTAGCTCTCTTCTCAATGGTACTTATTATTAAACACACCATACATCCAAATATGTAAACCCCATCAGTATACGTCTGCCATTAATATTTTGCCATAATCTAGACTAGCATTATGTTTTTATACATTCATTCATGTCTGATTCCAGAGATTGCTTGGACAAGTCCCTGCAGGTTTTTTTTGGCAAGGTTTTTCAGAAGTGGCTTGCCATTGTCTCCTTCCTAGGGCTGAGAGAACATGACTGACCCAAGGTCAGCCAGCTGTTTTGTGCCTGTCAAAACGAAAACATTCAGTTTTGTAAATTAGAGGAAATGAATCGTGTTTTTCTGTTGCCAGCATACTTTATTTACAAAATAACTAAGAAACAAAAGAAACAGCAGTGCCATTCTAATAAGCAAGCGAAAGAAAGCATAATGAAAGATGAAGTAGAAGTAAAACTCCTCCCCTGCACACATGCGCAGTACACCAAACATCACAAGACACTCATATCTTGTTACTATGGAAACTTGATAACCATTCCAGCTCATTCTGTAAACTTCTTTGTAAGCTCCTCAGACAAACCAAAATAAACGCAGTGACAGTGCCTAAGGCAGGACTAACTCTCTTTCTAAGGACCTGCAACCACACTATTATTTCCTTCCTATATTAGTAATTCTGACCTTCATTATTATCAACTTATTGACACCTTGCTAAAAACTTGACTTTATTGGGTCTTAGATATGTTTTTAATGGGAAACAATGTTCTCAGTAAAACAACTTTTTTGTGTATGTATAGAATATTGATTTTTTTAAAAAAAAATTTCCCAACCTCAAGTGCAATAGTAATAAAATACAGGAGGAACTGCATGCAAATCTTCCTTTAGCATCTAAAATCTTCCTTTAGATGAATTTATTTATAGTTATAAAATATTTATAACATTTATTTGCCAACCATCTTACCTCAAGGTAACTCTAGGTGGAGTTTATTTAATTCTAAATTGGATTTCCTACTACTAAAAATATGACATATAAAACAGACAAGGTTAATTAACTTCAAAATTTCACCAACAAAAGCCATCCTGTTTACTAATAATTAATGGCATATTATATTTAGCATCAAAAGGAAGCAATGTATTGCTTCTAAATTACATATTCAACTTTCCTAGTCTGTTGAATGATTTGTTACTATGCATTTAGAAATGCTAGCATTAAAATTGGCAGCTTTTATTTTATCCTGTTTAGTATCCTTTGGCTTGGACATAATCTCTTGTTAAAATTTCTAAAAAGAAGCAGGAGAAAATAAAGCCCCTGATTTGGATCCTAACTTCATTGTGATCTGTCTGTCAGTTCACTGGATTCAAAATCTTCCATCACAATTAGCACCAGATTTCCTTCTCCTTGAATGCTCACAAGGTTCTCCAGTCATGGTTTTTCAGTGTGAAGACCTGGAACAAGAGGATGAATTCAATAGCAACCCAAATTGGTGAATGAAGACTATTCTCAGGCTATTGTGCTGGTTAGTAGCAGGTGGGAAGGTAATAACAGGGTATTATAATCTTCCTTAATGTCTCATCTACATATCAGTCTCTTGGGAGCTGAAACCTTTTCAGACAGAGCTTTCCAAAATAAGAGGTATAGATTTCCCAGGACTGCCAGTGTGAACATTAGTCCTATAAAATAAGTAAAAACAACACTTAAACAACACTTGCCTTTTTTACTTCTTGTTCCCCGACCTCAAAACACTTGGCATATCTATAGCATCAAGGATCAAGCAGAAGTAATGATCAAAAAATAGGACTACGAAACCTAGTTTTAAACATAAACAATTCTTTTTAAGACTAGGTTTTTTTATATAACTTGTTTCACTTTGCTTCAGAGATGAGTAAGCAATCCCAGACTCACTTCACATTAATTCAGGACTTTCAGGTCCTGAATTAATGTGCAATATCAGAACATGGGTAATTTTTCTGTTAATTTAAGGAAAGCAAAACAAACTACCCAAATCCTCTCAGTTATAAATCTGGCTCAGACAAGAAAGGCCCAGCTTAGATTGGGCCAAATGTTGCCCAAAGTATTTTATTTAGCTACAGCTAATAATAATAAAAGTATTGTTAATGCTTAAGATAGATATTTTTATTATAATGACAAAATATTGACAGTCACTTAAATAATCCTTTTAAAGTAGGAGCCCCCAAACTCTTCAGCTCATTGACCATATTGGTGAAGTTTTAGATTGTTTATCTATCCCAAACATTTATTATGTACAACTATTTTAATAAATACTCTTTTAATTAATTGTATTACTGCTAATAATAACAACAGTAACGGATAATCCACTGACCCTTTGAGATTGAGATTGAGTATTGTGAAGGATCATGCACCAAAGTCTGCTTATTGATATGTATAACTCTGTATGAACAATGTTGCACATACATAGGCAATATTGAATTGGCCATTTCAAAGCAAAATATTTCTCCATTTTCCGTTTCTTCTATATATATTGTAAAGGTCAACCTGGGGTCTTTCAGATGCTTCCTCAACCTGGGGCCTTCCAGATGCATCCTTATAACAGTTGGGAGTTATATCGCAAAACATCCCAAGGCCACCAAATCGGAGAAGAAAAGTTTTTGCTAGTTTATGGCATCATGAAGTGTGTAGAGGCAATGTTGCTTTGTAACAGGGACTTTAAAGCTAGAAATTCTACAGTGAAGAACAACACCGTGACTTCTGCACTATAGACTAATTCATGGTTTTTTATGATATCTACATCCAAGGGAATAGATTCTATTTACTGGTACTTTAAATTATATATGAACACAATACTCAAAGCTATGACAAAAAATACTGTATCAATAAAGGAGAATATTTGTAGCTCAGGATTGAAATGAGGGGTCCTTGGTGCTCTCTGAGCTTGTTTGTTTTTGTGCAGACATTTCATTACCCTAAGTAGGTAACATCATCAGTGCTAGCATTCTGTTTGCTGTCAGTTTATATTCTGCTATCTTGTCTGTGTGGGTGGGTGGGGGCAGCCTTAGAGATTCTTTGTTTGGGCTGTTTATTGATGGCTCTTTGGCAATTTCTTGATTGGGGTATCGTTTAATTGATTGTTGGTCTGAAGCAGAGGTGGTATTCAGCAGGTTCTGACCAGTTCTGGAGAACTGGTAGCGGAAATTTTGAGTAGTTTGGAGAATCGGCAAATACAACCTCTGACTGAGATTTTACAGTATCCTTCCCCTGCCATGCCCACCAAGCCCACGCCCACAGAACCGGTAGTAAAAAATTTTAAATTCCACCACTGGTCTGAAGTTGACCTTGAAGTTAATCTATGCTGATTTGAGTACTGATTACTGATGGAGAGGTGCTGGAGTCTTATTCTCTTTGGGGCTGGTTGATTATCTCCTTTGCATAGTCTATAAATGTTGTTAGTGTCTGTGCCCATTGATGGCTGATTTGTCAGAGTGCCAGGTTCTAAAAATTCTCTTACATTTTTGGATTTGGCTGATCTAGGATTGTCACATTTTCCCAACTAAAACTCTGGTTAAATCTGTTTATATGTTGTAAAATTAAAGTATGTTCATCACGTCATCCGACTGCCAGCTGGTGTTCATGGATGCATTCTGTCAGTCTTCTGCCTCTTTGTCCTACTTAGTGGCTGTTGCAGTTCTTACATTGTATGTTGTAGACAAGTCTTGTTTTTTCTTCTTATAAAAATACTGTGCACAAAATCTATTAAAATAATATATTGTATAATCCTTATGTACATCTCCCTAAATGAAATATTATAAAACATGTGACACACAAAACATTGAATAAAAACGATATCGTAGATACTGGTATATGAGTTTATGATTATGATGTTAGACTAGGACTAGAGAAAAGAAAATTTTATACTGGAATTCAGGTTCAGGCATGGAAGTCGACTGGGTTACTTTGGCCAGGCACTCTTTCTCTCTACCAGCCTCCAGTTAGTGTAACTCAATAACTCAAACCACTTTGAAGAGAATTGTATTTTCTGTTCATCTCAGCAAACATTAATACATGATGCAAAAGGTATAGTTTCTTAGAATTTTGTCATCAAGGTATTTAGTTTTCATTTTTTAATCCTCCTATTTTCCTCTGTCTTTGTTGTTATTACCAGATAAAATAGCTGCACAATATTGTTTTGGAATGCTAGGCACTTTCATGTTGGTATATTTCATGCTACCTATTTCAATATTCATATAAGTATCTTTAAATATCATGCTATGACATTACAGACAATTGTATAACAACATATTAAAAATGCATCTAAAAGCATAATACTCTTTAGTTTTCCCTAGTAAAATTCATGCAATTACCGTATGAATATGGATGCAACATGGAACAGTTGGCAGGTTAACACGTTTATACATTTTAGCATGGACACCTCATATTAAATTCATCTGCAGCTTTGTTACCTCCTTTAATCTGCCTTGTTTATGCATTCAGCTAGTCTCCCATAGGAATAAGTGTCTCACACATTCCTTGCATTTCTGAAACAGAGTGGTATCTCTTTAAACATGTGGCAGACTTGATTTCATAATGGAGCTCACCCATTCCAAACTCCACAGCTTCAACTACCAATTGCTATATAATTTAGCTGATATAATGATTATGGAATGCTTTGTTTTTGGTTGCAGTTCTATGAAATATAATTACATGCCATTGTGGAGAAAGAGATTACTAATGGATCCTGTTTTACTTTCTCATTTCCCAGAAAAGGTGTATACCAATTGAAGTTTCCTTGATCATAAAGTTAATTATTAATCAGATTTTTCAAGGGTCCTCAATTTCACTAACTAGTCCATTGGGTTTGGAGGAATGAATCTGTTAACTGTTAATTCAAATTGTAATTTATTACACTGAATTAGATATCTGGCTTCAAATATTAGTTATTTGCAAAAGGTTTTTGCTTCTTCCCTGATCCTTTCTGACTATACTGCTAAATTTCTGTGGCATGATTGCTGCAAACAAGTAGCGGAATTCCCACTATATTAAGACAAAAAATGTGAAACTGGGTAAAATATTAAAATGAAATTAAAAAGCAAACAAGCTCTGAATCTTGAAAGAAATTAAAGAACCATGTCCCATTTGTGCATTGAAATGACTCTACTCACTTTGCATCTGTATTCAATCCTTTTTCAAAGAAATATGAGACACACCATGTGAAAAATTGTATAATAAACTTAATCCATATTAATGATAAAGAGCCCTCCCTCCTCAACTTCACACCTGTTTGATTACAAGAGTAATTAGTATATGCTATTCAGTCTCAGATCAGTGGTCAATATACAACCTCAATAACTTTTTCTTCAGCTGACTGTCAGATACTTTGGGGCTGAGAGAAGTGGAGATTGCAGAAGCATTATTAGATAGTGTTTTATCTAATGCAGGTCCATGCAGGTGGGACCAAAACGAGCAAGAAGGCAGATGTAGTGTCATGATGCAGTCCCACTTCTGATGTTCATGTGACAACATTGCTTGCACACTGGAAAGGGCTTGTATCTCTTGTGTTCCATCTGCTAAGCAATAGAAGCTGAGAGGTTCCCCTACTGATGGTAGATTTTTGGGAGAGTGAATAAATGAAATAAAAACTAATACATTAATTGCCATTAATGTTAAGTATTAGGTTTTTCTACTTTACAGAGCTTTAGAATATAAACATACTTGTGTGTGAATGTGACTGCATGTTTATGAAATTTACTATGTATGCTTGCATATTTATTTATTTATTTGTTTATTTGATTGATTTATATACTGCCCCCTCTCCCATCAGGACTCGGGGTGGTGTATAGCCAAGTAAAAACACACACTTACAAATACAAATTTAAGATAGAATTAAAAGTAGGTTAAATTAGTGGCTTAGATACAGTGATAATAAAACTGAACAAGGTAAAAATTTAAAAAGCTAAAACCATTAAAACCAATTTAAAAACCCTACCAATAAATCTAGGCTAGACCGGCTTGTTGGAAAAGGTGGGTCTTCAGTGCGCGCCAGAAGGTTTGTAGGTCAGGGATAGCTCACATATTGCTTACTCCATATATAGGCAATTATAAAACAAAATCTAAAATCTATCAAATTATTCAATTTGGCATTTTAAGGGAGGAAAGAAGGTTTTCAAACCATAGCAGATAAGGACTGGATAACACTTTAGCTTTATCCCTTAAGTGAGGCATTAGGCTATTCCTTATGGAATCTTAGAGAAATCTGTGGATCTGTGAGAACATTCAGTTCAAGACTTGCTATTTCAGAGGAAGCATAATCCTATCTAGAGCCATCATTGACACCAAACAGGAGTGCTAATGTTTTCATAAGAACAATCTAAACTTGTTTGGGATTTAATCTGGTTAAATCATTTTATTTGGAACATCACAGCTTGCAGGAAACTATCTCCATTACATCTCAAATTGATCTTGGAAAGGTGATATAATAGAGGCGTATTTGACCTCTCTCAGAAGTATCATGTTAAATATTGTAACATCATTACAGGATCAACTTCTCTCATCCATGACAATGCCTGGAACTGCAGAGTCAGGAAGGTGCAGACCCCTTGTAAAAAAAAGTCTTTCATTCCCCAAACCTTACAGGGAGTCGAGAGAGATATTATGGTCAATAGTAATGAACAAGACCAAAAGGGACATAGTCCTTCCTTTCAGTCTTAACAAAATTAACCCATTAGACTAGAGCAGTGTAGCTTTGGTCCCAGACCTGCATCTTGACTGGAGGGGATCTAGATAATTCACTTTATCTAAGATCCTCTGATATCCTTCAATAGTCTCTAAAATATTTCCCTTAAGTTGAAGATTGGAGACCAGGCAGAAGTTATATAAAGGAGCTGGACTGAGAGACTGTGCCCTTGTGGCAGTGACAGGAGAAGACATGACTTTGCCTTCTTTTAAGGCAGTTGGCATTTCTTTTTCTTAAGGAAGCATTGATCACCTCCTGAAACCAGCCACATCTATGCTTGTTGTCTAAAGGACCCAAATGGGGCATGAGTGACTGAGTTCATTCCCTGAAGAGAACCCTGTCTATTTCTTCACTAGGTTAAATGGAATCCAGATAAACATTATAAGATAGTGCCCTGGTTGGTCCAAGTGGCATCTAACCAGAGTAAATACAAATTATTTTGTCTGCAAAGAATCTTAACAAATGTTGCAGCCTCATCCTTTCCTCACATCCTTTCTGGGAAAGGAATCAGTTTTCCCTACTTGATATCCTCCAGATGTGTTGGATTACAACTCCCCAAATGGCCACTCAACATGGTCATATGTAGTCAAATACATCTGGGATTTGGGAAGTCATAATTTATCATATTAATGGGCATAACCTTGGAGAAGCCTGCAACATAGCATCTCTTGGTAAGGGAAAAGATCTTTGGAGCCAATTTTTTTCCTTCTTTTATCAAAGGAAGCCAGAGCAGGATGCAGAATGGATTCTTTTCCTTTTAATCATACCACAATTGTTCTAGGCAAGGCTAAGAGAAAGAGAGAATGACTGAGTGAGTAAGGGGGAGAAATCATTCACTGAGAGGAGACTTTAATGGTCTATATAGCTTATCAAATCTACACTAGCATTCATTCACCGTAGATCATTTCCCTGCATTTTTTTTCCTACCCATCCTCATGTACTTTGAAAGAGTTTCCTGCAGTGTGAAGGTCTTGCATTATTTTTAGTTATCAGGTGACTAAGAGGTGCATGTGTATATCTTCACTTTCTTTGGATCCATCCTGTCTTCAGCTAAATACCAAAAGAATAACAGAATAATAGAGTTGGAAGGGACCTTGAAATTCTTCTAATTCAACCCCCTGCTTTAGCTGGAAACCTTATACCTTTTCAGACAAATGGTTGTCCAATCTCTTCTTTAAAACGTCCAGTTTTAAAATTCTCCCAGGAAGACATCATAAGGGAGTTCTTCCCATAAGGCTATTTCAGAAGTGTGAGTAGCCAATGATGGGTGCAGACTGATCTTCAAAAAATACCACCAATAGCACCCTTCATTATTTCTAAAAAAGAAAATGTACTCAAAAATATCATCTGCTTTCAAGCTCCCTGATAGTAAAGGAGAAGTGGCAGAATGGTAATCCAATAAAAATGGTATCAGAAAATCTTAAGGAACACTTGGAACTGCAAAATGATGGGCAAACCATGACTAACCCATCTCTGAATTAATCTGATAGAAAGAACCTGCAAAATTTGAGGAATTCTATAATGGATGTAATGATTATCATAAAGTTAATTGCTTTGAAAAAGCCAAATGGAACTGACTACAGTATATGCAGACTTCAGATTTCAGAGATTGTTTGCTCCTGGAGAATAGTAGTGAAAAAAATTAACTCTTATTTTTCTTTATTTGCTTTCTAGAGATATTCAGTTGGTTGTAGCTGGAAGATATAATGCTGGATTACATGTTACTATGAATCAGCAGGAACTTTCCTATGTTTCTTATTCATGACCACAGTATGTTTTTTTTTTTGATAGAAATCTATTTACAATTATATCTAAAATAATTAGTCCACACTAGGATAAAAGGAGGTGCAAATTGAATGGAGTAATTTATATAGTTAGATGTATTTAATTATTGTAAAATGTACTGACATCAGCAAGTATTGCGGGCCCAATTGGCAAAAGAAAGTTAAGGACTGTATTGTTGGAAACAAGCGGAAGAGGCCTTCATCCTACAGTGGATAGACAATGGCAAAAAATGATGATGGTGATGATGAAGATGAAGATTTACCGATGGCTTGTGCATTTGAGTGAGCTGTCATAGATTAAATATAAAATATAAAAATAATACCATCTCAAGCAGATACTTTTCAGTAATATTAGTGAATACATTCAGCTGTAGGCCATCAAGAACAATGAAATTATGTTATTATTTTAGGTTTTCATAGAATTGTTATGTGTAAGAAATATACAAGAGCAATTGCTCAATAAAAAGGCTTAAATGTATGATTACAATTTCAAGATTCTAGTGTCTGTCAGAGAGAAACTTAATTATCATCTTGGAAAAATACCACTGTATAGAATCTCATGACTATATGAAACAGAGATAAGTTCTATGACTCTGAAGGAAGTTTAAAATTGCCGTGAAATTTTAAAGGTATAATGCGACACAATATTGTTTTATTTGATTATATACAGTATTTTCCTTCCTCTAAGAAACTGGGAAATATATATAATTCTGTCCTCTTTGATTGTATCCTCACAACATTCCTGTGTAGTTTGGATTTTGAACCTTGATTTCTCTAGTCCTTAGTCAACAACCAACCTATATACTATATTCATTCTTATTAGTTTCAATATGAGATAGTGAAAACATAATAAATTGGGCTAAAGTCCTTTAGAGTATAAAAAATACCTTTACATTAGAATGTAATATTTACAAATGCCATGGGGCAGAATTTTCCTCTCATTAAGACTGAGTAATGAGGATAGATTAAAAATGATTGAACCTACATTTTTTTAGCACATTCTCACACAACTACTAACTACAAACTCAGTTTTTCAGCATACAAAATCTTCATTTCCTTCTGTGTACTACATAGGTATCCTACAATAATTCCAGTTTAGTCACCATAGATCACCTTGAATCTGAATATTTCCCAGTAGAGTCTAAACTAATGCTGCAGGAACCTATTTAGCATTCACTTTGGATGTTTTATACCAAGCCAAAGTTATGTTCAACTTATTAATTTAATTATTACATTTATATTACCCACTTTCATAATAGAAGCACTCAAAAAGATTTGGTGGTTTTCTATTTAGATATTAAATAAATATATTTGGTAAATAAATAAATATATTTGGTAAAGACACATTGCATTATGGACCTTCAGAACAAAACATGGAGTAACTTTTTTCAAATACTAAATACCCTCTTCATTAATCACCTCCCCCATATTTAAAAAAACCATTCTTGGCCACCATCTTAACTCAACCAATAATTGAAATCAATATACACAGGTTTGGGGGAAAGGATATCCATTTTTTATTTATTTTTTCACTCATAATTATTTACAAATACACATTATAACTTTTATATACATTGCACATTTACATGGTAGAAAAGTACAAAACTATATATTTAAATGAATTTATATTTAACTTGTCATGTTTGAAAATATAAAATTGCCTCAGAAAAAGAAAGTATTATGAAAAGCAAGAAACTTGAACTGATAAAGCTTTGATATAATATTCTGTTAACATTTTGAATGTGAAACAAAAAGAATGTTTAAAAAATGGAACGGACCATCTGTGAGGACAGACCTAATAAAATATTGATGTTCATGACAATGTATTTTCATGTTTCTTCTTTTTCTTAAAAAAAGAAAATAATGCTTTCTTTACATTTAGCCACATAGCAACTAAAAAAACCCTTCATAATCCGATCTTTGGGTTTGAATTGTCATAGTACAATACAAATGTTCAGGATTTTGAGATCCCACTACTACATGATACAATCAGAGAACATAGCCAGGGAAAGAGGTTCTGTTAAAGCTCGCCCTCTTTCCACCTCAAATATATACTTAACTCAGTTTACAGCGCCTTTTGGTCAGTCAAGATTCCTTGTAAACAAATATCCGAGGGATCATGTATTTATATACAGAATTGGCAAGACGGAAACACAATAAATAGAAAATGTAACTGAAACTGTCATGCAAAGTTTTGTTAAAATAAGCAGAAATAAGGAGCTAAAAATTGTAATTGGAGAGGAGGGTTAGGCTCTAAGGAATGGATTTATAGTTTACAAGAAAAAAAGCTTTACTTTACAAGCAAGAGACCTCACAATAAATAACACAGCTCATCCCATAACGATTACATTTCTTCTTCAAAAAAAAGGTGTACAGTCAATCAGACTTCTTTAATGTATAAATTATAAAACATGACACAGTATAAATAAATGTCTACAAGATTCAACTATATGTATACTTCTTTCTTCCCCAAATAAATAAGCATACACTTATGTACAGTATGGACATTGTAATTCTTGCCCAATGGCTGTTTCAAAAGTGATGGAAATTTTACCACTCTAGAATGGAAGATATAGGAAAGCTGTAGTCCTGGTCATCCTCTTCATCCTCTTCCTCAGGCTCTTCATTGATGGCTAGATAGGAGAATACAGGGGAGCTCTTGTTTAAATACGGATGACAAAGCGCAGAAGCTGTCTGTGCATGTTTTCAAAGCCCCCTGCATAGCCAAAATAGGATGTGGCATGTTTTTTAAAGCGTAGATTGCAGTTAGGTGCACTTTGGCACCTGTGTTTATTCAATAAAGTTGATTGTGGGTTTTGGTTTGTTTGTTTGTTTTTGCATGTATGTGTAAAGTGTGTGTTACATAATCTATGAAGTCATAACTGCAGCAAGTTCTGGAGACTCAATGGCTCAGGTTTATTTGGCAGATTCCTGAAATTAGATAAAAAGTGCTCTTGTGTTCTAGGTTTTTAAACTGCTGTTGAGTCCTTCATTCAGAGGCCATTGTGAGCGGACAGCAGCCCACATGGTTAGGGGTTAAGCTAGTTTGGGAAGGGTTGAGGTGAGGGAACAATTAGATTATAGCCAAGTGTTAATAAAGCAGGCAGCAAAGCACACTCAAGCAAACAATATTAACGGAAGGCAAGAAACGGCTAGGAAGATGCATTTAAGGCAACTTTCTGTTGTTAGACACTTCCCTAAAAAGAGAAAGGACCCTCAAACATTTGATTTTTCTTCTCATCAAGCGCAAGATTTCTGCATAATACATAAATCTTTCTACATAAGATCTCACTACTGCATAGTTTTCTTTCCTGTTTAATAAAGGTTTCCATCCTCACCTATTCTAAGGATTTTTTGTTTGTTTGCCTTCAGAAGATTAAAGTTCCTGCAAGGTTAAAAATCTCACTTACAGTTGCAAGATCCTGGGTGTTTTACTTCCAATAGCACACCCAGGGAACAGGCTGCTTCCTTCATGGCACACTCACTTGGATAAGTGGTGTTATCACTGGCACAGACAGCTTCGTCTGATTTGCTTTCTGGACATAGCTCATCACAAAGGGCACACCGTCCTCTGCCCACTCTGGAATCCCACAAGCATTTCTTCCCAGTGCTGCACTGGATGTCTTCACAAGATTTGGCTTCTATAAAGGGTTTTCATTAAAGGAAAAATGGGAAGAGATAAGGGTTAAAAGAGCAAAAGGAAAACAATGCTCTAAAAAAGGTTGGGATGGGTAGTGAATCCATCTCCCCAATAGAGTGAAGGCAAAGGTGGAGAATTTGAATTATCACCAAGTGTTGGGGTAGAGGATAAGATCAAGGGTGGTACTAGGAAAGGCAGCTTGTGAAGGTGGTTGAATTCTTCAGCTGAAAAGCAAAATCACTGACTGCAAACTCTATGGACAACACCTGAAATGTTGCAGAAATGATGCCCAAACTCCAAGACAAGATGCATAGTACCCAAGACCAGTTCCATACTTGGTATAGCACAAAATATAACACTTCTTCCTATTGTCTGCTGGTATAAATAATATTATCTGGATTTAATTCCAGCCAGGCTTGATGTAGAACCAGCAGAATTAGTGGGACTTGAGTATATGACTAAAACTACTATCCAACAATACTTGGAGGCTTATCCCAAAACTATGTAATTCAACATATTTCCCAGCCATAAGTTGGGGAGAGACCTCTGATGGGAAATAAAATGTTGAGAATCATCTCGTATTGCCCATTAGCCTCAAAAGCTGATTCTTTTCGACACTAAAAAGTAAAACCTTAGAAAATCCAGCTTTACATAGGAACAAAAGGACTGTTGACTGTGTTTCTTTGCCAGATAGGAAGGAGCATTCATTACAGCAAAGTCCTTTTAGCCTAAAACATATGCCCAAGTAGACATATAACCTATGTTGGCTTGAAATTAATTTATTATTTCTTTCTCTTAATTTCAGTTGGAGAGAATTCTTTTTAAAATGGTTGGAAGGGACAGGAGAGAACTTTTAAAATCTGCTTAATTTCTGCCCTCGTGGCAGTAATAATGCAATATATATTTCTCGGAATTGCTGACATTAGAGTTCTTCTGGTGGATGGATGGAGGGGGTGCACTTTATTATCAATAATGATAAACTGGTAGCAAATTATTTATCAAATTTATGTGCTGCCCATGTTGTGGTTCAAGGTAATTCTGAGAGTACTGCGTATTGTTTTTTTTCTGACATGGGCACATACAGTAAAAAACATGCTACTCAGAGAAATCAGATATAATTAATTTAATGGCAGGAATGTTCCTAAAAGTTGAAATAGCTTATCTACTCTCTGGTGAAGCTTTCTTTGCTTTTGTTGGTGTGTGTGTGTGTGTGTGTGTGTGTGTGTGTGTGTGTGTGTGTGAGAGAGAGAGAGAGAGAGAGAGAGAGATCAGGCCACAGAAAGCTTGTAGATTGATTAATTCAAAACTACTTTATGTGAAGAGCTGAGTTTTAGCTATAATAGGACAGGACTCATACATAGTTATCCTTTAAAAAGTGGCATATACATGGCATGACTTCAGTGTAACTCTTTGACCTAGGAAAGGCCTTAGGATATCTAAAGCCAACCTATTTATTTTCCTATTTATTTATTGTCACCTAAGCCAATGTCACCGAACACAATAAGAGTTATGTTTGAATAGACATTTAGAATTTAGCCTACATGATTCCTTATTTAATATTGGATTTCCAAGCTGCTAGTCAACAAATCTCCCTGCATTGCATAATGGTAGAGCTCAGTGTGATCTTGGATGTCAGTGCTCACAATTTAAAAAAATACACAGAATTTTTAAGTGAAAGGCAATGGGGAAGAAATGTTTTGTTTCTTGGGAAAAATGACCTTTTTTTTATCAAAGATCAGATGTTCTAGTGTGCTGGCTACACAATCTAGATCTGCTTTTGCAAACTGATGCCTTTCAGTTGTGTCTAAGCAACAACTCTCCAAAATCCTGGAGGTCATTGAGATTGGGATTTTTGGAAATGGCCTTTCCAAAGCCTTCCAGGGTTGGATCCAAAGAAGTGGATATATACATTATATAAAAAGCCATTTACAACATCTGGAGAAATTTCTCTATCTGTCATATAATGATGGTCAGATAACAGAGATCAGGATTTTATATCCCATTGAAGTATTAAATTAAGAAAGATTATGGTAAATAATCTGGTGAATGACTTCTGGGCTTATCTCCTTGCATTGAAATCTCACAAGCTGAACCTCACATATCAAGGCTCTCAGTTTATTGTTTATTTTTTCCTGTTTCTGAGAATATCATTCTGATACAACAAGCACAAACATAAATGCAAGAATATTACAAACATAATACTTTGATTTTGAATTCAAAAGAAGATTGAAAAGTTGCAATAAATGGATAGATCAGCCTTTTGAAAAATCAGTCTATAAAATCATCCTATTAAGTTTATCACTACTAACCTAGAATTAAGAGTAGTAGTTGTAAAAGCACAATTATTTTGGAAAATTGGATATGATTCATCAATGTGCAGCATTTTAAAATTAGGTTAATTAAATGGGGAAGTTAGGCATATATTTAAATCTGTTCCCCTGAAACCAAAGGAACATAGAAGCATGTTAGAACATAGATAGCAATACTTAAAGCCTGTGCCTTTCATGCAGACTATAGAATTTCTAGGAATCCTGTTTGCTATATTTGCTTAGTTTCTTCCCAAATCAGTTGGGGATTACTGCCTTCTTGCTTCTAATAGTGAGGAGAACAATAATATATTCATTGGGGCACAGGAAATAGGCTGTGTATGTATTTTTGTGTTATTGTGCACATGTGCAAATGCTTGCTCACATTACAATTAGACGTGGACACAGAAATATTCAGTCTGAATCCTCTGGGTTTCACATGGTCCCTAAAAGCTGTGGGTATAGTCTCTAGAACTCATGCAACAGTTGTCACTGAACTTTAATATTTAATGTGACAGGTGATTGCTCACCTGGGGAATACTTATATTAATGTTATGATATTAAATTACACAGCATTTACTCTTCTGATGGTACTGCTTACATTGTGGAATTCCTGGCCCGGCAGAGCATTCAAAGAAGAAGTAAACTATTCTACAGACTTGTTTTAGAGGAATCAAGTCTTAATCCAAATGTAATTGCAACGTTTTTGATCTTTTACTGAAAACATTATTTTATTTATTTTCTATTTTATCAATTTATAAGCCACTTCAAGATGCTGATACAGTTTTGAAGATTATTTTTGATCATGGTTTTAGTATTTGCAGATGTCCATTACACGCATGATTTGTTATTTGTAGGGGAGAAAAGCGGTTTTGGATCAATCCAATGTGTGTTTCCTAAGCTTTCTTGCCTAGCAAAATGTTTCCATTGGAATCCAGTTGAACTTAATCCTAAGCCATATGGTCAGAAAACTTCTTCAAAGACTTGCTATTCACAACTATCACACATTCCAGTGGAATGAAGGCCAAAGACTAGTCTTCAATAATTGTCAACTGGATTTGGTGGAAAGTTTTTTGACCGAATTCTATCCTTCTGGATCTGAGGAGTACATTCCTATGAGTTTTTAAAATATAAATTTGTATATAATAGCATTTTTCCATAGCATGGAAGTAGCTGTGATGTGGCAGATGTGGACTGGAATGTTTTATGCAAGAGCTGTGCCAGCTTTTTTTGCCTTCTATTTTAATAATTTAAAGTCAGAACTAGCAATTTTTGAAAATATCTACTTTTTCTTATCATGCTTGCCTCCTACTATTTATTAGGAATGGTTTTAATTCATCTACTTCTTTCCTTATTCCTGAATTAGTTAGCCAGTCAGAAATGGTATAATAGTTTTATCTGGCTTGTACGCTTTGACTGTATAATGCCATCAATGAAGACAAGTTAGATAAATTCAGGATAAATAACAGCAATAAAATAAATATCTATATAAATAATTTTAAACATTTTAGGTATTGGTAAATATAATAAATTAAAAATGGACATTATTAAATATGGAATGATCAGATTTATAAATATGAAATGAATAATCTGATTGAGTATAACTGGTTATAGTGGAATATTTCTATCTACCAGTGTTAATATAAATTATGCAAAAAATCCCTCACCCCAGTTAACTAGCACTGAACTAGGATTATTTAAAAAATCAGGATACTTCATTAATTTCCAGAAAATAGCTAAAATATTTCCAAACCCAGTCCTGATACATTATTGAGATCATGACAGGGAGTGACTCATTTCCAATCTTTTGGGTAATATCCAGATGTATTCACCTAATCAACTTCTTCTGAATCATTTGGGTTTATTGCTGCTCCATCAGCAGCCTTAAGAGAACAAAAGAATGGAGAGAGAGTGTTTGTCATTCTTGGTTTATCATTCCTGGCATATTGCTCTGGCTGCATTTCAGTGGACTAGAAGTTATATTGCTCAGTCAAACAACAGAAATGGAAGAAGTAACTGAAACCAGTGACTGTGACTGATGAGAGTTAAAGAGTGGCTGAAAATATGTGGATCAGGATCTATTAAGATATAGAGAGAGTAAGGAAGAGGGGAAAAACATCAGACTTGCAAGATTCTGCTCTTATAGCCCATCTCAATCAAATATAATTCTAGTCTTCCTTTGGAGTCAGTTTTCTGGTCTAGGATTCAAATCCTAGAAAGGGTATATGGCTAGCTAATGAGAGTTTGAAATAGATCTATACTAGTCTTCCTTTATTTCTTTGTCGGTAAAATATAAATATTCCTGGTCTACGTTATCTAACGGGGCTGACATCAATCTTGCAAGCCTTATTGTACTTGAGCTCTTCTCCTTACACTCCATTAAATTTGAGAGGCATTTCCATCAATAGCTTCAGAATATTATCTCAATCTCTATGATTTAAAGAAGGGTTCAGCTCTGTTTGGCTAAGTAATACTTTTTGTGTATTTCTGTCAAAGCCTTGTATAGGCCTTTAATATTAGCTTCCTGTTATTTTTAATTATTTATATTTATTGGCTGCCTAACTTCAGTGGATTCTGAGAGATGTACAAAACTAGGGAAAACACATTTGAGGGAAACAGTGTGAATCTTCAAATTTCATATTGCTTAAAGTTGGAAGTATGGATTTTGCTATCATTTCAGGACTAAGAATCTTGTGGCCTTCCAAAAATTACTAAACAATGTTTCCCAGCAATCCTAGTCAGCACAATTAATGCTAAAGTATTCTGAGAATTGTAGTTAGCTATATTATCCTAAATATTGCTTAAAGCACCACCTACCATCTTCTCTTTTGTTTTGAGAAGACTGCTTTCTATTTGAGACTGCCAATTAAAGAGACGTGCTGCTGAATCAATCTATATTTGATAAATAAACATAACAATGTATTTGTAATTTACTGTCTATAATTTGAGATAAGGACATAAAGAGATTGCAATTTTTGGTAATTTAAACAACCAGGGAATTCTCTTGGCAACAATATGTAAGTGGTTTTCCACATTTCATGGGTTGAAATCAGATCTCTGTTAACTTTCTGACCAAACTATCCTTCTGTTTTGTCATTTTTAAACTGGAAGTAATATTTCAGAGGAGAACATGAGCACCAACACCAAACCAAACAAAAGAACCCCTATATAAGCAGTATGGTTTTTCCTGAGCTGGTGCAAAAATGAGATCGAGCTAGAATCAGAAAGCTTCTGATTTCAAACTTGCTTCTGACTGTCACTCACTTTAAGAGTCTTTTAGTAAATCATCCTCTCCAATTTGGTAAGATAATAACACCAATGGAATTTATGGCACAGGGTAGACCTTCATATGTGGCTGAATCATCACTTTCAGCAACCCAAACCAACAGAGTCAATACTGAGAAAACTGGAAATTGAGCACATCACCATCTTGTGGGACAACTCATGCCTAGTCCTCATGCATAACTCTTGGATAAACTACCTTTATTACCACTGCCACATTTTCGACACCAGGAAGTTATATATAAGTATATCATCTTAATCATGTCTCTTATTTTTTTAGCAGCATTAATCAATAAGATTACTTTGGGGGAAGGGAATTTCTCTTAAGAGTTTTAGTTTATTCTGCATTCTTCTCATTACTAGCACAGAGTAGAACTAAAACTGTCACTATCTGGTAACATGGCTTCTTCCAGCTTCACTCTCCATCAAGACCTTTACATAAATGGTCTTGACTTTTTAACTTTTTAAAACTATTCTTAAGCAGTGTGTTAATCAGCTCTAGAAGTTGTAAGAGGAGAAAGTTGTATTCATGGATACCTATACAGGTAGCACAGAGAGCAAACAAGCATTGTAATGCCACAATACAAGCTCTGCCTGTTTCGTACATATATTATGACATCTCATGGATGCATGTAAGAGGTGGATCTCGTGTCACAATATTGCAACTTCACCATTCTGATAAAATTTTCAGATAAGGTAGATCATTTGGCTATACCATGGAGCTTCCTCTATAACCTTAAGTTACCTTCTAGTGCAATGAGGAAACTATCCCATTGCCAGTACTGAGATGCAGTTCAGGTTCTGTATAGGTAGTTCTTTTTTAACAGGCATTTATTTGTTCAGCAACTGTTCAAAGATATGAAAGTGCTGAAAAAATGGTAGTAACAGCTGATGCTCCAGGTTTTGGCTGTTCAATTACCCCACATTCAGGTGATCAAAATTGGGCACTTGACAGACCACCTTCATCAACAATTGCAACTCCCCACACTGGCTTATCTTCTCCTCACCTCTGCCTTTTGGCCACCCAAAGGCATTGTGAGTTCAACTTGATGCTTCACAAACCCTCCCCAGAGACTAGAGAACTCTTTTGTGGCATTGCAGAGGTCTTCAAAAGGTCAGCAGCTGCCTTGGCAGAAGTGTGCTTCATCAGAAGAAGATGGTGAAGCTGGGACTGCTGGGAGAAAGCATGGGTAGATGGTGGTGCAGAGTGCAGAGTGGCCAAAAGGGCAGTGATAGGGACAGAGATAAGCAGATGGGGGGAATTGAAGTGGAATCCAACATGGCAGAGCATGGGGAGTGTGTGGTCCTTGCCTAACAACTGGAACTATTAGAAATATTGTCACTAAGTGGTAGAATTATGTGATGGTTTGCCTAATGACTGATTTGCTTAGTGATAGAAATTCTGGTCCTAGTTAAGGTCATTAAGCAAGGACTATCTATGTGTGTAGTGAAAGGATTCCAATTTGCTCCTTGGCCATCCCTACCTTCAACTGTTCCCACGTAACATATAAGATCAAGAGCCATTTCTCTCATAACCTTCTATCTCTCCTTTTGTGAGACCTTCCAGATGTGGAGCAATCCAAGCAACAATTCTCAGAAGCAAGGTAAGAGCCAGTGGTTCCTGGGGCAAAGAAGTCAGTTATATAAATAACCAATAATAATTCAGCTTCAAGGAAGAAGAGACATGGATTTGAACTGCTAAAATAGGAGTTAAAAGATAATTTGCCCCTTAATTCTGATGGAGGTCAATCAACTGCTGCTTTATTCTGGTAATGCAAAAAAGATTTGTATCTTGCCATGCAACATCATGTGCCTGAGAGATTCTAGTGTTATGTTATGTTTGTTATGTTTATTTAATTTATATACCGCCCCCTCTCCCATTTGGGACTCAGGGCGGTGTACAGTCAAATTAAAACAATACAAGAAATTAGTGGACGTGTTAAGTCAAGGATCCTGGAATTTCTGCTAAGGTTTGCTGGGTGAATCTAAAAACAGTAAATATTGAGAAGAACAGCCAGGAAAAGACTGAACTAGGTTTGTGCTATGAAATAAGAATCCGGATTAATTGGAAACGCTTTTCCCTTTGTGTATTCCCTCTCATTTTAAAAATAGAGCTGTAATCCTTTGTTCCATGGTACTTACTGACACATTTTCCTTCATAAGCTAGGCCAATGGATCTTCCAAGCAGGCAAGTAGCTTTTCTTAGATGGCAGGCACTTGCGTATGTTATTCCATCATTCCCACAGAGATACTGTTCAGGTAGAGTTGGCTCAGGGCAAATCCGATTGCATGTCACACAGTTGGCATTATTATTTTGATCAACCACGCATGTGGAACTGCCTGGGCATAAAACATCCCTACATGTCTCTGAAATAAATGGTAGGGAAAACATTATGTGAACAATAAGAGCATCTGAGCATCAGTACAGACACAAATAGCAAAAACTGAAAAGCTTTGATTAAACTAAGGCAGTGTACTAGCAATCTTTTGAATTTCCAGTTAGTTTATACTCTGGCTACTACATGGATGACGTAGTAATTGTAAGGTTCTGGACTTGGGACCAGTGATCTACAATCTAATTATTCTTACGATCATCCTAGAAAAAACATTAGGACTTGGCATCTTCAAAATGCATAACCTTGAAGAAGCCCAGTGTCAATGTCACAATGGCTTTGCCATTGTCCAGTTTGCTGTTTCTGCTTCCCTGTCACCTACTCCCTAGCCGACAAGAATGAGAATCTGTAGTGTCAACTGCTCCAAACTATTCCCCAGCATCCGGAAGCAATCAGGAAGACCTCTAAGGAAGGGGTTCTCATGCTAATAAGTAGCTTTTTCTGCCTCCTCCAAGTCTAAAACAGGCATGTGAGCAAACTTTCAAGGCTGCAAATAGATGGGAAGGACTTGTAAACCACCGTTTGTATTGCTGAGTCCACAGATTAATTTCCAATTTTAATAGGAGAGAAAATAGGTTGTGTACTTTTTGAGAACTGGTATAAGGACTGCAGATTTGTATTCTTGGCATGTGGGGTCCTCCCCCCCCCCCGCGCATAGTTTAATGATGAAATCCACTGCCAGAAGATGCAGTGCAACTTGGATGACTTCAAGGAGGTATTAGATACAGGGCATCCAAGGTTATCAGAAAATACCATCTTGATGGCTATGAATTATAGCCAATATTGTTACTTGGAAATGTGGCCAGGATGCTATTATTGCTTTTGTATGTTTGCTACTGTGACTCTATGAGACATTTGTGGAAACTGAATGCTGGTTTAGGCAGCCCCTGGATCTGACACAATTTACTTGCAAGTAAAAAGGCAGCTAATTCACCAAGGAGCAACTATCCAACATTTTCCCTCTTTTAAAAAAAAAAAAACCTTGCAGGACATTTATGATACAACTTAGCCATCTCAGGATTTTCTGTTTTCTTCTGCTGCAGAACTATAAATATGTGCTATACTAGGAATGGCTTTTGGTTACTTAGTAAAGCCTTTTCCAATCAGGGCATTCTCTAGATATGCAGTTTTCAGCTCCCAGGAATACTTCAGCCAGTGTGGAATTACTGAAGATTCTGGGAATTGAAAAGCACACTTCTGAAGTTGCCAAGTTTGACAAGACTGGTAAAATTGTCCATCCCATCCTCTGTGTTTAAAACACCCCTTTGTGTTATTATTTTGTGAACGTGAACACAATTCACAACCTGTTTGCTCACTGGGTCCTATCATCTTTCTGCAGAAGAAGTGGTATGAGCTTTTCTATACATGCTTTCTATCCCTGATTCTAGGATTGAGAAAAGAGAGTTACTGTAAACATACTTTTGCATTTGCCCTGATACTGGATTTCCAGATCTGGTTGTTCTTTACATTTGGCTTTCAGAAGGGCACACTCATTCTTGTAGGTTTTCCCATCCAAGCCACACACAGGTCCCTTCCAGGTGATATTTGAGCAATCTGGAGCGCAGACACACCGAGGTTTGTTCTTCTTGTTCATTTTACATTTCTTCCCAGGTCCACAGTCCACATTCTCACAGGTTTCTAAAGAGGAAATGGAATGGGAATGGAGAGAAAAGAGTTGGGCAGGTGACATAAAGTCCAAAAACTTTGTCTAAAACTCCCATCACAATTTAATAGGCAACTCACAAAATACTATTTTTCCAGGAAAGTTATATATTAAAAAAAAAATCAAACACAGAGGCCTTTCTGAGCAGGATGCTTGCAAGAGGCTGTGAAAACTGTACTAATGATGTCTACAATAATGCTGAAGTCACAAAATAATGGCAGTGAACTTTCTAGAAAATTAGTCTGTTAACTTGCAATGAAATGATATGCAATTTTACTTACAAAAACTGTAGTAGCAGTTAAACTTTAAAACCTCTCTAAATACACTTTGGCTCAGGTCACTTTGCATTAGCATAATATGGTTTGTTTGACTTTGATTTAGGGTGTTGTACAAATCCAGCTGTTACAAAGTGCAAGTTATGGTTTAGACCAGTGTTTCTTACTCTTGACAACTTTGAGACGGCATGGGGAAATATGGGAGTTAAAATCCACAGATCTTAAAAGTCAGGGCTGAGAAACACTGGTTTAGAGATTATCATATTGTGGGAACTCAACTTTGGTTTGTTCAATAAACTATGGCTTAGCAGAATAAGTGATTCAGACTTTGAAAAGATAGAATAGATTAATCTCTCATTGTGCTGATAAGTACTGTATATGTCAAGATGACTAATTTCCATCAAGGAAACACATTGTATTCCAATCGGGAGATAGGATACCAAAGCTGTCTTGTTTCTGTTTCAGTCGCCTCCCCTATCTACCCCATCATTCAGTGCAATAACATCTCTGCTCATATGGTGCCCTTGACATAAGCAGAGTTTGTTCTCTAACATCCTTCATGCTGAAGGTTACTGGAGCAGAGATTTCTCAACATTGCAGGGTGAAAAGCTTTGGTTGTAATACATAGTTTTTACTTTTAGCAAAGCATCCTGTTCATGATGCATGTGCCACACCAAGTTAAGTGACTTCGGAACTGCATTTCCATTATATCATCTCTTAGCTTTCTTTGGCACCAAGGGCACACCAATCATAATGTTCTCATATACACACCATCTGTATTTCAGCTAGGTCTGAAATCTGTTTTAAATGCTAGTGTACTTAGACACAGGTAAAAGGTTCTTCTTTACATCATCCTCTGGAGGGCAGAGGCACTCTCCTTACAACAAGCTCTCTGATGCAGCTGGAAGCCTATCCTGTTAGAAACCTTGTTTTACAAAACTTAAAAAGCTCAGACACTGTGATTAAGAAAGTCACAAATAAACCTGCCTGAGAAATAGGATACCTGGAGAATAACTTGAGTGAAGACAAAATACCTTTCTGGGAGAGTATATCAAGGACCAGAATGAGGGAGCAAGTCAAGTCAGTTGAGCCATGAAAAGACAATATGTACTTTGAAATAGTCTTAGTTATGATTAAGGAGGAGAGAACATTCCACTCAAATTACCTTCTAATTTGGGCTCAGTATTTGAATACATTCCTTGCATGCAGAATTTGCGAGTTTAGGTGAGAGGAAGGTCTACTTCCAGTTTGATTCCTGGTATCTAAATGGATACCAGGTCAGTTGGGCAGGTAGAACACAATCCAAACATTTTGGATAGATTTCTTGACAACAATACATTGTTTCCTTGGATAGCCTCTGTTCTGTTTTACTTCTGGCATTCTCTGTAGCCCCTCATCCAAGTAGTAATACCTTCTGATCCTGTTTCTAATCAGCCTAGGGGTTTTTTTTTTAGATCAACTAGTCCAGGGGTCTCCAACCTTGGCAACTTTAAGACTTCTCTGGGAATTGAAGTCTACAAGTCTTAAAAGTTGCCAAGGTTGGAGACCCCTGAACTAGTCAACTAGTGTTACTAGATAGGCTCTTGGAAATTCTAAAATCCAGTACCATTCATTGTAGACAGATAATTCAGAAACCTAATAATTAAATGTGATATAACACAGAATCCACCGTTCTAACAAATGCTTTTTTTTATTTGACTACACTTTCGGGTTTTCCAATGAAGAGAAGAAATCCTCAAGCACAATTTCCATCCATTCCACTTGATTTTGTATGCTTAATGTACAGTCCTTAGCATTGAAAATAATCTTGCTTATCCTTTCCTTATGGGAGGAGACAGCAATCCAACAAGTTTAGTTTGACATCTTCAGGGACAGAGACTGACACTCCTCCTTGTAGAGCTAGGGAACTTCTGTATCTAATGTTACCCATGTAAAGGCCTGGGTAAAGATTGAATGAACCAAGCGGCTTCCTCTCTTCCTCTATTAACTTACAAGTGCTTCCCTGAACCAGACCATTCTTAGCAGCACCCACCTTTGCAGGGGATGCAGTTGGGGGCCCCTCCGCTAAAAATCATCCATTTTAAAAGCACAGTGGTCGCTGACATCCTCCTCCGTCCAGGCAGTGGTGAGCCTCCCTGTTTTGCAGCACTCGTCCTTGCTGAGCCCGTTTTTGTAGAGGACCTGGCAGCGACCGTTCCTGGCTTGCCGGAGCCAGCAATTCCCAGCTAGTGCAGGAAGAGAAAGAGGGAGAGGGAGACGCAGGCAGCTCAGTGTCAGTTACCAGTGACCCAGACATAACACGTGCGGGTTTAATTGACTTTTACTAGACTGTTTACTTTTTATTTGTCCCGTTTCATAACCTGAAGCTACTCCTCTGAATCAAACGGAAGCACCATTTCAACAACTTGATCAAACCCGTTCGACGCCTTGTTATTCCACCCGGGGAAGGGAGACAACTGCCAGCAATTTCAGAGGCGGGAGGGGTTAAGCGCGCACCGCAGGGTCTTGAAATAAGACCAGGAGCATCAAAGCGCGTGTATCTCTGTGTGCGTCTGTGCGCGCGAGAAAGAGTTAGTGTGATCGAGGAACCTGTCTTCCTACCCATTAGCTGATCTCATCAACCTAGCGCCTGTTTTTAAACAACCTACAACGATAAACATCTTTTAACGCTTAAAAAAAAGTTTGCACAATAAACTTGCGGGGAAATCTCACTACAACTGCTCCCACCCCCATCAATCCCGAGGGGTAGGAGCGCAAGTATAAGGGACTTCGAAATATTTGAATCTCTATTTCAGAAGAAAAAAAGAGAAAAGAAGAGGAGAGGAAGGGAAAGAGGAAGAGAAGAGAAAAGGCAGAGGGGGAAATGAGCGTTCAAATTGCACACGCACTCCAGCAGCGATTTGCAGCTCTACCAACGGGATAACATAGAAGGACGTGGAATAGACAAGTTGGCATGGACTTTATGGAGAAAGCAGCAACACACGCGCACTTACACGCACACATTGACACCAACAACCTTGAGTCTGTCTGTTACTGTGGGAACCGAGCCAAAAACACAGATCTGACTTGTTGTCCTATTCCTTGAGATAATCTAGAGAATTTCGTTGGAATAAGTTCTTCGTGAATCATCAGTCTGACCTCCAACAAATGCAGAACAAATCGAATTTGTTTCTTTACATCACAGGATGCCAGGCAGAACCAACACTGCTCTCGCGCCCCAAAACCATCCATTTTAAGATAGTGGCGGTAATAATATTAGCAGTACCAAAGGGATCCATCAGTTAGGAAGTTCTTTTCATTACTACTTGCTTAAAAGTTACAATAATGTAACATGAAAGATAAATGTATGGATGGGATGTAACAATAAATTGTGGACCTAATGTCATTAACTTTCCTCTTAGACAACGCAAACCAACTTGGGGAGGAGGAGACTATTTTCAGTTTCCAAAATGTTGGTTTCGTTTATCGTGCATTAAACGAAGCCCCAAGTTGCAAACCTTCACTCGCTTACCTGGAAGCAAGTTCCACTAAACTGAAAGGGGGGGAGGGATTTATTCTGGAAAGGCTTGTCTAGATTGGCGTTGCAAGTCATGCTTGCAGTTGGGAAACCCAGCCCTCTGAAGTTCATTCCCAGAGTGACATGAAACGAGGAGGCACAATGAAAAGCCTTCAAACTTAAAATCTCTTTTCTTCTCCCTTTTATCCACTCCACCTCCCCCCCCCCTCGAACCCGCCCGCCCGGATTTGTGAGACCCAATGGGAAGATTGTTTTGCACCCGTAGAAGGAAGCGGGCTCAGTGATTTTTAGAAATGAAAATACGCGGATAAATCGCAGGCAGGATGGAACCGCCGTGGTGGCCAAACTCGGAAAAGTTCTTAGCTGATGCTGGAAGTTTAAGCCAGGCAACAGCGACGTCAGTTTTTTAGAAAGCCCTTTAGAGCTAATGATGGAGAAGGTGATTAAGATGATAAGGCTGACGGGAAGAGGGATTCTCTGCCCAGCGAATCGAGGGTTTTCCTTCTCCCCAGTCTCCGCATTCCCAGAAAGCCCCAGATGCAAAGCGATCCCAACTAAGCGCGTTTCTTTCAAGTTGGAAAACCCCGAGACTTCAGTGGGAAGCTCTGTCTTGAGTTTAGGACTGGAGCTTTAAACGCCTCGGGTGGGTTGAAGAAGGTAAAGGCGCCGGGTGAGCTAGAAAGGGAGGGCTAGAGGGACATACAGAGATAGACAGAGTCACACCAGCAAGGAAATGTGTGAATTGTATCTTACCTTGTGCGGTTTGATCTTCTAGAAAGTGGCAGAAAAACACCAGGAATAAAACCATGCCTGGAAAGATTCTCTGGTTTAACATCCTTAAATTACTTTCCCTCCAGTGAAAGAGACGAACGCAACCTCGGAGTGGCAAGAGTCAGGCGAGGGAAAGAAAGAGCGAGCACGCTCGTCACACAGCCTGCTTCTGATCGCTCTATCTATTGAATGAATGTCAGCCTCTGAATGCTGTCTCGCTTTAAATCGAATGGGGTCTTAGTTCTGCGGTGGGCGGTCTCCTAATGTGTGAGTGTGTGTATGTGTGTGTGTGTGTATGTGTAGGGGGGAAGTATGAGAGAAAGAGGGAGGGAGGAGGGTGTGTGTATGCGCGCGCGCGCGCTCGGGTGGTGGGGGGAGATTTAAAAAACTTCGGCGTGAATCCCTTTCCGATTATTTGTCTCCCAAGGTGTGCGCGCACGCGCGTGGGTCCATCCCCTGCTTCCACTCATCTCCCCCCCCCCCCGCCTACCCAACACTGTTTCTCGCTGCTTTGATCAAATCGACCGGAGAATCGCTGGGGCTTTGGCACCCAGCGGGTCGGGAAGGAAGAAGTGGGTTTGCGCTCCCTGCCAAGTGGTGGGTTTTTAGGGGAACTGAGTGTGGGAACCCAAAGCCCAGGCTCTCCGCTTAAAGAAGGAAGGAAGGAAGGAAAAGAAACGCTTTCTTCGCTGCAAGCGCCTTGCTGGGCGCGCGGAGTCGCAGGCGAGACTCTTTCCCTGCAAGGATTCCCGGGGCTGTTTTCATTTGGCAACCGCCAGCCTCACTTCGCTCCCGTGGGAGGACAGAGGCGCGACCCAGATTATCCCGCCGTGATTCTCCCTCGCTCTCTCCCAAATCCCGTTGTCGGGGGTCGAAGATGCCGCGAGGTACCGTTGCGGAGAAGGTTCCGAGACGGCACCTACAGTCTGTAGGGGCTGGGACGTCCAGCGACCCACGCTTCTAATCCGGCACGGAGCCGTCCCCTGCGCCCCCTTTGCCCCCCGGGCGCCCTTGCGAACGGGCTCCCTCCCCTTAGTTCGCACCCCCGCTCCCCGCCCAAATGTTGTGGCTACTCCTCGTAAATCTCCAAGCCTCACACCTCCAAACAGTAGTTAAGTGCCTGGCGCGCCCGCATCTCCCTCTCTGGGACTCGTCAAAAACAAATCAGAGTTTAATGCCCGGTTTAATGTCCCGCGTGTTAGCCTCTTGACTCGAGGGCGTCTGGAGCTGGAGCGGGGAGGCGACGTAGGCGGTCCTTTTCGCCTCAGAATGAAATAATAAGGATTCTCGGCCATTAGGAAGGACGCGCCTGGAGCGGGCCTAATGAACTTTTGCGGCGTTGCTCTATTAAGCGCCGTCTGGCAACTCTTCCCTTCTTTCAAGAGAGTTGGCGGGCCCGCGTCTCATAACAAAATTTTTGGCACCATTGAATGAAACCGAACAGGCGATATTTCCTTTTTATACCAAATGATTACTTAACGGGGGGGGGGGGAGAAATTGGGGCGTGTGGATTCAAAAAGCCGCCTCTTTAAATAAAAACAATAAAGTAGAAGGGGAGGGGAAGGAGGAGGAGAGGAAAAAGAAGGAGACTACTGCGTGGCCGCCTGCTCCAGAGCCCCTATGCGCCCAGCCGTTACCAATAGGCAACAGACTGCAAATTATGCAGACAGAAATTCTTGCCTATTGCCAGGTCACGGTGCTTTCTTTCTCCTGAAGTCCGGGCGACCCCGCCTCCTTCCCCTTCCCATTCAACCCGGTCTGCCCCCCCCCCTTACTCTGGTCTCCCCAGTGTCTCTCTCCTCACCCCCCCCCCAAACGCCCCGCCTTGCAACTGCAAATAACTCAGTGATAACAGATTTTTTTCCACCAACTGCAGGAGATAGTGCTAATCTTTTAATAAAAGATCCCATTACAATAGGATCTGTCTGGACAGACTATAATAGATCTAGAAATACAGCCGTGCTAATATTAGAAGACAGTTGTTTGGGTGCCTCAGACTGCGCTGTAGTCCTAGCTTTGAAAATGGGCAAGAATCACAATACAATGCCCAGCACCCACAGTCAAAACCATTCACAACCAGACTGGTAAATGACTGACCTGTTCTTGCATTTTTGGGGATGGGGGAGTGGGATGGGGTGGGGGGGTATATTTTGTATTTTGGGGAGATAGATATTTTGACCTTTCCTATCAAACTCCAGAGCATTTTGGTTACTTCAGAAGCTTCTTAGGAGTTTACATCCTTTTTTCATCTGTCTCTCTCTCCCTCCCCCACCCCCCCATTTAGTACCACTACTCTCTTCCCTGGAATATTAGCCTTAATGTGGGGTTCTTGAGCGCCCTCTTATGGTAGACGGCATTATCAATTAATAAGGGGAAAATAAAACCCACCATCCTTGTGCAGAAGTTATCACATTCCTGCCCCCAAAAGAATAAAAAGGGGTTTGAGATTTTGACATCCTGATATGGTTTGAAGTCCAACTCCTGATTTTCCTCAGCAGGATGCAAAGAATTTTTTTTTAATCTGCAAGCCCTGTCTGATTACTTGTAAATGTATTTCATTCTGTAGCAATAATGCCTTAATTTTCTGATTTAGCTTTATGAATCCCATTCCTAAGTTGCTAGGGCTCAATGGCAAATGTTATGTATGGACATTCTATTCTTTTTCCAGGTTCTCTTGATAAAGGCACAAGAAGCAGTTTATGTACCTACCTAGATGTTTGCTGTCAAGAGAACAGCATGAGATGGAAAGTCTGCAAGTTATTCTCGCTCTCCGTCACAGACAATAGAGGCATGGCTTAAACACCTATATCTCTTTCCTGTTCCATCACCACCTCCAAATTTTCAATTATCTTGCCTAATGAAGAATTCTTGAAAGATTGCATGCTAATAAAAATACTGTTTTATAATATGTATTATCTTCACTATGGCTGTTTTTTGCTTTACAGACATCTTCATCCTTTACCTACTTATTTGGAAGTAATTAATTGAATTCATTAAGATTGATATTCAATGAAGAATGCAGAAGAGATAGACAGACAGACAGGCTGTTTGAGCTCTGAGCTTGGCAATTTGGTTGCAAACATTTAATTACCATTTGAAAAGACATTGTCAGGGTGTTTTGAATTATAGATAGATAAAATGATCTAAGACGTTTTATTGTCTGAAACAAATGCCTCTACTTCCTTTCAAGTATGGTATAGGTGGATTGGTAGCTGAGTTTGATTTAAATACTTGCATCTTCCATGCATCTGAAAGCAATTAACTAATTTAAAAGGGCTGTGTGAATATTTGATATGGAAATTCAGTTTGTAGACAATTCAATTGAACTCTTCAAATTTCTGAATGAAGCAGTAAATTGATTCTAATTATTGCATCAAACAGGATGGCTCTGGGTTGATATGGACAATTTTGGAAACTTCTGGGCATTTGCAGAAACATTTTTATGAGTTGATTGGGAAATCAGATTGATTTAGTTAGGCAACTTGATTCATTTGATTCAAATATCCATTTTTCAGTTGATTTATTGAATCAATAATTCAAATCACATTTTGCATGCTTTATGCAACCAGAATTCTTCACTCTGATCATGCTGAATGGAGCTGCTGGGAGTTGTGGTTCAGCATTTCTGGAGGGCCATTGTTTCCCATCCCCGATACAGAATTTTAACAAATGAGTTTTGTCTACTGGAATGCAACTTTTAAAATAATAATGTCAATAATCTTGCAAAGTAGAGTTATCATTTAGGAATTAGAATAGCAATAATAAATAGGAGAATCCGATTACAAGAATCAAAAGAAACTGAACAAGGAGAGATTTAACTGGAAATAAGGAGAAACTGTCTGACAGTGAGAACAATCAACCAATGGAACAGCTTGCCCTCGGAAGTTGTGGGAGCGCCATCACTTGAGACTTTCAAGAAGAGATTGAAGTGCCATTTGTCAGAAATGATGTAGGGTCTCCCGTTTGGGCAGGCAGTTGGACTAGATGACCTACAGGGTCCCTTCCAAATCTGATTATCTGTTATCTGTTATTTTTTAATTTCACTGTGCCAGTCTGTCACAAACGATAACTTGAAAGCCTGTTTAAACATTTCATTCATTAACTTGGGCAAATTTGTAAATTCCAGCAGGTGAAATCAGAGTTTGTGCACTGAAAATGGTCCTTAATCTGCCCTTTCCTACATTCCTTATCCATTATATCACTGTTGGTCAGCTATTGATTCAGTTCTACAAGGACTCTTTACCTTCTTATGTTCATTTGGTTCATATGGACAAACGGAAAAACAATAAAGAGTCATCGTGGCCCACAGAAAATAAGACCTTTTTGCACATTCCAGTTTCTAGCTTGGTACTTTAACCTCTACACCAAATTGATTTTATTGTTAACATACTAATATCTATCTTAAATCCAACCACCCTAGAATGAAAACCATTCCCTTTTATTGCTTTGGCTTTTAGAATAACTTTCCACAGCCTGAAGCCCAACTGATATGATGCATATGGAACTTTTTGCCTCCATCTGGTGGGCTTTCTGGGAGCCATGATCCCAATATATCACCAGGTTGAGAAAAATTAAGTTAAATATTCAGGTTGGGCTGTACCTCAATGTTAGGGACGCATTGTATTTTGTATTTTTGTAATATTATTCTTTTGTTTGTCAACCACAAAATGCAAATTGCAGTAAAACCCACTCTAGATGCAATTGTCCAACGGGATACAAGAATGTCACTATGCTCAAGACTACTTTTCTTCCTAAAAAGCAAGCTTGTTTGGGAAATTTATACATTTTAATATGTCTGGCTGGATTGTGAGAAAAATACAAGAAAGGCAATGTTTTGTGGGAAAAAATAAAGTGGAATCATAGCCAATATTTTTTTATGAGGAATCTTATTGTTGAAGTTAATTAGCATTGGCTTTAAGTAACAATAAGAATTTTCTGCCCAGCTGTGTCATGACTTACAGCAGTGTGACAATTGTTTTTGAAAAAATCTATTTCCTTGGCACTTTGCTTGAGATTGGTTATATCTTGTTTTACTAAGAACAGTTTGTAAACATGAGGTGTTCTTTTTGAGAGCAGAAGGTAAGGCAAATATTCCTGCCCACTTGTAGAAATTCCAGAGGCCCTTAGGAAGATAATTTCTTTTTAGGAGAATTTATCTGAATTTACTTAGTAACATTTGCCAAATGTTATACCTCCCCTTTTTCATCCACAATAATTAAATCCAAAACCAAGGTAGGTAATCTGTAGGTTTGTAAATTGTGGGCGGTGGGAAGAGTGCGGAGGCAATTATGTTGGATAGATGCAGTGATAAAATGTAGGTGAGGGTTTGTTACTTGCAATGAGATTAAAATTTGGCTTTCCCCACTTTAGCCTTTTCAAATAATATGAAAACTATTTTGGAGTTTATCTTACAGATTTATGTTTCCTTCTTCATATACTGAAAACCAAACTATTGATTGTGTGGCAGCATGATGGGGGTGAGGTGACAGAGTCCTCAGATGAAGGAATACAGGTAGTCCTTGACTTACAACCATTTGTTTAGAGACTATTCAAAATTACAATGGCGTTGAAAAAAATGTTGTACTACTGATTCTTATACTTATGATCATCACAACATCCCTAAGTTATGTGATTAAAATGTGGAAGTTTGGAAATCAACATGTATTAATGATGGCTGCATCATCCTGGGATCATGTTATCACCATTTGTAACCTTCCCAAGGGGCTTTTGACAAGCAAAGTCAACGGAGGAAAGCTGAATTTGCTTAAAAATTACACGATCCATTTAACAACTGCGATTTTCTTAACAACCACGGCAAAAATGGTAATAGAATAGAATACTTTATTGGCCAAGTGTGATTGGACACACAAGGAATTTGTCTTGGTCTAAATACTCTAAGTATACATAAAGAAAAGGAACATTAGTTAAGAATCAAGAATCATAACGTATAACACTTAATGATAGTCATAGGGTACAATCAACATCAAACCATACTGGGAAACTGTTTAGCAGAGTGATGTCTTTCGGGAAAAAACTGTTCTTGTGTCTAGTTGTTCTGGTGTGCAGTGCTCTATAGCGTCATTTTGAGGGAAGGAGTTGAAACAGTTTATGTCCAGGATGTGAGGGGTCTGTAAATATTTTCACAGCCCTCTTTTTGACTCGTGCAGTATACAGGTCCTCGATAGAAGGCAGGTGGGTGGTAATTGTTTTTTCTGCAGTTCTAATTATCCTCTGAAGTCTGTGTCTGTCCTGTTGGGTTGCAGAACCAAACCAGACAGTTATAGAGTAATAAAACTGGACACAACTCGTTTACAAACTGCCTTGCTTAGCAACAGAAATTCTGGTTCCAGCTCTGGTTGTGAGTCAAGGGTTACCTATACTTCAAATTTTAGGGTGTCCAAATATGACGGATATGAGTCACATATCCTACATTATAAGCTGTCATATTTTGTTCTGGCTCAGTTCATTGACTAGTTTCAAGCAATTATGGCTTCTAAGCCATAATTATGATTTAGCATTGTGTATGAATTTACATGTGGCTTCTTAACCATAAGAAATTGCTTTCAGATTGTTCAGCAATAACAAAGTTAAAACTCAAGGGTACATAAACAAACAAACAAACACACACACACACACACACACAAACACACACACACACAGTGTTGCAGTAGCTCAGTGGTAAAGACACTGAGCTTGTTGGCTGGAAAGCCAGCAACTAAGATTTGAGACCTAAGCCCATCCTCACCCCAGCTCCTGTCAACCTAACAGTTCGAAAGCATGCAAATGTGAGTAGATAAATAGGTACACTATGGTGGGAAGGTAATAATGCTCCATGATGTCATGCTGGTCACATGACTACAGAAATGTCTTTGGACAGAGCTGGCTTAATGGCCTTGGAACGGAGGTGAGCACTGCCCGCTATTGTCGCCAATGACTAGCAGAGTAAAATCCACTCCTTCCTTTACTACACGAGCGCGTGCGCGCACACACATACACATACACACAGTTTATATTGAAACCAAATTTTTTGGGAATAACAGACACTTTCCTATTTGAAACGTGTTTAAAGTGTGCCTTGATGGGCTCCATTTCCATTTAACATTTCCTCCAATACTTTGAATGATGTTGTATACCAAGTGTTATGGGAAATAGCAGTCTAGATATTAGTACGGATGAGTACTGCTGGAATATTGGAGACCTGATTGCCAGATGACATATGACTATTTGAATTGCACTAAGAAGAGGAACCTACTGACTAGAATCATCATTTGAGAGTTGCTACTCAGGAAAGTGCTATAACTGTTGTATTCTGTTAGAGTCTCTCCCAGTGGTCAAAAAGTATGAAAAACACTTTTTCATTATACTTTTAAAGGGTGGTGGAGGTGAAGGAAATGATTCACGGATGTATTTCCAGCACATTCTGACATCCTTGTCATATAAGGAGATTCCAAGGAATATCATCTATACCAGGAATGTATACTTCTCCCATAGCAATATTCCATAAGATGAGGATGAACCATGATCTCAAGTTCCTCATTATGGCTTCCCCATTGGCAGGAATAGAACATACCTCATGATAAAATACAGGTAGAGTTCTCGACTTACAATATTTAGTGACCATTCGAAGTTACAACAACACTGAAAAAAGTGAGTTATGACCATTTTTCCACACTTATGACTGATGTAGCATCCCCATGGTCATGTGATTTACATTTGAATGCTTGACAACTAGTTCATATTTATGACGGTTGCAGTGTCCTGGGGTTATGTTATCACCTTTTGCATCCTTCTGACAAGGAAAGTCAATGGGGAAGCCAGATTCACTTAACAACAGTGTTACTAACTTAACAAATGCAGTGATTCAATTAACAAATGTGGTAAAAAAAGTTGTAAAATGGGGCAAAAACTCACTTAACAAATTTCTCACTTAACAACATAAATTTTGGGCTCTATTGTCATCACTATTCCTTTAAGTCTAAAACTATCTGTACATGTTCTCCTTACGCAGAGTTGTGTAGGGATTAGTAGGAACCAAATATGGGTCAAGTCATAGATTAGACATTCTATCTTAAAGTATTACTGATGCTATTAATGATCTGTTTAGCAAATAGATGATTAGATCATGTTTTGTAAAAAGAACCACGGCAAAGTTTAATCTCAGTTTCATTTTTGCACTGAATTTTCCAAAGCTTTTCTGGAAATATTTGGTCATACTTTGGTCTCAGCAATTTGGTTCAGTAATCTGTTATGCTGTTGAGGAAAATGAGTTATCTTATTTATAAAAAAATTTTTTAAGAGAAATATTGATGCATTGATTTAGAAATTCCAGAGAATGTCTCCCTCTCTTTCTTAGGAGTTCTGTAACCAAAAGGCTATGACAAACTTTACTGTGCTGGCTCCAAAACTCTCTATCGCTTTGTAGTGGCTTTATTAGACCAGCTGTCTCTTTTCTGTATTTGGTTCATCCTGAGCCAGAGGAAGCACTGAAAAAGGGTGCCATGTCTGTGACCTTAAGCAGAAGCAGCCTCTTGTGCAGCCTCGTGAAGCTTTGAGGACTATGGTGACTGTGTGTGGTTAGACAAATGTTTTATGTGGATATAGTTAAAAGGGCTCGAGAGCAGGTGACATTCCCAAATGCTTCTAAATAAATCTGCACATGTTGTATAAGGTCAAACTTGCCCATGCTTGGGGTTTATTGGAAGCTCAAATAGTAATAACAGACTCTTGTGTCCCTACTTGAGGTCATAGATTTGGACACACATTGTTAACACTGAGACAGTGGAGGAAAATATGAACACACTGGAATCTTGCAAGAGGCTAGTGGAGCCTTTTGCCCCAAGAAATACCAAATCCTATCACAAAATAAGAAAGAAGTGATGGGGGAGCAGAATAAAATATTTTAAAATCTAAGAATTAGGGATGCACAGAAATAAATGTTTTAACCAATTTCTTGGTTTTATTGATGAACTACCACTGTTTGACATTTTACAGCAACCACTATGATGTGCCTATTTTGAGTAAGGATCTGCAATAGAGATCTACCTTTTCCCGTCTATCTACTTGTATAGCCATTTCCAGAAGGTGGTGCTGAGGGATTATTGCTCTGTCATTCAGCAATTAAACCCCGAGATTTTATTATATTTCCCATATAATTTAGTATCTTCGTGAAGAAGCTGTCTAGATCAAAGGGAAGGCTCTCTAGATCAAAGAAGTATCATGAATCAAACATGGCATCCAAATCTATCTCTTTTCCATCCAATCCAAGTGAGGCAATGTACAATTTGGAATCAACAGCCAAATTAGTTCATGGACTGGAGATCAGCCTGTATAAATTGTAGCTCAGTTTAGAAAAGATAAGAGCTACCATTTGTGCCATAGGCGTTCACTGCTAACCACAATAAGAAAGTGAATTTATGCAAACAATGGGATCTTGAAGCAAACCCCACCCTTTTTACTTCATTCCTTAATACCAGGTACAGTTACCTAAATCTTGAGTTTGCATTGTGATGATCTTTCACCACCTCTTCTCATTCTTGATGAGGATGCTTATACTTATTATTGGGAGCTGAATGACATTCAAACTCTTTGGGGGAAGTTTTCATTTTCCTTGATTTTTGTGTGCAGTTCTTGAGGTGCTAAGAATCCATCATTATCATAGGAAGTGTAGCCTTGATGGTTGGTAGCACATTTTATTAGCTAAAATAAGTGTTATTTGGAAAAGTTCAATAATTCTATCTACAACACACTGAGTAACCCATACTTGTGGAGATGGACTACCAGAGAATAATTTAAATCAGATCCAAACAATTTAAATCAGATCAAAACAAACCTTCTAGGTTGCTAATTGGGGCTGACTGATATGACTGTATGATTTCAACATGTTGTCAGTGATTCTACCTTCCATTCTGAGATTACTTTGAAACACCTACTGTAGATATTAACAGTTCTACATTTCTTGTAGCAAGAATAATCTACACTTTCTTGCTCTGCTCTGCTTTGCTTATCTGTATATCTCACCTAAGTGACACCAGGTGGTTCACAAAGTTGTTTTTGGAGGTGGCTCTGCCAATTAAAGTAAGTACTAAGGAAGGAGGTTATCTGGATGTGTTATGCAAATTATGGAAAATCTTCCCCCTTTAGGATCATCTAATGCCCACATCTTTCTGACAAAAATGCTTCTTTTCACAGTAATGCCCATTTTATGTCATTGTGGTGATGTTTGAATTTGTTGACTTTGTAATGTATTGCTTCTTTTTTTAGATTTAGGTAATGTATTCAGAGTAACTTTATCAATGTGCAGAATAAAACATAATTTGTTAATTTTAAATTAATTTTATGTTACTGCTTATTATTTATTTTTTTAAAAAATGAATGTAGAATCACCTCCAGGCAAGATGGGTGGCATATAAGTTGAATACAATGTATAAATAAACTCAGTAAAGAAAACCAAAGTACATTTATAGTGAAATCCAAGTGGCCCCTCCAATGGAATGACTTTTGCCAATGCAATGGAAAGGTGAGTGATTCCCTCTCAAGCAGCCTGTTGCAAGGGGAATTTGCTGGATCAGATTTCCAAAGAGCACAGAGGCAGAGAAAAGAAAAGCTCCATTGCAATGTAGAATGTCACCTTTTACTTACAAATCAGATATGACTCAGGCAGGTGGCTCACTCATAAAGGCCATACTTGCTTTTCAAATATTAGAACCATGATTAGATTCATATAGAATGTCTAAAATGTACATTGTGAATATGGCAAACATGGGAAAAAACGTATATCAGAAAATATATACAACGTCTGCAAATCACCAAAGAGCAATTACATGGTGTAAATACAGCTGTTGGAATTAAACAAAGGGAATTCAGTTCTAAATTCTCAGTCAGTCACAAAGCTCAGTGGATTACTTGGGGCAAGAGGTTGTCTCTCGGTCTGATTTACCTTCATGAGATAGTTGGTGAGGTCATATCGAGCTTGATGGTGAGAAGAACTGGGTGTTATCTTCAGCTCATCAGGATAGAGGAAAGAAATACAATGATGAGTGCACAACTCTGATCATCCTTTGAGAGAAAGGTAGTGCAGTTTGATGGGTCCAGAATGTACATAAAATTTTAAATTGATCATTTTTTTACCCCAACACTGGACATTGCCATGATCATCTAAGAAGAGTATATCATAAACATAAAACTAATTGTAATGGAAATGAATTTCAACAATAAGTCAAAATTTGCTTACCTAAATAGGTAAACAGGATGGGCAAAAAAACAATGAGAGCAAGAGTGACTTCTAATTTTTTGCTGGCTTCCCAGTTGACTGTGCTTTTAGGAAGCTGGCAGGGAGCATTGGAAATCACAATCATGTGACTATGGGGATACTACAAAGGTGATAACTTTCTGAATAAAATTATCTTTGTGCCGTGGAAATTTTAATTCCACAGGAGAGTGGGTCCTGGTTCTTTATGCATTCTTTAAGTTAGCAGATTTTAGGTATCTTAACTCAAAAAATTGTTGCAGTTTAATTAATTGATTGTGCTCACTTGGGGGTTCAAACAACAAATATATAAACACAGTGAGAGTTTTAGTAATATTCAGATTAATTGGGGAAATTATAGTTTTCTTTGCTGACTTGCATACTTAACAGGCCTTGTTACAGAATAATATACCAAATAAACTACATTATGCAATTGAGGAATGGCTTTACCTTGTCTGATATACTTTAGGAAGAGAGAGAAACAGAAAGACAGACCAGAGAGAAAGAGAGACAGAGAGAGAGAGAGACGGAGAGAAGTGGAGAGAAGTGGAGGGAGGGAAGAAATTAAATTCCCAATATATTTATCTAAAAAACATGTTTGTGTTTCTTTCGTCACTGCATATATAGGATGATCATGTATTTACAAAGCATAAGGCAAGATTCATGAAATCTGAGAAGGGAGAGGAAGTACCAGAATTAACATTAGGTATAAGAAGGACTGTACCATTTAGCTGACAGATAATAATCAACCCTTTTTATTGATTTTATCCTAGTAGGCAATAAAGATTTGTATCCAGCTATAGCATGTCATGTATATAAGAGTTTCCAGTCAAAGAACCGTAGGCAAGTTGTGCTGAAATAAATCTGGGTTCTTGCTGATAAGATTGACAGCTTTTCTGTGTAGACAGAATTTCCTTCAATTTCTCTTGCAAAGTTGTTTTGCAAACTACAACTGGCAAATGTAGTATACAACTCACAAAGTGACTTCAGCTCCAAATTTAATCAATCCAGCTATTTCTCTTCCAGTGTGCATGAGGTCCATTATTTCCTCAGGAAAACCTACTGCACATTCCTCAGGTGTGCAAAGGTTTATTTCTGAAGGAATCTTATATTTGAATACTTAATCAGTTCCTTCCAATACTATGATTCTGTAGAATAATAACAATAACAAAACCACATCTTATATGTATTATATCAAACGATCAGTGCAAGACTACTATTCATGCCATCGTACTATCATAGGGTATGACTACTGAATTTCTTACCTTGTTGATCCTTCTTTACAGAAATTTTAAAAAGAAAATGCATTGAAACAAGGGGAATGAATGATATTACTAGAGGATTTTTTTTTCAATTCCTAGATAAGTGTGTTCTGTGGTAGCTAGTAACAAGTGCAAAAAAAATCATCAAATGTTTTTTTCTGGGGCTGATGTAAGGATATGAGGATGGTCCCTTGCTATGAAGTAGAACAGGGGTGGGATACAAATTTTTAACAACCGGTTCTGTGGACGTGGCTTAGGTGATGGGCATGACTTGGTGGTCATGTGACTGGGTGGACATGACTTGATGGTCATGTTATTGGCTGGGCGTGGCCAACTCAATATAACTCACATCGAGGCACGCATCTCCTTGCCTGGACTCTCATGACTGTGGGAATGCTGCAACTGTCATAAGTATGAAAAATGGTCATAAGTCACTTTTTTCAGTGCCACTATAACTTTGAATGGTCACTCCACACAAGCAAAGTACCAGCAAAGGAGGGAAAAAAGCCTCCAGAGATGTTCCTGAGACAGGAAGTCTAGTCCTGCCAAGAATGTAATAAGGGTTAACAGAGAGGCAGTTTCTGTAAGCAACACCAGAATGTTTCCTTCCTGCCTTCCTTACAGGATTAGGCCAGTAATTTCTTCTAACAACCGATGTTAACAACCAGTTCTAGCGAATAGGTGCGAACTGGTAGAATCCCACCCCCGAAGTAGAAGTACCTTTTACTGAAAACTTTGACTGCTTGGCCACTGGATAAAATCAGAATGTGGTGAGTTTTGCACAGAAAGATGGTGCTAAGCCACATCTGTCTAGACCAGAGGTCTCCAAACTTGGCAACTTTAAGACTTGTGGACTTCAACTCCCAGAATTCTCCAGCCAGCCATGCTGGGAGTTGAAATCCACAAGTCTTAAAGTTGCCAAGTTTGCGGACCTCTGGTCTAGATTGTGTTCTTTTCTATCTTGCAATAACTTTATTAGGAAAATGCTATATTTCATTTAAGTCAGTGCATGCTTTGCATGTAAAAGATTTCTGGATCAACCCCTGATTGGACTATTTCAAGTTCAGATACTCAGTTCAGACATCCAGATCTAGATGGATCGTTAAAATTCACATCTTATACTTGTTTCCTATGAATATTTCATGCAAAATTTGGTTTGGATCATAATTCAGCAATCCAGAAAAACAATTCATTTTAAATCAAATTGGAGATCAGATCTTTTATCTTGCTTGGAATTTATTTTGCTTCCAATTGACTTATAAACAACTATAATATTTTCTTCTACTGGATAATATTTGTAAGTATTCACTTTTTACAGGATTGTCAGATTTTTGGAAGTTTATTTTTTACTCATTTCAATCCCAGTTTATTGAAAATGCCACAGGATAGCGATGGGCAATGATTTTGATGTGATCTAGTGGCAGAATTAGGAGGACCTCAAACAAACACCCAAAATTACATTCTACTTTTTCTCACCAATTCCATCAAAGACATTCCTGTCTGTTGGTAACAGAGCCACAGATATTGGAAATTTCTGCAATGTGTTATTTCAATATTTTCCACAACATTGCTTGGAAGCCCGTAATAAAATCATACATTGTGATTAAAAACTTGATCTATTAGTCATATTTATCTCTGCATGCTTGAATCTTTCTTGAGACTTTCAAGAAGAGATTGGACTGCTATTTTCAGAAATGGTGTACGGTTTCCCACTTGGGTGGGGGGAAGATGACCTACAAGGTCCCTTCCAACTCTGATTATCTGTTATCTGTTAACCTGGAGCAATAAAGCATTCCCCTCCACACCTATCCCTCTTGAAATTGATCTATTTCAAAACAGAATTTGGCATTCTGTTGAATCTTCTATAGGCTTTTAATCTTTTTGCATTCCCATGGTATTGCAGGACCATGGGAATTGGTATTCCCATAGTATTGCAGGACCATGGTATTGCTCTGCAGTGTTTTTGTTTTCCTAACTATGGCTTAAAACTACTCTTAGAAAAGCAATTGACTCATAAAGCAGCTTGTTGTCAGCTGTTTCAGTAGCTGGGAGGTAACCAGTGCCAACATGTATTTACAATGTATTTTCACATTATTACAGAAAAACATGTGTCACTTTATGCAGACAGCAAATGGAAATACAAGATTAGGAAATGACTGTAATGGGAATCATAACCACTGTAACTGTAAAAGAGGTTGTGTCATTAAAAGTGTGTAAAATTGCTTTTTATGAACATCTCTATCTTTTCAGAATATTAAACCTATTGCTAATAAAGCATTTAAAGTAATTGATTCCTATAAATTTTAAAGATCCTGACATTTGTTTTGCAAACTAAAACTAGAAATAATAATTAATGTATGTTATGATTAATGTAACTTCCAGTTACAAAAATCATAACAGTGATACGCTAAGGGGAAGAAAGTTCAAACTCTGTATCCAGTAATATCTGTATTAGAACAAAGCACATGGTACAAAAAGAAGTGCAAATTTTCAAGATCCCTGTAATTCTTAGGGAATTGCTGAATAATTTGGTAAGAATCATTCCAGAACAGAGAACATGTAGAGAAGATTTAAGCTATAGGAAAATAGATTTCAGTTGAATATTAAGATAAATGTCATAACCAGAAGAAGATGTGAACTTGCATTCATTGACTATGTTTAAAATGAAGCAAAACAACCATATATTTTTATTCAGATTTCTGCATAATTTGAGGAATGGGTGGCCTATTTAACTCTTAAGATTATATAATCCTATAGTATGTGCAATGTTTTCTTATTTCATTCGTATCTGTGGCTCAGAAGACCTTATGTAAGTCTAACCTTCAGTTAAACAAATAAAAATAAAATAAATAAAAGTTTCTCCTATGAAATCAGATGAAGCTCATTAGTCACAGCAGATCTCCCTCCCTTATTAAAGAGAATTGTCAACTGGCAGACATTGAATGCAGGTTTGAGTGATCACCATCATCTAACCCTTCCCACCTCAGACTCACCAACAGTAGGCAATTCTCCTATACTTATCTCAATCCCTCCAGACCTACCATCTCTGGTAATCCTAGAAAAATATTTATGAGGTCTATTGAAACAACTTGCCTCCAGAAGTTGTGAATGCTTCAATACTGGAAGTTTTAAAAAAGATGTTGGATAATCATTTGTCTGAAGTAGTGTAGGGTTTCCAGTAGGGGGTTGCCAACTTTTTGGACCTTAGGGACCAACTCATAATTTAAAATCTTGCAGACCAGAGACCCTGGGAAAATCCCCCAAAAAGTCTGCAGGAAAATTCCCCACCTCATTTTCCTACCGATCGATCATTCTTTATTTGGGATCACAGGATACCATCTCCAGCTCCGTTCTCAGAGGGAGAGAAAGACTTTTAGCTTCATGCAAAGAAAGCAGCAGAAACACCAGAAGTCATCTTTCTTTCTCTCCCCAAAACTCTGCCAGAATGGCACAGCCTGTTGGAGCAGGATACCTTGCAGGGTCCCAAAAATTCATTTCTGGTGGAGTTTGGAGGAGAGAAAGAAAGACTTTTGCTGTTTCCTTGCATGCAGCCAAAAGCAGAAGAAGAAAGAAGCAAAAAAGAAGCAGCCCGGAGTCCAGGCAAGGTGCATGGGGCGCATGGGGCAAGTTCCCCCCCCTCTGCCATTTTCTCCCTCCCCTCACTACCTCGTGCTGTTCGCAATCAAGCGATGCAAGCCTTGTGTTCCCATGGGCCATGTGGGTGGTGCAGCCTTGTGTTCCTGTGTGCATCCTGGATTAATTGCTTTGGGAGGTGTTTTGGGGATGACATTTCTCTGCGGACCATCAAAATTTTCTCATGAACCACCAGTGGTCCCCTAGACTAGATGACCTCCAAGATCCCTTCCATCTCTGTTATTCTATTTTACTCTACTCTACTCTACTCTACTCTACTCTACTCTACTCTATTCTATTTCATAGGCATAAGGTGGGAAAATCTCCAGGCCCAGATGGAGTGATTCTTTCTTGCTTGAAAGCCTGAGCTCCATCTTCACTCAGATTTTTAATATATCACTGTGTTATGTATTATGTCCCTTCTTGCTTTAAACAGTCCATCATCCCAGTTCCGAAGACATTTTCCATCAGGGAGCTGAATGACTACAGATTGGTTGCTCTGACATCCATCATGGAGACCTTTGAGAGATTAGTTCTGGTCCACCTGAAAGTCAACATTGATCATCTGATAGATCTTTTGCAGTTTGTGTACTGAGCAAATAGGTTGGCAGACAATGCTGTCAATATGTCATAATGCTACATTCAACCCAACAGTTTCATAAACTGTTGAATGAGTTAAAATCAATCACATGAAGTTTGTATGTGACTGACTCTGGATAGGAATGATTATGCAGCTGATATTAAGCCTAAGGGCTAAAGCATGATAACTTTGTCAGGTAAATAAACAAAATTGTTTGCTTTTATATAATACAGTAAAGCAAAATCAAGCAAACCCCATTATGATTTCACAAGAAGTACGATGCAAGTTCATAATATGAAATATATTTAGAAATATGAAATGCAAGTAAATAAAATAATACAAAGGTAGAATTATTATCAATCATTATATATAATATCTATTAATGGACCATTAAAAAAGCCTACATTAAAAAGCATAGTATTTGTCTAAGATTGCATCATACTATAATTCAAAGGCAAGTTGGAATATCTTGATCTCAAAATTTTCTTCCACATAAATTAGTCCTTTTTTTTAAACGATATGCTAGTTTTCTACAAGCATTTTTGACAGAGAAGAACATTCAAGCTTATTACTTGAATTCTGAAGTAAATGCTGAAATAAATTATGCCAAGATATATAGATGCAAACGAACAGAGCAGACAGTAAATGATAGCACTCATTTAAACTATCTATTCTTCTCTTGACTTACAAATATATTCTTCAAATAAAGATTGTCATGCTGGAAGAAAGACTGAATATGACATCAGCCTTCCTCTGTCTACTCCTCTTTACATGCGCTGAATGACATCATGCCTGGAGGACACCAGGGTTAGGAAAACTCTTACACATATCAAGAAAGAAGATTTAGATATAAAATTGAAAAGAAAATCTCAAACATGGAAAATATTAGAGAAGAAGTTGGACCAATCCGAAAGTAGTATATGTTATAACCTTTACTGATTGAAAGCTTGCAGCCAGCTTTATATAGAGAAGAGAAAAAGAGTATGGGATTTGTAAATGGTTCTAAGGCTGCAGTCAAAGCAGAACACTATGTGTCTTTTTAGTATAAACTCAAAAAGCCTAAAGAAGACAATCAGAGGTGACAGTTCTTGCTGATGAGAGTGGCAGACAAGGGTGAGTGGAAAGGGCATATTTTTAGGAATGTTGTTATCTAGACAGAACTGACAGGCTAAGAAAAGAGTCTGGATGTGGAGGCAAGAAACAAAGAAATGCAAAGATGTCAAAGTGGGGAGCTCAGGAGGAGCTGTTGTCTAACATCAGACAGAATATATTTGGAATGAAAAGCTGCATTTTATTAGCTGGACTTACAGCTGTGCTCAGCCGTATTTTTTTTTAACCAGAATTTACTGAGTAATTCTTAATTAATGTGCTTTGCAAATTATTTAAATCAGATAGCATGGTTTACAAAGTACAGTGGCAGAGGCTACATAAAACACAAAGCTGTAAACAAACTAGTGCAGCTTAAACCCATGTGTAAACCAACCCGTAGTATGTATAAAGGACCATCCAGAGAGATGGGTGGAGAGTGGGCGAATGATGTCATATATGTGATAACATCATCATCCAAATGCCATATCTTAACTTGTATCAGATGTTAGGATACAAACCCATAACGGCAGTATTAGTGTCCCAACTTCCATCATGTCTGCGTTGTCAAACTGGATTGTTCCTGTTTGCTGTATACATCAGTGAACAGCATAAACATTTTAGGTCCTTCTTCACTGTTTTCAATGCACAATTCAAAATAATAGGCTTTTTAAAAAAAACCATAAAGGAAGAAAATATTTGTAGCTGAGAGTTGAACTGTGGGGTCCGTGTTGCCCTCTGAGCTTGGTTATGTTCTTGTAGACATTTCACTATCAAACACTGTGACAGGGCAGGCCACTGGTATATAAAACAAGAGCAAATCACATTCCCTTTTATCATTATAATATTACATAGTTTGAAAGTGAAACGTCTGTAAGAAAACAACTAAGCTCAGAGAACATAAAGGACCCACAAATCCACAAAGCATTAGAAATGTGTTGCAAGAAAACTAAATGGAAAACACAAAATGTTGTTATTTAGTTCTTTATAAGAAGGGCAGCAGACTACATCCTACTTTAAGAGAACAGGTTCTCAGAGCTATTTGCTAAGGACTGTTGTAGTACGTGGCATCTCTTCATTCAACATAGGCCTTTCTACTCATTCTTCCTCAGTGAAAACCTCTGAAGGCCTAGTTGTTATTTCTTACTTTGTAGTTCTGGCCTAGTTGGGGAATTGTCGGAAATGGTCTAATATAACTGGGGGCACCAGACTGAAGATGACTACTTAATTTCAAAGCACATTACGAAGTCATATTTTGGCTTCATTTTACTTGCAGGTTTCTTCTTTGGTTGCCTAACTGTCAATTCCTATAATTTATAAATAAGAGGAAATTTTAAATTGGAATCAGTACAAAAAGCAAAACAAAGAAAAATGTAATGAGAAACACCAGACATCTGTAATAGGAACCCTGAGAATAAGCAGCAGCGGATTACCTAAAACCTAATGCATTATTTTCCAGCTGAAAAACAATAACACATAACAAATTTACACAAAACATTTGTTTTCACATTGTAAATTAGATTTTGTAGAAATGAAAAAGGTTTATTTTGATAGAATTACTATCAACCAGTGACCTAAAATCTCATTTAGTATTTAACTATATTAATATAAACCAGACATTTTGAATTAAGTAAACTAATGTGCTCAAAATGGGAAATAATCCAATCTTCCAAGCTTTATTTCTTTTTCTTTTATGAGCCTCCAATAGCTTCTATTCTATTAGCAGAAATAATTCCTTTTTCAAATTATACAGAATAAATATTCACAGTCTTTTAAAATATCTGATGCACGTACTTCTTGGTTTTTGTGCGTTCTATAATATTCCTTTAAAAAAAAAAAACCTTAGCTGAATTGTTCATCTATAATAGAATCAGTTGGGTCACTTTGAGATATGGGGCTCATGAGGTTATGAGGCCAATTTGGAACAACAGCATGATCACCATTACACTTTCTTTTGATCACAATATTTCCAATAGCAGGATGTTAGTTTTATCCAATAGCATGTTTCAAGTTAATCCAGAAAGAAGTTGAAACCCTAACAAATGTTCAAAGTTAAAATAAATGCCCAATGGTAATCTAATGCATTGTTCTCATAAGGCAATTAATGATAGTTTATATGCAGTGAAAATCTTGAAAGATGCCCCTATTGAAGAAAGTTATTAAAAAACATATAAGTTTGCTTCAAAGAATGTGAAGGAATAATAAAATAAACTCTTCTTGAAATATGAATCAGAATTGGAATGGACTTACCCCAAATTCTCAAACGAATTCTAGATTACCTTTTTTAGATCTTGTTTTACTATATTAAATTAGATGGTTAAACTTGCTAATTCCTAAACATATAAGGGGGATCAAGTGGACTTAGTTTTGACTCATTCCAATATGTTGAATAACCATACTCATTCATTAGAAGAGCCGTGGTGGTGCTGTGGTTAGAATGCAGTATTGCAATCTAATCCTGCTGACTGCCAGCAGTTTGATTCTCACTGGCTTAATGCTGATTTCAGTCGTCCATCCTTCCAAAGTGGATAAAATGAGGATCCAGATTGTTGGGGGAAATGTGTTGACTCTGCAAACTGCTTAGAGAGGGCTGTAAAGCACTGTGAAGAAGTATATAAGTCTAAGTGCTATTCCTATTGCTACTGACAAATGTATCAGGAAAGGAAGTTTCTGTTCTATTTATATATATTAATGTATCAACATATAGTACGATCTTATATTCAATTTCCCCTTCTGCAATATTTTCAGAATTATTAACAGTACAAGCAAAAGTTTGCATAATCAAATTGAAAACAATGGGAAAAAGCACCCTTATCATATTCTATTTAACATATTTAATAATGATTTTTCCTTTATTTTCATTATATATAGGGATAAAATAAAATAGATTACACCAGAATATAAAATTTTGAAGTATGTGGATGTGGATCAAGACTTCCTTCAGAAATCCATAGGAAAATATAACAAAACTGTCTCAGCTTTTAATTTAATAATGTCTACAATATTCTATTTATACTGAGATAACCTGTTAAGTATATATTATCAGAACCTGGTTGTCAATAAATCCAGCCAGAACTACAAACATAATTATTGAAAATTATAATTTGGGTCAAGATAGCTGTTAAAATATATTAATTAGAGAAATAGGATGGTAATTGGAGTGTACAGATGAATTCTTGCTAGGTAGTACAAATCAATTCAGTACGAAAAAGCTTTCAGCATATTCCTTCAAATAAAATGAGAGCATATACTTCATCTACAAATGTTGAAGCAGTTACTGTGTATATTTCTTTTGGAGAGTTTCTCATGAAACCATGTAGATTCAATAATACTAAACATTGATCTTCAAATCTAGCTATCAATACTCTAAAAACGATCTTATTCCTCTGGTAATTTTTTTCTAGTATTCTTATTAGAAAAATTACTTATAAGAATCATTGCTTGCAAATTTGGAATTTTCAGTTACAAGCTGCTTGGAGGAAACCAAATTCATGAATGATTCTTTCCCTATCTGGGTGTTAAAGTGACTATATGGACTGAATATATGAGAGGTGGCATAATTCCTGATGTTCTCAAAGTGTCAGTAGATAGATCTGGGTAACTTCTAATTCTGTGATTCAGTGAATCTTTCTTTTCTGAGCCAAGCATTGATGTGTACTAATTTCTCAGAGCCTAGTCACACTGGAAGAAACCCATTTGGAACTAAGTAGAAGGACACAGTGACTTCTGGTTCTTCTTGAAGGATCCCAGAACTTTGGGACTATTTATAAAAGTATAAATCCTTTCCTGATACATTTGTTAGTAGCAATAGGGATAGCACTTAAACTTATATATTCTTTCATAGTGCTTTACAGCCAGAGGTGGTATTCAGCAGGTTCTGACCAATTCTGGAGAACCGGTAGCGGAAATTTTGAATAGTTCAGAGAACTGGCCAATACCACCTCTGACTGGAGATTTTACAGTATCCTTTCCCTGCCACACCCACCAAGCCACACCCAAGAACCAGTAGTAAAAAAAATTGAATCCCACCACTGTTTACAGCACTCTCTAAGCAGTTTACAGAGTCATCACATTTCCCCAGCAATCTGGGTCCTCATTTTATCCACCTTGGAAGGATGAAATCAGCATTAGAAATAGCAGGAAGGCTTGTGATAAGTTTGGGCTTGCATGCCAGCTGTGGTTCTGGTTAAAAGAAAAAAAAGAGAGGCAGATCTAGACTTATTCATGCTAGTTACATTCAAAGCAAACAGTTAAATGCACTTTAAATGGATATAATGGAAAATAACATAATGTTCCACTAGGATCAGAATATGACCCTAAGGTTGTTTCTTAGAACATCCTAGTGGGAAAGATCATATTGGTTCTGTCATACCATCTTCACAATTTAACAGATACATCTCTGTTGTTTCTGGTACCTTTCCTGTTGGCTTCAGCATTTAAAAATATTTTGAAATTTCACATGTTTTGAAATTTTCATCGATGAGTATTACTACTGTAGGAAATCCTCAACTTATGACCACAATTGACATATGAATTTCCACTGCTGACCAATGTGGTTGTTAAGTTAGTTTCACCTCATTTTATAATCTTTTTGCCATAATTGTTAAATGAATCATTGGTGTTGTTAAGTGAATTACAGTAGTTGAGCAAATCCAACTCGGAACAGGACAATTTGCCATGACCAACTCGCTATGGCCATCTCACCATGGCTAACTCATCACAGTTATCTCATCATGATAATCTTGCCATGGCCAACTTGCCACAGCACAATTCACCATGGGACAATTCAACACAAGAAACATTATCCATCACGGTTTCTTCAACAATATTTCCATTGACAAAAATGGAAATAATGTAGAAGCAACAATTTGTTATGTTGAGTAATCCTACATGGATTATCCAGTGGCAAGTTGTCCCACTGTGAGTTCGCTAGGGCAAGTTTTCCTAGACCCACCATGACTGTCCTTATTATTGGTGTTATATGTTTAAAAGGGGCAGGGTTTTGATTGTACAATTGGCCTTTTCTGACAACCTCACAGCCCACTTTTTAGATATGGATGGGCAAAGAGTAAAGGAATAGTGGCCAGAATTGAGGCATTGTTATTTTAACTTGAGATAAAGTCCTTGTAGTCTCTGAGAGTTTTTAATGGGGTGTGGTAGATTCGGAAGGTATATGCGTTCTTAAAAATAAATGAAGGCATTCCATGAACAGCAACATTGTGTGTCTTACTTAGATTATGATCCACTTTCAAATCCACATTCATAAATTTTATTTCTATAAGGAAATCCTTTGGTGCTTTTGTCTTTTCCAAATCTTTTAAATCCAGCATTATATTAGTCTTTAACTAGAATGTCTATTCCCAAACTTGAATGGAGTTCCTTAACCCCATTTGAAAGTTTTCCACCCAAACCATTTCATCTTCTTCTTTTTGCTTATAGCTGAACTTTGTCAGGACACTGACATGAACATGAGTCATACAATGTTGTGATATTTGCTTTCTTCCCCCCACCCCCCACAATGTTTGATTACCAAGAGGATTTATGCCCTTGTAGCATAACAAAGCATGCTTTCAACACTGATGGCTTTATTAATCACTTGTTAGCTTTTGTAAATAATCCACTCATGTATATCCGCAGGATGTCACAATGATACCAATAAGTAATTGGCAGTGCAACAGTGAGAAAAAAGACCACGAACATTTTATATGTATATTCTCATCATTACAGGCCTTTCTTTCTATTACTTGGAATTCGTCAGAAACAAATGTTTTGAATTGTAATTTGCCTCAAGGCCAAACACTTATTAATTCAATCTATCTAGACTTTTCTTTTATCCTGGAAAGATTTTTTTTCTGCCTAATGAGGCATGTTTTAAAATATATACATCCCTGCATTCTTCCTGACCTCGCCACCTTCTTGCACCCCACTTAACCTATGCAGCACCTCTTACACATATCTGTGACTGCCATACATCTTGATCTGTGACACCCCACTGCACCTGACTTGACCTGCAAAGCACCTCATGTGCACCCCAAGTTATCTTTCATGAACTACACTACCCATCCATGTATCCTCTCCAACCAGCACAGTATCTGTGGCTCACATACCCTTCTATCTGGCACCTCTCATACAACCCACATACCATTCCTGACCCATGTCTCTGCATGTCTTCTTGTTTCCTCCCTTACCAGGAAGCAGCCACTTGCCTTCCAAGATTGACTTATTCATGCAACTTCCTGCTGACTTTTTCTCTACAAGCTTCCCACAAACAAAGTGAATAAGGAACCAAGCAAGAATTTGAGGGAGGGAGGGAAGAAGGAAGGAAGGAAGGTAGATAGATAGATAGATCTCGGATGCTCCTTGCCAGCTTCCCAAATGGAAACTCAGTGGGGAAGTCTACAGGAAGTCAGAGGTCTGTTTTTTTGTCCACCTATAGTCAATCTACTTCTGTTTAAATTAAATCTTTCTCTCTCTCTCATCATAATAGTTGTTATATTAATCAAACTTATATAATCCTATTATTAATATTCATGTTTTTTAAAATAATAGTTATTCAACATTTCAACATTCCATTTTAGTGCCAATGATGTTATAAGCATACATGGTAATACCATATTTCACTCTCTAATCCATAAAATTATTACTTATTACTAACTAACTAACTAACTAACTAACTAACTAACTAACTAACTTCTAATCAGGTCACCATTGCTAATCCTAATATTAATACACATGTTTATATAAGGCATAGCCCTTCATTATTTAGTTGTTGAATGTCACAATACGCCATTCAAGTACCAGTCTTCCTATTATTTAAACATACCTTATAATACCCTTTTTCAACCTCCACTTTCTAATTATTGCTTCATATAGAGATGTATATTCTTATTTCTATCTCTATTCTAATCAGGCCATCATTATATTAGAAAAAAAGAATATATTTCTATATATATGTCTATTTCTATCTCTATCTCTCTTATCTTTATCTCTCTACCTATCTATATCTATATCTCTCTATCACTCTATCTCTATCTTCACCATTCAGACTGAATATTTCTCCCATCTCTATCTTCCTAAGCAGCCAGATCTCCAGAATATCCACCCAAGCCCCTATCTTCCTTTCAAAGGTATCTTCCAGGTAATCCAATTCCATTTTTAAATCTCTTAAAATGCTTTTCTCTTGGTTAATTTAATCAGTCATTATTATCTTTATCATCTTCCCCTTTATCATCTCCTCCTCCTAAATGAAGTATCTCTGAAATGATGACCCAATGGGGCCTGGATTATTTAGTTCTAATATAGTATTAAACTATGACTTCACTAGTGAGGCATAATAATTCTATGGTTTCATTAGTCCTCTTCAGAACATCCAGTTATTCTTAAAATAAACATTCTCATTTCCTAAGAATGCCCTTCTGATCCCAGCATATACCTGCAAACAATTAAGCCAGCATGTTCTTTAGCCCTTCCTCACCCCTCTGGAACAGTTTGTCTCTGTTTGAGACACGCTACATATTTGAGTCTTCACACAGCAGTTGGCTTGCCTGGAAGCTTACATTACGGAAATGTTCAGAAGAGAAAGAGAAGAGTTCTTATCATTCTCTATGCTCGCAATTGACCATCCTGGATTTCTTTCCAGTGCTGTTGATAATACAAACTATGGTAACCGCATGGATTACACTTCATTGACTATTGGTTGAACAATATTGATATGCTTAAGTATCCTTAAGAGGTCTGTATTGCTGTAATTTTGTTTATCACGCCATATTTCTGTTTTTCTTCGGAAACTTTTCTGATGTGATTAAACTCACTGGGTATGTCTCTAATTTTGTTCCCTCTCACTGACCTGTTTCATATATCATTTTAAGCCAAAGCTAACGCAATCACAGCTTGTTGACTAGTCTCAGTCATTGAGTTAAACTATGTTTTGCAAATCACAGTCTCTGAGTTCATGACTTGGCCCATGATACAAACATCATGCGTTTATTATATCAAGGGAAGGAAGAATTTGAATTGCAAATTGGTATTTCAGAATAATGAATCTTGATGATCTTAGAGGGAAGGAAGTTAGATCCTAAATGGAAAAAAAGAGTGCAGGAAACATGCAAACTTCTGTTAACTAGATACTAAAGGCAAAATCGCAAACTATTTTTTTCTAGCAGGAAAGGTGAGAGATCTCTAAAGAGACTATGCAGGTTATAGTTATACTAAAGAAAAGAGGCACATATAAATATTAAAGGAGAGGCATATAACAAAAGAGGCAACCAACAGAAACTGTATGAGTATGTCAGAAAAGCTAATGCTCAGTACATTCTTCTTTTCTCAGAAGGGGAACAAGGACCTAACTGTATCACTAATGGAAAGATGGATCAGGATAGAAAATAGCAAAGGAATATTTAGCCAATTTAAGGATTTCAAATTTCCACAGTCAGGTGAAATTACTTTCTAAGGGACTAAAGTAGAAATGATCAAAGAGGAAGATCTAGGACATTACAGACCTATCAGCTAAATGACTCAACTGAGCAAGATCTTCCAATAGATGTTATTGTTTCTCCATGTTTGTGAGAACTTGCATGTTAGAATACTTTATTGGCCAAGTATGATTGGACACACAAGGAATTTGTATACTCTCAGTATACATAAAAGAAAAGATACATTCTTTAAGAATCAAGAATCATAACGTACAACACTTAATGATAGTCATAGGGTACAATCAGCAATCAAATCATACTAGGAAACAGTCAATATAAATTGTAAGGATACAAGCGATAAAGTTACAGTCCTACAATCACAAGTGGGAGGGGATGGGTGATAAGGAGTGATGAGAAGATTAACAGTAATAGTAATGCAGACTTTGTAATAGTTTTATTTATTTTGTTTTGTCAATTGCTTACAAGATAATAGTATAGTAAAAACATAGTTATGAATACATGGATACATATAAGAAAAATAAAAAAGAAACAATAGGACAGGGACGATAGGCATGTTGGTGCGCTTATGCACGGCCCCTACAGAACTCTTAGAAAAGGGGTGAGGTCAATAGTAGACAATCTAAAGTTAAAGTTTTTGGGGTTTGGGGAAGAAACCACAGAGTCAGGTAAAGTATTCCAGACATTGACCACTCTGTTGCTGAAGTCGTATTTCCTGCAATCAAGTTTGGTGCGATTAACCTTGAGTTTGTATCTATTGTTTGCTCTTGTGTTGTTATGATTGAAGCTGAAGTATTCATTGACAGGTAGGACATTGCAAATGTACGATTTTATATACTATATTTAGATCGGACCGAAGGCGACGTAGTTCTAGATTTTCTGGTCTAGAATTTTGAGTCTGGTGGCATAAGGTATTCTATAACAAGTAGAAGAATGGAGAACTCTTCTTGTGAAATATTTCTGAACTTTCTCAAATGTGTTAATATCAGATACATAATGTGGGTTCCAGATTGATGAGCTGTATTTGAGTATTGGTCTAGCAAATGTTTTGTATGCTTTAGTTATTAGTGTAATATTACCAGAGAAAAAGCTACGTAAGATTAGGTTAACAACTCTTAATGCTTTTTTTTAGCTATGTAGTTACAGTGAGCTCTAGCACTTAGATCATTAGAGATGAGTACTCCAAGATCCTTGACAGAGTTTGGATCATCAACAAGGTCTTGACTATTCAGCCTGTATTTTATTTTCTGATTTTTTTTGCCAATATGTAGGACAGAGCATTTATTTGTTGAGATTCGAAGTTGCCATTTGTTTGACCATTCTGATACATAGTCAAGGTCTTTTTGAAGGGTAGCAGTATTGTCTGTGGTGTTGAATAACTTTACATCATCAGCGAAGAGAATGCAGTTGCTCTTAATATGATCACAGAGGTCATTTATGTAGAGTATGAAAAGAGTTGATCCTAGAACACTGTCTTGGGGGACACCACTGTTGACAGGTACAGAATTTGATAGGACGCTCCCAATTTTAACCATTTGTTGTTTGTTTGACAGGAATGCTTCTATCCAGTTATGCAGGTGTCCAGAGATATCGTAAGATTTTAGTTTTAGGAGTAGTTTGTCATGTACCACTGAATCAAAGGCTTTACAGAAATCTATGTAGATTGTGTCTATTGCTTTGCCCTGATCGAGTTGTGTAGTCCATATGTTTTTGCAGTGTAAGAATTGCAGATTACAGGATAGTTTTTTCCTGAAACCAAATTGTTTCTTAGAGAGTAGGTTGTTTGTTTCTAAGTGGAGGATGATGGATTGGTTAATAATTGATTCCATGACTTTACAGGTGACACAGCATAAAGAGATTGGTCTGTAATTTTCAACTAGGGTGGGGTCTCCCTTTTTGAAGATGGGGATGACCGTGGCTTGTGACCATAGGTTTGGCAAGGAGCTGGTCCTAAAAGATTTTTCAAAGATTATGTTTAAAGGTTTGACTATGGCAGTGGATAGCTTTTTTAAGAAGTAGGCACATATTCCGTTCTGGTCCAATAGATAGAGATGGTTTTAGATTGCGTAGTTCTTTTTCAACATTGTCTTCTGTAAAATCAATATGTATTAGATCATTATAGTTGTCTGTGGTTCGACTAGAAAATACTGGGCATGATCCATTGCTATTTACAAATACTGAGCCAAAGAATGTGTTAAAGAGGTTGGCTTTAGTGGTGTCGTCATTGTAGTCTTTACCATTAGGTCCTTTCAGGAGTGGGATGGACCTTGAGTCTTTTAGTTTGTTGTTTATAAAATTGTAGAAAGCACAGGTGGAATTGGTGCATAGAAGGTTTTCTTCTTGTTTAATGTGATAATTGGTGCATTCAGTTTTTATCTGGTGGCATAAATATTTGTATTGGCTTTTGAAGTTGACAACATGACCAGATTTGTTTTTCCACTAAAGTGATTTCTTTTTGGATTGAAGCCTCCTTATTGTTATGGGTAATTTGTTTTTTCTGGTTTTGGGAGTTGTTATTGGTACATATAGTTTGATGACTCTTTTGACCTCAAGTAAAAATATGTTGTAATGGTCTTCTACAGTATTGCATCCAGTGAATAGAAATTGCCAATCAAGGGATGAGAGATCGTTGCTTATAAGATCATAGTTGCCTTTTTTGAAGTTATAATTGGGGATTCCATCATTGTGATGATTTTTGTGTGGACCTATGTTGTGACAAAAGTCAATCATGTTGTGGTCACTGTTGGAAAAGGGTTCTTTAATTTGTATTCCGTAAATTGAATTCAAACTATTGCAGAAGATGAAATTGAGGCAGTTGTTAAGTCTAGTGTTGTTGGTTACTAATTGTTCTAGTCCCAGATTTGTTACTGCATTGTAGAAGGTTGCATGTGTGGGTTCAGTTGTACATTCATTAAGGGTCCAGTTAATATGAGGTAGTGTTGAGGGATTGGACAGTGTTGAGGGAATTATTGGTTTAGCAGAATGATTGCTTTCAGGAAAAAAACTGTTGTTGTGTCTAGTTGTTCTGGTGTGCAGGGCTCTATAGCATCGTTTTGAGGGAAGGAGTTGAAACAGTTTATGTCCAGGATGTGAGGGGTCTGTAAATATTTTCACAGCCCTCTTTTTGACTCATGCAGTATACAGGTCCTCGATTGAAGGCAGGTAGTAATTGTTTTTTCTGCAGTCCTAATTATCCTCTGAAGTCTGTGTCTGTCCTGTTGGGTTGCAGAACCAAACCAGACAGTTATAGAGTTGCAGATGATAGACTCAATAATTCCTCTGTAGAACTGTATCAGCAGCTCCTTGGACAGTTTGAGCTTTCTGAGTTGGCAGAGAGAGAACTTTCCTTGTGCCTTTTTGATGACATTTTTGATGTTAGGTGTCCATTTTAGGTCATGTGATATAGTAGAACCTAGAAATTTGAAGGTCTCTACTGTTGATACTGTGTTGTCTAGTATTGTAAGAGGTGGTAGCATGGGATGGTTTCTTCTAAAGTTTACTACCATTTTTACAGTTTTGAGTGTGTTCAGTTCCAGATTGTTCTGGTTGCACCACGAGGCAAGTTGTATAACCTCCTATCTGTATGCAGATTCATCATAGTCTCGAATGAGACCAATCACTGCTGTGCCAACAGCAAACTTACTTCAACCTCAGCAAAGCTTTTGACAAAGTCTTTCATGACTTTCATGACATCATTAATAAAATGATAAGAATGAGCTGGATGTAGATTCATAACTGGCCAAATGATCAAACTCATAGTACACTTGTACATCATTCTATATTGGCTTGAAAATAATGTCAAAGCTCTGTCCTAAGTTCAGTGCTGTTTACCATTTTTATTAATGACCTAGATGAAGGGCCTGATGGGATGAACATAGAACCCACAGAAATGACTATCATTTTAAAATGAAAAGACAAGATTCTAGAAGATCTAAATAGGCTTGAACAGTGGGCCCAAATCATAGTAATGTTTGTTTTTATTTTGTTTTTGTTTACACATTTTGATAGTTATACCCTATGTTTTATTTTTCTATGTTACTGATTTGATTTTTGATAGTAATATTAAATAAAGCACTTGCATGGCATGATCCTATTGTCTGTTTGTACAATGCAGCATGACTATGTAGCATATATTGCTTTATTTTAATACTAGCTGGATACCCGTGTTTCGAAACTATTTGATCGGGTTTAGTATTTGGGGAGGAAAATAAGGAAAAAAAAATATTCTGCCTCTGTCTACCAGCATCATCGGTATTCATCTGGCTAGCATCCTGTCAGTGTGTGAGAGAGTTAGGGGCTGTTTGGAAGCTGAAACAGTATTTGCTGTGTGAGCAAGGAGACAGCAAAGAGCCTAGGTGTGGCTTAGCTCAACTGTTTTGTACTAAAGCTGCTTGTTGCTGTGAAAATAAAACTGAAACTGAAACTCCTCTGCTTGTGTTTTGCATTTGAAACAGATTTCTTTTCAGGTGGGGACGGGGAGTAGAACTCCTTAGCATCAGAACGTGTTAATAATAGTATACAAAATAGTAATGCTCTGATGGTAGTTTCAAAAAATCCTTTCTTAGTGAGCATCTAGAAACCAAAAGGAACATATGTGCCAAATTTCAAGTTTGTAGGCTTTATGGTTCTGGAGATTTTGTGATGATGCGTGAGTGGTATTTCACTTTCATATATATATGAAAGGGATAGGTATGTATCCCAATAAAAAGCAAGGTATTCATGATATCTACTAAATAATGACTTGAAAGTAGAAGTGTATTGTGTGTTTGTCCACAAAGTAAGTGACAGAATTCCCTGTCCTGTACACTCTGTGCACAGCTTGTTGTATGCAGATTTCACTGAATATGCACAAGTAGAGGTTGGATAGACACATATTATAAATAATCTGATTTCTGCATGGAGTAAAGATATAGAAAATGCTTCCATTCCTTGAAAATTGATGAAATTTCATGACTCTTCTATGAATGGAGGCATTTCCATGTTGAATCTCTGCTTGACTAAAGCAAGATGGATACCTTCACTGATGCAATTCAGCTGATTTGGAAGCTTGGCCCTTGTTGCTATACTACAAGGTAAAATTATTTTGTGGATGGATATTTCCCAGCATAAAGTAATAACAGATGTCTCACAGAAATCTCTTTCCTTTCCACTTTGACATAATATGTTGATAGGATAATTGAAGATGGAAAAAATACAAGAAAAATAAGAATTTTATAAAGCGATGACAGGTCTGTTGATATAGAATATTTATGTGATTTCCATATAAATGCACATAGATTGATTTCCATACAATCATTGGATTATTTAGAGGGACACACCAGGAAACAATAAAATAAAGCTCTACATTTACTGCTTAAAGCTTTGAGGTACTGTAATACTCACAGAGGTTTAGCTCAGTCATTCTGACTTCTTTCTGGTATCATCTGAGCATGTATGTACAGGCACAAGAGACATTTTCACTAGGACTGCTGTAAAAATTAAATAACTATTTTGAGTAGTTCACTCTACTAGAAGCACCCCTAAATCATTCCCTCAAAGTGGCTATTATTTTTTGGTTAGATTTTTATTGAAACTCTAATTGTAATTCATCATATAGATAACATAAATTAATTATTATGAATGACCTTGGCTGTTGTGCAAAAAGTAGCCCAGATGTGCTCAGGGTAGAATTAAAGTAAACAATGGTTGATTCTCAAAGTCTTAGCTTAAAACAACTTGAAACAATTTGGGTGTCCATCTGCATGTCCTCTTCAGCATTTAGTATCTGCCAAACCACTTATGATTCATGCTTTACATGAGTCCCTGTCCTTCGCTGATGCAGAGACTTTGGTTTAATGAACATCTTGCTCCTATTTGTCAAGTTAGTGTGTGGGATAGGATTTGTCTTCCAAAAGAGCTCAGCATTTCTTTTTTCTTGAAAAATTAGAGAATGTAGTCTCTGATTTTGTGACGGAGGTAATCTTGCTTCTCAATGTCTTTAATTTTTTTCATCTGGTGTAGTGCATCTAGACTTGCAGAGAACATATCACCTAAAATGTACTGTTTCTCTGAACATACAGACGTTAAAGAAGGCAAAAAATATGAGGTCATCCAGTTCCTCTGCCTTCTCAACCCCTCATTGAACATAAACGGAGAGAAGACTCACAGGCATCTGAAAAAGCAAATGTTTGCATTTAAAAAGTGCTAGGTTCACTAATGAATGTTTCTATTTATTTAGTTTACTTATGAAATAAAATCTTATAGCCTACCGTGTTTTAGTGTACCTTCAAATCAACGGATCAAAAAGATCAAGCTATAAAATAGGAAAAAAGAACTAAACACCAAGAATAAAGACACAGAAATATGAAAAGCAAGACATTTTATATTCCAATATACTTTCCCCCTCCAATTTACATGCTTCCTTTTTTCTTTAGGATTTAAATCAATTTCATGAGTAGATCATCTATAAATTCTTTCAGTTTCTCTTCACTCATTTTTCCATTCTCTTGTTTCTACCATGACTGGTATGTTTATGTGTTTGAAAACCAGTTTTATGAGTAATTAATTTTTCCTCTGATATATTTGCATCAAGACTTTTCTGGTTTTGCTTTTAGTGTCCTAAGCAATTTCTCTTTTCTATCTCTAGTATTTTAGCAATTAAGCAACTGATCACTGCAACATAATTTTGAATCAGATGTTTTTTTCTGTGTTTTAAGACAGAGATGCATAATCTATATTTGTTTGATGTTCATTTTGACTTAATTAATGCAGTTAAACATGGAAAGCCAGGGCAAAACTTAAAATAAAATTTAATTTAATCTCAACTAAAATAATTACAGCTTTAAACATTCCTTATATTGATGACCTTCTATTTCTGTCTGTAGAAATTTGAAGGGCTGTGCCATAAATTGCATGTTTTATATCCCTCTATTTGAAAAATGTTCAATTTATTTTTTTAAAATAAATTTTATTAAGTTTTCAAATTTTAAAAACATAAAATAAAAACTTCATACATTGTTATCAACATCATGTGGGAAAGTACTTAATTTTCCACAGGTCAGATTTCTTATTTTCGTGTTGTCCACCTGTGTACAAAAGATCATGCCACAACAACTGCAAAGATGCATGAATGTATAGTACAAAGAAACATTTAATTAAAAATCTTATGAATACATTTTCCACCTTAAACTCAAGTAAAAAAGAGGAGGATGTAGGGTTGCACCCACAATCCAGATCTTTCCAATGCCAGTATGTCTTACTAGTCACAGTACCGGAAGTGTTCTGAGCATAGTGTAACTGGTACAGAGGGTGCCTGAAGAAAAATGAATGCAAATTTAATATCTTTTGAAATAGGAATTTTATATCATAATCAACGGTGGTGGTATTCTACCAGTTCAGCCGGTTCAGCCGAAATGGTAGGTCCGAGAATAATCTGTGAGTGAACTTGTTTGCTCTGACAATCAGCTGATGGGCCCTCCTACCCGCCTCGGCTCTATACAGACCTTTATTTCCTGGTTTTGAAGCTCAGCTGCTTTGAACGGCACAGCGTATTGCTGAGCATCAGCTGTTGAAGACACAGGGAGAGTGCAGGATTGCAGGAGAAAGTTGGTAGCAAACCTTCTGCATCCGCACACAAAGCATGCACAAAGCGTGCCCACCAAGCCACGCCCACAGAACCAGTGATAAAAAAAATTGAAACCCATCAATGATAATCAACTAAGTGAGCACTAAGGCAATTTTGCTTGTTGCTCTTTTTTAGATTGCTCATCTAAAAAAGTAGAAATGCAGTATTTCTTCTACAAAGTCCATTTTTCACTGCTTGGAGAAAGCATTTGCAGTCAGGAGACTGGCTAAATTAAAGAATTTTGGTCTTTTTTTTTTTTCAACATTCATTTGCCAAAGCCCCCTGGAGTTTACATGAGGTGGTTGCTGGGAATTCCTGCCTGGAATCTTAAACTTGCAGGGCTGTGTCAAATTATACCTGCTGATGGAATGTGACTGATAATGGCTTGATCCCTTTAAGCTGAGACAACAGACTACACCATGCTTTTCAGCTGGGTTTGTTTATTTTAATTCTGGGATTCTCTTTCCATTGAAACCAACTCAATTTTATTCAGGTTTTTAAACAATCATCCTCTAATAGAGTAAAAAAGCTACTCAAAAACATGTTTATCTCTTTATCTCTTGTTCTCCCAGACATGATACAGCCTTGAATTTATGAAGGGAAAAATATTCATAGAGCCAAAGGATTCAGGTTTATTAAAACTGTTACCTATACCATTCAAAGGACAGCCTTTGAAAAGGATGAAAACAAAGCTAAAGAGCTTAAAGTCACAAATAAGTGACTTTAGTAATTGTGCTTTTTCATTGTTACTATCAGCTTTCTGGTATTGGATCTGAAAACAACAAGGCTGGGAGAAAGACTTGTTGGCCAGCAAGAACTTTTAACTCTTATGTAAGGATAGCCCTCTGAATGCAACACGAGATTTTGCAATGGTTAGATAGGATAGACTGTACAGTTTGATCAAGTCTAATTTTGTCACATTGTACCAGGATAAAAGAAATCAATGTTCCAGTTTCCACCTTTAAATATACAGTATATTGGGAGTATCCTTGTCATTTAGCCCAGTCACCTCATGGTTTTTGGTTATGGTAACTAAATGAAGGTAGCCCTATCTATTCTGTCTTAAGGTGGCAGAAGAAAACTAAGTATGCTAAACTAACACACACACAAACACACTTCATAGATGATGTCTGACCATTAAGACAGAATGTTTAAGAACATTATTGACCTTTTTAACTTGTTTATTCTTTTAACTGTATTTCTTGTCCTTTGTATTTTCATTCCTATACAGTAAATCAGCGGTGTCAAATTCATGGCATCACGGCGGTGTCACGTGATATATTGGGACTTTTTCCTCCTTAAACTGGGCGTGGGCGTGGCCAGGACATGACACATCCGGCTTGTGGGCTGGGAGTTTGACAAGCCCTGCAGTAGATCATCCAATTTTAGTTACACATCATATAGCAGCATTCTGTCACAAGCATTAGCCGACCACATGAACCATATATTTGGATTATAATAAGAGCTTTCTCCATCCATTCAATGGGCCATTTAGAAGGCTTGCAAACTAGCTGGAGAGCAGGATGTCATTCACACTCCTTCCTCTATTTTCCCCAACCCCCACTTACACATAGGGAATGCTGAAGGGTGGCATTTCTCATGGATGTGTCCTCTTGATTCAGCACAAAGTACAGCTTTTCTTCAACATGCAGCTGGAAGAAAGAAAAGGAGGGGTGGTTTCCCCGTTTTTTTTTTTTTTTAAATCTAAATTAAAGCCCTACATGCCTTTAGCTATATGTCTGAAAAAAAGTTGAATCTACCAAAATCACTTCTAATTCATGTGGTAAAGAGTGGATAAAACTGTGAGAATTTATTCTTTTTGGTCTTTGATACATGCTGAGGTCGCATCTTCCCCCCCTAAAGCTTTCAGTAAGGTTCCTGTCTATTCTGGGTTGCTGCAGAATTTGATACAATTTCTATTTCTAAATTTAAGTGGCAACAAATGCACACACTCCAGGAATAATACAAAGAAACATTTTGGTTTGCAACATAGCTCAAGTAATATTCTTACATTTGCATTTTTTAGATGAGATCTCATAACCACTTTGGGGGATGTTATATAAAGTAAGCTGATTCTTGTAAAGTAAGCTTGAAAATTCAGAACATTGAATTTAATCTTTTTTTCTCATGATCAACATAGTAGTATTATTGCCAACAATTAATGTAGTGAATTGATTACAGGAACTGACTCTGAGAAACTTATTCATGAATAAAACTTCTGTAGACCCTTGTTTGTTTCAGTCAGGTTTTGGAACAGTACTCAATGGATTAATTTCTATGCATATTTTTAAATTAGTAAACCAAAGCTTGAATGAATTGAGACATTTTGTGATTACTTGAAGGGGAAATATTTGGGTCATGCTAGGGTCAAGAATATTTTATTTTTATAGCTCTTAATGATGCTGGGCCTGAGCTCAAATTACAAGTTTATGATACAACTGTAAATATAAGTAATAAATATACTAACAATTAAAGTTTTACCATACTGAAAACACATACAATGTTTTAGCTGGATATTCTACCTTCTTCAAAATCTCTTGTTTTCATTTTGTCCAAGGTACTGTAGAGAATGAGGCTTAGTGCCAAAAACTCAATGTGATCTTTCAAAACATATTATATTATACATTATTTACTGCATGTTTATTGTCTGAACTTTGCATTTTGAAGGCAGAAAAACAACTTCTTTGAGTATATAGCAATGTCATTTCACAAGTCGGTATGATTAAAGGTACCCATGGCACTGTTCAAATATCATGATTCCTTTCTCCTCTGTCTGGAAAGTGAAGCTTTCAGACTGATGGACACCCTTTTTTTTCTTTGATGGGTCTGGGAAGATGATAGCTTGACCTATTTTTAGTGTATGACACTCATTATGCCTATATAGATTATATCCAAGTCTCAGTTGCTGACATTGTACGTTCCTCAAATCTTCTTGAACATCAAATTCTTTGCAGCAAACCCCAAAATGTCACCATCAAACTTTGAAAGGGACACTAGATGTTATTTTATGAGTAAATCCATCTTTTCTGGGAACTTTCCATCTCCACTTTAATGACCCAGCTGTCTAATAATTTCAACAGTTATGGCTGATAGTAGCACGCTAAAAGAAATGAAGCTAATGCCCAGTTATCTTTCCATTCTCTTTTCCATCTGCTATATTTCCTTTGGCTATTAAACTTAGCAGGTGTATGCCTTATTGAATTGCCAGAGCTGACTGATTCAGGTATCGTTTAACCTTAGGCTGACTTTCAAGTACTCAAGTTAGAGGAAACAGAGGAACTAGTTAAGCAACAAGAGAGCCAATTTGAGCTAGTTATTAAGGCACCAGACTAGAAACTTAGGAGAATGTGAATTTTAGTTGTGTCTTGGGCATGAAAACCAGCTGGATGACTTTAGCCTTGTCACTCTCTCTCAGCCCAACTCTCACAGGGTTGTTGTGGGGAAAATAGGAGAAGGAAGGACTATTAGGTATGTTTGTCACTTTGAGTTATTTATAAAAATAATAAAGGTGGGATTAAAAAATATCTTAACCCCCCCCAAGTTTTAACTGATCAATTTTGCATAGAATATTACATCAGCACAATAATAGTTGGCATTTAAATTAATTATTGCTCATTCTATTCTTAAATTAAACTTGAAACGATATATTTCCTTTTTGAGTTCTTACAGTCTTTATTTTGATATCAGAAAGGTAAAGAGGATATGAGTGGCAGTTTTTCAGACAGAAAGTGACCTTCTGCAATAGAGAACACACCTATACTTTAAGCCTTACATCCACTTGTCCCATCATAAAGGATGGGAAGCTAAGCAAATCAGAGCTCTAAGGTTCCAATCAATATTTACAAACATACTATACAGTACTTTAAACTTTAATAAAAAAAAAGGTGGGGGGAATCTTGTAGGAGGAAATCTGACACCATGTCATTTTATGGGTGTGTTCACATAATTTTCTTGGCAACAGTACTGAAATGCTCTTGTTCTTATTCTGAGACTAATTTCCTAACCTAACCTAGATATCTAAGTTTTCCTAATGGAGACCTATCCCAACTTGCTTAGTTTGCAGAATAGATAAGGTTGGCTAGATACTGTAGATCAGGGTCCCCAATCCCCAGGCCATGGCCCATTACCAGGCTGTGAGCCATTAGGAACCGGACCACAGAAGTTCATGTGCACACATTCCCACTTGTGCAAGCAGCAGCCAAGCACATGTTCACGCTCTCCATTTGAGCAAGTGGCAGGCATACATGTACACCACTCATGCAAATGGAGCTGTGTGTGCCTGCCACTCACGCAGAATCATCCCGTCTCCCCTGCACTGGTCTGCAAAGTTGGAAAGATTGGGGAACTCTGCTGTAAATTGCAGATTCTACATACATGCATGAAACAAAAAAAAATTCAGACAAAATCTGAAATTTGTATGACAAAAATCTAATACTTCAATAAAATATATTTGATTGACATTTTCATTGGTATTCTATAGTTTAATGAGGTCAGATACAAGGTCTTCACTTTCTCCTTTTTAAATAAAACCTTTCATTTAGAAATGGGTCAAGAATAAGCACTAGCATCTGATGGAAAGTTCATGCAAAAATAATATTATAGGCACAAAATTTATGCCCATAGCATTGCAAAAGACATCAATAAGATGTTTAGCTTCTGTAATTTTACTTTGTAAAACTATTAAAAATAGCTTCTTTTGAATTTTTATTTTGGAACATAAATATTTGAGCTGCAATTGCTATTAAATAATCCTGTAGACATTTTGGTTCCCTTCATTCCACCAAAAACTTTTTAAGTTTTGCGTTGTCCCAGTCAAAGCTTTTAAGTTATTGTTATTCACTGTGTTTATAAGGCACTCTTTGTCCCAATCAGAGGTAATGAAATAGTCTGCTTTTCTGTTCACAATATTCTCAAGTACTGATATCCAAATTAGATGGAGAAATTATATGTGTATACAAAAAACTAGTATGATGTGGGAATATAGGCAAGCCTATTGTCCACATCCTGGCATACCTGACCACTGCATGACAATCTAACTTCTGTTATATGTTATATGTAGTTATATGACCTCTGAACAGTCTAGTGCACAGATGTCAAAACTTGCAATATCACATGGTTGTCACATGATGTATCGTGACTTCCCCCCCTTTGCCAAATCACGTGATGCATCTGGCCCGGGGGCCATGTGTTTGACATCCCTGATCTAGTGATAGTCCAGAGGTCATATAACTAATTATAAGTGAGTGGAGATTTAAACCTGCTGCTTAGATTTAGGACTCTATTGTTTCAGATTATTGTAGATACATTAGGATGCACATATTAAAGTACATGGCAACAATGGGATAAAACCCTATGTAGGAATACTTTGGGCCAGACATAATATTGGCAATTTTGTAAACTTGGTATTCAGTAAAGAATTTCAATTTCACAGTCTGCTTGTATCTGTACAAAGGCTTTCTGATTATTTTGTCTCACAGACATTTTAGTTCAGGAAAACAGGTCAGAATGATAACCTTTTTTCACACACACAAACTATTGCTCACTTTGATGATCATTTCTGTGATTACATAGGAGTAGGTTAATATTTGAAGAGCTGGTGGCCTAACTAGAGCTACATCCTGTTCCTGGATTGCTCCATATCTTCATATGCTTTCATGTTATTCATATCTGCAGGTTAACAACTTAGTAGTCTATAAATAAGGAGACATGAAAATATTTGTACTTAATTTCGAAGGGCACTTTCACATGAGTCTTTTGTCACCGTTTGGCTTCCAAATGCACATGTTTCTCTCTGAAAGTAATGTACCTTTGTAGAGAATTTATATGAGTTGATTCATTTATGTCAACATTCTCTACTTTGTATCTAATTTTATGGGGACAGCACAAGTTGGGCTCTAACAATGCATGATTAAGGTTGCCTTCTGCATTCAATTTCCTTGATGAAAACCCAAAAGGGAAGAGGAACTAACATAGCTAGTATGAGAGCTCAAACATCAGCTGAAGTACTTGGCACTCTAGCCGGATGCAATTATGGAGAGTATAATAGGTAACACATTGCCATAAAAACTCTTACCAATGAATGATGAACTCATAGTGGCATATTATGCTATTTTCCTTGTCCTGCTGCAATATTAGTAAGTGCCAGTAATAATAGTGCCTCTTTTGCTAACCTCTGTTGTCCTCCCCAGCTCTCTGATTCCTTTCCAACCCTAAACAGCAAGAGTGTAGCTATAGAATACTTAGCCTTAAGAATTTTTGTCTCTATAGAATAAAAAAAATCTTAATTGGCCACGTTGGTTAAAATAAGGTGGCTTCCATCATAATTAGAACAAAAAGCCAAGTCCCTTAGCTCCATCTTTTCTGTTTTAACCAATTTTCTCTAAACAAAATTAAGAACCGCTGGGAAGACAAAGTTTCAAATGCAGGGTAGTGCTATCTATTTCCCCATGTCATGAGGAAGGCAGGGAAATCTAAGAATTGTAGTCCTCATAACTTAAGGACACTAGTTTGAAAAAGGCTGGAATTAAAGATTTTGAATCTTGTTAAAGCACAGATTTGATCCTATCCAAAGCTGATCCAAATATTGCCAACAGCATTGCAATTTTGAATACAGCAGAAGAATGAAATGACTTAAACACTATTTAAGTGCAATTAATTTAAGTATAGAAGGTTTTTTGACTGTTCCTGATATAGGAAGACTTCTTATTTGGTTGAACATGCAGTTGTGAGCAAATTGAAGATATCATTCATAGCTCAATTCTACAGAGTTGAAGGACTTTTATCTCCCATTTCCTATAAAGCTGTGCAGCCAGTGTATGTTTCTCTTCCTGTCATCACAATCACTCAATAATATGTAATGCTGTCATGTTTTGTGTAGCAGGGGCAAGATAGTGCTGGGAACTGACTGCTAGACAAAGCTAATTAGTCACACAAAGATCATGCTATATATTTATATTATTACTCTCTGATATTTATTTTGTATTATAGATTATCACAATGTAATATACTGTGTTTTCCCAAAAATAAGCCCTAGTCTGATTTTTAAGTGTGTGCCTAATATAAGACCTACTCAAAAATAAGCCCCAGTGAAGGAAGGTGAGCATGGCCAGCGCAGGTGGCACTGAGTGCATACGGGCTGATGGTGTCTGGCAGCAGTTGCAGCCCACGCAGTACAGGTGAGTTGATTCCCTATCCAAGCAACAGGTGGAGGCAGAGGCAGGGGGAAGGCATGTGATCTGGATGCGCTATGTGGGCTTTGGGAAAGCCAAGAGTTGGTGGGCTGAAGTGGTGGCCAGCTGTAGGAGGCTCATCTTCATGTGGCGGCACTGGCAGCAGATGGAGACAGAGGCGCAGGGGAGAAGGCAGGTGATCTGGACATGCTGCTGGAAAGCTGAGAGTCCGTGCGTTGGAGTGGGTGGGAAACCACGGGAGGCTCATCTTCACATCTCTTGGTTTGCCTGAGGCCTGGCATAGCAGGATTGCCTGCCTTCTGCCCTGTGCCTCTGTCTCCATCTGCTGCTGGTGCTGCCACGTGAATATGAGCCTCCCATGGCCACCTACCCGCCCTGGCCCACTGACAATCAGCTTTCCCACAGCCCATCCAGATCACTTGACTCCCCCCAACTTCTGTATGCTGCTTGGACAGGGAATCAACTCATCTGTGCTGCACAGGCTGCATAGCCCCAGAGTGCACCGACTAAGAGACTGACAGGCTGCAGCTTCTGCCAGATACAATAGGTCCCCGCATGCTTGCCCCCTCGTGTGTGCGCTGGGGAGTGGGGCACCCAGTTCGCTGATCACCCTGAAATCATGTTTACCTGAAAATAAGCCCTAGTGGTTATTTTGGAGCCCCCCCAAAATATAAGACCAGGTCTTATTTTCGGGGAAATACAGTAGGATAAAATTGTACTATATTTTATTACTCTAAAATTGCTTTACAATTTTATTAATAGCAATAACTTTTTAAATAATCTTCGCAATAGCAATAGCACTAAGACTTATATATCAATCCATAGTGATTTACAGCACTCTCTGAGTGGTTTACAAATATCAGCATATTGCCTCCAACAATCTGGATCCTCATTTTATTGAAGGATGGAAGGCTGAGTCAACCTTGAACTGGTCAGGATCAAACTCTTGCCTGTGGGTAGAGTTTGCTTGTATTCTAACCACTGCACCACCACAGCTCAGTTTTTAATCCACTGATTTTAATATTAGATTACTTAGATTAATATAACAATATTAAATTGTTATATTGAACATAGTCTTAATATAAATATCAATTATAATCTGTTTTGAGAAAACCCTTTTAATGAATTTCTGGACAAGGGCAGGATAAATTCTGGACAAGGGCAGGATAGAAGCACATGCAGGGTGTTGTACAGAGAAACTGTTTTTGTTTAGGTGGTGGGGCCATTTCTGTGGATTCTACAGGACAAGTAGAACCTACCAGATTTACTGTTACAATGAATTCAGTTTTGTACAATACTAGCAGAGATGGTATTTAGCAGGTTCTGACCAGTTCTGAAAAACTAGTAGCGGAAATTTTGAGTAGTTTGGAGAACTGGCAAATACCACCTCTGACTGGCCCCACTCCCAAGCCTAACCCTAACCCTAACCCTGAGTCCCAGCTGGGTCTTCTTTTGTTGCTCTGCACAGGAGAACGGAGCTGGAAAACAGGTTAGTAGGGTGGGGAGGGAATGGGATTTTGCAGTAACCTTCCCCCAGGTGTGGGGTGGGAATGGAAATTTAACAGTATCCTTTTCCTGCCACAGCCACCAAGCCACATCCACAGAATTGGTAGTAAACTTTTTTGAATCCCACCCACAGAATATTAGTAATTCCATAGGCTTTATGGAAATGGTCGACAGTACTACAGTTTTATGTTATGCTTTATTAATTAGCTTAATAAAATTTTTGAGGTTTGAAATTAAATGTAACTAAATCTAAACTGAATAGATTTCTTGTCTTGTCTCTGCCCCTGTTTTGGAAAATGGCTCCTGTATACAACTTAGAGGTTAAATAAGGCCATTGAATTTTTTTTTCCAAAAACCCTTCTCTGCCCTGTGTTCTGGTACAAAATCCAGACTTCCTCCAACAGTTAATGCCTTTTGCTTCATTATTGATAAGGAACTTGTGACTGGAAATACCTTGAAATTTGCATGGTTTCTGGTCAGCAGATCTTTTTCTTTAAAGTCAATATTTTGAAAGTTATACAAATTCAGCTGTAATTTGTTTGCTTGTTCTTTGCCTTTAGTATTGAATGTGCTTCTGGTTTAGATTATCATCTTACCCCCGCCATTCATTCTCCAGGTGTTGTGTAGTGTTACATCACCATGCGAACATTATACAATCAAACAATTGTGTCAGTCTTAAAACTCCCATCTTTTCCAATATGATTCCATAATCTGATAATGCACTCCAAATAATTTATTTTTATTTTTCTTTACCTTCTTTAGAAAATTTGGAAACTCTAATCTTTACATGCTTGCTCTTTTTGCTGTCTTCCACCTATTTGTCTTTAATAATGAAATCACTGGTATATTTTGTAATATGAAATGCTCTACATTTTAGAGCATAAACACTACTTAAAAAAAATATCAACATTGGAACTAATCCAAGCTATTTCCCAAGTTTCTCGGAACATGATTAAACAAAGCTCATCTTAAAATTTCTCATGCAAATTGGGAAGTAGTTCAAAAGCCCTGTCAAAGTGAATACATGGGGAATATATTCCTGATTCCTACATGAAATCAGGTGGAGATGAAATAGAATTAATGTCAGGTTCTTCCAATGCTAGAGGCAAAACCCATTGTGTTATTTTTTTTTAGTATATCTGGTAATACCATGATTTCCATATCCAAACATAAATGTTAAGAAATTTGGCTGTCACTACACCAGTTGTGCTGAACCTCCCATAGATTCGGTGCAGTATTAACTTGTGATGCAAGCCAGCACAGGTTGGATGTAGACAGGAAGGAAGGTTTAAGAGAAATGTCTTGACTGACACATAATTTCTAATGTAAAACCCATATCCCTCTTTTAATTAGATCTTTATCCAAGAGAAGCAAGGTGATTAGGAGGGCCTATTTCTAACTTTTGTTTCTTGAGAGAAATATGTTGTCCTCATTCAGTCAAGAAAGCAAAAAACTACCAACTTTTTCAACAAACCTTTGTATGCCAAATTCTAATTGTATTCAGGTATAAGGGATGCGGTGGCTCAGAGGCTAAGACGCTGAGCTTGTCAATCAGAAAGGTCAGCAGTTTGGCAGTTCAAATGAGTTCCTGTTATTTGTCTCCGCTTCTGCCAACCTAGCAGTTTGAAAGCACGTAAAAAATGCAAGTAGAAAAATAGGACCACTTTGGTAAGAAGGTAACAGCGGTCTGTGCCCCTTTGGCTTTTAATCATACCAGCCACGTGACCACGGAGACTTCTTCGGACAGCGCTGGCTCTTCAGCTTTGTAACAGAGATGATCATTGCCCCCTAGAGCTGGAAACAACTAGCATGGATGTGCGAGGGGAACTTTTACCTTATAATTAGATGGGATCCAGCCTATCTACAGAAGGAGATCTAGTTGTCAGAAGCTGAATAGGCAAAGGTATTTGGACAGTCCAGGACTCTTGATCATCCATAGGTGTCAATCAGGTAAAGCACCAATGTGTGTCTGATTAGCTATGTGGATACTTTACATACTTCTTTTTAAGGTGCTTCTGCAAAAAAAAAAAAAAAACAGGAGCTGTTGTTGCTTTAATTAAAATTAATTAATTAATTAAGCATATATGTAGCCTTTTGCTTCATTAAAAATGTACTAATTATTTTCATTTATGCAATATATTCCATAGCATTTGGAATGTAATATTCCATTTACGATTGCACCTAGGTAGCATAGTATTACATATTATTACATTTTATGGGTTATATCCCCCTTGAAATTATATCCCTGATGAGTAGGGATAACATGCTCTGCTAGTTTTTTCAAGCTAGATACATTACATACTTTATTTAATTCATATACACGAGGTATACTTAAACTTCATATTAAGATACAAGATACCAGAAGCCAAATGATTTGGATGCTTTGTGTATGTTACTTCAGCACTAGCCGTTGACTATATTCATTTGACTATTATTTGTTCATGACCCTATCTCTTCTTAAGTCCTCCTTTCCTACTTGCATTCAGTCTACTTCAGTGATACTTCTGATATACCCAACTCACATTTACATGAAACAAGTGGATAAAAATTCTGTCATGAATATAGCAATTTTCTAACCTTCTGCTTCATATTTAGCCAAAACATTTCATAAGTCATACTATTACTCACTTAATAGTAGGCAAATTTCTCTAAGTCAATTAATACATAATAACCTTTCTTACAACAAAATCTATCTATCTATCTATCTATCTATCTATCTATCTATCTATCTATCTATCTATCTATCTATCTATCTATCTATCTATCTATCTATCTATCTATCTATCTATCTATCTATCTATCTATCTATCTATCTATCTATCTATCTAAAAATAATTTCTGAACTATAAATATCTGCATATCCTATATTTCCAGAATTTTGCACGTTACTATTTCTTGTGATCTTTCAAATAGGAAGGTATTAACCTTCTCAGGCATATAGCAAAAGCTAATTTGTAATAGATTTCTCTCCATCAGTCATTCAAGTCCTGGTCATCTCATGCCTTGACTACTGCTATGCACTCTACATGGATCTATCCTTGTAAAGCATTCAGACACTTCAACTGGTGCAGAGTGCAGCATCATAGACAGTCTGTGGGACCATAGAGTGGCCCATGTTATACCTCTGTTCAGGGAGCTGCACTGGGTGTCAGTTTGCTTCCAGGTGCAATTCAAGGAATCCTGGCAAAGCCTTGCATGGCATGTAACTTGGTTACTTGAGGAGCCATCTTACCCTATGGGATAAGCCTGCCCCATCTGTGCCAGCAGAAAAGGCATGCTGAGGATCACATTGGTCAAGAAATTTTGGCTGGTGGGGCCAAGGAGAATAGCCTTCTCTATCAGGCCTTTGAAACATCTTGCCCTGTCAGGTGAGTTATGTTCCCATCCTTCTAATTGTCCATCAGTGCCTGAAGACCTGGCTCTTCTGTATTATATTCATAATTAAGTCTACAGTTCCAGCCTTTCTTTCCAAATCTTTGAGTCTTCCAACTACCCCTCTACTCTTTCTTTCTTTCTTTCTTTCTTTCTTTCTTTCTTTCTTTCTTTCTTTCTTTCTTTCTTTCTTTCTTTCTTTCTTTCTTTCTTTCTTTTCTTTCTTTCTTTCTTTCTTTCTTTCTTTCTTTCTTTCTTTCTTTCTTACATTTATGCAATTAAAAAGAAACAAATGATACATATATACATTTTACAGCCAGCCTTAAGCACTGGTTTTTCTATCATTGATGTATTCTACCTTGTTACAATAACTTCCTCGTCCTTTTAGTGTCTTTAATTCTCTATAAATTTTGCAATTATTTATATGTCTCCCCAGGGGTGGGATTCAATTTTTTTTAACAACCGGTTCTGTGGGCATGGCTAGGTGGGCCTGGCTAGGTGAGTGTGGCCATGCGACTGGGTGGGCATGGCTTTTTTTTGCAACCCCCCCCCCCCGCACTCTGTTTTTGGGCATCCTGGGCTCAGGGAAGCCTCTTGGTGGGGGGTTTTGGCTCCCAGAAGGCTTCCCTGAGGCCCAGGGTTAGATCCTAACCCTAACACACACACCCTGCATGCCCCTTTTTGCCTCCTCGGCCTCAGGGAAGCCTTCTAGGTGAAGCAGTAAGACAGCAAGGGGGATCCCGGCACAACTGATAGTTGGAACAGCTATTGGTCGGAAGAAAAAAAAAGAAATACATTAAGGAGTGACTGGGCAGGGGAAAATGCAGTCAGTGATGTCGCGCATGTGTGATAAGGACTGACTGGGAGGGGAGGAGGGGACATACAAGGGTGGGGCCAGCCAGGGGCATGATTTCCTGGTTCTCCGAACTGCACAGAATCATAACAACCGGTTCTATAGAAGTGGTCCGAACTGGTAGAATCTAACCTCTGTGCCTCCCTTATTTTCAATAACTTGTCCGATTATCAGATATTACCTTTTCTTTAGCCAATCATACCAGATATCTCATATTTTGTAATAGTCACTATCTTGCTTATTTTTTAATAGTTTGGTTAGACTGTCCATCTCAGCACACTTATGTATTTTTTAATTATCATGTCTTCTGAGGGGATGGTGGTCGATTTCCAATTTTGGGCAAAGCTTATTCTAGCAGCAGACTCAGATATTGATTTTTTTTTTTCATTTTTGGGTCTATCATGCGTCGTAAAAAAATTTCAGGTTCAAATTTTAGTTCTTGTTTTGTTATATCTAATATCCAAATTCTAATTTTTTGCCAAAACTTCTGTGCACATGGGCAAGTCCACCACATGTGGAAATATGTTCCTTGGATGTAATTACACTTCTAACAGTTCGGTGGCAAATTGGGGGACATCTTAGCTAATCTCGCTGGAGGTAAATGCCAACGATGTACTATTTTATATAGATTTTCTTTATAGGAAATTGACATAGTTAATCTATAATTCATCTGCCAGATATGTTCCCACTAGTCTAAGTTGATATTGTGGCCCACATTCTTAGCCCAAATTATCATGCTGTGTTTAACTGTTTCCTCTTTTAATTTATAGTCTAATAAGTATTTATAAACTTTACTGATCATTTTTCTTTATTTATTTATTTATTTTTATTTATTTATTTATTTATTTAACTTTTATACCGCCCTTCTCCCTAGGGACTCAGGGCGGTGTACAGCCAATCTAAAAACCCCAACAATACAAAAGTTAAGAAAAAGATTAAATTAGATTAGGCCGAATAAAAAGCCCACCCCACCCCCTTAAAACCCCCTAATTAAAATTAATGGAGACACATTAAAACCCTCTCTCAGCCCAGGCCGGCCTGCTCGAAAAGCCAGGTCTTCAGCGCGCGCCTGAAGGACCTCAGGTCCATGACGGTACGCAGTTCCGGTGGCAGAGTATTCCAGAGGGCAGGGGCCGCCACAGAGAAGGCCCTACCCCTTGGGACCGCCAGGCGGCACATGGTAGCCGACGGAACCCGGAGAAGGCCTTCCCTGTGTGCTCGCACTGGTCTGCTGGAGATCACCGGTAGGATGCGGTCCTGTAGGTAACCTGGTCCAATGCCATGGATCGCCCTAAAGGTCAGAACCAGAACCTTAAAGCGAACCCGGAAAGCCACTGGCAGCCAATGCAGCTCGCGCAGGAGAGGCGTCACGTGGGCGCTACGTGACGCCCCCATGATCACCCGCGCGGCCGCATTCTGCACCAGTTGGAGTCTCCGGATGCTCCCCGCAGGGAGCCCCATGTAGAGGGCATTACAATAGTCCAGGCGAGAGGTGACCAGGGCCTGAGTGACCGTGCGCAAGGCGTCCCGATCCAGAAAGGGCCGCAACCGGTAGATCCGACAGATCTGATGAAATGCCCCCCTGGAGACGGCCGCGACATGGTGTTCAAGCGACAGCCGCACATCCAGGAGGACTCCCAGATTGCGAGCCCTCTCTGTGGGGGGCAAAATTTCCCCCCCAATAGCCAGCGACGGAGTCAACTGGCTATATCGGGACGCCGGAAACCACAGCCACTCGGTCTTGGATGGGTTGAGCCGGAGCCTGTTCCCGCCCATCCAATCCCGCACGGCCTCCAGGCACCTGGACATAGCCCCCACAGCATCGTTGGGGTGGTCCGGGGTGGAGATGTATAACTGGGTGTCATCTGCATAGAGATGACACTTCACCCCGAGACCACGGATGATCTCGCCCAGCGGTTTCATATAGATGTTGAACAAAAGAGGGGAGAGAACCGACCCCTGAGGCACCCCACAAACCAGGGGCCTAGAGGTGGACCTCTCCCCTCCCGCCAACACCAATTGCGAACGGTCGGAGAGGAAGGAGGAGAACCATCGAAGGACGGCTCCCCCAATTCCCAACCCCTCCAACCGTCGCAATAGGATACTATGGTCGATAGTATCGAAAGCCGCCGAGAGATCTAATAGGACCAGGACAGAGGAGAACCCTCTGTCACGAGCCCTCCAGAGATCATCGACCAACGCGACCAATGCCGTCTCAGTACTATGCCCAGGCCTGAAGCCCGATTGGAACGGATCGAGGTAAGTTGTTTCCTCCAGGTACTGAGGAAGCTGACGTGCCACCACACTCTCAACAACCTTCGCCACAAAGGGCAGGTTGGAGACTGGACGAAAGTTATTTAAAACAGCTGGATCCAGGGAAGGCTTCTTGAGGAGGGGCCGCACCACCGCCGTCTTCAGGGCGGTAGGAAGTGACCCCTCTCTCAGAGAAGCGTTGATAATCCCCTGGAGCCAGCCTCGTGTCGTCTCCCTGGCGGCCGAAACCAGCCAGGAAGGGCACGGGTCCAATAAACAGGTGGTGGCATTCAGACTCCCCAGCAACCTGTCCACACCCTCGGCGGTCACAGGATCGAACTCTCCCCAGATAACATTCACAAGACCTGCCCCGGACACCTCCCCCGGGACCATCCAATTGGAGTTAAGACCCTCCCGAATCTGAACGATTTTATCATGCAGGAATCGAGAAAACTCCTCTGCTCTACCCTGCAAGAGGTCATCCCGCGCTCTCGGTTCAAGCAGAGAGCGGGTCACTCTAAACAGGGCGGCAGGCCGATTTCCTGCCGACGCAATAAGGGCGGAGAAATACGAAGATTTTGCCGCCCCTATCGCCACAAGGTAAGTCTTAATATGAGATCTTACCTGTGTTCGGTCAGATTCAGAACGAGTCGCCCTCCAAATGCCCTCTAGACGTCTTTTCCGGCACTTCATCTCCCGTAGCTCCTCCGTAAACCACGGAGCCAAATGGGATCTGTGCCGGGTCAGAGGTCGCAGAGGCACAACTCGGTCTAGAGCCCCGGCGGCCAACCCATCCCAGGTGGCCACCAGGTCTCCAGGCGAGCTGAGAGCCAGAGATTCAGGAAATGGCCCAAGCTCCCTCTGCAACCGCTCCGGGTCCATTAGGCGCCTGGGGCGGAACCATCTAAGTGGCTCCGCCTCCCTGCGGTGGGGGGTGGCGGAACAGAAGTCCAGTCTAAGGAGGAAATGATCTGTCCATGACAAGGGAGTAATAACTAAGTCCCCACACTTACAGTCATTCAACCACTGCCCAGAGACAAAAATCAGGTCCAGCATGTGTCCTCCTATGTGAGTGGGAGCAGAAACTAACTGGGTCAGGTCCATGGCCGTCATGGAAGCCAAGAACTCCCGGACCAACCCAGAGGTTTCACCGAGCGATGGCAGGTTGAAATCCCCCATGACCAAGAGCCTGGGGGTCTCAACCGCCAGCCCGGCTATCACCTCTAGGAGTCCGGGCAGGGCTGATGAGACGTGGCAGGGAGCCAGGTACGTCAACAAAAGGCCCATCTGAACCCCTTGCCCCCACTTCACAAAAAGAGATTCACAGCCAGCCGTCTGAGGGACAGTGGCCTCCCTAGGACAAAGGACTTCCTTTATAAGCACCGCCACCCCACCACCCCTTCCCTGAGCCCTAGGCTGGTGAAATGCAAGGAAACCTGGTGGGCACATCTCAACCAGAGGGACACCTCCCTCTGGGCCCAACCAGGTTTCGGTGACACCTACCAGGTCCGCGGCCTCCTCCTGAACCAACTCAGAGATCAGGGGGGCCTTATTAATCACGGACCTGGCATTGCACAACAGCAGCCGGGCATTCAGGGCCTGAGATTCTGGACAACCAGGACTACAGGATGGGTAAGGAGGGTCGGAGCGCGCTACCGCTTGTAAACATCGGGAGCGCGATCCCCTGACCGGATATGGCCCTCTACCCCCGGCATACCTACCTCTCCCAGTCACCGTGCTAATAAAATTGGCCCCCGGCTGCCCACCCTCTGTCTGCCCCCCCGACACGGGAACCCCCGAGGCCCCCCAGGCGCGCAAGCCGGCCCGGCTGCCCCCAATTCCGTGCGGGCTGTCTCCCCCACCCGCCCTGGATCTTTCCCCCTTAAAAAAACCCTTTAAAAATTTGACAACCCCTGGATTAGAATGCTTTCCCCGGTTTCCTCGGTCCCACCATCGCTCCGGATCCCAGGATCCATCATTACGGAAGGTCTTAGAGAGACCTTCTTTCTTCTCCATGCCATATCTTATCTAATTCCTGTTGGATCATACTAAAACCAAATTGTTCACTATCTTTTTTTATATGTGTTTGTATTTGTACAAAGGGCCACCATCCAATCTCAATTCCCTGGAGCCTTTGAGTTACAACTAATTTAGAGGGCATCACATTGATGAATACTGTATCAAAAGGTTTTGCAGGAATGGAGTTGATTATCCAGATGCTCTATATTCCAAATTATGTTTAGGATTTCAGTTTTGCTGTAAAACAATGTTGAATAAGCCACAATTAAAATGAATCCCAACTACATGATGAAGTCACATAAATGTTTCCCTTGCGTAAGATTAAGAATGCGTAAACCACACACGTATAAGTACTCTATTTGTGTAATCTGGCGGTTTTCCACTGAAACTACCAAGACCAGGATGCTTATAAACATTAACTAAGGATCTGTTGCCAAACGTCCAAACTCAATGAGTTCCAAACATCTGCAAGTTAGTAAGTTTATTATATACTCCTGACGGCAATACTGTTTTTTTTTTCTCATGTAATACAGCCATCACTATTGTTTCTCTGACTGAGAGTTGGAATATTATCATGACTTAAACTTCATAGCTGAAATTAACTTGAAGAACAATTCTAATGCAAATTGTACCAAGTAAAATTACATATACCGTATATAGATAGAAAAAGAATTTGATGCTTTAGTGAAGCAGAAGCACAACATTTGGATCTTGCCAACGACTGTTGCATAGAACTAATTTATTAATTAGGCATATTTTTTGAAAGTAAACTATACAAATATTTGCAAAAATACAAGTCTGAGTCTTTATTATGTAGTCTCTGAATAAGAATTTTGTTTTCTGCATTTGAATTCAATTTTTTTAAAATTTGTAAATCAGGGCAGCTTCCTTTTATCCCTTTTACACACATGAGCTCCTCCCTTAGTGTGTATAAACCAAACATTTGGTTCTCTTTTTTTATTTGGGATGGTTTGGGTGGATAGCAAAGCAAAATGGATGGGGAGATTTAAGACTCCAAATTCCTCCCTCAAAACATCCCCTCCCCCAAACCAAATATGGATCCATATTTTTACTGCAGCCTTTGACATGTTGGTGTGTCTTTTGAGTTGATAGGGACTGCATGTCTCTAATTAGATAGTCTGTAATATAGATTGGTATAATTCTATACATCAAATCAAATGACAATTCACATTCTAAATTTCCGTACAAATTACTTTGTTTTTCTTATACTTTTAATGCCCAGCTAGGTGGCAGCACCTAATTGACCTTGGCTGATTTTTAAAAGCAAAGTAGGACCAGACTTAGTACTCAGATAAGATACCACCAGAAAATTAAATCAGACTAGTAAGTGGGCACAAAATACATCCTGGAGGATGGTGATAGCAAACCACTTTTGCTGCTATCCAAATTACGTCTGTTTTCACTAAGTTCCCAGGAAATGATATTTTATCTTATACTTCTTGGAGGAATCTTTATTTCATAACTTCTAAAACAACTGATTTATTCAGAATAATTCTATATATTTGGATTACTGTAAGAAGGAAATTCCAGTATTTACTCTAACAAATATTCTGAATGTTCTAAGTATACGATGCAAAATAAAAAAAGAATACTTACGGACAGTGTTCAGATTTTATCTCCCTGTGGGTCTTCAGAATTGTAATACTCAGACTTTCCTTCCTTAATAGAAAGATGTCTTTTTTACACATACACACGCATATCTACAAGCATACACACGGATACAGAATCAACCCAGGGACATTCATTCACTCTGGCACAGAAGAAATAGTCCTAGATGCTTTAGGAACATATATTCAATGAGATGAAATATGACAAAAATCTTCCCCTACCAGCTCTATTTTTCTATATGCTTAAAACCCACTATGGTACCCTCAACATAAATAGTAAGTAGAGAATTGATACAGATAGTCGACTTGTGACCACAGCTGATCCAGTGATGGGATTCAAATTTTTTTTACTAATGGTTCTGAGGGCATGTCTTGGTGGGCATGGCGGGGGAAGGATGCTGCAAAATCTCCATTCCCTCCCCACCCCACTAACCTGCTACCCAGCTGCCTTCTCCTGTGCAGGGCAACAAAAGAAGACTCAGCTGATCAGCTGGGACTCAATGGGAGGCAGAGAATTGATGGGGGTGGGGCCAGTCAGAGGTATATTTGCCAGTTCTCCGAACTACTCAAAATTTCCACTACCGGCTCTCCAGAACTGGTCAGAACCTGCTGAATACCCACCTCTGAACTGATCCCCAAATTTCCATTGCTAAGCAAGACAGTTAAGTGAATTTTTCCCCTTTTTGCCACCTTTCTTGCCACAGTGGTTACGTGAATCACTGCAGTTGTTAAATGAGTAACAAAATCGTTACATGAATCTGGCTACCCCATTGACTTTGCTTGTCAGAAGGTTGCAAAAGGTGAAAACATGGCCCTGGGACACTGTAACTGCAAGTTGCCAAGCACCTGAATTTTGATTACATGACCATGGCATGCTGCAATGGTCATAACTGTGAAAAATGGTCGTAAATCACTTTTTCAGTGCTGTAATAATTTTCAGTGGTCACTAAACAAATGGTTATACGTTGAGAATTATGTATATAAAACAGACAAGCTATGATTTGAGGGGCTGCCACAAAGAAAAGGGGGGTCAAATTATTCTCTGAAGCACCAGAAGGCAGGACAAGAAACAATGGTTGGAAACTAATCAAAGAGAGACGCAACCTGGAATTAAAGAGAAACTTCCTAACAGTGAGGACAATTAACCAGTGGAACAGTTTGCCTTCAGAAATTGTGGGTGCTCCATCACTGGATGTTTTTAAAAAGTCCAGACCAGGGGTGTCAAACTCAAGGCCCGTGGGCTGCATCCAGCCCACAGAGTGCTTAGATTTAGTCCACAGGGCTGCCCTAGAAACAGCAAAGCATAGGCCTGCAGTGCCTCTGACAGCTAAAATGGTGCATGCAGCCTCCCTGAGCTCTGTTTTTGCTGGCAGAGGTTTGCAGGAGGCCTCTACAGCCAAAAACAGAGCTCGGTAGAATGCTTGGGACATCACAGGCGCCCCCGACATGAGTGACGTTGAGCTGGCCACACCCGCGCCAGCCCCTGAAGGTGAAACACAACCCTGATGCAGCCCTCAATGAAATTGAGTTTGACACCCCTCATCTAGACAGTCACTTACCTGAAATGGTACTATAGGTTCTCCTGCTTGAGCAGTGGGCTGGATTAGAAGACCGCTAAGGTCCTTTCCAGATCATTCTATTCTATTCTATGCATGTAGTCAGGGACAGTGGCAGAGCTGTCTATTTTTCTTTGAAGGGGGGAAATCTGGAGATTCTCCTTTTTGTTTGACAACAATCTTGAGCCTATTTTCAAACTCACACTGTTCTACAGCCTTTATGCTTTTCCTGTTCAAAATAAGAAAAAAAGCCATGCTGTGGATTTTTATTAATTACAAACAGGAGGTAGATAACAAGTAGTCCAGAATTACAAATGTGTGGAGGAGGCTGAGAGGAAAAGAGAACATACGTTTGGGCTTGTGCTCTATGAGACTCCAGGTGAGAGAACGAGGGATGATAAAGTCAGAAGGGAAAGGGATTTTAAATAGAATGGAGGAGGAGGAAGGAATGCTGGAGAAGTGGAACATGTTGGAGATTGGCCAAATGAGCCAGAGGCTGCGGGCAAGTTGTGGGCTGTTGTTGTGTCTGCCAGAGACTGGAGTGATGAAAAAGAAAATTGAAGTAGTGAAAAGAGAGAGAAGTGAGACCTGCAGAGTTAACGAAACAATAGAATAACAGAGTTGGGAGGGACCTTGGAGGTCTTCTAATCCAACCCCCTGCCTAGACAGGAAACCCTACACCACTTCAGACAAATGCATACCCAATCTCTTCTTAAAAACTTCCATTGTTGGAGCATCCATGATATCTGGAGGCAAGTCGTACCACTGATTACAATTATTCTAACTGTTAGGAAATTTCTCCTTATTTCTAGATTGTCTCTCTCCTTAATTAGTTCCCACCCATTGGTTCTTGTCCTGCCTTTGGAGAATAGCTTGACTCCCTCTTCTTTATGGCAACCCCTGAGATATTAGAACATTGGTATCGTTGCTTCTTGTCCTGCCTTTGGAGAATAGGTTGTGCCCAGGGGTGGGATTCAAATTTTTAACAACTGGTTCTGTGGGCGTGGCTTAGGTGGTGGGTGTGGCTTGGTGGTCATGTGACTGGGTGGACATGGCTTGGTGGTCATGTTATTGGCTGGGTGTGGCCAACTCAATATCCCTCACATCGAGGCATGCATCTCTTCGCCTGGACTCTCATGACTGTGGGGATGCTGCAACAGTCGTAAGTGTGAAAAATGGTCATAAGTCACTTTTTTCACTGCCATTGTAACTTTGAATGGTCACTCTACATAAGCAAAGTACCAGCAAAGGAGGGAAAAAAGCCTCCAGAGATGTTCCTGAGACAGGAAGTCTAGTCCTGCCAAGAATGTAATAAGGGTTAACAGAGAGGCAGTTTCTGTAAGCAACACCAGAATGTTTCCTTCCTGCCTTCCTTACAGGATTAGGCCAGTAATTTCTTCTAACAACCGGTTCTCCCAAGTGCTTAGAATGTTAACAACCGGTTCTAGCGAATAGGTGCGAACTGGTAGAATCCCACCCCTGGTTGAGCCCCCACTTTTTTGTGGCAGCTCCTTTGATATTGGAACACTGCTATCATGTCCTTCTTTTCTTTAAACTAGGTGTGCCTAATTTCTCCAACTGTTTTCGCCTCTAGTCCCCTAATCATCTTGTTGCTCTTCTAGAGTCTCAAACAGTGGTGGTATTCTACCGTTCGTCTCAGTTCAGCTGAACCGGTAACTCCGAGGATCATTTGTGAGCGAACTGGTTCATTCTGACAATGAGCTGCTGGGCCCTCCTACCCACCCCGGCTCTGTACTGACCATTATTTCCTGCTTTTCAACTTCAGCTGCTTCACGTGTCAGCTCTTTACACACAGGGCTTGCAGCAGAAGGTGAGTTGCAAACACTGCATGCGTGCAAAGCACATGTTTGCTGCGTGCATGTGAAAGGCACACGTGTGTGCGCAAAGCACACTCACACCAAACTAGTAGGAAATTTTTTTGAAACCCACCACTGGTCTCAACGTATTTTTTATCTCATGGCGATCAAAACTGGATGGAGCATTCCAAGTATGGCCTTACCAAGGCATTATAAAGTGGCATTAACACTTCACATGATCTTGATTCTATCCCTCTGTTAATGCAGCTTAAAACTGTTGGGATTTTTAGCAGCTGCAGCACACTGCTGGCTCATATTTAAGTGATTGTCCATTAGGACTCCAATATCCTTCTCACAGTTATTACTATTGAGCCAAATACCACCTGTACTATATTTATGTATTTGGTTTTTCTTGCCTAAGATCAGCATCAGAGACACATGCAAGACTGAGAACTAGAGTTGGAACTGCCTGTATGTATCTGGCCACTACTGGGGTTCCACTGCTAATCAGTGAGAGAGCAATAGCAGAAATATGTTTACATTACACTTTTTGTGCATTAGTTCAGAGGGCAAATGGACTGAAGGAGGAAAGTGGAATAGATTGCAACTGGACTATGGAAAAGCAAATTTAAGGATTGAGTAACTGAAGGTGTGGGTGGATGATGGCTTGGAATTGGTGCAGGAGATATTAAATGATTGGTCAAAGAGGGCCTTTGCACAACTTCATATAATTTATCAGTTAAGACTTTTCCTGGAATGGGTGGTTTTAATGATGGTTACTCCTGCCCTTTTCATCTCATGTTTAGTTTATTTGCAACTCAAATGTATAAAGGGCAGCCCTTGAAGACTATTTGAAAATGACACCTGCTTCAGAATGCAGTGTCATAGATAGTTATGGACTTTATTTGGCTTGGTTTCTAACACCTCTCTTTGTGTTGATTAGACCTCAATCTATGTTGATCATTATCTTTAAAATCTTTTACAATTTAGAGTGTGAGTAACTTTGAGATTGCCTGCTCTGCATGGAATCTGTTTGTCTAATGAGATCTAGAGGACATACTATAGATCCCATATCAGAGGGAATATTGTCATTAGAAGGTCCAAGAAATGAATCTTCTTTGTTATGGTTCCTCATCTGGAACAGCTTCCCCACTGGAATGATCCATCCCTATTAGTGTTTTGAAGAACATAAAGAACTTGGTTTTCTGGAGCATTTGGGGGATACAATGGAAGAACTATTATTGCTCCCAAGTAGTAAAAGTGAAAAAGATGTTTGATGTACTGAGATCATGAATGTTTGTTACTTGATTTCATTTAATCTTAATAACATCTAATCTATTTTCTGTGGCCAGCCTGCTTAAGTGCTCACATTTATTTCTACTTAAGCCTTCTAGACTATTTATGTGAGAGGTGGTTTATAATTATAAATATGCCAATATAACCAACAGAATTACAAATAAGCTAATATAAAGAGAAATCTAGTTAAAACTATTCTGTTATATTATTGTTATTAGTATATATGTTAATATTTCTTTTTGTTCTCTCTTTGCTTTTCTGTGAATGATATGCCCTGACAATAGACTGTATTCAAAATGTTTATGAATAAAAAATATATACAAGAAAAAATAGACTATTTATGTGAGGTCCAATATCTTTTGTCAATGACTTCTTAAAAGAAATATTGTGATTTATTTGCTGCCTCTGTAGTTTTTGACTGTGAGAGATTCAACATCCAGTTCAGTTGCCATGTATGTAGACTTTTAGCTGCTCTTTTAAAACATAACATTGCCTAGAGCACACCATCATGGTCTATACTTCATACCTCATATGGAGCCACCTGAACAGAATCAAGACATGCCACACTAGAACTAGGGCAAAGCTCTTTAAGCAGGGAATGGCTGAGAGCCCATAATGTGACTCTGGTGTACCGGAACAAATAATAATACACATAATCCAAGAATGTCCCCTCAGGAGATTTCAAGACACCTGGGATGATCTCATCACAGCCACACCAGAAGTAGTTAACTGGTTAGCTTTCTTAGATATTGAACCATAACATGTATCCTATTGCAACTTTATGGTGCCACAATGAACCATGGTGGCGCAGTGGTTAGAAGGCTACTTCTGCTGACTGACAGCTGATTGCAATTTGGCAGATCAAATCTCACCAGGCTCAAGGTTGCCTCAGCCTTCCATCCTTCTGAGGTGGGTAAAATGAGGACCCAGATTGTTGGGGCAATATGCTGACTCTTAGAGAGGGCTGTAAAGCACTGTGAAGTGGTCTATAAGTCTAACCGTTATTGCTATAGTGTGGCAATTTTATCATGATTTTACCTTAATATATCAGTGATTGCATGACCTATGTAGATGCCATATGCTAAATAAATAAAAAATAAAAATTTAATCTTAATTACTACAGGAAGAGTTGCATGTCACAGAGTCTCTGTGACACAACAGACAGGCACAGACAACTACAATAAGAATGTACAAGTAATCCTTATGACTGTAATTGAACCTGGTTCAATTATGGTTTTTAGTTGTGGCAGACATGAAATCGGTCATCATGTGACCGTGCCAGATTTTACAACCTTTTTTGTGGCTGTTATTAAATGAACACTATGGCTGTTAAAGAAATGTGGTGGTCAGTAAGCAAAAAAAAGACAGTCATTAAGTGGACCTGCTATACAAAATAGTGTTTTTTGTGGCAAATGCTGGTTTCCAATTAAAAAATGCTTGAAATCATAGTCATGTGACCACGGGACTCTGCAAATGACTTTATAAGTGGGCTGGTTGCCAAACATATAAAATGCATTTCTGTAACTGCAGTGGGGAAGGCAGCTGTCAGAACTTCAAAATGAGGTCATTAATAGCTCTAGAAAGGTCTTCAAATGGTTGAATAACTTCAAATGGTTGTTAAGCAACTAGTCATAAGTCAAGGACTACCTGAAAATACATAAATAAATGTGGCCATTGGGACCCAGATCACTCCTTCTTGCTAAAGGTGACTTTTGTTCATGTGAAATTCAGTAGGGTTGAGAGCAGTGCAGTCAGATTTCAAATTTGCCAGCTTCACATTGGATAATCTATTTCACATTTTTTATGCACCATTTCAGATCATTTTAAAGATGACATCCTAAAGCAAATTGTATCCCAACATTTGATCTTCCTGCTGACATCTCTTCCTACTGAAAGTCTTTTTTTGTGTGTTTGGTCCTGCAACAGTTCTAGTAGCAACATCCACAGTTATCATTGCAGTTATCATTGCACAGATAAAAAGCAGTTTGTACTGTCATGCTGCAAGCTTCACTTCTTTGGGGCATGTGTGTGTGTGTGAGGGGGGGCATCTCAATGCATGTAGATAAAAGTCAGGACTTGTGTTGCAATGATACAAAGATCCTGATATCAGACTGATATCTTACAACTTATATCTCCTATGGATGCATTGACTATTGGTATTTTGATTTGGGTGACTCATTTTAATCAGGTTAATAGATTACAAGATTGAAATGTTATCTGGATTCTTTCTTTTTATTTTCTATGCGATCCAATGTGATTGATAAACCACAGTTTCTTTCTTGGGATAGATCTGTATACCATATCAAGCCAAAACCAAGCTAACGTGACCACATCTTTGTGGTTGGCCATCACAGCTATTTTCTGGTGTTTACATTTTACTTTTTATTTATTGATTATTGGCAATTGCTTACAAGATAATAGGTATAAGTAAAAATATAGTTATGAATATATAGAATAGAATAGAAGAACTTTATTGTCATTGTACAAGTACAACAAAACTGTGGATGAACCCCAGCAACTATTTGCAATACAATAAAACCAAAGGACTTAAAAATAGAGATAAAAAAAGAAATAGAGTACCCACGTTTCCATTTGCAATTTGAGAGTGCAATATCTACGAATATACACAAAATATACACCCAACACTGACTGTGACACTTTGCCAAGTGTAGTACATAAGAGATAGATTGTACTGTAATAAGTTATTATACATCTATATGATATATATAATACATATAATATAATATTATATAATATAATGATACATATAAGAAAAATAAAAATAAAAGAAACAATAGGACAGGGACGGTAGGCACATTGGTGCGCTTATGCACGCCCCTCCAGACCTCTTAGGAAAGGGGTGAGGTCAATAATAGAAAGTCTAAGGTTAAAGTTTTTGGGGTTTGGGGAAGAAATCAGAGTCAGGTAGAATATTCCAGATATTGACCACTCTGTTGCTAAAGTCGTATTTCCTGCAATCAAGTTTGGTGCGATTAATCTTGAGTTTGTATCTATTGTTTGCTCTTGTGTTGTTATGGTTGAAGCTGAAGTATTCATTGACAGATAGAATATTGCAATGTATGGTGTGTCATAATCATGCTGGCTGAGACTTTGGGAACTGTATTCTTAACATATCTGGGGGCAATATCTGTCAAAAAAATGATGAAAGAGCATTTGCTTTGAAAGACCTATCCAAGGAAAAGAAAGTTCTGAAGAAACTGTGATGTTACTTCATTTACTCACAAAGTAGCCACCCTTCAATTGAAACTTAAGAGAACACTTTCCTCCTGGTGACCTTCAGTTGTAGTGCTATATTTTAATCTCCACCGAGGAAAGAATTCAGAAATTATTTCCTTATAAAAGTTCAAAGAAATCTTCCACTCAATTTTGTTGACCACTGAATAGATGAATAATGTTGTCTAGTAGTCCTTAACAATGGTTCACAGCAGAAATGTGAAAAGATGAAGACGTGACTAAAAAAGATGACTCATCCTTCAGGAGGTAGAAATGATACCAATTATGCCTGCTAATCCATATTATGTCTACTACAGCCTCTTGCCAAGAAGATCTGGTGCTTTATTTGGCTGTTTCCTGGAGCAGTGGGAAATTCCCTGTCAGTGTTATTTCAATCTTCACATATCCATGTTACTTTTGTCATCTTTATTTGCTATTATTCTTTGAAAGAACACATGCAATCTCCCTTAGTAGAATTTGATTCAATTGCAGCTACTGATTGACTTTCTTGTGTCATGGAATTGGTATATCTAGCGCTATAAATTGTATTGAATGTCTTGAAATGACTAAATCCAGTCCAATTGCTATATCCAGGGTTTAGAGTGCCAAATGCAAGAGGAATTACTTATAATCATCAAATTATAAAATCATAATAAACTCTGAGAAACAGAGCACAAGGCTGTAAAGACAAAATATCTTGGAATGAAATCTTATTTAGAACTCTTATCCTGCTGGATTGTTTTTTTTAATTTTTAATTTATTCATTTGTCAATTGCTTATAAGATAATAGGTATAAGTAAAACATAGTTATGAATACATGGATACATATAAGAAAAAGAAAATATAAAAGAAACAATAGGACAGGGATGGTAGGCACGTTGGTGCACTTATGCATGCCACCTACAAACCTCTTAGGAAAGGGGTGAGGTCAAGAGTAACAGTCTAAGGTTGAAGTTTTGGGGGTTTGGGGAACAAACCACAGTCAGGTAGAGTATTCCAGACATTGACCACTCTGCTGCTGAAGTCGTATTTCCTGCAATCAAGTTTGGTGCGATTAACCTTGAGTTTGTATCTATTGTTTGCTCTTATGTTGTTATGGTTGAAGCTGAAGTATTCATTGACAGGTAGGACATTGCAATGTATGATATTATATACTATACTTAGATCAGACCGAAGGCGGCGTAGTTCTAGGTTTTCGTAGTTCTTGTAAAATATTTCTGGACTTTCTCAACTGTGTTAATATCAGATACGTAATGTGGGTTCCAGACTGATGAGCCGTATTTGAGCATTGGTCTAGCAAATGTTTTGTATGCTCTAGTTGTTAGTGTAATATTACCAGAGAAAAAGCTACGTAAGATTATGTTAACAACTCTTAGCGCCTTTTTGGCTATGTACTTACAGTGGGCTCCAGCACTTAGGTCATTTGAGATGAGTACTCCAAGATCCTTGACAGGGTTTGGATCATCAACAAGGTCTTGACTATTTAGCCTGTATTTTATTTTCTGATTTTTTTTGCCTATATGTAGGACAGAGCATTTATTTGATGAGATTTGAAGTTGCCATTTGTTTGACCATTCTGATACATAGTCAAGGTCTTTTGTTGTTGTTGTTGTTGTTGGTTACTAGTTGTTCTTGAAACTGGAGGAAAGGAAACAAGAAACCCCATTATGCTACACTTATGAACATCTTAGTGATAGCCAACTGTTCTCTAATGTAAAATTTGTCCATTTTTTTTAATGTATTCAAACAAAGTTAGGTTGTTAGCTACAGTAAATATTCTGGATTCCTTCAGACTTTATTTTGTCATACACACAATCTGGATCTTCTCTGTGCCTTTAACAATATGTCTTGAAGAAAATATTTTGATTTTGCTGATCTACTATGACCAAATGAAACATCAAGTAAAAAGTACACAGTTTGTACTGCTCCTCCAGTGATCCCAAATAGTAATGAGACATTGACTCAATGCAAAACATTCCAGATGATTTTACTGTGGATAATGACAGTGCTACAAATATCTGTTTTACTAACTTTTCTGTATAAATTGGGAATTAATGTAATTTACTGATGTTGAGAAAGTTTACAATCTAATCATCTGCGTTATGAACTTTAGACATTTGTAATGTCTCCAATTCAACTTTTGATGTTATCCTAACCTAGCTTTTAATTCAAGCTGATGCTATCCTAGCTTAGATTTTAATTCTAACTAAATTTACCTAACTCTCTTATATTGCAACTCCTCATTCACTTAACCCACGGGTCTTCAAACTTGACAGTTGTAAGACTTGTGGACTTCAACTCCCAGAATTCCTTCTCCAGTAGCTCAGGAATACTGGGAGTTGAAGTTCACAAGTCTTAAACTTGCCAAGTTTGAAGACCCTTGACTTAACTTATGTAAAGGTTATGCCTATGTCTATGATCATAGAATGTATGTATATCAGCCAATGAGATATTTGGTTTGTTGTATGAATGCATTGCATGTGCTTAGCTTATGGCCTATTGTGTTTCATGTACCTAGATAAATCAAGATGCAGTTAACTAGGTATGAATATGACCTATGAAGCCATGGCATATGTGAAACCATGTGGAAGGATTAAGGTAACAAATAGGATAGATCTAGGCTGCAAAAAGTAGAGATCTTCTAGATCAGTGGTCGACAACTGGTGGGCCAGGGACCCCTGGTGGTCCATGAGAAAATTTTGGTAGTCCGCAGAGAAATGTCCCTCCAAAGCACCTCCCCAAAGCAATTAATCCAGGCTGCACGGGCCAGCTAGTGGGTCACCCACATGGCCTGCCCACTCACTGGCCCTTACTCTTTGGCCGAGTGCAAATCTTACCTTGAGTAGGCCCATGTGAGCTGGAACTGGAAGGTAAGACCAATGGTGGGGGCGGGAAATCTGCCCAGGGGTGGCTTGCTGATGTTGTTGCCCATATTCCAGAGCTGCAGTAGTCACAAGACTGGCCCTTTGGTTATCCCAGAGCAGCTCTTCCACTCCATGGCAGGCTGCTGCACCCAGGTGGAGGAACAGCTGCTCCAGGAAGACCAAAGGGCCAGTCCTGTGACTATTGCAGCTCTGGAATATGGATCCGACTTTCCCATCAATTTCAGCAAGCCACCATCAGTCAAAATTCATATTAGTGGTCCGTGGGATTTAAAATTATGAGTTTGGTGGTCCCTGAGGTCCAAAAGGTTGGCAACCCCTGTTCTAGATGGTAGCAAGATATTAATCTTCTACATTTGTTTTCTGCCATCTACTGGTCATCCAGATATTTGCAGTGTAAATCAGATAGTCTTAAATTAGAATGAACATATCAGGGATACAAACTGAAAAGAAGAGGTCATAATTGCTAAGAAGTGACACAATAATATAGATCTAGAGCTGAAGGGGCAAATAGTGTTGGAAACCATCCTGTTCAAAAGAAGACTAGTATTTTACAAAACATCTGCTTGTTTTTAACATACTTACAAACACTACTTGAAAATTATGGGAGCTGCTTAAACATAGAGTTTAGGCAGTTTAGGCAACGCAGTATAAAGAAGAAAGAAAAAGATATCAGCAATCACTTGTGCATTGTGTAGAATCTTCAAGGACTATGGCAACTTGCTTAGTCCAAATTTGGAAGCATATAGAACTAGACTTTTATTTAGATTTTGCTTTAGAAGAGGAAAGAAAAGCAAGGATAAAGTTATTGTACTACGGTATTTTACAAGAGAAAAAGAGAGATTGGGATGTTTTTTGGCTCGGGCACAAGCTGTTCTTTGGAAGAATATTTTTTAAAAGCTGAAATATGATTTCAGTGGATACTTTTCAAAACAAAGTTGATGGATAGTGAGGCAACAGTGCTAACTATATATCATTGCCAGATTCAGCATTTTACAAGTACAAAAAGTTTCCAATCAAGCTGTAAGCATAATTTAAAATGCCTTTAAGTGGAGGCAGGGATAGAATTGAATGAAATTTAATTAATTTTCTTTTTTGTGGGTTTATATCCTGTTTTTTCCTCTATGAACCCAGGATAGGATCTCCTCCTTATTTTTTGTGAGATAGGTTTTATGAGGGGAGGACATTATGAAACAACATCATAATGCATATCCATATGAAAGGAGTGGAGTTTTCTTTGTGACAGTACAATGCTTATTTTGTTATCAAACATCAGATCCTTAGATACCCCTATCCAATATTTAACTGTTATATCTTGCTGGAAAATTTAAATTAAGACCCTGATACACATTCTCTTCTGCTTCAAAACCATTTTAGGCCCTTCAGTAACTTATACAGGTTTTCTCCAGGTAATGTTAATAGTAATAATATTTTTCATGCACCTATACCTGTACATGATAAAATACAAAATCAATGATTTGGTAAATAATACATTGCATTCTTCTTTAAAAGCACAAGTTAAATGGTAGAATCATATACAACCCAATGGCCTGAAGCATGAAAAATTACATACCAATAATACTATACATGAAGCATTGGTATTCACAAAAACCCATAAAAGGAAAACTATTTTAGTGTTATTTAAAATTTGGACAATTCTGTCTCCAATTATAGTTCAGTTGCAAATTGATTTTGAGAGCGGGTGGTGACAGAAAAAGGAAAAAGTGTGACAGCTGTGATATTGTTATGGTACAAGGAGGTGCAAGTTATAGAGTATTGTAAAATACAAAATACAAAAGTAAATAGAAGAGCAATGAGGGGGAAGGAGAAAGGAGGAAGAAAGGGAGGAAAGATAGGGGGGAAAAGAAAGAAAAAGAAGCATTGACTTCCAACTCTCTCTGTTACAGTAAAATAAGACATTAACATCAAATCACAGCTTTTTGTTTTTCCATAATAGAATGAACAAGTCATTTCTATAAAGATCTATCAGTCTTATCTGTACAACCCAAAGTCATTCTTTTTCACATCGAGTATGAAGTTCAGAAGCGGTTTCCATGTGGAAACAAAAGTACTTATATACTTTTCTTTAACCAAAGAAAAGTACAGTGGAACCTTGAGTCACGACCATAATCCATTCCAGGACTACAATCGCAACCCAATTTGGTCATGACCGGAAGCACAATCGTCTACGCATGCAAGGACCCCCCAAAAAATGGCACCAAAGGGGAAATCACCATAGCAGGGAAAATCATTGTGGCAATTTTCAGGTTTGCTTGGTAGCCACCCAAAGATTTGTTTGTGACCAGAAGCAAACAGAATCAAAAATTCTGGTCGTCACCCGATTTGGTCGCAAACAGAAGTGTTCACAACCCAAAGTTCCACTGTAGTCAGTTTTGCCCTTTCAGCCAACTCCATCAACTTCTGCAACCATTCTTCCATGGTAGGAATCCAAGTGTCCTTCCATTTTTGTGCATACAATAGTCTTGCTGCTGTCAACATATATAGTAATTAAGTTCCATTTTTTCCTCCATTTTCTATATTAGATGTCAGAAGCATTCAAGTAATCCAGGTAACAGACTATTATGATAATTCAAAAATGAGACAATCAGGATATGGATCGGCTTTTCCCATCTTGATCATAGGGAACCAATAGACTGGTTGTGGTAATGCAAAAATCAAAAAAATCAAAACCATAAAGTCAGTTCCTGAATAAACTGATTAATGCCAGGTAGGGGATAAATAATGCAGTTAATGTGTGTTAGTTGAAATTTCATTTCTCTGTCCAGAGAGTCAAGTGTTTTGGTTAAGAAGAAGCCAGTAAAGATGAAAACATGATCAACAATGAGGCCTCCTTCTTACCCAGATGGTTTAGGCCTGTACCTAAGTGAAAGCTCCATTAGAAAGGCTTGTTTTGGTCATGGTGCCATTAGGCCTTATCCATGTTTTCATGAGACCTGCAAATGGACTGATAATTTAAATGTTCTGATAGAAACTGAGTCTTCATAATAATTGAATGTTCCCCAATACACAGCTGTAAACAACTTCATCAAATGTATTTTTGTGAGCTAGAATTATTATTAAGAGTTTTCCCGGAATTTAAGAGAAACATTCAGCCCATTTTCTGTTATTTCCAAGGGGGAAGGAGGAGGGGAAATAGTGATCTACTACAGCTAAGTAGGGAGAATGAAAATTAGATGTTGCTACAGATTTTCTAAGTACAGATAACTTGGCTAATATGCAATATTTGATTGTGAAATCAAAATATCAGATGGCTAATAAGGAACAATAATAAATACTTCTATTTTCATACAGATTATTCCAAGGTAATAGTTTACTTACTGCCGGGGTTCTAATATTCATATATAAAATAATGTCTTGGGTTCTAAATCTGGAAAAAATATTCTAGAAGATAGTTAAATAGAGTGTGGATGGTTCTATAGGTGTTGATTTTTCCCATTCACAATAGAATCTCTCAGAAAGCCAGGCAGTAATAATGACATAAAGTCAATCTGTTGCAGAAACTGTTTCAGGAAATATTTGGTGGAACATAGGGCAAAGGAATGGGAGCAGCCCAAATCAACTGTGAGCAGGAGCTGAGAAAACAAGCTTATCACTGGTCTGGAAATTACAGTAACAAAATACATCAGGTATCATAAAGGGAACTGGGATTCAGTTCACATCCAGAAAGAAAAATCAGTAAGAGATTGTATAGTACAAGTTCAGGGTGCTGAGGATAGCATAGAGAACTGAATCACCCTATTTTGCAAGAAATTAGAGTGATCTGCTTAAGAACTGATTTCTGTTTAATGTTGAGACATCGGCCTGATGTTTTACATGAGCAATGTACACACATCTGAATCATCTTTTAAGGCTGGAAAACATCATGCATGGCTAATTAGACTGAGACCAAAAGATAGTGTCTTAAGACACAATTTCAATAAAATCTGGCAAAGAATTTAGTATTTATTCTTAACTCTTTATTATCTTGACGGTCTAATCAACACCAAGGAACCTTTAGGTTGCTCTTTTGGAGAAAAAATATTATATCTAGATAATTATCAGTCTGAGTTTACAGATGACCAAGAAAATGCTTTATTTATTCTGAAACCACTTAAAATCATGCTGTCTGAAAGTCCTTTAATAATATATTAAGAGGAACTCTCTGCCATAAATTGGAAATCATGTAGCATGCAGTGACTATGGTAAAGATACCCAAATTGAAATGTCAGATAAATTCTGTTGTTGTTTTCTGCATTTTGCATCCCATTTCCAAAACACAGTTATCTTGCAAGAAACTGATATGAATAATGAATTGCCTTTCCCATCTTAACAGTGAAGAAATCTCATATTACAGTTTATCAGAATTCATCCCATTTTCCTTAGAACTGTATTATTCATGTTTGAAATTCATGCTGTTGCAGATCATAACAAGTTGCACTCCTAAATACAGTTTAAATGCGTTCACATGGAGGATTTTTTTAAATTGATAAAGCTGTCAAAGTGTAAGCAGTAATAAGAGACTCTCAGCTCCAAAAAATGTCACACAAACACACACACACACACGATTCAGAAAGAAGAATGAAAAAGTAACTAAAAGCACTCAGGATTCATTCTTAAGGGGCACCTGGAAGGAGAAGGCAAAATACTGGTTCTTGCTACTGAACCAGTACAATGGTCTAAATTCTAAAACATGGGTGTCAAATTTGCCGCGTCACCTTGCTGTCACGTGATGTTTCACAATGTTTTCCCCATTCATGGTGTTGAGATGGCCATGGCCTGCCTGTGATGCATCTGGCCTGCAGGCCGCCAGTTTGATACCCTCTGGGACTCTAAAAGCCAACCTACCTCTTTCTTACAAAAGCAGGTAGAAGACAGAGTCACTAGCTCTCCTGAAACCATTGTGTTTTTCTTCTGAATTAAAAGATACAAGCCGTATGATGATTGTACTATTACTGTTGTACTGGTGGTGCCATGTCTGCTGTTGAAGCTGGGCTGGAGCCTTTTGGCATTATTCAGCTTCTTTTGGTGCATTTTCCTTTTGGTCTTCATTATTTGTGTCCATTTTTCAGTCAGAGCCTTGATATTGTCTGAATGAATATAGGGAGCATTCAGAGAGGATCCAGACTTTAGTCTGCCATCCCACAGTATAGATTGCACCCAAAGACTCTCACATGTGTTGTTTCAGAGGCAAAGTGGCAAGCATTTCTGTTTTCAGCCTCTGCTCTTCTGAGTTAAAGTTAAATATCTTCCTTTATCCTCTCCCACTTGTCACCATCATCTAACAATTGTATTTAACCAAGGCTCATCCCTTCTACTTCATCAAACCCCAAATACTAGTTTTCACTTGAAAAACCAATACTTTTGGAATTACCATCTCTTGGGAAATTGATGAAAAAGGTTCTCTGATTTTCTGCTATAAATACAGACATCAGGTTTCAGAAGGAAGGTAGTCAGAAAACAACACTCCGTTATTTATCTTACTCAATAGATCCAACTGATACATTGCACTTTGTAGATTCCTGTGTGACAGGCACAGTTTCCAGTCACCAGTTTTAGGAAGGTGCATCGATGCATATGCTTGGCTTAATATTCGTATGGGGCACCTCTAAAAACTGAAACTCATGGATCAGACAGCTGGTCTGTCAGTAACATTCATCTTTTGTCAGGTTTCAGCTTTGAGATGTTTCCCAACATTATCTAAAACCAAGGAACAGGTTCAGGACTCTTTGTTAGTGTTTGGTGTGGAGGTGGGGGGGAGATCACATTGCAGGCAGCAGCTGTTTGCATGGATTACCTAGTCTAGTCCTTCTGTCAAAGCTAAAAAAGGGGGGATGGGGATGAAAGGCAAAAAAAAAAAAACTGTCTGCGCCGCAGGAAGAAAAGAATCAGAATATCAATTCGAGAAGGCCTTTTATTACTCAAATAATAAAAAGAAGGTGCCCATTTTTTTTTTTTTAAAAGAAAAATCATGTGCATTTCTGGAGGATGATTAAAACTACCAATGGAACAGTAGTTTAATTGAATCAGGAAACAGGGGTACTTGGCTCTTGTCTAGGAGTGCAGAAACTATAGCAAATATTCCAGTAACTGTCTAGCTATGATATCAATTTGCTGTATAAATTGGTTATCGGCTAGAAGTAATGCAAATTAGGGGACCTTGCTTGCAGAAGACATGCTGAATTTAGACTCACAAAGTAACGTGCATTCAGGGGGGAAAAGAAATATTAAATCAGGTGACAATGAACAGTGGACACCCACAATAGATTTGCAGTAAGATGAAGAACTGCACTTCTGAATATGAGTTATTCAGTGATTGGAAAATAAGGGCTTTGGCACTTGTACAGTCAGAGAATTAAGGCCATAAGTGCATAAAATATTTATTAAAAGCCTTATGAATGGTCCTCCCTTGATAACTGATGGTTTAAAGACGGTTCTAAGTTGTGATTGATTTCAAAATAGCTATTTACAATCTGTCCTCAAAGTTATGGCAGCCTCCCTCGCAATCACATTTTGTACGTTTGTCAGCCATGTTGCATTTACAACCGGTTGCAGCATCTCATGGTCATGTGGCTGCAATTTGCAATTTTTTTGCCATTTTCTGGCAGAAAATAGCAAAAATGTCCCATTGGCAGGCAGTTTCTCAGATAACTTGGTTCCGCACCATGAAGGGCTTTAAACTAGATTAAAATCTGCACCTTGAATTGGACTTGATAGTACCTTTCCATCATGAATAGTATTTATTCTTGCAGCTCAACATTTCTGCTGGAAAATGGCAAAAAATTGCAAAGGTAGTCACATGACTATGGGATGCTGCAACTAGTTGTAAAGGCAAGATGGCTACCAGACACTCAAAGTACAAAATCTGACTGCGAGGGAGGAAGTCATAACTTTGAGGAAAGGTTGTAAGATTGGCAGCTATGCAACTTGCAGAGTAGAAGAGTGATACATACTCTTCTAGGCGCATACCAGGTGTGGGATTCTACCAATTTGCACCTATTCGCTAGAACCGGTTGTTAACATTCTAAGCAGTTTGGAGAATAAGTTATTAGAAGAAATTACTGGCCTAATCCTGTAAGGGAGGCAGGAAGGAAACATTCTGGTGTTGCTTACAGAAACTGCCTCTTCGTTAACCTTTATTGCATTCTTGGCAGGACTAGACTTCCTGTCTCAGGAACTTCTCTGGAGTTTTTTCCCCCTCCTTTGCTTGTACTTTGCTTGTGTGGAGTGACCATTCAAAGTAACAATGGCACTGAAAAAAGTAACTTATGGCCATTTTTCACACTTATGACAGTTGCAGCATCCCCACAATCATGAGAGGCCAGGCAAGGTGATGGGTGCCTCAATGTGAGCAATATTGAGTTGGCCACACCCAGCCAATAACATGACCACCAAGCCCATATCCACCCAGTCTCAAGCCACACCTACCACCTAAGCCACAGCCACAGAACCGGTTGTTAAAAATTTTGAATCCCACCCCTGGCGCATATATAATTGCCTGCGCTGCTGTATTTTGGGCCAGTTGAAACTTCTGGATATTCTTTAGTAGCAGTGCCACGTTTCCTATTATTAGGAGGTTATAACCCCTAGAATCTATGAGATCAAACAGTAAAGGCTACAAGAATAAATACTATTAATAATGGAAAGGCACACATTTTATTGGGAGCAATAGGGCATGGTCTGGATGTGGTGACAAGACCTTTGTGTCAATGTGAAAGCTAGATCTTCATCTGGTGCCAAAAGCCTGCTGGCATCATCCTGACTTCCAGAAAAAATGATATTGTAAAGCTGGGGCACCATTACAAGAAGGTCCTTTCTGATATATCCCTTTCCCAGCCTGGAGATATGGAGGTCATCTGTTACAAAATTTAATATCATTACACACTGGGAAAGGTGCTCATGTACTAGGATCCTGCCTTATTTAGGGGCTTAAATATTACAGCTAAAAGATTGAAGCCTAACTGGTAGACTATAAAGAGCTGGTGTAGCTTCTTTAAAACTGGTCCATAAAGGATTTTCTTGAAAATAGCCTCATTGGCATATTTTGTATCAGCTACAACACGGGTGTCAAACTTGATTTCATTGAGGGCTGCATCAGTGTTGTGTCTGGCTTTGGGGGGCTGGGATGGACATGCCCAGGGTGGGTATGGCCAGCTCAATGTCACTCATGCCGGGGGCACTTGTGGTGCCCCAAGTGTTCTGCCAGCAAAAACAGGCTCCCAAGCTCCGTTTTTGACTATGACGGCTTCCTGCAACTCTCTGCCAGTGAAAACAGAGCTCCCGAGCTCTGTTTTCACTGGCAGAGGCACTGTGGGCGGTCCTGTACTGTTTCCAGGGCAGTCCTGCGGGCCAGATCTAAGTACCTCAGGGCCATGGGCCTTGAGTTTGACACCGCTGAGCTACAGCTTTGATCCAGTTAAATCACCCTGCAGAAGTCTAAGGATAAACTTACCAGCATGTTCATTGACTGAACCTTTTCTGGATATGAACAAAGTCAAGGCCTCTATGTCCAGGAAAGCTTCAGTCAATGAAGTTCCCAAGAATTTGATAAATTTTGACCCAATCAATACTTAATATTAAAGTTAACTAAACAGATTAATCTGTAAGGAAGCAGAACTGATAATATTTGCCTAACTCAGAAAAGAAACCTCACCACTCTTCTCCTAGGATTAACTTGGAAAAGTTTAGCTGCGGAATAAGGAGATGTTGTCTAGCAACAAAAACATAGAGAGTTGTTTTCCTAAGCAACTAATACATGCCTGCAAGGCTACTTTTTGGCACATGGTTCTTCTCCATTGGTACTATGGCATTCCAAATATGATTTTTGTTTTTGGTATTCAGTGCCTTTTTTCCTTGGAATAATAAGTTGCCAGAACTACAGTTGCAGAACTTTATGTCACAATTCAGGAGAAGTATTGGAGGTCTGATGACAACACAGTGATATGAAAACAAGTGGTGACAGGACGAATGATGGATACTTGTGTGGGGTAGATGCTTCTTTTATTGGCTTTAATTAGTCACTTATATAATCATCCAAATGATTACTTAGTAACTAGGATCAAACCAGATTTGCAACTTCAATTTGCCCTGTCCTTGGTGATCTCGGTTTCATTGATGTTTTTCTACTTCCTTTCATTCATCTAATTAGAGCATTGCAGATTTAATTACAGACTGTACACAAATCCTAGTGGGAATATGTTTAGGCTTAGCTAAGCTCCACACATTGATGTATCTCATTTTCTAAAACCTCATATTCATAGCTTACACTGTTGCCCTCAAGCGGCATTCAATAGGCTAACTACAACCACATAAACTTAAGTGTGCATTGATATATGCTGACAGTTCAGTAGTTATTACACAGAGGAAAGATAATGTCTATGATCCTGTAAGGGCATAGAAACCTGCATGAATAACACATTTTCCACAAAATTTACAAAGGAGAAAAGAGAGCCTATATTTATTATGGGAGCTTTGAAAAGAATAGATGGAAGGAAACAGTTATTCATCAATATGAACATATGTTTATGGGGTGGGAGAGAGAAGAGTTCTTAATTGTTCAAGACCTGTCCATGAATTGGATAGAGCTAGACCAAATTTGTTGTATGTTACTATAGATTTCAAAACTACAGTCACTAACTGTCAGCAATGGCTAATGATCTTGTTACATGGGAAATAAAGCCACTATTATTGAAATACTACCTCCTAAAAGTAACGTCCCCTTCAAGTAGAGTTTGATTTCTGATGATTTGATGGACACATTTATTTTTATTTTATTTATTTATTTGATTTGTCAATTGCTTACAAGATAATAAGTATAAGAATAAACGTGAGTATGAGCATATAAACATATAAACATAAGGACAATATGACTGGGACGGTAGGCACGATTGTGCACTTATGTATGCCCCTTACAGACCTCAAACATTGGAAATGGTTTGGCATTCCCTTTTCCCAGGAGGGTTTTTCAACTTCTTAGTGTAGTCCAATGTTTCTTGACCCTAGCAACTATAAGAAGTGTGGACTTCAACTTCCAGAATTGCCCAGCCAGTATGCAGCCTTCAGGGGGTTCAAATCCATATGCCTTCCAGATGCTAAAGTTGAAAAACATGGCTCTTATCTTATAGCCCAGTTATTACTTGAAGAGTTCTATTGAGGCAGTAACCAGCATGGAGATCTGCAGGCAGATGACAAAATCTGCATGGTAGTGTTGAACAGCAACTGTCTCTTTTGTAGAGACAGGTGATTTGACAATGCAGATTCAAAGGGGATGCTGCTTTTGTCATTTTGTCCTTGTTGACCCCTTCTGCCCATGCTATTACTAGTCCAACTCCACCTAGCTTTCAGCTCAGAGAAGCTGAGCAGGTGCCGCCACCTGTGTAGATGGCTGTCCTTCTCACGTCTGCAGTTTGAACTGGTTCGGAGAAATCTCTTTCTGTGGTATGTTACAGAGATCCTCATTACTAGGTTTAGTTATGTGAAGGCTTAAACCCATTGTTCTTTGAAACATGAGTATGGAATAGATAATCATAACCTAAAAAGACTCAAGCCTACATAAGCATGCCACTTTTGCTTTGATGTGTAATTTCCAATTTGCAAATTGCTGGGTTATAAAAATGCCAGGTGTGGCCAAAAACTGTCTTCTGTTGTTTCCGTTAAAGTAAAAAAAAAAGTTTTTAAAATTGTGTAGCCCTCTGGCCAAAAAGAAAGGAGGGAAGAAAAAGACAATTATTCATCTTTATTATAATCAGAAAGAATCTGGTAGCACCTTTTCTGAATAATAAATGTTATTAACAAATAAGATTTGTGAACTGCAGCTCACTATATCAAATGCTGATATAGTGGCTGGTAACCCCTCCCTCCTTCTTTCCTCTCCTTCCCTCCTTCCCTCCCTCCCTCCCTTCCTCCCTCCCTTCCTTTGACATGAAGCTCAGCCAGGACATTGGCACTTTACATAAAATGACTTTTAACCATGCATTAAAAAAAAATTGATTTGGATAACTTTTCACTTCAAATATGGTTGTACATTTTATGCCATGGTAACTCGTTACTAGTTTTAAGGGAACATCATGGATTGTGAAGCTCCTAAAATAAGCATATCCCATGATTGCAGTAATCATACCAAATTCTGTGGAAGTTATGGGTGGTCTTGGGAACTTGGTGTTTCTCAGCCTATTTTGGTTTTGTGAGACCAAATGGTTACAGGAATGAAAACAAATCTGTCTAGTAAAAAAAAGTTCCTTTTTAAAATAAGCATCATACCTTGGAGGGATTTTCAAACTGATCTCAATGAACGTTCTAGTCTTCCTAGTTTCATTGATGTTGAAAAAAAAATTGTCCCTCAAGGCTTTAGGTTTTTAGTCTGTGCCAACCATAATGCTCAGGTTTTGACATAAGAAGAATATGCAGGAAACCCTTGGATTTGAGGAATGTATGTGATAGGTTCTTGTTTACTTCTCCTGCTGACTCAGCCCAGGTGCTATGGGATTTTGCCTCACAGGTGTGGCATTTATATAACTTTTTCAGTTTTCAGGACTGCTTTTATACAACACACATAGAAACATATATTTTATAGAAGACATATAGACTATACAGAGACTTTCAACCTCCCCAGCCTCTCCTCCCCACCAAATCCCTGGTTTGTTCTCAAGAAATATGGATTCACTTGTAAGGTAAAGCAACTTGACAACCTGACTCCTAATTCAACAAACATGGAAATGCCTTTCTCATGACTCCTTGCATTATATTTTTCGGGTGCAGCTCACTCTTTCCCCCGAGTGTGTCTGGGCACGCTTACAGCATTTCCCTCTTATTGAACATTACATGATACCATTGCTCTAAGGCTGGTGACTCATAGCTTCCTAAAGGCTTCAGTTATATTTAATTATTCACCTTTGGATTGTGGAAAGATTCCATGCAGCTGTTGGTATTGTTCTGGCTTTCTTTCATTAAGCCACACCTACTCAGTGTCAAGAAACTGATAAATGAGAAGTGTCTCTCAACTGACCGGCTAGGCCCTTGTTCTGCACGTGACTCACTAACTTGCAAATGAACTTTGGTTTCTAAGAAGAGGGAAATCTAGTTGAACTTTCATCTAAAGAGTCAACCTTCAAACATGACACACAGTTGTTCTTTTATTCATATATCTTGTTTAATTGGTCCCCTAATTTTCTGCCTTTTTCATAAACAAAATACATCTGGTTCCCCCTCCCCCCAGTACTGGAAGTACATAGAAGAGCTGAAATGTAAATGTGTTAAACTGCAAAAACTGGGCTACATCAACTTTGTGACTGTACATGGTGTTAATGTGCCGTTAATCTCCTGCGTCTGTAGGGTCCTTGATGCTCTCTGTGCTTGCATGTTTTCTTGCAGACATTCCATTACCAAACTAGATAACATCATTTAATGATGATCTGAATTAAAGCAACCAAGTTCAGAGAGCACCAAGGGCTCCCCAGTTCAAACCCGAGCTACAAATATTCTCTTCTATATACTACCTCTATTAATTATGGTGATGGTGTGTTGTGCTACTCATTATCCTACATACACCTCCATCATTCATCCTTAATATTATCTGCACTTGATCAATCTAAAATGTATAATGCTGTACATTTATATTTACATGGGACTGGATAGTCCCCTGAGAGGCCTCTCTATCTGTAATAATCCAACGTTAAATAGCATTCTCCCCTTTTAATGTTTAATTGTCAATATTCTATAATTTTAAAATATTTAACACAAATTTAATTTTTAATTTTAATGCTAATTTTTCTATATTGTTTTACTTATCGGTCATCCCAGAGGATCTTTTTCAAAAGGTAATTGGCCAAAGAAAGTCCAGTTGCCTTTTGAAAAAGCACTATGACCCGGATGACTGAGAATCTCCACAGACATACTTTATCAGTTGTATTATATTTTATACAACAGAGGTGGTATTCAGCAGATTCTGACCAGTTCTGGAGAACCGGTAGTGGAAATTTGGAGTAGTTCGGAAAACTGGCAAATAGCACCTCTGACTGGCCCCTCCCCCATCTATTCTCTGCCTCCCTCTGATCGGCTAGGTCTTCTTTTGCTGCTCTGCACAGGAGAACAGAGCTGGAAAGGAGGTTAGTGGGATGGGGAGGGAATGGGGATTTTGTAGTAACCATCCCTCAGGAATTGGAAGGGAATGGAGATTTTAATACTGTAAAAGGATACTTCCTTCCCCTGCCAGGCCACCAAGTCACCCACTAAGCCATGCCACAGAACCAGTAATAAAAAATGTTGAATCCCACCACTGGTATACAGCTTCGAGTATCTTTTTGCGGGAGATGGGTGGTTTAGAAATAAAAAAGATGAATAAATATTTAATTACAATCTGAATGTTTTCTGCCATGTTGCTGTTGGCATGAATATGAAGCAGACAAACCAGTGCTAATGACACCACTGAAAAAAGAAGGTAGTATTGAATGCAAGATGGTTTCCTGAAGGTGAAGTCTTTCAGCTTGATTATAGTGCAGAAGAGTTATTTATCTGAAATGGGTTTATGGTCTGAGATAACTTCTTAGCAGACAGGAACCCACCTTAAACTAAGTGTTATTTTGAAAAGATAAAGTACCCTTTGAGAGAACATGCATTTTGCAACAGTGAACATTGCTTGCTTGTAACATTGAGGTTAGACACTCTTTTCCAGTATTCCAGGAAATGAATAGTTTTATTAGTTTTATTTATTACGGTTACCTTCTCTTTATGACTCTTAGTAACCTGTATAGAAGAGCTAAATAACCTCCCCATCAGATTTATTAAATCTTGAAGGAGCAATTTATTAGAGAACACTCTTATAAATTCATAGAACATTGGATACACTAAAAACAAGGCCCTGAGTTTTTTTTTTCAACTGGTAACAAAGGTTGTTAAAAAATGGGGGAGGGAGGGAGATTCATTTCTTCCCATGAAAACAAATTGTTGGAGAGTGACTGTTGAAGGCAATTCATTTTCTTTACACTTTCTACTGGAGTTGCCAGTTTTCTTTTCTTCACAAAACAAAATCTTACTCTTATGTCTGGCTTCCTTACACAATCAATATGTGCTTATATAGATTGTTCTATATAATGCATTTTTGGTCTTATAATTCCCCCCCCCCCCCCATTAGTTTGCAAAATACAAGGGAAGACAGGAGAGGTAAGGCCTGGTTATTTCAATTGCAGGAGCCAGGACAATGGAAGCAAAGCTTTGGATATTTTGCCACTTTGAAAGTCCTGCCAACTCATGGGGACAAATCTGAAATTGTAGTTAATTCTACTAAACCTATTAGCCTGATTATTAATTCAGAACTGCTTGAATGAAACCAACTCTACTATATCTAGTAGATAGATCTGTTTTGGTCCTATGGTCAACTCAATCTTACAGAACTTTTAAGGGTTGTTCCTGGGTATGTAGTGGTTGCCCACTGCCATGCTTCCCTTTTTATGTCTCAAAGGTGGGTTTTTTTTTTCCTTTTTCTTCTTCTTTTGAAATGGCAACTGGACTGATTTAAGGAAGAAGAAAAAGACATTCTGCTTCTCATCCAGGAAGCTTTATCAGTTCATCCCAAAATGTATAGCTAAATGTCTATGAAGATTGGACGACTGAGAATTTTCATAGACATTTAGCCGTACACTTTTTGATGAACATTGTTTGAATGGTGCGAGAGTATAACTGATGAAGCTTCCTGAATGGGAAGCAAAACATTTTCTTCTTCGTCAAAAAAAATCATCTAGTTGTCTTTAAAACAAAACAAAACAACAACAACCCAACCCCTTTAATATTGAGAAATTTCATAGACATTTTCCCTTTTTATGCTTTGTAGCATCTTGGCTGTCTCTGAGCAACTGTCAGACTCTTTTGTCCAAGGTCTGGTTCTTCTTCTGGATAGTTTACAATATGTACCACACACACACACACTTATATACATACAGACACACATAAACACATACACAACATTTATATATGGCAGCAAACATATCTACTTTGGTTCATAGCATCAGCTTCAGCCCTTTCAAAGCATAGCCAAGAAGATAAAAAAATGGTTAGGTTAGCATAGTGCAAGAATATTTTAGCAGGTTTTTTTCCCCCTTTGGATTCTACCAGCTTGTCTTAGTAGCATAGTTCCCACTCACTGAAAGAGGATAAGCAGCTTTTACATGTGGTATATTATGTGGCTTCTGTTAAGCATTATGAAGCAGATGAATGTCAACCCATCTTAAATCTAAGATTTACAAGACAACCATCCACCCTTTTGCACTGTATGGCACTGAATGCTGGGCAGCAACAACAGGGACCAAAAGCTATCTCCATGCCATGGAAATTCAAATGCTCCATTGGATATCGGGCATCTCCCTTATTGAGCACATCACAAATGACACCATTTGATAACATCTTGGTGTGGCATCAATTACAGAGAAGGCGAGAGAAGGCCAACTCCGCTAGTATGGAAATGTCCAGAGAGCAGCACCTTCCACCATGACCAAGACTGTCTACCAACTAGAAGTCAATAGCTGGAGACCTCACGGACATCCAAAACAGAGATGGCAAGACACCATTAACAAAGATATGCAAGCCATGGACACAGATATGCAAGCCTGGAGACACAGCTGACCATGCGAAGTGGCTCTCAATGATCCAAAAAGCAGACCCTGTATCTGTGGGAATATGCTAGGAAGAAGAAGAAGAAAGTAAGCATTAGGTGGTCAAAGGAGTCTGAAGGGGGGCCAAGGGGTGACACATGTTGAAAGCATAATCATCAAACTATTGTGCCACAGTCTCTCCCCATTTATACATAAATTATGTTGTCATATATTAATTAAACTGTAGCATGACTGTACAGCAGTATTTTTGTCTTTTGACAAAAGGGCTGGATCATGTGGTAGCATTGGCAATGAGGAACTGGCTGTAGAGATGCCAACTCTTTAGTACAGATCTTGATTTAGGATTTATGAATGGAAGAATTCATTAAGAGATTTTTAAGTCTCCTTAAACTGCTGTCAATGATGCAAGCAAACATGTAAATAAAGCTGCAGACGATTGGTATACCTGTGAAAAATAAAAATAAAAATCTCAGTGTTTAACAATAATTATTAAAGAAGTCTCAGAAAAAAATAAAGAATTGGTTCACAACTGTACCTTTATCTAGTTTATCTAAAATATTTATTGTATATTCGTTTGTGATACCCTTGGAGAGCATCAGAGGAAAAGGAAGGAGATCCAGTTGGTTACTAAGAGTACATTTGGCTAAAGAAGGCCAATATTCAGCTGAATCAACTCATCAAACTAGGAATCTGCATTAATGTTTTTTTTTAAACTTTAAAAGTTGGGAGAATTTTCAACATTTTTCATTATGAAGATAAATTATTTAACCAAATGATATGCAGTAAGTTATGTTGTATGGTTAAATGAAGTAAAACAAACTGAAATAAAAATTCACTCAGAAATTTGTATTATAGGATTAAGTCCTAAGAATGAGAGCTGTATAGTTGCCCTATGTTTTTGCCTGACCACAATACATCTCATTAAAGTTTCTGCTGGAAGTAAACGAATAACTGTTCTTCAGTATGATCCAGAATTACTAGTCTGACACTTGCCAGAATACGATGAAATGAACTCAGTTTACAAAAGCACACATACTAACAAATTGTTCTATTCAGTGACACTCATTCTCAGCTTCCAGTGTTTTTTAAAAAAATTATAGTCCCTGCTTGCTTGACCTTTTTGGTTCAAGGTTTGCTGAGCTTGCTTTTAAACAACCACCACAAAAGGCAATGCTTTTTATGTTGGCAGCTTCATCCCTTGATTTATTTTGGTACTTGTTCAAACTCACTAGCCCAAGATGACATTTGCAAAATTTTAGCATATATAGTGCATTTCAACAAACCCCTTTTTTTGCTTATGTTCATTTAATTTGTTGTCTGTAGGATAATCATTAACTGAAGCTTGGCGAGACAGGGAGCTACAGATCACAGAAGGCTTAATTGTACTTCAGTACCAGGTTTGGCCTAACTGTTAGGAAATTATTACAAATGCTAAATCCAATCATCAATATTTTGCCAGCATCCTCTGATATTCCAAACAAAATGACTCAACTTGAGAATACTTATAGAGACTAGCCAAACTAAAAAATACTAAGGAAAACGAAGCACCATCTTCTAGGATTATTAGTTCTGCTTTAAGAGATTGTACCTAAATCACTTCACTTTCAACCAGTTCAAGAAATGGTCCCAGCTCATCTCTGAAGCAGAATTCTAAGGAAAATAACTTAAAAACTCATAAATGAGAAGAAACTGAGATCAATTGATCACCATGTACTAAAAATGCATGTATTCTTCTTGACCTTATACCAGTATTAGAATCTATCAAAACACTGAGAATGTTGCATTTTTCAGGCACATGTTAAAAGCATGATCATACACGATCAAGAAGAAATACACACTTGATTTTTTGTAATAAGTGCTTATAAGTGTTTGTCAACAATTGAATTAGGGAAGAAAGGAAGGAAGGTTTTCTAATAATATAGTTACAGTCATATTTTTTGAACTTGTTTATAACATAATTTTCAAGGCACTTTTCCATTGTCTATGATAATCATGACTATCATTTTTGAAGTTACGTTAATTTTGTTAGTGTTCTTATATGTACCCCTTCTTTTGTCTTTTGCAAAATAGTTTAACAAAATTTAATACATAATGAAGACATGCTGAGAATGGGATAAAAAAGGAAGAATTCATATTCTTCGTCAATTTTACCTCACATATCTAGCCATCAATCATGATAAATTATCATTTATATTATAATTATATTATTTATTGTAATGATAAATTATCATGTACCTTACTGCTTTCCCCAAATGTTTAAAAAAAAACTTAAAACTCATGCTGGATGCATGTGGGTTTTTTTTTTTTTACCCAAAGAAGAAAAAGACAGAAACAAGTCTCATCTGGTACAGTAAGCGGGCAGAAAAGGTGTACATATTTAGAAAGGAAGCATAAGGCTTCTCCTTATCTTCAAAAACTTCAAAAATTCAAGAAAACAATTTCCTACCAGGAATTATTGGGATTGCGGTAAAGAAATAACCTAGAGATGAAGGTGAATAGAAACCTCACTTTGATCCAAGTTGGAATCTACATCAGATGTAATTAAAACTTTGCAAGGAAATTTCATTATGTAGTGTAATATCCCCTCTGTTCCAAAATGAACAAGGTAGACTCCTTTAATACCTTTAAGAGATTTAGTATTATTACCACCATTATTACCACCAAGTTTGCTCAAACGTCTTTAATTACATGTTAAAGAGTAGGCTGACCAAGAGGGTACTTGTTGAGTAATATTAGGCCCTCCAGCCTCAAAGGCAAAGTAAAAGTTTCGTTGTCTCCACAATATTGTGTCTGTGAAATATTTTATTTTTCCAAATAAAGTTAAATAATAGTCGTTCAGTTAGAAGAGCCTATGTCAAAATTCTGAATTGCAACTAATTTCTGAATTGCCAGAATTTCTACTACTTCCAACACTTCATTTGGTATTGGCATTAGTTCACATAGAACCATCAACATTTTTTTCTTATTTTGTCATTTTAATAAAGGTACAAATATCATTGCCATTATATTATACTCCACAAAATATCATGTCTTCTTTGGTCTGCTAGAAGCAATTTTTTTTTAGTCATGGTTTAAGAAAAATGATCTTTTGTTGGTTTAATGTTTAACCTGAAGAGATGGTGTCATGGCTGTAACATGGTTTTTGAAATCAGAAAAACTGAAGATAAGGCTTGGCAAATTTGTCTCTAAATAAATGAACGTGTGTTGGATGTGCAAAGACACTGCACAACATTGTCAGTGGTACAAATGGATGGAAACCAAAGTTTATGAGAGGCTTAGAATTTAACTTTGCTTCAGAATAATAACTGATATTGTGGTGCTCATGTTGCTCATCTGGTCTTACTTTTTACAGTCGTTTGAAATTGTATACAAACAAGCATTTTACTCAAAACCATGCAATGAGGCTTCACAGAAACAATAGTTTTGGACTCAAGTTTGAAAAGTTGACGTTTCTTGGAGGATGAAATGGAAAGAAAAATAATTTGTTCAATTTATTGCCAGTAAATTCCCGAGAGGTCACTTAATGAAGGTAAACAAGGATTTCCAGCATTTTGTATCTTTTAGCTTTCATACTGAAAAATTTTTGGCAGTCAAGATCAACTAAGGGATCACCTTTCATTTCTGGAATTGAACCAGAACTGCAAAAAGTGGTGTACTTGTGCGGAAATCCATCTTTTCACACATAATGGTCAGGCAAACTCACTGCCAAAACATGTCAGGAGCAAACACATCTGGTTAAGTGGAACAAAAAAATTGGAGAAATCTTAGTTTCCGGTGAAGATAAAAGAGGTGCAGCTTTATTAAAAACGATGGGAATGTTGGTTTTGAGTAGTAAGTTGAGTTGCAGGGATTAATGGACAATTGTAATTGTACAGTAATGAAACTTTAAAATGTTTTCCTGATACTAGAAAATCTTACACAGGCCCATCTTTTTTAGCGTGTCATTGATATATGACATTTTATTCCTGACTTGGGGACGTTTTTAGAATTACTGTGTTTTCCCCAAATAAGACCCAACTGGAAAGTAAGCCCTAGCATGATTTTTCAGGATCCTCACAATGTAAGCCCTACCCCACAATATAAGCCCTATCCCATAATATAAGCCCTACCTCAAAATAAGCTCAGTTAAAATCATCAGTCAGATGGACACATTTAGTACCCAAAATAAGATCTAACCATAAAATAAGCCCTAATGCATCTTTTGGAGAAAATATTAATATAAGAACCAGTCTTATTTTTAGGGAAACACAATACCAGACTATATAGGTCTATATGTCAAGAAACATACATTCAAAAGGAATAGAACTATAACTATAAGTAACTAAACTGCCCAGAGTTACGCTATATTATTTTATAATAAGTTGATTAAATACGATTATCTAATAAACACACATTTCTAACACATTTTAAATCTGGTGGCGCAGTGATCTAGCATACAGGCAAATTATGCTCACAGCCTGGGATTTGATCCTGACAGGGCCTAAAATTGATTCAGCTTTCAATCCTTTGGAGGTTGGTAAAACAACCCACATTGTTGGGTGCAATATGCTGACTCTTTAAACCACTTAGAAAGGGCTATAAAATATAAAATGAGGACCCAGACAGTGTCCTATCAAATTCTGTCCCTTTCAACAGTGGTGTCCCCCAAGGCAGTGTTGTAGGACCAACTCTTCATACTCTACATAAATGACCTCTGTGATCATATCAAGAGCAACTGCGTTCTCTTCACTGATGATGTAAAGCTATTCAACACCACAGACAATATTGCTACCCTTCAAAAAGACCTTGACTATGTATCAGAATGATCAAACAAATGGCAACTTCAAATCTCAACAAATAAATAAATGCTCTGTCCTACATATTGGCAAAAAAAATAAGAAAATAAAATACAGGCTGAATAGTCAAGACCTTGTTGATGATCCAAACTCTGTCAAGGATCTTGGAGTACTCATCTCAAATGACCTAAGTGCTAGAGCCCACTGTAACTACATAGCCAAAAAGGCACTAAGAGTTGTAACCTAATCTTATGTAGCTTTTTCTCTGGTAATATTACGCTAACAACTAGAGCATACAAAACATTTGCTAGACCAATGCTCAAATACGGCTCATCAGTCTGGAACCCACATTACGTATCTGATATTAACACAGTTGAGAAAGTCCAGAAATATTTTACAAGAAGAATTCTTTACTCCTCTACTTGTTGCAGAATACCTTATGCCACCAGACTCAAAATTCTAGACCTTGAAAACCTAGAACTATGCTGCCTTAGGTCTGATCTAAGTGTAGTATATAAAATCATACATTGCAATGTCCTACCTGTCAATGAACACTTCATTCAGCTTCAACCATAACAACACAAGAGCAAACAATAGATACAAACTCAAGGTTAATTGCACCAAACCTGATTGCAGGAAATACAACTTCAGTAAAAGAATGGTCAATGTCTGGAATACTCTACCTGACTCTGTGGTTTCTTCCCCAAACCCCAAAAACTTTAACCTTAGACTGTCTACTATTGACCTCACCCCTTTCCTAAGAGGTTTGTAGGGGGCGTGCATAAGCGCACCAACGTGCCTACCATCCCTGTCCTATTGTTTCTTTTTTATTTTTCTTATATGTATCCATGTATTCATAACTATGTTTTACTTATACCTATTATCTTGTAAGCAATTGACAAACAAATAAATAAAGAAAATAAGATTGTTATGGGCAATATGCTATCATTCTAAACTACTCAGAGAGTGAGAGTAAGATTGAAGGTTCATTCTGAGCTTGTGGGTTGGTTTCCAAACTTTTCATTATCAGGCTAGGTAACATCTTCAGCAGATAAATTCAGAGCTTATATAGTTTTTATCTGATGTATAAGCTAGATAAGCTCTTGGCGCATCTCTGCAAATAAAGGGTTAACTTTATACATCAATTGAAATGGAGAATAGAGAACTCTGTCTCCACAAGGGAAAATTTCCCCTGAATAGGATCACTACTGCTGGTTCTCTTCACTTGCCCTTGTCTTGAACATCACCTTAACAAGTCAGAGAGGAAGAGAGATCTGTCCAGCTTTTTTCTCAGGATCTGGTGAAACTCAATTTTAAATGACTCAGAATGATGTCTAACCATATCCTAATGTATGCATTTAAAAAATGAAACACTCAACAAGGAGATATTTGTATGTGATCGTTATCTGTCCTGTTAGTCATGTTTTGGCATATGTACCAATGTTACTCAGATTCAAAATTTATTCTGAAAAGAAAATGGGATCTGTGATTGATAAAATGAGAAAGTGAACAAATTGGTATTTCAAAGTATTCCAGGGGCAGAACTTAATTTTTTTTAATGCTACTTATTGCATTTTTTTTTATTCCCTGGCAATGGATGGCACCTTATGTGTTTTTCCCAAAATATACTCCTAACCAAATGATAAAATATAATGCATCTAGAAACCCCAGTTTCACTGTAAAATCAGAATGCTTAGTGGCAATTAATGAAAAATAATTCATCAACCTAGTCTAAATTTGAGAACAAATGCTAATTAGGCAAAAAAAAAAAAGAATCTGATATACTATTCTCCAAACTCATTTTTGGGATTAAAAAGATTAAGTAAAACAAGAAGCAGATTTTATTTTTTGAAACAGGACATTTGGAAAAACTTAAAGAGTCTGGGAGTTTTAAGCAAGAGATGTTTTTTAAAAAATCATTAAAGATTCTTGAAGTCAGTAGGATGTGCCTTATGTCAAGCCAAGGCTTTCCTTTCCTGTTACAATTTCTACTGATTAAAGGATTACAACCAAACAATTTTTACACACACACAAAAAATGTTTGATTTTCAAATTCATTAATGATGCAGAAATTTTCTCATTGACCTCTTGGAGAAATAACTTGTTAATGTGCCATACAAGAGGAAAAGCCTTCACTTGTAGATGAAAATCAGTGGTTGGTTTTCTTAATATATGAGATTTTAGATGGGATTTAAGTAAATCTGTTTGATTGCATGTAAATAGGCAATATTCTCACTGCAAGTCACTTCTTAATGTCTGTAACTGCTTAACATTAGATAATCTCTTCAGTCATTTAATCACTTCCAACCCTTCTTGACCTGACATTATTGTTCCTCTAAATCAGTGGTTCACAAACTTTTTCAGTCCACACCCCCTTGGTGCTACAAACTCATCCTCGATGCCCCCCACCCAGGGGTGAGATTCAAAATTAGGCGTGGCCTAATTTGAGGGTGTGGCTTGCTGGTCATGTGACTGGTGGGCATGCCTTGCTGGTCATGTGACTGGGTGAGCATGGCTCTCTGGTCATGTGACTGTGTGGGCATGGCTTGCTGCTGGGCATGGCTTGGTGGTCACATGACCAGGTAGGTGTGGTTTGGTAGTCATGTGACTGGGTGGGCATGGCTAGGTGACTGGCAAACCAAATATAAGTGGTCCTCACTTAATGGCTAGTTGCTTAGCAAGTGTTCTAATTTATGACTGGCCTCCCCAGAGCTACGTGACCTGTTTTTGGAGTTTTGACAACCATGCACACACATACACACACACTCCCTTCTAATCCTGCTGGAGCAGGTCATTGGACTAGAATCAGCAAAGCATCTCTGATTAGATTCTAGTAGTGAATAGAATCTAATCAGAGATGCTTTTCCGATTCTTGTTGATTGTTTTATTTGTATTTCTTTATTTTATGTTGCTGAATTTCATTGACATGTGTGCCCCTTCTTGTGCACAGCCCAGAAGCTTTTGTAATTCTTTGCAGCAAAAATTACCGACCTCTGGCTTTGCTCTACTTTTCAAACATGCTGCCACTGCTGTGTTCTAGGTCACGGCCCCACAGGTCCACTCCATTGAACCCACTGCACTGGAGGGACCTGCCCAAGCAAGTCCAAATGGAGCAGTGCACCCAGTCAATGGGGTGAGCCCAAGGGAGGGAAAGATAGAGAGAGAAAAGTAAGAGAGAGAAAAAGAGAGAAGGAAGAAAAGAAAGAGAAAAGGGAAAGAAAGAAAAAGGGACAGACAAAGAAAGAGGGGCGGATGGAAGAAAGGGAAAGAAAGAAAAAGAAATAAAGGAGGGAGGGAGGGAGGAGAAAGATAATGAGATATCTATTCTAGTCCAATCACCTGCTTCAGCAGGGTTAGAAGGGAGTGTGTGTGTATGTGTGTGTTCTTGTAATTTACCAGTACATTTTGGTTTTGCCTTCTTCAGAATTGGCACTGTAATACATTGGGGAAAAGTAATTTTTTTAGGGTGGAGGTCCGGTCCAATGGATCCTGTTTAAAGCCTCAACAAAATATGAAAGCTTCCTGATAGTCTTGACCAGGTTTCGTTCACAAAACCTTTAATAGAAGCCAAAGATGTTTCAATGTGCTGGCAAAGATGCTGGCCCTGTGGAAAAGGGCCTCAGTCTAAACTAGGCCTCATTTCAATCTGATGTATCACGTCCCTCTCTACCCCCCCCCCTCCCTCCATCCCTCCCTCTTTCTTTGTCTGTCCCTTTTTTTCTTTCTACTTTCCCAATGTGCTGCCACCGCGTTCAAGGCGCCGGCCCTGTAGGCTCACCCCATTGAGCCTCTTGCACCATTCCGTCAATGGGGTGAACCTGCGGAGCCAACGCTTTGAACGTCTGGCTTTGCTCTACTTCTCAAACATGCCATCACTGCCGCGTTCGAGGCTCTGGCCTCACGGGTCCACCCCATTGAGCCTGCTGCATCGGAGGGACCTGTCCAAGCAGGTCCGAGCGGAGCGATGCACCAAGTCAATAGGCTGAGCCTGAAAGAGGGAAGGAGAGAGAGAGAACTAGTAGAATCCCACCTCTGAATTGCACCCTGCAAGGGGCCCACCTCCAACGCCCTCCTGCCACCTGTTAATATGATCTTGCTGGAATACATATAAAATGCCTACCTATACCAGAGGACGTGCACTGCTCAACTATATTCATTAATAGAGAAAAGAAGGAAACTTTTAATCCTCACAACACTGTATGGAGAACAAAACAAGATCTGATAACTCAGAAATTAACAGTGCTTTGCAAAGAATTTGCCATTGAAATTTCCCTGTGAGAAGTGTTCTGACAATCTGGCAAGTATTTGAGTACTGGTGGACTTGGAATTCTGATATATAAAGAAAATTAATACAAAGGATACAGCTATCATATCTGGGCTGCAAAAATCTAACTCCAGATAGCAGTAAAGAGTTAGAATGTTCTCCATGTGCTTGTAGGTAAAACAATAAATATGGAGGGCTAGAAGTATAAGAGGGAATGTTATAATAGTTATGATTCTGAGACAAAGCCTGATTCAAAAGAGGGGAGAAAAGTATAATCCTGGTTTGGATGCTTTGATGATTTCATAGATCTCCAACATGAAAATTATATATCAACTGTTCATCAATGGTTCCTTAATGAGTTACAGGCAGGTGTTGAATAAAGGCTATTGTCAAACTAAAAGCAAGTGTTGAGTAGAAGCCACAAGTTTCTAAGCTCCAACAGTTTTCAACATTTTTACTAATCAGTTAGATGGTCTGGTGGAGAAAATGTTGATCAATTTTACAAATGAGACAAAATTAGATGACATAGGTAATATCTTAGAAGACATTCCCATCTGTAATACTTTCTGTAGAGTCCATCCAAAATTATTTTATGGCAATATATCACATGAGAAAATAGGATTTAAATTTAATTTAAATTGCTGTCAATTGAAAAAAGGCACGAGCCACAGGATCAAACAGTACGCAAGCTGAAAAGCTCTGGATTATTAAGATTTTTGGGGGGGAATGGGTGCGTGACTGGACACAAGAAACAAATTCAACGCTAGCATGACATTTGATATGTTGACATTGGAGAAAGGTTGAGATGAGCTGTCCCAGACAACTGTAGCTGGATGAAGAACAGAAGGTATTTTTGCCAAGATGAAACTGAGCAAAACTCACTTGAATAAAAGACAAAATCAAGCTGAATTTTAGGAAAACAATTTTTAATGGGAACTGTATGACATTCAAGTCAGAATGGTCCGTGTGCACATTTCCTGCTGCCTAGAGATATGCTGCAGAATTTGAGGACCTGAAAGAAAGTCATGATGGGAATGCTGCTGGGAATTGAGGCTCCTAAGCCCATAAACAAAGTTATTGCATAACTGTGCTATTAAATTAGCTTCTCTTTAAAAGAGCAAAATAATATTGCATTGTTTGGTTAACTGAAGAAATACCTAGTATGTTGAATGCTGTGCAAATTACAATACAAAAAAGCCTCTGTCCATAGTTTACAATCTCACTCTCAGTTCTCCAGTTAACTTAAATACAGTACTCTAAAACTTCGAATTGATTTGCAAAGATTAAAGATTAATTGAAAGCTTAAAGAAATAACTTGGTCGCCATCATTTAAGAAATTATTTGTTTTTATTTATTTTATTTGCATCCTGCCTTTATTATTTTTACAAATAGCTCAAGGTAGAGAACTTATCCAGCACACCTTCCTCCTCCTATTTTTCACACAACAACCCTGTTGTTGGCCTTCATGGCTATGGCAGGATTAGGATTTTCTAGCCTGGTGCCTTAACTACCAGTTTGGTTTTAGACCATGTTACTAGTCCTGTAACTTAGTAATGTTCAGGAGAGCATATGATCAATTAATTGCCCAAAGATGTTAAATCTTATCGAATGCTGTACATTTTTATTCAGGAGAAAATTTCATACCATTTAATAAGGCTCCTGTGATCATTATATAATCACAACAGTTTTCATCAAGCTGATAACTTCTAGCTATACTGAACCTCACCTGCCGTAATCTTCTAATCTTTAACCATATTTGAAGATTATGGAAATTGAATTTCAGGGTATTTGAAAAGCATATTGGATAACAGTTCTATATTTTTAGGAATATTGATCAGTACAGCATAACTATTATGGCAGAGATCAACAACCAGTTTAGGCTCTGGGTGCTTTTGTTTGAGATCTTATAAATCTTATAAATTGTCAAGATTTATCACAACATTTGTGAAGATTTTGATAATCTCATCTAATCTTTTTTGAGATCACTGAAATTGCATGAGATTTTAAAATTTTGTATGTTTCAGCCTCTTAGTAGTTAAAAATGAAATTAGGGGCATAATTTGGAGCTAACGGTGTCCTATAATCCAATAATATTTTGTTGCTAATCTCTGGATTAGCATTTTAATATTTTACCCTCATTTCCACTATTTAGGTCATTTTTACAACCCCAATAACTAGCTGCATCATCACAACATCTGATTTTGCTAAAATCAGATCAAAACTCAGTTGAATCCAGAAGGGCAATCAAAAATAGATTTGGATTTGAATTAATGAAGAAAATTACAAGATAACGTAGATCCTTCCAAAGAGTTTCATAACTAAATAGAATGTAAATGTATTATTTTATTACTGATTCTTATAGCATATTTTAAAATTAGGATTGAATTTCATCTTTTAGGATTGTTGAATAGAAAAAAACATTTACATTTCATAGATCTATACATACATGACTTTTTTCCCTGTAAATCATTGCAATGTTGAGTAACATTTTGTATTTTTGTAATACTGTAAAATAAGCTTTCATAATTATAGCATACCAACAGTGCCTTCCATGTTCAAGTCCTGATTTGTTTATGTACTCAACATGCTAATGAAAAGCTGAGATGATTGGAAAGTAAGACTACAAGGCCATAGTTAATTACAGGATATTTTCCCAATTGGCTCCTTTCCATAGGTGTTGAACTACAGTCCAAAATTCTGGGGAAAATGCACCCAATAAAATAGTATTATTATGAATTTTCCCCATATTTTCCTACAGGGACTAATGATCCACATCATGTAATAAATCCTAGAAAACTGAATATCTATTTGTGTCACTCATATTTAAAAAGAGAGGTACCATTTTGAAGGACATGACCTTTTGTCTTCATGCTGTGCTATATAACTAAATTCATACAATGAGGTCCTGGCATCCTTCTCCTTTTATCTTGATGAATTGATAAATTCTGCACCTGGCATTCAGGGTGCCCTGAGGAAATGGTTTAATTAATCTGGAAGAAGGATAGAATCTTGGCTAGTTTTATGCAATGAGATTATTTTTTCCAAGGTGTAACATGCTAGTTTGGATGGTCAACATTGCTGATGTATTAAGGGAGCCTTCATGTTACACTTCTATATTTTATGAGAATTCAAAGCAAGTGTTATAATTTACCATGATTTTAATCGTGCTGAACTGAGTCATGAGATATGTATACTATTAATTCAACCTTAAATTGATGTAAAAAAATAGGGTTTAGTAATGTGATTTGAATTGAAAGTTTCCTGAGCTGTAAGACAGTCACACAACTTTTGGTCTACAAAGTAGACTACTATAGACTAACCACAAGAAAAACTGAGGATTTTTTTTCTAAGCAGAAGACATATTTCTATATGATAATGCAGCTTTTATATTGAAATGCAATTGTCCTGAATGACACCATGCAAAAATTTAGAAAACCACTAGATGTCAGCAAAGAGCTGCATAAACTTTGAATTCCATCTGATGCCATCTAGGGGAGAACTGGAGGTCTGGAGTCTATACGGTAGCCCTAAAAGAAAGAGGAAAAGTAGTTTCTTTCACATGAAGTGCTTGATTTTTCTAGAGCTTGCATTTAATTATATGAATATATCTTAACCCTGATGAATGATCTTGGATTGATATGCAATGATACAAGAACCATGTTTAGTGGCATGTATGCAGAGCGCATTATGCAAGATTTAATACATAGACATTTTGTAGTCTTACAAGACTCTAGGAAGGAGATCATTGAATCTGGCCAATCATCACCTCTAAATACTAAACTGAAAGTTTGTTTATTTTATTTAGTCTTTAAAATTGAGTTTGCTTTCCATTGATTTTGCATAGTGCCTCCAGGTCCTCTGTAGACACAGATTTTGTTAGCTTGGTGAATGATCCAGGAAGAGAGGAGATAATTTATCCAGTGAAGCATGATATAGTTGCTTAGCAGTCTACCCAAACATTTGACAGCATTCGATTTACATTCCCATCATTGGCAAAGCAAAATGTGACTTAAAATCTGATACAGTTGGAGACCAGAAAGTTAGGCCTGCCATATCTGGGCCATAGATATCCAGATGACCCGCATAGCAAAGAATGAGAGGTTTTGGTATCTTTGCTGCCATTTAGTTAGTTCTCAACCAGTTTTTTGCAATTTGGCTCAGATATGGTAAGGAAGGCAGTTTAAAACAAACAAGCAAATAAACTCTACTATATAAATTTAGGTCACAGAAAAAAATGAGTTTGTTATCAAAGATATTGGCAGAGGTTACTGTCTATATCATCTATCAAGGTGTTGCAAAAGAAAAACTCAGACCTTGAGTTTTAATCTCTTAAATTGCATTTTATTGCACTACTTTCAGATTCACTTTCTGGAATCACAAAGTATCATTTCTGGTTGATGGGAAACATTTGAAAAGGATGCTCATTTCTAAGTATTGTTTGAATCAATGACCTTCTAGCCTTAGAACTCTTGTGAAATCCTCTCTCCAGTAATCAGTAATACAATTCTGTTATAGAACTGATTATCTGGGAAAGAACCTCTTCAAGATCAATGTGTACAAAATAAAGAGTCCCTTAAAAGTACTGGCAATCCCAGATAATAAAAGAGAACAGGATTGTCAGCATTGCAAGTTGGGCAGCCATAGATATATTTTTATTTGTTTTTATTTATTTATTTAGATTTGTCAATCGCTTACAAGATAATAGGTATATAGTGAGTGAGTGAGTGTTTAAGAAAAAGGACTTAAAAGGCTAATTTGCATGTATCCTAATCAAGTTTAAATGAGAACCCATGGTTTTAAATGCACATGAAGTAAGTATGCATAGTTCCACATAGCTCTGCTCATTTTTCCTTGCTGTACGAGGGTTTTAAACATCTTTCTGTAAATATTCAGAGTGGCTGTCTTGTTGTCCAGTTCACTTTGACCTTCATTTCTCTTTCTATGGGTTTTGCATGTGTTTTTTTTCTTTTCTTTTTTTGGTTTTTCCAAAAGGCAATTCCTTCAATTATTTCTCTGGAAGACTTTTACATCCAGTATTGCACAGGTGAGTGGGTTGTGAGTCTGGTTGGAGCAGTAATAATATCAATAAGATCCCTCTTTGTTATTACTTAGGTAGCTGCCCAAGATAATTTTATGATTTAGGTAATAAAAGCTAAGCAGGGTCCAAGCAGATTCATACCTTGATTAGACACTTCTAGAGAATTCCAGGTGCGTAGGTTAGACTAAGTTTAAAAAAATATCCTGGCAGAAGGCAACAGTTAACCCACTTCTATATTGCTACCAAGAAATCTACAAAAATCCTCCACGTACTCATGAAGGGACAGCTTGGTTCCAAAAAATGTAACTTTTTATGGTATCAGTAGCTCCACAGACTTATTTTGGTTCTCCAAAAGATATTGCATGGATTGAACAAAAAATATGAATTTATATCTTCAATTGAGATGTTTTTGAGTCCATTGTCAGCCCAGTTTCTGGTTCATTTATTATGTTTCATGTGCAATGTTTACAACTTCCTTTTTATTTCAGGCTAAACCATTCAGCTCAGAAATTTTTAAAAAGATCTCACCTGTATTCAAAAAGTTAACGGACAACCAGCAGAAAAAAAGTGGCTGGATATTTACAAAACTAGCAGTGGAATGGAAAATTGTGAAGCCCAGACATTTGAGATAAAAACAAAACCCCTACATCTTTAAATCTATCTATCTATCTATCTATCTATCTATCTATCTATCTATCTATCTATCTATCTATCTATCTATCTATCTATCTATCTAAAAGCTAAATACCAGTTCTTGGCTTCTAGGTGCTCACTAAGAAAGGATTTTTCAAAATAACCATCAGAGCATTAGTATTTCATATATTATTATTAACACACTCTGATGCTAAGGAGTTATACTCCCCTCCCCACTAGAAAAGAAATCTGTTCCAAATGCAAAACGCAAATAGAAGAGAGGAGTTTCAGTTTTAGTTTTACTTTCACAGCACCAAGCAGCTTTAGTACAGAACAGTTGAGCTAAGCGACGGCCAGACTCCTTGCTGTCTCCTTCTTGCTCACATAGAAAATACTGTCTCAGTTTCCTCAACTCTCTGACACACTGACAGGATGAATACTGGTGGATGCTGGTAGGCAGAGGCAGAATTTTTCCCCCTCTTATTTTCCTCCCCCAAAACTAAGTCCGATCACATAGTTTCATAGTGAAGCATGGGTATAGAGCTAGTAATAATATATGATTGTTACAAGCAATGACATACAACTAGAGAAGAACCATATGAAGCTTTGCTTCCAGGTCTTTGCATCCTGAAATCATGGGTGCTTGAAAAATGGAAATGGAAATGTGGGACTTCTGACTTGAGCAAGGGATAATCTAAAACAGTGGTTCTCAATCTGTGGTCCACAGACCCCTGGGGGAAGGGGCATGTGATGTCATCATAGGGGATCCGCAAAGGCTTGAAGAATTGTTATGATTTAAACCTGGAATTAAGTCTTGGTGGGCCATGGCCATGGCTTGTGGCCATAAAAAGAATTTAAAGGGGGTCCATGGTGAAGAAAAGGTTGAGAACCTCTGATATGAGCCATGGTAGCACAGTGATTAGAGTGCAGTACTACAGGCTACTTCTGCTGACTGCCAGCTGCCTGCAATTTGGCAGTTCAAATCTCACCAGGTGCAAGGTTGACTCAGCCTTCCATTTTTCTGAGTTGGGTAAACTGAGGACCCAAATTGTTGGGGGCAATAGGCTGACTCTGTAAATTGCTTAGAGAGGACCGTAAAGCACTGTAAAGCAGTATATAAGTCTAAGTGCTATTGCTATCTAGAAGACTTTCAACTTCTGCCATAAGCACATAAACAATGTGAATATGTATTGGATGATTTTCTGTGTGTGGCCATTCAATGCATTCAACATGCATATATTGGTAAGTCTCACTGAGGACCATATTTAACACATATTTAGGAATGTAGGCAAGGTGTCGAAAGCCCAATCAAAATGCAGTTCATAAAAGGGCAGTGGACAGGGAATCTGTGGCAAATGTTTAATAACATAAGATGATTAGCAAAACAAGAACCAGAGGGTGTAAATTCTACTGTGAGACCCAAACATGAATTAAGGAAGAATTTCCTGACTCTGAGAACTCTTGCGCAATGGAACAGCCTGCCTTCTGAAGATTCCTTCCAATCCTATGATTCTATAAGACAGCTGAAAAAAACCACAAGTAGTCCTTGACTTACAACCAACCATTCAAAGTTACAATGACACTCAAAAAGTGACTTACAACCATTTTTCACACTTTTGACCAAGGCAGCATCCCTATGGTCATATGATCAAAATTGGAATGCTTGGTAACTGTATTTATGACCGTTGCACTGTCCTAGGGTCATTTGATCACCATTTGCAACCTTCCCAGCTGACTTCCGACAAGCAAAATCAATGGGGGAAGGCCAGATTTGCTTAATGATTGCATGATTCACTTAACAACTGTGGCATAAAAGATTGCAAAACAGGGCAAAACTCAATTAACATCTTCCTTGCTTAGCAACAAAAATCTGGGGCTGAATTGTGCTCATAAGTCGAGGGCTACCTATAATATGTGCATCACACTGATATTTGCAGAAAGCTTTGATTCAAACTAGATGTCATAAACTATTGTGGATAAATGACTAATGCTGTTAGACTGTGTAATTCCAATAACCCCAGAAAGCACAGACAAGACAAGCAAGTGGGAAAACTGTTAGAGACAGTGATGGAATGAATGCATAATTTATTCTGATTCTTATTTTTATTGTAAGTTGACTTGGAAATAGACCTTAATTAAATGGCAAATATTCTGTTTCTCTTCTGTGCTGTCTGGATGCAGTCCTTCTCTTTCTGTACTAACAATTCTTGTGCGTGACAAAGTTTTAATTTTAAGAATTCAATATTTCTGTTCTCCAATATGCATTTAACAGATGTAGTTACCAACTAAGTCTTGAATTTTACTGCATTGTAAATCTTACTGAATTTCTATTGTTGGGATTGCTACAGATGTCACATACAAGCATACATAGAAGAATATGCATTTTTCCTCAGATGGTAATAATTGTATTTTAGATAATAGTGGTAGAAAAGATTGGGGCTGTTTTGACATTACTAGACAAGATGTGGTGGGCCTTGAAGGTACATTTTGAGGGACTCAGAGGGGATTTTATAATTTTATATGTGTGTCAATACAGATGTTTAATACGCTTATATTTCTTCACCTTTTGAAAATCAATGTTAAATTTCACTGCTGTGATTCAGTAGTTTCCTGCCAAAAATTGACAGCATGAACCTAAGGCCTCCAGCAGCCACAAAAGAATTGTGGGAAGTGCACACAATACAGTACTCATTTCCAGTGTGCTATAGAAGGCTACATTCTGGTGAAAGAATTTAGCATGCTGCTTAAATTTTCACATATTCTATTTTTATCTCAGAGGCAGGCATGGTTAACATAATTGCAAGAGCCTGCTAACCAAGACTCAGAAAAATGGGATGGGGCTTTAACCACACAATTTGACCACGATCTTGATTTTTAAAATACACTTATATATACACACACTATGCAACATACTATGCACAACAGCAGCACGGTGCTCTAGGAGGACTCTATCCAGATGTGGTAGATTTTTAATAGCCTTTCCATCTGATTATACATTGAAAATACGCACCAACACGGACCTGAGAGCCTTCAGACGGGCGTTAAAAACTTGGCTCTTTGAGCAGGCTGGCCTAGGCTGGCACAAGATTTTAATTTTGTCTCTCGTTTTTAATTGGTTTTGAATATTTGGGGTTTTAACTATTTTATGGGGGAGAGGTAAAGTTTTTTAAATTTTAAAGTCTAAATTATTTAATTCATTTTTAATTTTTGTACAGTGTATTGGGGTTGGGATCGGCTGTGCACCGCCCTGAGTCCTTCGGGAGAAGGGCGGTATATAAGTGTTAGTAATAAATAATAATAAATAAATAAATAAAATTAGTAGTTGCTTCTCCTTGCAGCAACAGCAGACAAAAGTCCTACCTGCTTTACCTGAGGTAAAGGTAGGGGAGATTCCATGATGTCTAGATCACTGTTTCTTTGCAGGTAATAGCTGCAATCCCGTTCTTCTAGCCTACTGATAGTGGATCAGCTGGCAGTTGGAAAAAGACAGTGGAGTTTACAGGGCTTCTGCAGGCCGCAGAGAGACTAGTCAAAAGTTATGTCAGATCATTGGATTATAGGTTTCTCATATGTGAGGCAGATAGACATTTTATATAATTTGCATCCTTTAACACGTTGCATGTTAATCCTCTATGACAAGAGATTTGGAAAGTCTGAACTGAAAAGGAAACTTATTTTTTTCCAGAGGGGATTGCATTGATATTACAATTGGTCTGGAGCCATTTCAACCATCCTTTTTCATCATGTCAAGCAAAATGGGCCAATGAATAATTTAACATTAAACTCCCATTATAAAAAATACACTCACAGTGGATAAGGAGTACATTCATTAAAAAAAAAAAAAAACTATCTCTGCCTAATCTGGCTGCTTCCCCAGCTGTGTGAACTAATAATATGTCTGCTGCTAAAACTTTTGGGACTTGAAATCCATGCATCTAAGGCAGAGGTGTCAAACTCAAGACCCAGGAGCTGAAACTGTCTGCGGAGTGCTTAGATCTGCTCCATGGGGCTGCCCTGGAAACAGCAAAGGACCAGCCCATGGTGCCTCTGCCAGCAAAAATGGAGCTTGTGAGGGTCGCGGGTGGCCCTCTTGAGCACTGTTTTTCCTGGAAGAGGGTTGCAGGAAGCCGTCGCAGCTGAAAATGGAGCTCAGGAGCCTATTTTTACTGGCAGAGTTCTCAGGCCACCAAAGGCACCCTCAACATGACTGACGTCAAGCTGGCTATGCTCACCATGACCACGCCCATCATGGCCCCCCAAAGTCAAACACTATTCTGATGCAACCCTCAATGAAATTGAGATTGACATCCCTGATCTAGAGAGTGCTATAACTGCCACTGATAATACTTTTCTTGCTGTCAAGATAAGAAATACTTTTGTTCCTGAGCTCTATCTCTATTAGTTTTGTAGAATAGCTTGATTACCTTCCAACATCCTTTTTGAGGAGTCCTTGATGCTCTCTGAGCTTGATTGTTTTCTTGTAGACATTTCATTACTCAAACTACGTAACATCATCAGTGCTAGTAGTACTAATGAAACATCTACAAGGGAACAACCAAGCTCAGGGGGCACAAGGACCCTTCATTTCAACCATGAGCTACAAATATTCTCCTTTATTTATATCTTTTTTATTGGTCAAATAAAAGACCATGAACAAGGAAAGAAATCAATGTCTCCTTAATTATTTCTGGACTATAGAACCTATCATCCACAATCTTTAATCATACTGGCTGAAGATAATGGGAGACAGAGTTATTTGGGTCAAATGCAAACTTGTCAATACTAATTTGTTAATATTTGTTACTCATTTGCAGACAATAGCAGTTGTCTTTACATCTTGGACCTTATATCTGAAGTATGCACATACTGCTATTTGCATTTCAGAGACTGATATATCTGAACATCTATGATGCAATAAAAATAGAATTTTATTGGCCACATACCAAAGTTCCAATCATACTGACTTTTCATGAAAATCTTTTTGCTCTACTACACTAGATGGACTTTAAAAAAAATGAGCATGCATGCTCTTTAGATCAGATGGTCAATGATGTGTTTTTCTAATCTGTTATGATATTTTAATCCCATTTTCATCTTCACCTGAGCTCTTTCATTATTTCAGTTGCCCACATTGGCTGTCATCCGCTTCTTCATCCTCTGAAAAGAAAACTTACAAGATCCCTCAATAAGCTTCCTTGGGAGTCATTAGTATAAAAAAGAAATGAGCAAAGAAATAAGATTCAGCAAATATAGCAAAGTTGTCTTTACAAGCACCAGGGAGAGTTGTCAAATAGAAGACAGCTTCATGAATAAATGGGCACACTTCAATTGGTTTTATAGCATTAATTTCCTATCAAGTACTTCCAGATGTTTTAATAAATAATCATTTTACAAGATGAGAAATGCAGTTTGAAATTTGCATAGATTGCTGTATTCTGAATTTCTAACACATTAGAATCAGTGGTGGGATTCAAAATTGTTTACTACCAGTTCTATAGGTGTGGCTTGGTGGGCATGATTGGCTTGGTGGGTGTGGCAGGGGAAAGTTACTGTAAAATCCCAATTTTCTCTCCACCCTACTAACCTGCTTTCCAGCTCCATTCTCCTGTGCAGGGCAGCAAAAGAAGACCCGGCCAATCAGCTGGGACTCGGGAGGCAGAGAATAAATGGGGGTAGGGCCAGTCTGAGGTGATATTCTGAACTACTCAAAATTTCCCCTACTAATTCTCCAAATTACTCAAAATTTCTGCTACCGGTTCTACAGAACTGGTCAGAACCTGCTGAAACCACCTCTGATTAGAATGCTAAACATCTCATATGATTTTTACTTTTATTAATGTATTTGCCATGATTGTAATTTCTTATTCAATAATGTGCAGAACACAATTTACATTGATCTTCACCAGACAAATTCAGTACGTAAAACTAATCCAAAAAGAAGAGGACCTTCTTGTCCTGTAATACACAGTCAGCTCAATATCAGCTCACTGATATGGAGGCCTCTCATGTTTGGAATAACTCCTACATCATCATGCTCCTGTCAGTCCAACAATGTTTCCAGCAAGACAAAGATAGTTTAGTATAAAATGCAAAATATTCCAGTAGCAGGTCATGGATGGAGAACCAGACGTATGAGAGGAGCACAATCATACTTTGCTGCTTTTGTTTTAGGAAGGAGAGACACTGCAAGCAAAGTTCTTGAACAGATGTAGTAATGCCTCCTGCAAAGCAGTAGGAATAATTGAGAGGATTTCAATGAGGTGACCCTCATTTCTTCTTCATTTTGGTAGATACATTTGAATTAGAGCAATTGGAAGAATGATTCACAATAACCATATGAAGAGGAAAGTCATCAAAAGTGCACTGTGGAACAGTGTCCAAAATTCAGTTTGTGCAATGAATGCCACCCACGTATCCTGCCCTATGGCTTTTGACACCACAAAATATTTTGTAATTCCTGTGTCCTCTGTAATCTTGGCAGCCTGGCTGCTTCTGAATTGTTTAGCACTTTTTGCCTTGCTATTCCACATAAAGAAATGCATTGTTCTCTTGGTTTATGTCTGAGAGATGAAGTGTTGAATAAAGTATTGGCTGACCTCTTGGGGATTCTGGTGCTACTCTTCTGGATCAGCTACAATTATCACAAGCACCACTAGGCTATAAGTTAAGGCAGAGGTCTCCAAACTTGGCAACTTTAAGACTTGTGAACTTTAACTCCCAAACTTCCTCAGCCAGCTGGCTGAAGAATTCTGGGAATTGAAGTCCACAAGTTTTGAAGTTACCAAGTTTGGAGACCTCTGAGTTAAGGTCTTCTTCATAACCTTCTCTGCCAAGAACAACTTCATGTGTTTCATTGCCATGGAATGTTACATTAAACTTGTTTATCAATTTCATTGCCAGGGAATATACACAATGCATAACACCATCTAGGTTATCACTTCTACTTGACTTCTGGAGATCATTTTCTATATTCTTGCCACCAATCTCAAGTAAACCTTGCCCATCAAAATGGACAGAATAGAGATCTGTTCATCAAATAAAAGAATGACTGTCAGAATCTTAAAGAATAGGACAAAAATGCATAGACTAAGCATTCTATATTAAATAGCTGCAAAATGCAATATGAGGCACCAGAATTGGCATGGAAGCTGAAAGGAGGCAAGAAAAATGGAACATCCATGAGTCTTCCTATTAAAAATTTATTATTTCAAGCATGTATAATGTTTTTTGCCAAGTTGGGGATTGCACTTTGCTTTTGATGGCATGCCAGAAATGGCATTCTAAGAAGTAAGCAAACCAAATAATAATTATCATTATAATAAAAAGAAGTGGGTAGGGCAGGACAACAGTTGAATTGGATGTCATTTACATATAAATCAAATTAAAATAGCATTTTAATTAATTACATTCTTCTTCTTCCGTGTCTAGATCAAATTGTAAACTGACAGAGTGAAGCCAACAAAGCTTCTTGGCTTTGTTATTGGCCAAAAATAAGTCATTACTGGTACATGTGTCTGGTAGTTGCTGGCATACCAGCAGATGGGCTGGGCTCTATGTATCTCTGCACATTCACATAGCATGTTGTTATCAGCTAAGAGCCTCCACTTAAGCATATTGGTTTTACATTTAGGCACTCCAACTCTCAACCTATTCAGAATCCTCTAAGTAGTGTAAGGGTCCTTCAGCCATATCCTCCTTTAATGTTATTCCTTGTTCGATGATCTCTTTCCTCTATCTTTTTAGTCTATTTTGTTCTTGTGTACCCTCAAGAACCTTTGTTCTTGCCATAAAGCTGTTCCTAGATCTGAGTTGGCGGGCTTGGAGCATATATTAATTGCATTTAACTTTATTTATTCAATTGGATTTCTCTGCCATTTGGCTGTTCTCAACTCTGAGAGTTGCACCGCATGTTATTTCTTGTGAAGTTAATTATTTCCTGTTCCTCTTAAAAGCTAAATGCAATAGCATGAGGGCAGTTGCCTCCAAACTTTTGGACATCAGGGACCAGTTCCATGAAGAGAGGTTTTTTTCACAGACTGGGGTGTGTGTGGTTTCATGTACTGGCTGCATCCCATGGATGGGGCTTTGCTTGTTTGCATGGTCCAGTTTCTGACATGCCATGGACCAGTGATAGTCCACAAACTGGGGGTTGGGGACCCCTACTTTAAGGGCATCATGTGGTCCTGAAATTTTTGAGGATCTTGAGGCCACAGGCAGGCCTGATGATCTCAGCATCCTTGGGGACCACATGTATCCCTTGACCTCAAGGTCCTCAAGGAATCCTGGTTTAACCTTAACCAAGACAAGCTCCTGTGGCCACCTGCCTGCTCTGACCTATTGACTCTCAGCTTTCCTGCGGCCCACATGGCACATCCAGATCATGTGCCTCCCCCTGCCTCTGACTCTGCCTGCTTCTTGGACAGATAATCAACTCATCTGTGCTGTGTGGGCTGCAGCTGCTGCAGGACACCCTTGGCCCACATGAGCTCACTGCCCTCAGTGCTGGCCACACTAATACCCTTCACTAGGGCTTATTTTTGGTGTAGGGCTTATATTAGGTGCATGTCTAAAAAGCAGACAAGCACTTATTTTTGGGGAAATACAGTAAGTCTAAGTGCTGTTGTTATTAATTGGATCTGTCATCCCACCAATATGTATTCTGCCCCATTTTTCTCTTGTGGATCTGACTCCCGTCCACCAGTTTCTGTCTCTTAGTGTGCTCTCTGTCTTTCCCTCTTTTATGTTTTAGAAGAATTCAGTGTAGACAGTTGATCCAGCAATTTTGGAGCAATTTTGGAGAATGGTCCGAACCATTCTGTATAATGTCATTCCCCCTCCCTGTGTCCCCTGAGGCATGAGCGGGTCCTGCCTTGTTGGTTTTTCAAGAGGTCTTGAAGGCTGATTTTGTTAGAGGACCTGGGGATCCGAATAGAGACAGCTGAAGTCTGATAATGCAAACAGGAAGATACTGCCTACATTTTCTTCTGAGAGTTATTTTATTTTTCAATTATACACTACCTCAATCACAAAGTGGCCATAGGAGGCTTAAAAACTTGTCTGATGGGCCAGTTAGTGCCTGATTGTGTAATTCATTTAGCCATTTATGGATGTATTAAGATAAATGGAAAATTATATTGTCTAAAATTAAGGATTATATTTTTCAGCTATAATGTCTTATTGTACACCACCCAGATTCCCTTCTTGGGGGACATGAGCAGTTCAAAATTGTGAAAACTAAATAACAGATAGGGAAATGGAGAAGAAAGGCTTTATAATTGGCTCAATGGATATGTCAAGTGTTCTGCAATGGGTTAACTTCTCTTCTAGTAACTGGTTGTTCTGGATCCCTGATCTCTGTTGTGGAAAATGAAAGGATCTCAAACCTAGTTGAACTGTGAAGGAGGTTTACTACTGCCACCTAGAGTAGGAGTTGAAAATGTGGCATGCTTCTCCTATTTACACCTGTTGCTATTTACTGGAGGAACTGGCAGCAACCATATTTATTGTGTCAGTCTGTCTGGCAAATAAATAAATAATAAAATGAAATGGTGCACATCAGAGTATCTACAAGTTATGGTGAAAAAGTCAAAATGGCAGTCACAATAGTGTTGTCACAGCTCCATCTTTATTTTAAGTCCTTCATACATAAAAATGGAGCTTTCATCATCCTGCATTCACCCCTGGTGTATAGCTGAAAATATATATGAACATATATAACATATGACGAACAGTTGCAGGAATTGAGTATATCTAGTCTAGTAAAAAGAAGGACTAGGGATGATATAATAGCAGTGTTCTAATACTTGAAGAGGTGCCACAGAGAAGACGGAGTCAACCTATTTTCCAAAGCACCAGAAGGCAGAACAAGAAGCAAGGGATGGAAACTAATTGAGAAGAGAACCAACCTAGAACTAAGAAGAAATTTCCTAACAGTAAGAACAATTAACCAGTAGAATGTCTTTCCTTTAGAAGGTGTGGGCACTCTGTCATCTGAGCTTTTAAAAAGAGACTGGAAAGCCATTTGTCTGGAATGTTGTAGGGGTTGAATTAGAAGATCTCCAAAATTATTTCCAACTCTATTAATCTGTTATATTCTGGTGTGGCTCTAGTAACTCAGATCAACTCTTATTCAAGTGGGTTAGTCAGTGCTATTCCAGTAGTCAGTGCTATTCCTTATTCCAGGAAGCAACATCTTTTACCCTTTTACCCTGTTCATTCATGCTGCAATAGTATGCTAAAATGATCTTGGAAGATAGAGGGAAGAGCTGAAGATTGGACAAATTTTCTGGAGAGTAAAAGGAAAGTAAGGGAAAAATAACTTTCAACCTTGCAAGATTTTGTTAAAGTAACTTTACAATAAAGATAGAGTTAGTGCTCTGGCTTGTGCTTTTTGTCTAAACTATCTCAAAGGGCTAGCAACAATCCTGGTGGCTTAAATCTACGTCAGTTCTAGCAAACCTAGACATGGATGCAGAATTAGATCAATGTTGCTTTCTCCATTTTATTCATTATAAATCTGTGCTTTTAGTTAAATCTTGGTCTTTCCTAAAAAACGTGTGAAAATTACTCAAACAAATCCACTCAGTTCTCAAAATTCTGAGTAGTTTGAGCATTTTTCTTGTAGTTGGTTGCTTGAGACAAGTTAACTTAAGTGTTACCTTTCTCAGGTGTACTTGGGAGAATGTTAAAATATTTTTTGGAAACTCTTGGTTAATAAATGAAAGGGGGACCCTGCCAAGGGCATGGAATCTGCTCCCCAAGAAAGCTAGCTGGCACCTGAGAAAATTTCAAAGGTGTGGCAGGGCATATCAAAACAGCCAAGTTGCAATACTCATATGAAAAAGATGAGACTGTGAGGGAATTGTACTGGATGCCATCTTGACTTTTTGACCCCTCCTTCCCCATGAAAGATTTTCTATATTTTCTGCTTTTCCATGTTTAAGACATTGGAGTGGTTTGAAAGATTACAACTGCACATATTGCTCTTTGCTTTGTTTTTTATGATGAAACTGAGATTTTATTTATTTATTTATTTATTTATTTATTTATTTATTTATTAGTTTTCTATACCACCCCTCTCCCTGCAGGGACTTGGGGCAGTGTACAGCCAAAGTTAAAACATAGTACAAATACAATATTTAAAAAACAATTTAAAAAGATTAAATATGATGGCTCAAAGATAAAAACTCAATCAAGAGTACAAAAGACTAAAACCAATTAAAACCAATTTAAACCCTATAAAACCCTAGGCCAGACCAGCTTGATGAAATAGGTATGTTTTCAACGCACGCCGGAAGGCCAAAAGGTCAGGGATGGTCCTCATCTCCGGGGGCAATTCGTTCCAGAGGGAGGGTGCCCCCAAGGAGAAGGTCCGCACCCTCAGGGTCACCATTCGTCCAGCCAGCAGCACCTGAGGAGGCCCGCCCTATGGGAGTGCACTGGCCGATGGGAGGCTGATGGTGGCAGTAGGTGGTCCCATAAGTACCCTGGTCCCAAGCCATGGAGTGCTTTAAAGATGGGGACTAACACCTTGAATCGCACCCGGAAGGCTACCGGGAGCCAATGCAGCTCCCACAAGAGTGGCGTAACATGGGAGCTCCGAGAAGCCCCCAAAACCACCCACGCGGCTGCATTTTGCACCAACTGGAGCCTCCGGGTGCTCTTCAAGGGGAGCCCCATGTCGAGAGCATTGGCATAGTCTAGGCAGGAGATGATGAGGTGGGATGTGACCATGTGAAGTGCATCCCGATCCAGAAAGGGCCACAACTGGTAGATCCTACGGACCTGACAAAAAGCCCCCCTGGCTACGGCCACTATATGATCTTCTAACAACAGCCGTATGTCCAGGAGGACACCCAGATTGTGCGCCCTCTCTGTGGGGGCAAGAATTTCCCCTCCCACAACCAGCGATGGAACTAACTGGCTGTATCCGGGGTGCAGGAAAGCACAGCCACTCGGTTTTGGCCGGATTGAGCTGAAGCCTGTTTCACCCCATCCAATCCCACACAGCTTCCAGGCACCGGGTCATCACTTCCACAGCTTCGTTGGGGTGGCCTGGCGTAGAAATGTACAGCTGAGTATCATCAGCGTACTGATGAAACTCTACCCCAAAGCCACGGATGATCTCACCCAGAGGCTTCATATAAATGTTGAACAGTAGGGGTGAGAGCACCGACCCCTGAGTAACCCCACAAATCATGGGCCTCAGGGTCGATCTCTGCCCCCCTGCCAACACAAATTGTGAACGGCCGGAGAAACACTGTAAAACAGTGCCTCCCACCCCCAACCCCCCAATCGCCGCAATAGGATACTGTGGTCAACAGTATCAAAAGCCGCAGAGAGATCTAATAGGACCAGGACAGAGGAATAATCTCTGTCATGGGCCTTCCAGAGATCATCCACCAACACGACCAAAGCCGTCTCCGTGCTGTACCTGGGCCTGAAGCCTGATTGGCATGGATCTAAATAGACAGCTTCATCCAGGTGCTGGGGAAGCTGTTGTTCCACCACACTCTCAACAGCCTTCGCCACAAAGCGAAGGTTGGAGACCGGACAGTTAGATAACAGAGTTGGGTCCAGGGACAGTTTCTTGAGGAGGGGTCTCACTACTGCCTCTTTCAAGGTGGCAGGTAGAAACCCCTCACTCAAGGAAGCGTTAATAATGCCCTGGAACCAACCTCGCATCACCTCCCGAGTGGCCAATACCAGCCAGGAGGGGCACGGATCCAGTAAACATGTGGTAGCATTAAGCCCATCCAGCATCCTGTCCACGTCCTTGGGGGAAACAGGATCAAACTCCCCCCAAATGACTTCCCCGAATTCCGCCCCCGATCCCCCGTCCAGAGTCGCCCAGACAGAGTCCAACCCATCCCGGATCTGAGTGATTTTGTCCATCAGAAAATTCAAAAAATCCTCAGCCCACCCCTGCAGAGGATCCTCCCATGCTCCCACTTCTAGGAGGGAGCAGGTCACCCTATAAAGGGTGGCTGGGCGATTTCCTGCAGATGCGATAAGGGCGGAAAAGTGAGAATGCTTTGCCATCCTTATCGCCACTAAGTAGGTCCTAATATAGGACCGCAATAGTGTTTGGTCAGGCATCTTTTCTGACGCTTCATCTCCCTCAGCTCCTCAGAAAACCATGGAGCGAGTGAGATTGGCATTGGGTCAGAGGCCACAAGGGCACAACCTGGTCAAGGGCCCCAGCCGCCGCCCTATCCCAGGTGGCCACCAGGTCCTCAACCGAGTTGTGTGTTCGAACACTGGGAAATGGCCCAAGCTCCATCAGGAATCTATCCGGATCCATCAGGCGCCTGGGGTGGAACCATCGTGTCAGCTCCGCCTCCCTGCGACAAGGGGGTGCGGCTTGGAAGTCCAGCCTAAGGAGTGAATTATCAGACCATGACAGGGGCTCAATAACAATGTTCCCTATACCTAGATCATCCTGCTACTGTCCAGAGACAAAAACCAGATCCAAGATGTGACCTCAAGTGTGAGTGGGGTCCCTAATTAGTTGGGTCAGGCCCAAGGTTGTCATGGAAGCCAAGAATTCCTGGGCAATCCCCGGGGTCCTGCCAGCTGAAGGTAGGTTGAAATCCCCCATGACCATCAGCCTGGGGGTCTCAACCGCCAAGCTGGCTATGACCTCGAGGAGCTCAGGCAGGGCCGATGTCATATAGCAGGGAGCCAGGTATGTGATCAATAGGCCCATCTGAACCCCAGAACCACACTTTACAAAGAGGGTTTCACATCCGGTCATCTGAGGAACAGTGGATTCCCTAGGACCTAGATTGTCCCAAAAAACCACCACAACCCCCCCCCAGGGCCCCGGTCGATGAAAAACCTGAATTCCGGCTGGGCACATCTCCACCAGGGGAACATCCCCCTCCTGTCCCAGCCAGGTCTCGGTGATGCCCGCCAGGTCCGCTCCCCCCTCCATAATTAGATTGTAAATAAGGGGGGCTTTATTAACTATGGATCTGGCGTTGCATAACATCAGCCGAAGGCCCGGGGCCGAATCATTCGAACAACCCAGGGAACGGTGGGGTCAGAGCATGCCACTGCCAGACCCCTGGGGGTCAGAGCATGCCACTGCCTGTAAACAGCAGGGGCAAGCTCCCACAACATGATAAGGCCCCCTGTCAGCGCCAGACCTGCCTCTCCCACCAATCATGGCAATAGCCATCTCCTCCCCTCCCAGGAAGAAACCCCCATTCTTGATCTGACCACCCCCAATCCCAAAACCTCCCGGTCATGCATGACCGCCGGTCTGGCCCTTTTCTCAGTCGGGTTGTCCCCCAAACCTAACCTAGTCACCGTCCCTAACCCCATTAAAAATATTTAAAGATTTAAAGATAAAAGGACGTAGTTGGGCGCGCTTCCCTTGACCATGCCACCTCTCAGGATCCCAGGATCTGTCATCGAGGTATGTCATAGAAAGGTCGGGGGGCCACCTCAAAGAAAGGGGGACATTCCTGAGTGCCCACAGGTCCGCCGCTGAATAAGTAAATGGATGGGCTAGATAACTTGCTTTTATACTTTGTTTTGCCTTTTTAAAAAATATACGATATAAAAGGAGTACTGAATATTACTTGGAGAATACTTTGCTCATGGGTGGTTTTCAAAAGCTCTTTAACAAGCAAGCAAGCAAGCACCAAAGAAATGAATGAAGCATGCTTACCTTCATATGCAAATATTCACAATGTTATGTTCATAATATTTTAAATCACCCATATTAATACAATCTTAATCTGAGCGCATGACTTCTCAACTGAAAGTCACTTGATAGGGATGGATAAAAGTGGACAGACAACCTAATCATATCAGGAGCGTTATGGGTTGCCTTATCCTTCTCATTCAATGCTAACTCTGAGAAGTACAGTAGAACACCTAATAACGTTCATATATGTAAGCATAAGTCAGTGGTGGGATTCTTTTTTTTTTTACTATCGGTTCTGTGGGCATGGCTTGGTGGGCGTGGCTGGAGAAGGATACTGTAAAATCTCTAGTCAGAGGTGGTATTTGCCAGTTCTCCAAACTACTCAAATTTTCCACTACCGGTTCTCCAGAACTGGTCAGAATCTGTTGAATACCACTGCTGGTATTAGTAAAGGTAAAGATTTCCCTTGCAATACATGCTAGTTGTTTCTGGCTCTAGAGAGCAGTGCTCATCTCTATTACAAAGCCAAAGAGCCAGCACTGACCAAAGACATCTCCATGGTCATGTGGCTGGCATGACTAAATGCCAAAGGCGCACAGAACGCTGTTACTTTCCCACCAAAGTGGTCCCTATTTTTCTACTTGCATTTTTACGTGCTTTCGAACTGCTAGGTTGGCAGAAGCTGGGATAAGTAATGGGAGCTCACTCCATTACATGGTGCTAGGGATTTGAACCACCGAACTGATCGACAAACTCAGCAGCTTAGTCACTGAGCCACCATGTCCCTTATATAATATTATAATATTATATTATATATTATGTAAATATAGGGTGTTTCAAATCTTTCCAGTGAGATTATTTGTGACTTGTTTATTTATTTCAAACCTAGCATTTATTCTTGAAACTTGCTCTTAAATTACTTCAGATACAAGTTTCTTTAAAAATGTGGAACATGTCAAAGTTTCACACCCTGACCTCTATGCAATCCCTTCTTCTTAGCAATGGAATAGCAATGGCTGGCACGATAACTCTGAGAGTCTTTCATTCATGATTCAGAGCTTTGGGCCCAGCACAGAAGACAGTTGCAGCTGGCAGTTTTTTCAAGCCCAGGTGCCATTAAGAGATTTTGTCTGAGGGCCCAGGCACACCCCTTCCCCATATATACACATTAGCAACTCGCCACAAAGCCTTAGGTGAAAATGGCAAACTGCTGCAAAATTTGTCAACCTTGTAACATTTTGACCTTTTCCTAAATCACATTTGGCCTTTAATTTGGCCCCTTGGAAGGGGGTTACAGTGGACTTTGCTCAAGGAATGCATAGAAAAGTTCTCTATCAGAGGTCCATTTCAATGGTTTTCTTAAAAATGAAAATCCAGGACCTGAAATTTCTGCACTGAAGTCTTCCTTGTTTTAAAATGTGTCATGTATGGCTTCATCCTGACAACACATACAAGCAAACACAACGCTTCTGCATTACAAGTCACCTATTTTCAGCAATCTGCCTCACTTGGGGAAAAGTTCTGTTTATCAAAGGCTGCACAGAATCTGTGTTTGATAGTTGACATGAAGTATGCTTTGTTTATTTGGAAGAAAATGCTGTTTCTTAAGGTTGCCTGGCAAGAAGCCTGGTTTAAAATGCCTTTTGTTCTCCCAAATTCAACTCCTGGTTACAAGAAATAATTCTCAGTAAAAATTCCTTCATAATAATTTTTTATAGCAGGTAGTGTTTTTGAGTTGACAATGGTTATCCTTATTGATCTCATATCACCATCAATAGCAGCAGCAGCAACAGAAATTGATATCTTCCTTTTTTGACTAAGTGGGTTTGTAAATGTAATATATTGTATTAATTTATGGCAAGCGAGCCCAAATTATGCACACAACAAAGAAACCATTTATGGCAAGAAATTAATACTAATATTCTTGACAAAAAAATCAATGTACAACCAATATTACAAGGCCAAAACCTGGTAAAATTGTGATCAAGTAAAACTTTGTTACATTTTTGGAGATATCAGGTGAAGAGTGAGCAAGTACAAAAATCAAATTGCATGACTTAAGAGGGGTGTGTGACAAGGGGACAATACAGTAAGAGATAGGCTGGAGATTCACCATAAGATCTAAGACACTAAACCTACTTAATGTGAAAGGTTCTGTAAATATTGTGTGGGTTTTCTGAATGACAGAAAATGTGCTTCGTAATCTAGAGCGAAATGAAATTAAAAACTATAGCTATGTAATACTTGAGATCTTATTCCAAAAAGATGTTTCAGAATGTGCTGTGACATGAATGTAGTATCTATCTGCACCAGGAATGGTCAATTGCTGCATGGGGGCATATGAGGTATTTCACTACCAGCATGTAAAGCAGAAGTAATGCCACAATAATTTGGATCATTGTAAGGAATATATCAGCCGTGGTGCCACAGTGGTTAGAATGCAGTGCTGCAGGCTACTTCTACTGATTGCTGGCTATCAGCAGTTTGGCAGTTCAATTCTCACCCACTTTATGGTCAGGGTAAGTGTGGCCAGGGTAGGTGTGGCCAGAATAAGTGTGGTCAGCTCAATATCACTCGTGTTGTGGGCACCTTGATGTCATTCATGTCAGGGGCCTCCTGAGCTCCATTTTTGCTGGCAGAGGGCTGCAGGAGACCATCATGGCTGAAAATAGAGCCCAGCTCCGTTTTTACTGGCAGAGTCACAGTCCTTTGTTGTTTCCAGGATGGCCCCGTGGGCCAGATCTAAACACCCCACAGGCTGCATCCAGCCTCGTGGGCCCTGAGTTTGATATCCTTGAGCTACAGTGAATTTTTCCATGGGACTTTGACCCATAATCTTTTTTTCAGGTTCCTGCAATAAGAGATGATGCAAAATAGACACCATATATATTTTGGTACTGACATTCCTCTTTGCTCTGTAGGGAACTAATGGTGCTACTTCAGCTGGGAAAGCGGGAAAAGTAAATAATAATCAAGGTTGACACAAATGAGACAAGCATTTCCCATACCAATAGTCCTTTCTCAAAATACATCCCCCCACCCCCTCCCAGGCTGTAACTAGCTAATGGAATTAAGATTTTCTAGCAGTCGTCTCTCAACAATAACATAACTTTAGAATCATTTGTCTCACTTAATCTGAAATTCAATTCAGGGGTACATTTTGTTCTCAAAATCACATTGAACACAAACATTAATGAAAAAAATGAAAGCTTCCTTTGTTTCAAAAGGGTTGGGCAAATTTAACATTAGTTTGCACATAGAGAGTAGAAACCTGACAGCTGGTTTTTGACACATTTAACAAATTATTATTTTGTATGTTTCAACCACTTCCAAAGGCCAAGAACCAGTCTTGCATTTTGCTTTCTTCATATATGAACTTTCTGCCTGTTAAAAAGTGAAAGTCAATGAAGCAGCAGGCGGTCTGGGGCTGTGTTCCTCTGATGGCTTTTGATTGTCTTTCTTCTGTCAGTCTAGTAGATAATTGTCCTAGGAAATTTTCTTTTGTCTGGGACTCCTGGAATCATTTCACCTGTGGAGAAGGGAGAGTCACAAAAGTCAAGATAGCAGCTGAGTTCTCCTTAACCACCTTCTTGACTTTCTTCCCAGTATCTCTTGGAGAAGGGTCTATGACAATTCACTACAGCCAACTCACCACACCCAGCTTGCCGCAGGACAAGAGTTGCATTAATATCAAAGAAATGGTGAAGTAGAATCATTAAAGAAAGGATGCAAAAGGACGAACAGAATGAAATGTGAATGGCATTTTTTTTAAAAAAAATATTTATTTTAAATAATTAAATAGAATTATTAAATTGTCCTGCAATGAGTTGTCTTGCAGTGAGTTGATCCTGGTGAATTTGCCTGCTGCAAGTTGGTAATGGCGAGTTGGCTGCAATGAGTTGGCTGCAGCAATTTGGCTGTGGCAAGTTGTCCCATTCCCCCCAGTGGTGGGATTCAATTTTTTTTACTAGCAGTTCTGTGGGAGTGGCTTAGTGGGTTTGGCAGGGGAGGGATACTGTAAAATCTCCAGTCAGAGGTGGTATTTGCCAGTTCTCCAAACTACTCAAAATTTCTGCTACCGGTTCTCCAAAAGTGGTCAGGACCTACTGAATACCACCTCTGATTCCCCCCAGAGAAGCTCTGCCTTTTGAGTCTCAAAATTACTGACACACAAGGGCACCATTGTAGGGGGTTTCTCATTTATTCAAGGGAGAAGATTCTCAAACATACCTTATCTTCAATTCAATATTAATTGTGGAGCTGTAGCTTTACCATGTAGTTAAAGAGCTCAGCTTCAGTTTTTAACAGTTAGTTATTTAAACATTAATGACATGCTTGGGAACAGAGGAAAGGATTGAGAAGAGTATTGAAGTTAGAGATAGAGGAACGGAAGAGGGAAAAACCAGGCATTAATTTGGGTATGTTCACTTCAGGAAAAAGAGGAAAGGCAGAAGATAGAATGCTTTTTAACATACCTTGTTCTGATAGGAAAGCAAGTTTTTTTCCTCCTAAATAATTACCTGTGGATTGGTATTTGTGTTGAGGTTGGGTTGTATCTAACATTTACTGGCATGAATAGAAGAAAAATCTCAAAAGAATTAGTGAGAAGTAAAAATAGATTGAAAGAATAGCTCTTGCTTGCAAGAAACTCCCTCCCTGATAAACCTGTTTAAATCTGTTTTTTGCAATACAAAATAAGCCTTTTCTTTCTCTTCTCTTTCCTCTTTTCTGTAGTTGACACTTCTCTTTTCATCTTAATCTAATTTGGATTTCCATTCTTTTGCCATCCTAGTGCAGCTATTTCTTTTTGTTTCCTTTTTTCTCACAGAATCCTTAGTGATTATCTAGTCCAAATTTTTTACTCATTATTTTATTTTTTATTTATTTATTTTATTTGTCAATTGCTTACAAAATAATAGATATAAGTAAAAACATAGTTATGAATACATATATATATATATATGAAAAATAAAAACAATATATAAAAGAAACAATAGGACAGGGATGGTAGGCACGTTAGTGCACTTATACACGCCACCTACAGACCTCTTAGGAAAGTAAATAGACAGTCTAAGGTTAAAGTTTTTGGGGTTTGGGGAAGAAACCACAAAGTCAGGTAGAGTATTCCAGACATTGACCACTCTATTGCTGAAATCGTATTTCCTGCAATCAAGTTTGGTGCAATTAACCTTATTTATTTATTTATTTGATTTATATACCGCCCCCTCTCCCCGAAGGGACTCGGGGCGGTGAACAGCCAATAAAAACACATATACAAGGTACAAAGTATGAGACAACATAAAATATTAAAATTTAAAAACTGAAATACAATATGGCTCTAATAAAATATAAGCAAGTATTAAAAAGATTAAAACCCGATTAAAATTTAAAAAACCCCTAGGCTAGTCCGGCCTGCCGAAATAAATGCGTTTTGAGCAACCAACGGAAGGCCATGAGATCGGGGGCGGCCCTTACCTCCGGGGGTAATTCATTCCAGAGAGGGGGTGCTCCCAATGAGAAGGCCCGCGCCCTCGGGGTCGCCAGCCGTCCAGCCGGCGGCACCCCGAGGAGGCCCACTCTATGGGAGCGTACCGGTCGGTGGGAAGCCGATGGTGGCAGGAGGCGGTCTCGCAAGTAACCTGGTCCCGAGCCATGGAGCGCTTTAAAGATAGTGACCAAGACCTTGAAGCACACCCGGAGGGCCACCGGGAGCCAATGCAGCGCGCGTAGAAGTGGCATAACATGGGAGCCCCTAGGTGCCCCCATTACCACCCTCGCGGCTGCATTCTGCACCAACTGGATGCTCCAAACCTTGAGTTTGTATCAAGGTTGAAGCTGAAGTATTGTTGTTATGGTTGAAGCTGAAGTATTCATTGACAAGTAGGACATTGCAAGGTATGATTTTATATACTATACTTAGATCGGACTGAAGGCGGTATAGTTCTAGATTTTCTAGGTCTAGAATTTCGAGTCTGGTGGCATAAGGTATCCTGCAATGAGTAGAGGAGTGGAGAACTCTTCTTGTGAAATATTTCTGGACTTTCTCAACTGTGTTAATATCATATACATAATGTGGGTTCCAGACTGATGAGCTGTATTCGAGTATTGGTCTAGCAAATGTTTTATATGCTCTAGTTATTAATGTAATATTATCAGAGAAAAAACTACGTAAGATTAGGTTAACAACTCTTAATGCCTTTTTGGCTATGTAGTTATGGTGGGCTCTAGCACTTAGGTCATTTGAGATGAGTACTCCAAGATCCTTGACAGGGTTTGGATCATCAACAAGGTGTTGACTATTCAGCTTGTATTTTATTTTCTGATTTTTTTTGCCAGTATGAAGGACAGAGCATTTATTTGTTGAGATTTGAAATTGCCATTTGTTTGACCATTCTGATACATAGTCAAGGTCTTTTTGAAGGGTAGCAGTATTGTCTGTGGTGTTGAATAGCTTTACATCATCAGTGAGAAGAACGCAGTTGCTCTTGATATGATCACAGAGGTCATTTATGTAGAGAATGAAGAGAGTTGGTCCTAGAACACTGCCTTGGGGGACACCACTGTTGACAGGTACAGAATTTGATAGGATGCTCCCTATTTTGACCATTTGTTGTCTGTTTGACAGGAATGCTTCTATCCAGTTATGCAGGTGTCCAGGGATATCGTAAGATTTTAGTTTTAGGAGTAGTTTGTCATGTACCACTGAATCAAAGGCTTTACAGAAGTCTATATAGATTGTGTCTATTGCTTTACCCTGATCGAGTTGTGCAGTCCGTATGTTTTTGCAGTGTAAGAGTTGCAGATTACATGATAGTTTTTTCCTAAAACCAAATTGTTTATTAGAGAGTAAATTGTTTGTTTCTAAGTGGAGGATGATGGATTGGTTAATAATTGATTCCATGACTTTACAGGTGATGCAGCATAAAGAGATTGGTCTGTAACTTTCAACTAAGCTGGGGTCTCCCTTTTTAAAGATGGGGATGACCGTGGCTTGTGACCATAGTTTTGGCAAGGAGCTGGTCCTGAAAGATTTTTCAAAGATTATGCTTAGAGGTTCGGCTATGGCAGTGGATAGCTTTTTTAAGAAGTAGGCACATATTCCGTTCCAGTCCAATAGATAGAGATGGTTTTAGATTGCGTAGTGCTTTTTCAACATTATCTTCTGTAAAATTGATATGTATTAGATCATTATAGTTGTCTGTGGTTCGACTAGAAAATACTGGGCATGATCCATTGCTATTTACAAATACTGAGCCAAAGAATGTGTTAAAGAGGTTGGCTTTAGTGGTGTCGTCATTGTAGTCTTTACCATTAGGTCCTTTCAGGAGTGGGATGGACCTTGAGTCTTTTAGTTTGTTGTTTACAAAATTGTAAAAAGCATGGGTGGAATTGGTACATAGAAGGTTTTCTTCTTGTTTAATGTGATAATTGGTGCATTCAGCTTTTATCTGGTGGCATAAATTTTTGTATCGGCGTTTGAAGTTGGCAACATGACCAGATTTGTTTTTCCACCAAAGTGATTTCTTTTTGGATTGAAGCTTCCTTATTGTTTTGGGTAATTTGTTTTTTTCTGGTTTTGGGAGTTGTTAATGGTGCATATATATAGTTTGATGACTCTTTTGGCTTCAAGTAAAGATATGTTGTAATGGTCTTCTACAGTATTGCATCCAGAGAATAGAAATTGCCAATCAAGGGATGAGAGATCATTGTTTATAAGATCATAGTTACCTTTTGTGAAGTTATAATTGGGGATTCCATCATTGTGATGATTTTTGTGTGGACGTATGTTGACACAAAAATCAATCATGTTGTAGTCATTGTTGGAAAAGAGTTCTTTAATTTGTATTCCGTAAATTGAATTCAAACTATTGCAGAAGATGAGATCAAGGAAGTTGTTAAGCCTAGTGTTTTTGTTTACTAGTTGTTCTAGTCCCAAATTTAGAAGGTTGCATGTATGGGTTCAGTTGTACATTCATTAAGCGTCTAGTTAATATGAGGTAGATTGAAGTCGCCAAGAAAGATAAAAGTGTGTGGACAGGATGCTGCCCATGTTAGTAGTGTATTGTAAGATGTTTTAGAGCATTTCTGACAGATGACTGTTCAGCCTGTTTCAAGTGACTCAAGAAAATATCTCCCCAATTCACTGAACTAGGAAAGAAGAGAAGGTACAGCATACTTGCAAAATTCTTTATTATAGTCAATCTCAATCAAGTAATTTTAGTCTTTCTGCAGAATTGATTTCCTGATCTGGTCCAGCTACTAGAGCTGACATCAGTTTCACATTTGATTTTGCGGTATTTCTTCCTCCTTCTTATTCTCCAGCAAATTAGGAGATTTCTTCTTGGTCCCTGATCTGTGGTTTTGCTGTTTTGGCTTTAAAAAATCTTTAGGTCCTTTTGCCTAGGCAAGTTTCTTCAACATCTCCCTCAAAGTAATCTTCATTTTGTACACAATTAGTGCAGCAGTGTAGAGTGAAGAAAATTTAAAGGGTTATTATTACTTTAATGTATATGTTTGTGTTTGTATGTTGTGTGTATGCATTTTGATGCTTTATACATCATACACATATATATACAATAAGTTTGTATATATATAAACTCAGACTGGATTACCTCTGGACTATTTTGGACTCTGCTTTACCAAGCTCTGGATAGGTTGTGAAACATTGGGTAGTTTCTGTACCCTCCTATTATAAAGGCCTGATTCAGACATTTTTCCCTTTTTTGAATTATAACAAGATTTATTACTGCATATCATTGTCTTGTCATGGTCTTTTCCTTGTGAAACAGGAGATTAATTGTTTCCAAAATTGCAACAGATGGGCATAAAATCCCATACAGCAGAGCTTTATGGATGATTGTGAGGTTTTCTCAATATATCAAATATTTATACTTTTCCTTAACTTTAACTGTGTTTTTACATTTTGCTATTTAGAGTTGACTATAATTGAAGAGACAAACAGACCTAAGTAATTTGCTAAAACCTGCAATTGATATTAGAGATAATTAATGAACTTTAGATGTTCCTGGATTTTTCTTTATGATCTTGGTTCTGTAAGTCCTACAAATGGAATGGAATGAAATGGAATGGAGTGGAATGGAGTGGAGTGGAGAGGGAAGGGAAGGGAAGGGAAGGGAAGGGAAGGGAAGGGAAGGAAAGGAAAGGAAAGGAAAGGAAAGGAAAGGAAAGGAAAGGAAAGGAAAGGAAAGGAAAGGAAAGGAAAGGAAAGGAAAGGAAAAGCTTTTCTACTCTTGAGAGAGTTGGAAAACTTACAAGTGCATCCTCAAATTCTGCAGACTTTGGAATTCAAATTAAATTTGTGTATACGAATGTTCAGTACACCAACATAGATTAAACTGAATTTTGAAATTTGGCTCACAAATTCAAAAAAATTATTGGAAGATCTATGGATTTCTCCTGCCCCTCTATTCCACCCACCCATCCCAATTAAATCAAAGATTGGTTCAGCAACATTCACTTAAAAGAGAAGAGCACCACCTACAGAATTAGGGGAATATTCTTTCTGATTCTGGAGTTTTTCTTGGAGAGCTTTCATGCAGGGAGTCAATTAGCCACACGCTTTATCATTTAAGATGTCTGGTGAGGTTATTGTATGATCTTGTGGCTACAGTCTGGATAGGAAGACTCAATATTTAACTATGGTGTGCAATTAAATGCTAATTGGAAAATAAACCTCTTTAAATATCATAATGTTAGCCTAATATCCATAGAGCTCCATTTTTGTTCAAGGCTTATCCATACATAGGATATATTAAAGATTAGTGCATCTGTGCAAGTCAAACTTATTTTTCTCACTCTATGATAATACAATTGCACAAGTATGTAGTCTTCATACTTCCCTTAACAGCAGTTGTTTAAATGTAGTTCACACCTTTATATGTCCAGTTCATGGAAGGGAAATTAACCTTGTGCTTGTTTCATAGTTGGTGTCAAATGTTTTAACACTGAATAGAATAATAATATTCTGAAAGGGAAAACCACAATGTTATGAAATGTCAGCATATTCAAGGGCAAGTTGTATGATTGCCAGTTTTATTTGCTTCCTTTTTTGATTTGTTTGTTTTGGGAGCTTATAATGTTTTTGGTTTACTTTCCTCAGATTCTATTTATATTGTTTTTTTGGCCTAATTGTTCTTTTATTTCTTCTTAAGTATATAGTTTATTAAAACAACAGGTTAGGGGACTTCCGACTGTGCTTCCGGTGGCATTGGAGGTGAGAACTGCGAGCTCTGCGGCCCTGCTTTGAACTCTCCCCGTCATAGGGCTCCAAAAGGAGCCATAGCCACCCTGTAGAGGTGGTGAAATAAAGTGGGGTGCCTTTAAGGTTGAGGAGAGCTGCATCTCTCCTCCCTGACTTGGAAAACCCCCCTCATCTGAAGACAAGGAGCAGTGGCAGTCAACATGGATGCCACGAAGCTGGGGACAACCGAAGCACCAGGAAAGTGTAGGAGCAAAGAGAATGAATAATGATTGTTTCTGGCTGAGATGATTCTTCTTCTTAAAAATTAACCCCAAGGAAAATAAAAAATTAGTGATAAGAGAGTCTAAAAAAATAATTGTTTAAGCTGTGAAAATAAGCACTTCTGAGATCTATGTTGAAAAGTAAGTTGAGGGTGCCATCTATTGAGGAAAGGAAAAGTGACTCCTAGATTTCTGGAAATGTACAGAAGAGGAAAGGAATATTTGTCATCTGGTGGAGGGCTGTAACCTTTAACTGTTTATTGTCTTACAATTATCAGAGGTGGAAATAAGAAAGGCATTTTATAAAAGAAACACTGGGAAACCAGAGTAAAAGATCAAAATTACAGAGCAGACTCAAAGAACTTGGAAAATAGCTTGGATTATTAGAATATGGAGTAAATGTTGGAATTGGCCTGTTTAAATAAATGACTTTGCTTTGAAATAAATGGCTTTTGACTGAAATTAAACATCTGCTGGGGAAAAAAAGGCAGCATGGAAATCTGAGAGGAATATGCCATTAATAATGATTGGAAACTTATAATTTTGAATTCTTCTTGAAATAGATTGAGACTTTTATTGTTTAACATACTTATATCACTATCATGACTGGACTTGAAGGAACAGCTGTGGAAATGAGAGAACTTTTTAATAAGATGATTTTGTTGTTTCAAAGTATTAAAATATCAGTGGATGATATAGACCAGAAAATGGAAAACATACTGCAAAGAACAATGAATAAAGACCAAACTGCCCATGAACTGGTAGAAACAATAGAAAGTTTGGATGAAACAGACTAAGCCAACAAATGAACAGGAAAAAAACATGGATCAGAAAAACCAGCAAATGAAGCAACAGCTCGACAAAGAGGAAGACCAGACAAATGGCAAACAAAAGGAGCAGAAAGAACAGATGAAGTGGTGACATCAACAAATAAATCACGGACTGGAGCAAAAAATAGGACTGACAAACCATTCAATAAAGGAAGAAATATCAAAGAAAATAAACAGATAAATCAACAATTGGATAGACATGAAGATATATTTGATAAGGAGATTGAGACATGGGCAGACTTTCAGGGAATTGCCAGCATAAGTTTGTACAGGGAGAAATGCTTTGATTGAACAAGAAAGATATAGACAAAGATAGAGATAAAGATTTTATTTATTTATTTATTTATTTATTTAACTTTTATACCGCCCTTCTCCCTAGGGACTCAGGGCGGTGTACAGCCAATCTAAAAACCCCAACAATACAAAAGTTAAGAAAAAGATTAAATTAGATTAGGCCGAATAAAAAGCCCACCCCACCCCCTTAAAACCCCCTAATTAAAATTAATGGAGACACATTAAAACCCTCTCTCAGCCCAGGCCGGCCTGCTCGAAAAGCCAGGTCTTCAGCGCGCGCCTGAAGGACCTCAGGTCCATGACGGTACGCAGTTCCGGTGGCAGAGTATTCCAGAGGGCAGGGGCCGCCACAGAGAAGGCCCTACCCCTTGGGACCGCCAGGCGGCACATGGTAGCCGACGGAACCCGGAGAAGGCCTTCCCTGTGTGCTCGCACTGGTCTGCTGGAGATCACCGGTAGGATGCGGTCCTGTAGGTAACCTGGTCCAATGCCATGGATCGCCCTAAAGGTCAGAACCAGAACCTTAAAGCGAACCCGGAAAGCCACTGGCAGCCAATGCAGCTCGCGCAAGAGAGGCGTCACGTGGGCGCTACGTGACGCCCCCATGATCACCCGCGCGGCCGCATTCTGCACCAGTTGGAGTCTCCGGATGCTCCCCGCAGGGAGCCCCATGTAGAGGGCATTACAATAGTCCAGGCGAGAGGTGACCAGGGCCTGAGTGACCGTGCGCAAGGCGTCCCGATCCAGAAAGGGCCGCAACCGGTAGATCCGACGGATCTGATGAAATGCCCCCCTGGAGACGGCCGCGACATGGTGTTCAAGCGACAGCCGCACATCCAGGAGGACTCCCAGATTGCGAGCCCTCTCTGTGGGGGGCAAAATTTCCCCCCCAATAGCCAGCGACGGAGTCAACTGGCTATATCGGGACGCCGGAAACCACAGCCACTCGGTCTTGGATGGGTTGAGCCGGAGCCTGTTCCCGCCCATCCAATCCCGCACAGCCTCCAGGCACCTGGACATAGCCCCCACAGCATCGTTGGGGTGGTCCGGGGTGGAGATGTATAACTGGGTGTCATCTGCATAGAGATGACACTTCACCCCAAGACCACGGATGATCTCGCCCAGCGGTTTCATATAGATGTTGAACAAAAGAGGGGAGAGAACCGACCCCTGAGGCACCCCACAAACCAGGGGCCTAGAGGTGGACCTCTCCCCTCCCGCCAACACCAATTGCGAACGGTCGGAGAGGAAGGAGGAGAACCATCGAAGGACGGCTCCCCCAATTCCCAACCCCTCCAACCGTCGCAATAGGATACTATGGTCGATAGTATCGAAAGCCGCCGAGAGATCTAATAGGACCAGGACAGAGGAGAACCCTCTGTCACGAGCCCTCCAGAGATCATCGACCAACGCGACCAATGCCGTCTCAGTACTATGCCCAGGCCTGAAGCCCGATTGGAACGGATCGAGGTAAGTTGTTTCCTCCAGGTACTGAGGAAGCTGACGTGCCACCACACTCTCAACAACCTTCGCCACAAAGGGCAGGTTGGAGACTGGACGAAAGTTATTTAAAACAGCTGGATCCAGGGAAGGCTTCTTGAGGAGGGGCCGCACCACCGCCGTCTTCAGGGCGGTAGGAAGCGACCCCTCTCTCAGAGAAGCGTTGATAATCCCCTGGAGCCAGCCTCGTGTTGTCTCCCTGGCGGCCGAAACCAGCCAGGAAGGGCACGGGTCCAATAAACAGGTGGTGGCATTCAGACTCCCCAGCAACCTGTCCACACCCTCGGCGGTCACAGGATTGAACTCTCCCCAGATAACATTCACAAGACCTGCCCCGGACACCTCCCCCGGGACCATCCAATTGGAGTTAAGACCCTCCCGAATCTGAACGATTTTATCATGCAGGAATCGAGAAAACTCCTCTGCTCTACCCTGCAAGAGGTCATCCCGCGCTCTCGGTTCAAGCAGAGAGCGGGTCACTCTAAACAGGGCGGCAGGCCGATTTCCTGCCGACGCAATAAGGGCGGAGAAATACGAAGATTTTGCCGCCCCTATCGCCACAAGGTAAGTCTTAATATGAGATCTTACCTGTGTTCGGTCAGATTCAGAACGAGTCGCCCTCCAAATGCCCTCTAGACGTCTTTTCCGGCACTTCATCTCCCGTAGCTCCTCCGTAAACCACGGAGCCAAATGGGATCTGTGCCGGGTCAGAGGTCGCAGAGGCACAACTCGGTCTAGAGCCCCGGCGGCCAACCCATCCCAGGTGGCCACCAGGTCTCCAGGCGAGCTGAGAGCCAGAGATTCAGGAAATGGCCCAAGCTCCCTCTGGAACCGCTCCGGGTCCATTAGGCGCCTGGGGCGGAACCATCTAAGTGGCTCCGCCTCCCTGCGGTGGGGGGTGGCGGAACAGAAGTCCAGTCTAAGGAGGAAATGATCTGTCCATGACAAGGGAGTAATAACTAAGTCCCTACACTTACAGTCATTCAACCACTGCCCAGAGACAAAAATCAGGTCCAGCATGTGTCCTCCTATGTGAGTGGGAGCAGAAACTAACTGGGTCAGGTCCATGGCCGTCATGGAAGCCAAGAACTCCCGGACCAACCCAGAGGTTTCACCGAGCGATGGCAGGTTGAAATCCCCCATGACCAAGAGCCTGGGGGTCTCAACCGCCAGCCCGGCTATCACCTCTAGGAGTCCGGGCAGGGCTGATGAGACGTGGCAGGGAGCCAGGTATGTCAACAAAAGGCCCATCTGAACCCCTTGCCCCCACTTCACAAAAAGAGATTCACAGCCAGCCGTCTGAGGGACAGTGGCCTCCCTAGGACAAAGGACTTCCTTTATAAGCACCGCCACCCCACCACCCCTTCCCTGAGCCCTAGGCTGGTGAAATGCAAGGAAACCTGGTGGGCACATCTCAACCAGAGGGACACCTCCCTCTGGGCCCAACCAGGTTTCGGTGACACCTACCAGGTCCGCGGCCTCCTCCTGAACCAACTCAGAGATCAGGGGGGCCTTATTAATCACGGACCTGGCATTGCACAACAGCAGCCGGGCATTCAGGGCCTGAGATTCTGGACAACCAGGACTACAGGATGGGTAAGGAGGGTCGGAGCGCGCTACCGCTTGTAAACATCGGGAGCGCGATCCCCTGACCGGATATGGCCCTCTACCCCCGGCATACCTACCTCTCCCAGTCACCGTGCTAATAAAATTGGCCCCCGGCTGCCCACCCTCTGTCTGCCCCCCCGACACGGGAACCCCCGAGGCCCCCCAGGCGCGCAAGCCGGCCCGGCTGCCCCCAATTCCGTGCGGGCTGTCTCCCCCACCCGCCCTGGATCTTTCCCCCTTAAAAAACCCCTTTAAAAATTTGACAACCCCTGGATTAGAATGCTTTCCCCGATTTCCTCGGTCCCACCATCGCTCCGGATCCCAGGATCCATCATTACGGAAGGTCTTAAAGAGCTTCGAAGGCCACCTAAGGGAGAGGGGGACATCCCTCAGGGCCCACAGCTCTGCCCTCGGGTACATCCGTGGACCCGGCCGCCTCATCTCTGCAGTCCCGGAGCGTCTGTAGTCTCTGTTGTCCTCTGGCCGCGGATGTTGAAGTCCAGTCAGGCTGGGGTATATGCCGCCTCTCCCCGGTCGTCCCACCTCTGCCACCGGTGGGACCCTCGGGGGGAGAAGAGTCACAGGCAGAGCCAGACCCTCCCCCAGGCCCACCACCTCTGCCACCGGTGGGGGCCCCAAGAAAGGGAGGGATACCATAGCTCCATCCAAGCGGCCCACGGGGGCATCAGCACCACCACTTTTCAGCCGAGCCCCTCCGTGTGTCTCCCAGCCTCCACGCCATCTTCGAGGCCATCAAGGGTGCCTCAGGACCGTCCCAGGGCCGCCCTGACCACAGCAGGCCCCTATCCGAACCAACAGGGACCTCCCACGACCGCCGCGGCCCGAACAAGGCCGCCGAGCCCACACCAAGGCCACCAGCACACCGAACACAAGGAGCGCCGTCACAGCAAGTCCGGAGGCCGCAGCTGCCACTGCCGCCGCCGCCGAACATCCGTCCACAGCCTCTCCACTCCGCCTGCCGCCGGGAGGGGCCGCCGCCGCCGAGCACCCGTCCATCACCGCCGAGCGCCCGTCCGCAGCCGCCTCGCTCCGACGACCACCGGAGAAGGCCTTCGAGGCCTCCAGAATCAGCCCGGAACCGCCGGGGCCGTCGTAACCACGCCGCCCTCCACACCGGTCCTGCGGCTCCAGCCGACCCCCAGCCAGTTTTTAGATGACCCAACTGGTCTTCCCCGATCCTCCTCCGCCTCTGCCACCGGCGGGGGGGCCCAGGGGACAAGGGGGGCCATAGCTGAGGCCGTCCAGACCGAAGAGAGCGGCGGCGGAACTCCGCGTTGGTTGCGCTGGATCCGACCCCGTGAGTCCGCCAGGGCCGCTCCGTGAGTCCGCCGTGAGTCCGCCAGGGCCGCTCCGCACCGACACCATCACCCTCGCGGCCACCGAAGCCGCCCACAGACTGCTCCGAGACCCCTACAGCCAGGTCGAGGCCTCCAAAGCCCCGGAAACCTCGGAAGTCGAAACCGAAGCCTCCGAGGTCGCTCCGAGGCCGCCGCGGCCGCCGCACCAACGCCATCGTTCTCTCCGGCCCCATGGCTCCGACAAGTCCCCAACCAGCTCCTGCTAGAAACCGCCGGTCTCCCCTGGCCTTCCCCCACCTCTGCCACCGGCGAGGGGGCCCAGGGGGCATGGGGGCTCGCAACGAAGACCACCCGGGTCGGAGGAAACTCCGGCGAAAGCAGCCGTCCGCAAAGATGATGTCAGGATCCCAGCAGTTACTCCAATTAAATCATGAGCCTCGAGCCACACTCCCAAAACTAAAAAGGATTTATTTGAAGTTAACATTCTACATCCGGCATTAACCTGTGCATAGCCAACTCTGAGATACATAATTCACTGTCTCTCTTGATTCTGCTTCCCCCACCCCACCCCTTTGGGTGTATCATCCAACAAAAAATGTCCATAGCCAAGAGTCATCAATCATGCTCTCCAACTAGATTTTTATGTGGCAGAAGCTTCAGTCATCTAATCAGTCTTTGAAGAAAATATGAATGGAATGTACTTTCGATTCCACATTGCTGTCTGCTCTTTGAAACTCCCCCCCCCTCTTTCTGTTGTCAACTATAAAACATATATACAAAATGTTTTATGAGTTGACAGTTGAGGAGTGTGGGAGGTGAGTAAAAAAACAGAAAAATTGAAGCACTAATGAGAACAAGAGATGATGGATAGAAACAATTACCTTTTAAACAGTAAGTAGTTTATTGTAAGCTGATAGGGGCAGAAATAAAACTAAATAGGGGGAAATATTAGAACATATAGTTTTATAGAATAAACAAAAATAACAAATAGAAAGATTAGAGTTTACAGATGTTAGGCATTTTTTTGTTTAAATAATATGAGAATCATAAGTTTGATACATGTGATAAAGTTTATCAATATTGTTATTGTAATTTGGATTTATGTGAATGATTGTCCACACACAATATGAATGTATATTTAAAATAAATAAATAAATAAACAAAACAGCATATTAGATTTGTTCTTGTTAAATATACACTTTATTATTTGATTACTAATAGTTACATTTCTATGCTATTAATTAGTATTGTAATTTATTTGTGATCTTTTAAAACTCACTAGGAATTGCTTTAAAAGTTATCAATGTACTGTAGGTCCTATAGGTTCTGTATTATTAAATATACCTTGAAGTTTACATGCAGAATCAGCAATATGATTGCTCTGTAATCAACACTATATTTTGAGAGGACAGAATTTTCACCGTTCCAAGAGTGACTGAATTTAGGGCAATGTTTTTCTATTTCAGATTATTTACTAGGCAAAATGGTTTCTCCATGAACAGCCATTGAATATCCTCTGCTGTATAATTTCATGCAGCACTTAATGTTATTATTATTAGAGTTCTTCTCTTATCTGATAGCTTTTGAGCTTTTAACCTTGCCCCAAATACTTTCATCTGGCTTCACTATCAATTTAAAGCAAATCAGAAATATATATATATATATATTATATATATATATATATATACTTTGTATTACAACACCCTGTTAAGCCCCAATTAAGGGAGAAAGCATACACTGCTTTCTTTTCTGTCTTTCGGCTCATCACCAGAGACCATACCGACAGAAAGCTATTTGTTTCATTGTCTTTTGTTTACATGTGTGTAAGGTTTTTGAGTTGATAATCATCAGCTCAAAAACCTTACACACACACACACACACACACACATATATATATATTAGTATATATAGTATATTTATCCCAACGCAGTATGCTCCTGTTTCACACACATTGTACTTTCAATTACTGTGGGTGGAATATACCAGGTGGGAAGCAGAGGTGGTTTTCAGAAGGTTCTGACCAGTTCTGGAGAACTGGTAGCGGAAATTTTGAGTAGTTCAGAGAACCGGAAAATACCACTTCTGACTGGAGATTTTACAGTATCCTTCCCCTGCCACGCCCATCAAGTCACACCCTCAGAACCGGTAGTAAAAAAAATTGAATCCCACCACTGGTGGGAAGAAAACTTTAGACCTAAAATATTGGTCCTAGACAATCACGTATGTAGACTCAGTTGTGTCTTGGATTTTTTGTAAGTATGTGTTTGATGCATTCCTATGAAATGACTTCTCAGTTTTGAACACCATCCTACAGGAAGTCTAGAAAGTAATTTCCTAGGTGGTATTAGCTACCAGGTCCTCTGACTGTATAGAATTTTAGGGAATTCTTTTGACCATGGCCTGTGTATTTTTCCATTGAGTGTACAAACAAAAATATACTAAAAAATTAGGAAAGTAAGAAGAAATTATTACATCCATATTTTAGATAGCTATACTATTTCTATATTCTAAACTTGTAAAAGAGCATGGAATACATGCAAATGCTGAAATCCAGCTTTTTAAGAATTGTGCATCACAGTTTGCAATTCAAAAACTAGACATATAATTTCTCACATTTAAGCCATGATGAGCTCAGATCTCATTATGGAAATTTTGTTTTATACATAATGCATAAACTGATATAGAAACAGACTAAAAAGAGCTTGCAGTTAGCAAAATAAGAAATGGAGCAAAAACTGAAGTGACAGATAGAAAATATGTTTTATATTTAACGATTCCAGGATTTCTTTAAGAATTTTGGTTCAAATCCAGATTAAGTTTGGAAAAGTTTAGATAAGGCTTTTTTCTTCTTCAGTAGCTACAATAGGAACTGAACTACCAATATTTTTGACTGTATTCCACCACCAATTATAGAATAATAGAAATGAGAGATGGAAAAATATATTAGATCATTCAGTCCATGTCTTTTGTCAATGGATATTTGTTTTCCAGAGCCTGTCTGGTTTTAAAAATTCTGCTAAATCAGTTTCCATAATTTCTCTATGGGAATAGAGAATAATAATAATATCCACATAATAATAAATAATAATAATATCCACATAATAATAAATCTTCTTGTGCAAAATCTTCCATTTTAAATACATGAAAGCCATCATGTTGTTTCATCACTCTTCATCAATTATAACCTTTTTGACACTGAACCACTAAAATTGAAAACACTTAAGCAGAATTGAATTTTCACAGAAAGAAATAGTCCCAATAGGAGATAATGCCATGACAATACATGAAATACTATGGCTACCTTGCAAACACAGCACTCTTTATAGATAACTCCAGACCAGAGGTACTATTCAGCAGGTTCTGACCAGTTCTGGAGAACCGGTAGCAAAAATTTTGAGTAGTTCAGAGAACCGATAGTGGAAATTTTGAGTACTTCCGAATACCACCTCTGACTGACCCTGCTCCCATCTATTCTCTGCCTCCCAGGTCCCAGCTGATTGGCTGGGTCTTCTTTTGTTGCTCTGCACAGGAGAATGTAGCTGGAAAGCAGGTTGGTGGAGTGGGGAGGGAATTTTACTGCATCCTTCCCCTGCCACGCCCACCAAGCCATGCCCATAGAACTGGTAGTAAAAAAAATTGAGTCCCACTACTGCTTCAGATATAACTTAGTCCTTTGAAATCACTCCTAATGATCTTCTGACCGGTGGCAGCTAAAGTGGCTCCAGTAGAAGTATAGAATTTGTTCAGGTTGGCGGTGGCATTTGGCTATTTTGTGAGCATGTGGGCTCCCATGAAAAATGACTGCCCTGGGGAAGGAATTAGGGTGTATAAAATCAAGAGGGCATAGATGGGTATTTAGAATTAGATTAAAAATTGCATTTGAGTAGAAGTTCTTGGAGGAACTTTTAGAGTTTCATTCATAATATTCAGGCCCACATAAGAATTTGAGATCTATGAATACACATATCTGATTTACTAGAAATCACAAAGGTGCACCGCCATATTTTTTTAGCTTCATCCCATGGATCAGCCTCTCTTCCTTCTTCATATATTGTTTTGAAAACCAAAAGAAGTAAAGCATTGTATATGGGGGTGGAAGAGAAAGATACATGCTCTGAAAAATTGCATTCCCAGTTATTACTTTGGAGTAGCACCCTGCTCTGATTCTTCAGGCGAATGGCACCTCAAGTTAGCTGCTCAGAGTTGTTGGGAGTTGGGGGGCATATAAATCCAATCAATCAATCAATCCAGGATTCAGGATCAATTGTTTATGGTCTTACACACATTTAAGTAATGATGTGTTCTACAGCAACTAGATTCGGCAATTTAACTTTTCCCAGGCCTGTATTTTGTTTCATAGCATTTAATTTCTCTCACTCTTCCCAAACTTAATTTCTCTCACTCTTTCCAAGCTTAATGTTGAGATTTTTTATTCCCTGCAGGAAATTAACAAGATTCTGCAAAATTTTGTTCATGAATCTTCCATTAATATCACTTCTCGAAAAAAGTTAATCTAACAAAGTTCTTTCAGTCTAGCAATTTTCTCCATCCGAGACAGGACAAGTGCTAGGTTCTCAGCGAGATGCCAAATTATATCTTTTATTCTTAAAAAATGAATTGGAGAAGATCAGCTAAATGACAGAGATAAATATACACAGTATCATATATTTAATAGAAGAAAGGGGGGGAAATTGAGGGTAGGGATAATGGGAAGGAAAGGAAGAGGTTTGAGACTGTTTTGGAGAATAATTTACTTATTGAAGGAGGTGCAAGATTTTCTGTGAGGAATCTAAAAGTGTGGTGTTAAGAAGGAATAAAAATAGGCATATGCCTCCTTCTGTGATGTGATGAATCAATTACAAGAAGAAAAAGAAGAGGTATCCTGCTGCTCCAGACTGAAGTTCATATTCACTACCTAAAATAGCCAATGAAGATTATGGGCTCAGAACAGGAGTAGAATAGTACCCTTGATTCATTTTCCTTAGAAGCTGGAATCGAGAGGCAAGCTGCTTCCCATACAGGAGGTAATATATAACCATCTCAACTAGAAGTGATTTATAACCTTATCCGCTCTGAATTTGTCTAATCCCCCTTTTAAAGCCATCCAAGTTGGCAGCTGCCACTACATTTTCTGTTGGCAAATTCCATAGTTTAAATATGAGCTGTATGAACGAATGCTTTCTTTTGTTTGCCTTGAATTTTAGCCCATTCATCTTCCCTGGATGATCAAAGGTTCTGGTACTATAAGAATTTATTTATTTAAAAATCTCTCCCTACCCACATTCTCCATGCTGTCCATTATTCTATATATCTCAATCATTCATATACCTTTTAAAGTAGAAAACCCCCAGCATTGTACAGTAATGCCCCATCATAGGGAAGATACTCAAGTCATGGTTACTTGATTGCTGTTCTTTCCATTTCTCCAGTTGTGCAGTACCCTTTGAAGATAAGCCCAGTGCGATCCTCAGGCTCAAATCAAATTCTTGCTCTTGCAGTAAGTCAGATATTCAACATATGTGCCTGCAAGAGAGAAGCTGTATTACCCTCCATGTAAACAAGCATACTGATAACAATAGTACCTTCTTATTCAGGAGCTAAAATGTGCACTGGCTTATTTGCAAAAACTTTGCTCCTGAAAACCTTTCTGAATGCTGAGCAAGTGCCTGCAGGCACTGGCATAATTTTTGTCAGCTGGAAGGCAGAGGCTTAGCTGAATATTTATATGATAAATGCTCCAAATGTCTGAAGAGCTCAATATGGGTAGCGTGACTCAGAATTGTACAGCAGGCCTGGGTTCACACATTATCCTTACTTTTTTTTACATGGTTGTAAAATAGGCTAGAATAACCGCATGTTAGGACAAAAACAATGATTTATAGCCTGCCATGGTTGGGTTCATCTAAGATACAAAACCAAAAACAGGCAAATTGCATTGTATTTTAGAGCAGTGTTTTCCAAATTTGGCCATTTTAAGACTTGGCAACTTTAAGAAGTGTGGACCTCAGCATTCTGGCTGGGGAATTCTGGGAGACGAAGTCCACACATCTTAAAATTGCCGTTTTTAAAAAAAATACTGTCTTAGGGACCAGACAAATATTGCAAGTGCACTTCCCCATGCTATATAGCATGCATGATTTGAGAAATAAGGTCTGGTACGGCAACCGGTCACAGTTATCATGATGATGAAAAAGTACATTTTGGACCAGTCTTTGCACCTTGAAAAAATGGTGATACTGCTTATCACTGTTTAGAAGCTACAGACTGTTTGGCATGGGAGGTTTGCTTTAATACAGGGGTGTCAAACTCAAGGCCCGGGGACCAGATTCAGCCTGTGGGGTACTTAGATCTGGCCTGCGGGACCACCTTGGAAACAGCAAAGGACCAGCCTGTGATGCTTCTGCCAGCAAAAATGGACTCCTGAGCTCCATTTTCAGCTGCCACAGACTCCTGCAACCCTCTGCCAGCAAAAACATTTTCATTTTCACTGGCAGAAGGTTGCAGGAGGCTGTTTCTATTTTCACTGGCAGAAGGTTGCAGGAGGCTGTGGCAGCCGAAAACCAAGCTTGGGAGCACCTTTTCACTGGCAGAGCACTCGGGCCACTACAGGGGCCCTTGGCATGAATGACATCGAGTTGGCCATGTCCACCCTGATCCCCTGAGGTCAAACAACCCTGATATGGCCCTCAATGAAATTGAGTTTGACACCCCTGCTTTAAGCACTGCTTTACTTGAAACTGAATCACAAATCAAGGGTTCTTTGGAACTCAGGACATCCTTTTTATGATATGCATGATGGTACTACAGTAGGCAAGGGGTTTGCTTGGCTGCTTTCCGGCTGATCTCTGATGTAAAATTTGTCTTCTGTACAGCAGCCATGCATCAGAATGCTTCCACTCAAAATGCCATTCCTGTATCACCTGGAAGAAGACTGACTTGGAAGTGGCAGTGGCTTAGTATCCCTCTTAACTGTGTTCACAGTTGATCCAATGTAATCAATGAGCCTTAAGAATTGGCTTCAAAGGATCTGCTTTAACCTTGAGTGGGTTTGGATCAGAGGTGGTATTCAGCAGGTTCTGACCAGTTCTGGGGAACCGGTAGCAGAAATTTTGAGTAATTCGGAGAACCGGCAAATACCACCTCTGACTGCAGATTTTACTGTATCCTTCCCCTGGCACGCCCATAAAGCCAAGCCCATAGAACCGGTAGCAAAAAAGATTTGAATCCCACCACGGGTTTGGATATAGTACATATTTGATATTTGGAAAAATGGTTATCCCAACTTCCAAATATCTTTACTAAGTTATTCTTTAATCTGGAATAGATTCTCCTATTTGTCTCTTAAAATGTATGTGTGTTTGTGCGTGCATTTGCATGTGTGTTGTGAAGTGATAGGAATGCACAAACCAGTATGAACTAGTACAGCATATGACACAATTTCTGGCTTTTACTGCAATCATAATTGGATGAGCCTATGATCCACCCACAGGAATAACACAAATCCTTTAACAAGAGACTTTAGGATTGTGAACTTGGGCCAATTCAGAAATAAACTTCCTCTGTAAACACACCTTATCTCAGGAAGGGCAAACTTTGCTGCCCAGATTTCAATTAACTTTGTCAAGCTTTTGAGAAACACAGAGGTTTTCAGGCTTGATTCATCTTATGATGAAAGATAATTGCCTTCATAGTCTGACTTAGTGGAAAGATGGAAATATCTTTTGCCAGACAGGATTATATGGGTGAAAAACATGCATATGACATTTAGATTATTTCAGCTTTTCTATACATTTTTGCTATGTGGGTGTCTGTGAATGCTGCGTAAAATCCTCTATAAAGGTTGTTCTGCATTTGCCCGTGAAAACTCAAACATTAGATCACAGGCTTTTGTTTATATAAACTTCAATTTATTCATCAAGCAGAAATGTAAAGGTTTTCAGACAGGCAGATGCTTGCCACTCTGCACATTTTGTTTAAAATGTTCTCCACGGCATCTCCTTTGACTCAAGTAACCTTGCAATTGTTGAAATCCTTTCAGTGAATGCTGAACAACATTGCTTATACAAGAGTTAGCAGTTAAGTTAACCAGAGCAAAAATAGTACTGAATCCCAACAAGGTAACTAAACACCTGTCACTTAAGCTTAAATAGGTGTAGTTTGAAATTATAGTCCTTGGACTTTGGAGCTATCAATGCAGTTAATGATCTTGATATTAGACATATCAGAGGATTGCAAAATGAGTTTTATAAATAGTCCTCGACTTAACAACCACAATTGGGACCAGAATTTCTATTGCTAAGCAAGGCAGTTGTGAAATGAATTGTATCTTTATGACTTTTTTTTGCCATGGTTATTAAGTGAATCACTGCAGTTGTTAAGTAAATTCTATGGTTATTAAGTGAATCTGACTTCTCCCATTGATTTTGCTTGTGGGAAATTGTACCTTTATGACTTTTTTTGCCATGGTTATTAAGTGAATCACTGTAGTTGTTAAGTAAATCCTATGGTTATTAAGTGAATCTGACTTCTCCCATCGATTTTGCTTGTGGGAAGCCGGCTGGGAAGGTTGCAAATGAAGATTACATGACTCCTGGATGCTGCAACTGTTCTAAAATACATGCCAGTTACCAAGTGCCTGAACCTTGATCATATGACTGTGAAGACAGTTGTAAATCATTTTTTTCAATGTTGCTGTAACTTGGAATAGACACTAAATGGAGAGTTGCAAATCAAAGATAACCTGTATCATTTATTGGATAGTCATATAAATGCATAAATAATTGGATAGCAATAATGGATGACATTCGTGGGGCAATCTTGATCTATATAGATTACTTTGTGGGAGAGTTAGGAGAAGTCATCAGTCCCCTATTTCAGAGGTGGTATTCAGCAGGTTCTCACCAGTTCTGGAGAACCGGTAGCAGAAATTTTGAGTAATTGGGAGAACCGGCAAATACCACCTCTGACTGGAGCTTTTGCAGTAACCTTCCTCTGCCATGCCCACCAAGCCATGCTCACAGAACCGGTAGTAAAAAAAATTGAATCCCACTACTGCCCTATTTGTCAAGAAAAAAAAGCATTGTTTAGAGACTCAGTCTGACTAAGAATCCTTTTATTCATTGTCAAGCTTGTTTGAGCCTCAAAAGATGTAGGCTTTGGAGATGACATGATTCTTCCCTGCAGAGCCTGGGCTATAGCTAAATGAGGTTGCTATCTCGCCTGTCAGTATACTATTTAATACTTTTATTTTTTTAAAAAAGTAGATAAAAATAAGGATAGGTAAGGCAGGGAGCCAAGCAGGCCCCAAAGGAAGTCTGTGGAATTGTTAGTATATCGCATCATTTACCTCTCACTTCTGCTAACATGACTGTTCTATTTTCTCTAATCTATTCTGGAAAGTGAGGAAAGTAAGATCTCTGAAAGAAAAATGTCAGCATGATCATGAAAATATTTGTATCTTTCCATTGGGTAAACTTGCCTTAACAACTCGAACCTATCAACAAATTCATTTCACTTATTCACTCCTAACATTCCTATTACCATCCCTCCTTTATATGTTTTAGTGTTAGTGAATATTTGGAAACTGTCCTTAGCTGTCATAAATGTAGGTTTTTGGTTTTAAGGGCCATCTCCAACAGACCTGTGCGTTCCCACAGGGAGGGCCTTCTCCGGGTGCCGTCGGCCTCTATGTGTCGTCTGGTGGCCCCCAGGAATAGGGCCTTCTCTGTGGGGGGCCCTGCCCTCTGGAATAGTCTGCCACCAGATATACGTACCAGCACGGACCTGAGAACCTTCAGACGTGTGTTAAAAACTTGGCTTTTTGAGCAGGCTGGCCTGGGCTGATATGAGATTTTAACCGTCTCCTGTTTTAATTTGGATTTTAATTTGGGTTTTTTAAATACTAATGGGAAGGGTTGATTTTTAATCTAACAGCCCAAATTATTTAATTCCATTTTAATTTTTGTATTCATGTATGGGGTAGAATTGGCTGTGCACCGCCCTGAGTCCTTCAGGAGAAGGGCGGTATATAAATGTTTGAAATAAATAAATAAATAACATGGTGGGCTGAGCATAAATGAAAGAATCTTTTGGTGAGGGATAGAACTTACCTTTAAAGATGTGGTGGTAAAAAAAATCTGCTTTTTTATTTTGATTTTTAAGAAGTAACTTTATTTAAAACAATTTTTAAAAAGATATTGCTACCAGTTCATGCCATAGCTTGCCTGAGTTTAGTCATTGGATACTGTTCATTTTTAAAATTGGGACCAGATTCCCTCTGGTATTCCTGTGGGGAAATCTGTCCCAAACTAGAAAGGAATGCCTTTGAACGACTTCTATAAAGGCATGGATCATCCCATTTACAAATCCTTCAAAATTCCACACAGATGATTCCACTCCTTTAGGACATTTTCATTCCCACTGAAAATGTTTGGGTCAGACATTTCCAGGTAAAAGAGAATAGAACTGAACACTTGAAGTCCATAAGCAGATTAATTTACCACAGGCAGCAAATTACCTCCATGCTATCTTCTAGGGCAGGGGTGTCAAACCAAGGCTTGGGGTGGGCAGATCTGGCCCACAAGGTACTTAGGTCTGGCCCATTGGGCCACACTGTAAACAGCAATGGACCGGCCTGTGGTGGCTCTGCCAGCAAAAATGGAGCTCAGGAGGGCCGCATGTAGCCCTCGCGAGCTCTGTTTTCACTGGCAGAGGGTTGCAGGATGCCATTGCAGCCAAAATGGAGGTTGGGAGGTCTGTTTTCACTAGTAGAGTGCTCAGGCTGCCATAGGCACCCCCAACATGAGTGACATTGAGCTGGCCACACCCACCCTGGCCACAACCCCCACCCCTCCAGTCCCCTGAGATCAAACACAACCCTGATGCGGCCATCAATGAAATCAAGTTTGACACCCCTGTTCTAGGGAAATGAATTGATAAGGGTGCTCAGGCAGATCAAATCCAAATGTTTTGTTTCCAACATGTTATAATTAGGTGTTGTCACAGCTGTATTTTTGTGTCAGGAGGTAATTTATTAGGTCTGATTTGGGTGTGGAGAGCTCAACATTCCTGCAGCAGTTGGATAGAATTCCAGCCATAAAACAATGCCGGTAATCCACTGTAATATAAGAATAGCAAATCCGATTGTTTGCTGATCAGTAACGGTACAATTTGTGTGCCTATATTTGGCTAGAATAATGGTACAGTATAGAATGCAATGTTAATATTTATTGTGGGTAAAGACATGCCGAGTTTCTAAGGTTGCTTGAAATTGGTTTATTGTGCACACACTCCAGTCCTGAAAATAATCCCTTGGAATGTGGTGAATATGTGTTCAAACCAGGTCCAACTTATTTTACAATATCTCTCTTTATTCTAGTATATTTGATTAACACAGGAAAAGACCAGTATGAATTAAACAGCCTTTATTTCACCAAAAGAAAGAAAATTGAAAAATAAATAAATAAAGCATATAATAATTTTAATTAAATAATTACAGCCTCAGAAATGTCCAGAAACGAACAATCTTCCTTTCAAAAATGCAGCCCTTCTCTGAAAGCTCTATTTTTGGCATGTAGAATTAAATTTAGATAATTCCTAGGGTTGCAAATTTTCCAAGTTCCTTGGAGATGAAATATCAATAGATTTATTTTTTGCAAATTACAAGACAGTGGCCCATATATTCTTCTTTTAACCTTTCTTAAGACAAAGTATGTTAAAGAAACAGAACTACAGAATTACAAAAAGATTAGAAATAGAATCCTTGTGATTGTCCATATAACTATGAATGCTTGACCAGCAAATTTAAATGGCAGGTAAATCTCTAGATTGCTATCACCAATGTGATATTACAGGTTCAGTTAAACACATACTTCATTTTAAATAGGATTTTATAAAAATATGATACCAATAAAGATTATGTTATAATGTTACAAATGAATAATATTGTTTTCTCATTTCATTCCCTTTTTCTCATTCCTCTTTTCTATCCTATTTATGTATTTATGCTAGATAGATTTCCTGGTTCCTATCTCCTAATTCTAAAATCTGATATATGTATATCATTCATGTAGTTTAAATTAGATTTTGCTTTAAATTTGCTATAGTTTTACCCCTTTTTATATCTCTAAATCATTCCCCTGAACCTGACCATTCAAGAGCCCAGTTTTCTGCATTGCTGATTGGAAGCTGCTGGTATGGCAGGTCCCTTAAAAAAAATAGTGGGTTGTAGAGGCACAAGCATGTCTGATAATTCACATCCTTTTTTCTTCAGTGTAGTCTATGCAAATTATAGTCATGATTTCTAAATTGGCATTATGCCTATCAATTAGCATGCAGACTTTAATGCAAATTATGTTTCTTCTTTTGGGCTGAGCTTTTCTTATAGCCAAGTTAGATCTTAGCAGTTTCGACAATCGAGATGCTATCTTAGTGCTATCTGAATCCAAGAGAGCAATTGTTTTTAAAAACAAAAACTTGCCAAAAACAACAACAAAAGAATGGTAATACACATGGATATTTCATAAATTAAATGTCTGCAGTCAAGAGAAATAGAATAGAATTCTATTCTATTCTAAAAATAAAATAATAAATCTTAATTCTATTCTAAAAATAAAATAATGAGTCCTCTTTGAATTTTGTAATCTTGCATTGCCTTTAGCAAATCTTTTGTTTAAGGAGGTCAAGATATTATGAGTAGGTCACCCTGCCCATTTCACTCTACTCAACCTGTTAAGTAGATTCAGGTGAGAAATATTGATTGTCCTGAGATCACCCAGAAACATAGATGAGAGGCAATATGAATCTGGATCTCCTCAGCGCTATCTAATTACTGTATCATCATGGGTTGATTATTTCAATGCTCTAAATCCAGTCAGAATACTAAAACATGTCTGTACCAGAAACCTCTTAGCATGACAGCCTCCTGCTGATGAATCCCAGATATCTCTGGTGGTTCACTTTTTTTCACAGGGCAGAGTCTCACGCAATATACTTCATCTTATCCCAATCTTCTTTGTGAGAGTTTCTCAAGAAGACATTTCTTTAAGTCTCCTCACTGAATCTCTGACAGGATCATGTCTCTACCAAAGGCGAAACAGAAACCCCACTGTTTAACTGACTATCCATTTGCTTAAATGCTAAGCAAAAAAAAAACAAAAAGCTAAAAATGTAATCAGTCTGACTGTCTGAGGGAAGATCAAGATCTTTGTGTTAGATAAGCTTTGGCAGGGTTAGATATTGTAAGGAATGTTATCCATTCCCCAGAAACATAAAAGATTTGAGTGTATTTTCAGCTGTATCACCTGGCTCTTCAAACAGGTCCATGCTCTCTGCTCTATTCTCCCAATTCTTTTCTTCTTGTTCAGCCTGTCCTTCCCTGAATTATTACATAGTTTTAATAGTATCAAGCTATCCAAGAATGGCATTCCACATTCCTTTGGTAAACATGTGTGCAAAAAAATCACATTTGCAAAGTAACACAGGTTTAAAGCTCTGAATTAAGTACATTGAAAGTCATAGAGATAGATTTTCATAGCTGTTATTCATTGGTAAAATGACTCCCAGGTTGTACTATGTGAGTTAAGGACTTTGCGCTTACATTTTAGTAGCTATGCTGATCTTGCCTACTTCTTTAGAGCAGATATGAAATTAACCTGGGAAAGAGAAAGGCATTACTTAATACTCTCTGAAGCTAAAATCCTTTCCACCTTCCTTCCCATCTGGACACTTCTATTCTTCAACTTGTTGAAAGAACTAAAAATAGTTAAGTGCCATTTGCACAGCATATTTGGAGGGTAGATGCTTACAGAAATTTCCTGTATTACAAGACAAAAGTTGAGGTTTGTGTTTCAGCGTTTCAATATGAAAAAGCTTCTTTGCTCTTTTTTGCATTTTCTTTAGAGGAAACAACAGTGTGTATCTTAAACACAGGCAGTAGTTAGCAGGTGAGTACCTGAACATAATGGCGTTTTCTGAAATTCTTGTGCTGCCAGCTAATTTAGAAATTGTAGGACAGATACCAAACCAGGAGGAAGTTAAAGGGGCTGCCAGGAGATCATCTTTATTAAAATTGTCCTATTAATTACTTACAATTACTTACCAAGGATCCTCCCTAATCTGGTGGGGTGAGCCCAAGTGGCATAGATGCTCTCTGGAATTTTTCATTAAGGCAAATTTTATAGCCCAACTCTCTCTTGCCCTGTACCTCCAAATTGTTTAGATTAGCATCAGCAAGGAAAAGTTACATATTAATGAGGGTTAAGTGTCTGGTAGGTATTGGATACCTTCTAGACAAAAGAGGAAAATAAGTGTGTAATTAGGGTTAGAGCAAAAGTTTGTTATCTCACACCTTGCAAAAATAAATAAGAGCTGGCTTGTCTAAGCAGCCTCTCCTTTAGGTGTTAATTGAAAAATGTGGGTCAATCACAGGACAAATGGTGGCCTGGCCATAATGTGTAGGCAAATTGTTTAAATGTCTTTTAGGATCTGATCTGGTCTCAGACATGTTGCTGTTTTAGGCTGTAAATAAAAACAATGCCTTCTCCATCAGTGTACCCAAACAGGCTGGACACTTACTGTAATTAAATTCTTCTTCAACTCAGACTATGGGACAAGATGCTCCATTGATCCTGAATGCAGTAGTCTAATTTAAGAGATGCAAGGCAGGCCAAAATCTTGCTAATCCTCCCAGACTCACTGGGCCTAATGCCAATGTGTTGGATTGCCAACAGCTCCTATTCTGGAATTCTGATTCCACACATTCCAACATTAACAATAGGTACAGGTCTGTGGTTTGTAGGACAGTGAGAAAGAAGGCATTGCAAAAAGCTGGCTAATACAGATGGCATCCATCAACAGGCTTAAGAATAAGTACTTTTTAAAATATGGCTATGGGGAATACTAATATGTATTCTGTATTTCCATCATGATTCTATAACAGTGCAAAAATATGCTGCAGCTTTAACCTAATGTAATGTTATCCCACCCAAAAGACATAAGCCAGGGTCTGCTTAGTGTATACTTCAGAATAGAACCATGTCTGAAATATGCAATCTGCCAGTACAAGTAACAGCTTGCAGGATATGTCTAGATTTAAGCTCTTTTTACTACTGAATTTATACAAGCGTAAAGTCTGAATTTATAAGGGTGTGCCATAACACCTTTTTTTTAACTTTCAAAGAGGAAATCCATGTGAATAATTAGAACAAGCATTTCATATGCTCACTATAAATGGCCACCAGATGTATTTAAACATCCACCTTCCCGTCTGGGAATTGTGGGATTTGTCTTAATAGCCATAATTCTAGGCAAAAAAGAAGCACTTCACCAGGCACAGTGAGGCAAGATTAAAGGCCAGTGGGCAAATTTGAAATTTTGAGAGCATGTTATATTTCTCACAAAATGTCAACCATGGGAAAGAAGTCTGCACACACAAAACCTGTCACTTGAGGGTGGCCAGTAGCAAAACACAACTTTCCTGAAGACAACCTGGTAAATTGCTATCTGCCAACCTCTCTAGTGGTACAGGATTGTTGAAGATACTGGTCTAGAAAGCTGGAAACTCTGAGTTCTAATCCTGTTTTAGGCTTGAAGCCAGCTGGATAACTTGGTCTAGTCATTCCATTTCAGCCCTAGGAAGGAAGCAATGGAAAACCACTTCCAAAAATGTTGCCAAGAAAACTGAGACTTTTCTACTCAGTTTTCAGCAGCCAAGACTGATTTAAAGGCACTATTTCTGGATAAGTGTATATTTCCAAACAAAACAGGTTGGGCCTAGAGGCAAATTGATTAGAAAGAGTGGTAATTTGTTTTATTTATTTGGTTTCATTTGTAACATGCCAGCTTTTATTTAATTACAAGAATGTGAAAAAGTACAATTTATGGAACAGGTTTCATATTGTTGGTCTAGGTATTTCCATGAAATCCCTATGATAAATTAGGAGGGTGCAGTATCAATCCATATAAAGGAAAACTGCTGTACTAGAAATTCCACTACATGATCATCTAAACTACTGTGATTTATGGCTAGTGCCTAAAAATTAAATGAACCTCATCAAGAGTTTAATAAGTACTCATTGTAGCCACCATCAGCCTGCCAAAGTATTCACAGGACATGACCCTTTAAGCTGCATGTTTAGCAGTGATTTGAAAAGTGTTCTATACATATGATAAAGTATAAACCCTATTTTTGGCTGTTCATTGAGGGCAAGAGAAGTTTCCAAAAATTGACTAATCCCTCAAATTCATTTCTAATTTAGAGTGAAAAGAGTCATTTTGTTTAACTCTTCCTTTCTTCCCCTGAGATTTTTTCCTTGTTAACTTCATGATGTAATGAGACTTATTTAGCTGTACTATAGTCTTAAATTCAGAAATTCAAGAACAATGTTGACAAATGTTTCTCAATTTGGAAAAATCTATGAAGACTGAAGATGTATTTAAGAAGTTTAATCTCATGAGGTCAGAGTTTTAAAAAGGGGTTTATCCCAGAAAGAAGAAAATGTACTTAATTTAACATATTTCCACTGAAATCAATAACACTTAACTTTTGCTTAAATAAAGTTTCAGTTGAGGCAGAAATGTGAAAAGTAATAAAAAATGAGAGAACAGCTAAGCAGATAACTTAAAAAAGATAGATAAACCTAATAATAGAACCTATTAATGTTAAAAATCAGTCATTAATGGGCTAGTTTAATTATAAATTAAGTGGGTTCCTTAAAAAATTCAGAACCTGAATAAAAAAAAATAGAGGAAAAATCCATATTAGAGATTTCTGTTGTGCACCCTAAAAATATAGTTACAATTTTCAGGCTTCATTGTTTATACTCATTGGCTGTGTTCACAATTGACTGTAGCCTTGTCCAAGTCAGTTCATGTGCTTGGTGTATGGTGTTGTGGATCTCAAAAATTGGGTTGCAAGAATAGAGATGATGAAAAGTTGATCCTTTGCTTTTTGCAAAACAAAATAACATAATTGCTTCACTTTGGGGTTGAATTGTGCGCTGATCCTAGTTCCAGAAATTTCTCTTCAGAAGAGACATAGGAGGACCTATGGAACCGTTCTTGACCATAGAAGGCTCTGAAGAACCTATACTGGACTAATAAAAAACTCAACAAACCAAACCAAAATATTATTTTTATGAGACTCAGTTGGTTCTTCTCTAGGTAGCCTTCACAGTGTGATGGAGGTCTTCCAGTAAAGCCCTTGTAGTAGCAGAGGGACAAAGGCCACCTCACATCTTCAACTATCCACCCATGTTTTTCAGATAGGTTTAAGCATTCCTTCAGAAGAGAAATGAAATCGTGTTTAAATGTAGCTCACACAACAGCAGGACAATCGGGGCCGGGGTGGGATTGTTTGGTTCAGTGGGAGATCTCACTCCCATTTCATCTTGCTATTCCTGCAGAATCCCACCTCTGCCACAATATGGCAACTATTTTTAAATAGAAGTTTGGTACTCTACTGAAAGTAGAGTAAAGCCATGTTGAAAAACAGCTGATGGGTGTCTTGGAAGGTGTGCCCTGAAGTGCCCCCCCCCCCCAAAAAAAAATGCTGGCTTTCTCCCAGTTTATCTCATGTCCTCCCCAAGTTTGGCTAGTGACTGTTCAGACTGATCCAGATCTCTGAACTATGGATTAGCTTGGAAACCAGGACTGGTGACAGTGGTGGCATATGGTGAAGCTTGGTTTGAAACAGCCAGACTCTTAACAGAATAAAAGAGTTGAAAGGGACCTTGGAGGTCTTCCAACCTCCTGCTCAATCAGAAAACCCTATCCATTTCAATCAAATGGTTGTCCAATCTCTTCTTAAAAACTCTACCCAAAACCTTTGGAGGCAGGTGATTTCACTGATTAATTATTCTAATTGTCAGAAAATTTCTCCTTAGTTCTAAGTTGCTTCTTTCAGTGATTAGTTTTCATCCATTGCTTCTTGTCTGCCTTTGGATGCTTTGGTGAATAGCTTGGGTCTGTCTTCTTTGTGGCAACCCCTTAGATATTAGAACACTATTATCATGTCCCCCCTACTTCTTCTTTCCGTTAGACAAGATGTCCAATTCCTGCAATCATACATTTTAGCTTTCAGTCCCCTAATCATCTTTATTGCTTCTACTGCCCTAAGTTGAATGTCCTTGGAAGACAATGCCAGGGATTGGATGGGATCCATGTGCGTGAGCTTTAAGTTTTAGGATTATGATTGGACTCCATTTATGGCAAAACTAACTTCTTAAAGAGGAAAATGCTATTTTAATACCAGCTGTAGTAAAGATAAGTTTAAATAGCCTCAAATACAAGTTGAGAATGAGCTAGACAATGTCATGGCAGAGAAAAGAGATTGCTGGATTATGTTTGTGTTATGGTTAGGTAAAAGTGGGAAAAGGGCCTCTTGGACAGAATTATTTATTTTCATTTTTCTTTGGCAAATATGAAAATCTTGACTTGTTGTGGACATTACAATATAAATAAGCCAGAAAATAGAGGTGGAGTAAGTTATGCAATATGCTTTCAGATCTGATAGTACTGCGTAAAAACTGAGGAATGTTCATGTACAGAGAGAGATGGGTAAGTTATGTCTAAGTATTTCGTTACCTGAGTATATTATTAAGATAAATTGAGGACCTTCTCCTTCCAGCTCCTTCTGGCTTGGACTTCAATGCCCATCAATTTAAGGCAGCATGATTAGTGGCTAGGGACTAAAGGCATCCATATCCCTGGAGGAAACAGATAGACTATGCTTTTGATAATGATTCAACTGCCTCTTTCTTAGTGCATAAATGGAATAATAATAGAATACTATTGTAATCAGCAGCCTGTTCTTAATTCTGGAATTCCCTAATACAGAAAGATGCATTTTATACTTTCATTTTATTTTTTTCTAAGAAAGTGATTCTGCCCAGATTGCTAAATGCCTAATTCTCCTTCCCTACTTCACCTTTTTTAAAAAAATAGAAAAAGAAGATGTTTTTAATTAGAAAAGAATAAGTGAATTGTTTTCCAGCTTCAGTCCAATGCACTTCAATTGGGACATGGACAAAATTTGTATGTACCTTGGCATAAATTGTAGCAGTCCCTGGAATGTAAATCACAAGCTAATGAAAAAAACCAGGTGACCCATATTAAAAATATATCAGTCAGAGAAAGAAGAAACAGTTAAAGGTTCCCTCTTCCCTAGCCATGAATGTAACATAGGGCCAGGAGCTTTTTCAATTTTCCAATGAAGAAATAGTATGGATTTATTCAGTAACTCAAAAATTTCCCCACTGATTAGAATCACTAAAGCTGGCAGAATTAAAGGTTAAAGGACCACATTCCAGAACCAAGAAGCTTTTTCATGGTTACATTAATTACTATTTTCTCAATTAAATCCATTGGGGTGGATATGCATGAAACACTGAATCCCAGATAAGCTGCACATTTAAAGTTAAATGTGATTGTGGATCACTTTTTTTGTGGATGAATATCCTATACACCCAAAATTTATCTCTGTAATGTAGGATGGATAACTGAACTGAGTAACAGGAATATGATGCCTGTGTAGCCCTATCTCCCCCGAAACAAGTTAATGAACATTTGAAGGGGAAGCAGGAAGCAGTTAAAATAGAATTACTAGACTTGAGTTGCAGATCGCAGGATAGCCACTAGATAGCAGCAAAGAGAGTTAGTTCAATTTCTTTGCTGCCATCTAATGGTTGTAGAGATTTTTTGCAACCCAAGTTTAAAAGCCTAAATCCTACAGCACAGGGGAAAGCCACCATACAATGTTTTTTATCTTGTAGTCACTGCTTACTTATAGGAACTTATCTTTAAACTTTAAACAGCTGGAATATACTGTGTTTTAGTGTAACAGTTATCCATCTTTTTCTTGGAAGTGTTACAGTGCTATTCTGTCTTGTTATTATTACCCCCCTCCAAAAAATTGTGTTCAGCTTTCAATTGACATTACTTCATTTGTTATACTCTTGGGTAGCAGTTTGCTGCACATGGTCTGGAATATTGAATTGAAGTGGTGTTGTATTCCAATACATTGTGTAAGAAAACACAGGGTTTTCCTTTTAAATTATAATTTTGTTTTCTTTTTTCTGTGTTTCTTGAAAGGCAAAGTCTCCCAGCCTTCCTTCACTTTTCCAAGAACTCCAGTGCAACAAACACATCTGGAAAACTTAAAGTCTTGGGGAAGGTTGCAGTAGCTGAGCTTTTCCCATTCAGGGGCCCAATCATTTGATATAGTTTTGTGAAACCTGGATGTATTTCTAAAGTTATTTGAGGAAAATCTCTTACTTGTTCCAAAAGATGCAAAACAAAACAAGGATAAAACAAAACGCACTTCAAATTTTTGGTAGATGTTTATTCCTGCAATGAAGATCTTTTAAAAACATTCTGTTTTCTGTTAATATAGGGGCGGGGAAGAAAACTGTGAAGCAATTACGTACAAAAGTATACCAGATGCAAACAGAGAAGTGCAACATGGCTTGCCATGTTTTTCAAATTAGTTTAATTTCTTCATCAGTAAGAAACAAAGAGGTATGTTGTAGTTCCAGCATCCCCTAAGGTGAACTTATTGAACCAACAAGGATAAAGTAATAAAAGATGAGGCAAAAGATTGCATTCTCCAAAAACAGAAAAGGAAAAAGAAAGCCACAGGAAAATAAAAGAAACAGACATGGAATTAAGAATTGCACCAAGTATCACACCAACAATGATGTCCAGCAATAGTTCAAGAAGTCAAGCTTTCAGAAAAATTCATCACTTGGGCTCACTATTTCCTTTATAACTTCTACCCTATTTCCTGGAGAAAACAAATCCTTCCAGTATTTGTGATTGGCACTGCCACAAAAATTCCCTGTGCTAATGCCAAATAACCATTTTATGGTCACCTTAGTCAAATCGCCTTGCTCTGGAGGAAGGACAATTCAGAATAAGGCATTTGGACAAGTTGTCATTCTAAATATTAGAATTGCTGTCTACAATGGCTCTACTCTTATTCTGAGGACACTTTACAGTGTTATGTCTAGAGGTCATGCTGACTAAAAGTGAAGGAGCAGCCCTTGCTAGAGAATATATTGCTGAATAATTGGACTGCTGAAAAATATATTTCTAAAGTAGTACACTGTCCTCTTGTAAAAAGACAATGGTCATAATTCTGTTGTCTTGCATGCAGAGTAGGTGCTAACAATTAATGCTAACATGCATTCATCTTTTGAAATAAAAGCTAGATTTATTAGAAAAGACATGAGGATACAAAAGCCCTATTTTTCTTTAAATGGCATCTTGAAGAAAGGAAATTAATGTGAAGGGCAGAGAAAACGTTTGGTTTGTCTCCTACACACAGTGACTAACATTTGGCCAGGTGAGAAATAGACACAAGAGGCAGTGTGTGAATACCCTTCTCCTAATCTAATCCTGGCCATTTGCCCTAATTGTTGCAAGGCTCATTGATTTAAAGAGATGATTGAATCTCCATCAACCATATAGTCTAGGATTGCATAACTAATTAGGATAAAATTAGGTGGTTTATGATTCAATGTGTTGTGTAATCATAGGCAGTAAGTTACCAGGGAAAATTAACATTCTGGAAGTTGGAAAAAACGGTGAGATTCTCTGGAGGACTATACATTTTGGGGTCTTGCTCTGAAGAGTGCTCACTCTTGATTTGAGAGTGTTCTCAGATTAAGTCGATAGCTTCATTTCTTCATCCTGGGTACTACTTGCAAGACTGATTTATCCAGTTCAACTTCTTTTCCCCCGGTTCCATATGTAAAATAAAATACAGTAAATTTGGTACACATGTAAACACTTAAACTCCAATCCAAATCTTTGTGGATTGAAGTATCTTGTCAGAGACTCGGAAAGAACTTGCTGACCATAAGATACAGGGCACAAAGCAAGGAATTTCTGAGTTGAGTATGGCTTCCAGCATCCCTCACATTGGTCATGTTGACTGGCCTGCTGAGATTTCTAATTCAGCAATATTTGAAATGCTACAGCGTCAGTCTTGTGAGTTAGATCAGATAGGAAACAAGGCTAGATGAGTTTATACTAGTCTATTGTAAGATTTCATTAACAGTATGTTGCAAGTCTGAAAATACATTTCTCCTCATGCAGTTAGAGAGAGTCCCTTCTGAGCCACTTGCCCTTCCTAGTGAGGGCTAAGATGCCTCTTATTAGACTGTACTCTTGGCTGAATCTCTTCTCCTTGTCTCCCAAGGTCATTCCCACATTATATGCAGGCCTTCTATCTCTGATTCAAGTTGACATAACTCAAACTCAAATTTGATATCACTGCAGCACTGGCCCCTCAGCATTCACCTATTGTTGATATAAGTCTCTGGAAGATAAAAAATACTTTTCCCAGCATCAAAATATAGTTTGCATGACAATCTCCCCCATGGTTTTCCTGAACCATAAACCAATCATCTGGCTGAATTTTCACATTATGGTAGAACAGTCCTTGTGGCTGACCAAGTTATAGTTCAATATGTTGGACCAAGACAACTACAGAACTGCTCATAATATTACTTAAAAGCCATGTCACCCAGCCAGCATTATCTAAACTACTACTTATTTTTCCTCTTTCCTTCCATCCATCCATCCTCAGTAACCTTAATTTCAAAGCTGGCAGCCATATACCAATAGTTCATAGCTACAGGCAACGATGTCTTTCCTCACCATTAGAATTAAGTTATACACTAAAGCTGTGTCACTCTATCATATTTTGTTGTCTTCCTCTGGAATCTCTTGCCTTAGGTTCTGATTGGCTGGTGTTGGGGAGTGGTGGATGAGCTGAGATTTAAAATGGATGGAAGTGGAAGTAGGTTTTGCGAGGCTATCTAGGGCAGTAGGCTTGCCTTCTTTCAAGTTAAATGAATAACCTCAGTTCCTGTTTGCCAAACTTTTTCAAGAGTTCTGGCAGATGTTCATAAACTGAGTGAACCTTGGAATGAAATCTCAGTTCAGAAGAGTTTGGAGTTCTGAAGTAAATATTGTGCTCAGCTCCAGTTGTGACATAAGGATGATAGAGTGAAACCAGGATACTGAAAGATAAATAGCCACACTACTTGTTGAGCTTGCCAGCAATTTACCTTTTTCCTATCTTTCTTTCCTTTCCTCTGCTTTCTAAACAGAACTGGTAAATCAAATACTGCATTGCCTATGCAATGTGCAATGTTGAGGTCTGTCACATTGAATACTGGCCATCTGTCATGCAGAGTGGCTTGTCAGAGGCTTAATAAACTTCTTCATTTTGCTGGCTGCCTGAAAGTACAAATGTGCTTATGTATGGGTGTGCGCGTGTGAAACCCCTGGCAGGCGGCCACCGTAAATACATGGCTGGTGAGTTATGTTTGGCTTGTTGGATCACAAGCTATATGAGTCAAAATCAGAATATTTTTTTGGTTCTCATTCCCTCTTGTGAATGTATTTCTTCATGAGAACTGCCACTTTTTGCAACTGGAAAAAAGGCACCTGTTCATTTCCTTGTGTTCATTTTAACAAGTATTGACCAGCTCTATTACTTGCAAACAAGCTTAGGGAAGAGTTCTGAGGGAGGTGTACAGCTAAGTGCCAATTTTGGAATATCCTTGGCTGAGTTCCACAAATAAGCATCATGGCCACTTCTTGGATTTGAAAAATGTAGGAAATGTCAGGATTGTAGCTTAACAAAAAAAAAAACCCATCAGCATCAGATCATATCTGAAATTCTGCATCCAGTTTTGGTTACCACATTACAAAAAGAATGTTGAGACAAAAAGTGCAGAGAAGAGCAACAAAGATGATTAAAGACTTGGAGACTAAAACTTATGAAAAATGGCTACAGGAATTGGGTATGACTAGTCAAGAGAAAAGAAGGAATAGGGGTGATATATAGCAGTATTCTAGTATTTGAGGGTCTGCCACAAAGAAACTTATTTTCCAAAGTACCAGAGGGCAGGACAAGAAACAATGGATGGAAACTCATCAAGGAGAGAAGCAACCTGGAATTAAAGAGAAACTTCCAAACAGTGAGAACAATTAACCAGTAGAACAGCTTGCCTTCAGAAGTTGTGGGTGCTTTATCACTAGAGGTTTTTAAGAAGAGACTGGGCAGCCACTTGTCTGAAATGGGGTCCTGTTTGAGCAAAGGGTTGGAATGAAAGACCTCCAAGATCCCTTCAAGCTCTATTCTGAATTGAAAAAAAAATTGAAAAATCATCATCATCACCATCATCATCAGAATAGATCTCAAGATCTTAAAATTGAAGTCAAAGAAGTCAACTGAGATAAACCAAAACAAAAAGCCTTGGATGGTACTTAGAAAATTTGCACATTGACAAAATTTGTCATCTGTCAATTACAAAAGGCTACACTGCTTGGAACTGCACTTATACTATGCCAATACATTACGACATCCCAAGTTCTTGGAAAGAATTCAATACATATGAAGGCCAACTCCAGCTAAAGGACTGGCAGCTGTGATCTTGTATTGTTGAGAACCATGGGTGTCAAACTTGTGGCATCACGTTGCCATCACGTGATGTTTCATGACATTTTTCCCATTCTCAGAGCTGGGGTGGGCATGGCCTATGCATGACACATTCAGCCCATAGGCCATCAGTTTGACACCCCTGTTGTGAACAGAGAAATAGATTAAATAATAATTAATTTATTAATAAAAAGAACTAGAGAAAATCACAAACAACCTGCCAATAGAAGTAGAAAAACTATGGCAAAAAAAAAAAAAAGAAAGAAGCAAAGGTAGTATTAATAGTAACAGGGTACATCTTCGGTGCAATCCCAAAACAGCTGGAGTAGCACTTGAACACCATTGGCATTGATAAAATAATAGATAACAGATAATCAGAATTGGAAGAGACTGTGTAGGTCATCTAGTCCAACCCTGCCCAAGCGGGAGATCCTACACCATTTCTGACAAATGGCAGTCCAATCTCTTCTTGAAAGTCTCAAGTGATGATGCTCTCAAAACTTCCAAAGGCAAGCTGTTCCATTGGTTGATTGCTCTTACTGTCAGAAAGTTTCTCCTTATTTCCAGGTTAAATCTCTCCTAGTTCAATTTCCATCCATTATTCCTTGTCTGGCCTTCGGGTGCTTTAGAAAATAGCTTGACTGTCAATTGCAAAAAGCAGCTTTACATGGAACAGCTTACATCCTGTGATGATACCTTTAACACCACCAAACAACATCTGCTTTATCCCAAGAGCTTGGGATGGTCTCGATGGATGGTCAAAAATGTCAAATCCAATCTAAACATCTGGCTGACTGGGCAACCAACCATGATAATGAAAATATAAGCTAGGAACAAAAATGGCAAACCATTTTGACTTAATCATGAAATCACCTGGAGTAAAACTCAACTTGAAGGAGATTTTATCACAGAGAAAGAAACTGAGCAAGGAATGGAAATCCTAACCTTTTCTCTATATTTTCTTTCCTGAACTCTCACTTTCTGTTCCTCTCAACCAGTGGTGGTATTCTACCAGTTCAGCCTGGTTTGGGTGAATTGGCAGTAAAAAATGCTATCATTCAACCAAACTGGTAGCAAAGAAAACAACTATTGGTTCGACCGAACCAGTATTTATTTATTTTTTCTCCTCCAGATGATCAGCTGTTTCAACAATCAGCTGTGCCGGGATCCCCTTTGCTGTCTTACTGCTTTGCTCAGGAGCTTCCCTGAGGCCCAGGATGCAAAAAGGGGCACGCGGGGGTGGGGGTACTGTGCAAAAACGGGCTCCCAGGAGGCTTCCCTGAGGCCCAGGAGGCAAAAAATAGAGTGCGGGGGGGGGGGTTCAAAAGAAATAAGCCACCCCACCCAGTCACATGGCCACCCCCACCTAGCCACTCCCACCTAGCCACACCTACAGAACTGGCAGTAAACATATTTACAACCCACCCCTGCTCTCAACATTCTCCCCTTCCCACAAGGCATCTGACCTGTCCCTTCTGTTTCCTTTCTAGCGTTATTCCTTGCCCCGATCCTCTGCCTCACATCTCTCAATATTAATATTAGATTAGTGGGGAGGGACCCATTCTCATAGACAGGCATTCTGATTTGGGATTACAAGTTCAGATAAGTATTCTGCTGAATTATTGAATTCAGGTTGCCTATAAGAAACCAAGTATGAAACCAGAATAGGCTTCTCTCCTGTTGTGTGAACCAAAAATGTTGGACTAAAACTGCTCTCAGCTATGACAATGGAACTGATAGAATCTGTATTCCAAACAACTGATAAACAAACATGAAGAAAAAGAACCACTATTCCCTTATTTTTAGCATCGTAAAGTTACATCACAGCTTTGCTGTGTGATGGACATTTCTATCCATGTTCTACAACAAGAGGACAGCTATCCACGGGCTACAGTCTATATTCAACCTCTGGTCAATTTTTATGATTTCATGAGCACTTATAGATTTGCACCACTGAAATAGCAAAAAACAAACAAACAAAACCTGATCTTTCTCTATTTTTTTCCTAAAAATAGGGACAGAATGGATATGTTAGGCCTCTGAGAACATTCTACATTTAATTGTCCTATAAATTCCCTAACTATCATAAAACAGGCTGAACATTTCAACACCACCCATTTCAGCGAAATCATTAAATCATCACAATCCCTGCAATCTTTAAAGTTGGGAGAAAAAATATAAAATGTAACTTCTATCTGCAAAAATATGATCTGTCCCTGTGTTACAATGTGAAGTAGGTAAGTGAAAGGAGTTGAGTCTATTTAGATCCCCCTACTTTTCTGTGAAGATAAATGGTTTTGGTAGGTAGTCTTCCTTGTCTCTATAGCACATGAACATCTTGAAATAGATTTGAAATCTGCAGTTTAAAATTATCCCCCGGCTGACACCTCAAGGCTATGAAACAAAAAGAGAACAAGAAAAAGAGAGCACACAGCTTCAAACCAATATATAAACCGTTCAATGAAGCTCAAGCAACTTGAGCAAGGCTGGAGACCAATTTACTACTATTAGCTACGCTATAGACCGGTCCTCAGAGGATGCCACAAACACAGATATTATCACATTCTGGCAATCGCTCAGTTTAAGAAATATTCACAGACTATTGAATGTAATACAGACCATAGATTAAGAAGGAATGCTATTCTTGCTTCAAGCTGCTTATAAATATAAGTAGAATTTTCAAATAGTTCAGTATTTGATGCCTTAGATCAAGGGGTTTCTAACCTTGGCAACTTTAAGACTTGTGGACTTCAATTCCCAGAATTTCCTAGCCACACATGCTGGCTGGGGACTTTTGGGAGTTGAAGTCCACAAGTATTAAAGTTACCAAAGTGTGACACCTTATCTTAGACTGATGGATTAAAAATATAGAATTCTTTATTAGTCAAGTGTGATTGGACACACAAGAAATTTGATTATTGAATGAATAAATAGTTTCTTGATCAGTATGAATGAATATTGTAAAAAAGTATTTCCTTTCCAGTTCTCAGGTACATAAGGACCTGAGAGAAAAATAATTGCCCCCTAGTCAGTTTTAAAGCTCTTAGTATGATAAAAAATAAAGCTTCTTTTAAGACAAGGTAAATGCAGATGACCTTTATTGATCCACATGTATAGATTTCTTGGCAATCATACATCTGAAGTTTGCGACTGCCTTCTTGTGAGATTTTGATTAGTTGAATTTTTGTGGATTTTATTTTGCCTTAGGATTGTAGTATTTAATAAACATTTAAGAGAAACAATACTCCAAATCTACCCCAACAATTAGCCTGTGGTATGATAGTGTCATTCTATATACTCAGAATATCTCTATTTCCTTTTTTGCTATGTTGACTAAAATGTAACATTTACATTTCAAAATATATTAATTGGAGGATTTTGTTAAAACAGTGTTTAGAATTCAATCTTCTTAAGTAGATCACTCACACAGAAGTATCAGAATAAACCATTATGAAGTACTCATTATGTGCAGGAATGAATGTGTTTCCACAGTCACTTTTTTCAGCTGAATTTCACTCTTTGAATTTGTGCATGAGTTTCCAAATCTAGTCTGTCTGTCTACCTCTATCATTGTGCAATCAATTAATATAGAAGTGATGCTGATTTTGAGTAGGTTTAGTCTACTCTGTAATGACCAAGTTTAGATCTAACCCAATAATGATAATGTTGGGGAGGAGAACTTGTAGCTATACTACTTAAGCATATTCTGTTTCAAAACTTTCCCAAATAAATGTTTTAAATAATTAAACATTTCCATAAGTAGAAATCCCACTTCTCCTATACTATTCAGCTTCTATATTCACAAGGGAAAACATTATTTAAAATGCTGCGATGTGTATCTATACCAGGGATGTCAAACTCAAGGTCCAGATCCAGCCTGTGGGATACTTCAATCTGGCCAATGGGGATGCCCTGGAAACAGTGAAGGACTGGCCCACGGTGCCTCTGCCAGTGAAAACAGACCTCCCAAGCTCCATTTTCACTGGCAGAGAGCTCAAGCACCCATAGGCACCACCGACACGAGTGACATCGAGCTGGCTATGCCCACCCCATCCCCCCGAGGTTAAACACAATCCTGATACAGCCCTTGATGAAATCGAGTTTGACACCCCTGGTCTATACCTTTCAAGATCAAAATAGTGCTGGCACCTGAAGAACAGAATGATGCAAGTAACGGTATTCACTGACATAATCTATGGGAATAAAAGTTAGACTTTGAAGAAGTAGGATAGGAATAGTATTGGTGTTTTTGAAGTTTGTATTGAAAAAGACTCCTGAAAATACTGTGGATAGCCAAGGAAACAAAACAATGGATCATCAAACATATCTACTCAAACTTCTCACTTAAGGCGCAAATGACCTCTCAATTTATCCTATCTCAGACATATTATGCAAGGATAAAGCTCTTCAGTGCTGGGAAAGGTGGAAGGCAATATAAGCAGAGGACAATCAACAGCAGGATGGATGGAGTTTGTTATAGTGGGTGTACTTTTGGAAGATCTGAAAGGTCAGATTAGAGTCAGATAATCAAGGATAAACTCAATCTATATGATTGCTAAAAATTGTTTCTGACTCAATGGCACATAATGCTATATGAGCATAATTGAAAACATCCCAAATAGGACAGATTGTTAATTGCCTTGCTCTGTTTCAAATCTTTTACTCAATGCAATTCCTCTGGAGAGCATCTTTCTTCTAAATTTTTCCGTGGAATTTCTTCTTTCTTCTGTGGAACTTTTTCAATCCATATATTTCAATCAGACATGGAAACATAAAATGTGACAGGTTCATCTGATTTTCATATGACAGTCAATAGAATTTACTGTCCAGTGGTAATTTAAGATTAGGCCAAAGGAATGGTTCCTTTCTTATCGGCTTCTTTGTATAAAGACATTCCACAGGGATTTTTTTTTTTTTGTTAGTATTCAGTTTAAACTTTCAATTTAATATAATCCATTAATTTATTAAAACCCTTTTTGTCTTTAAGCAAAGTCTCCTAACTTTCTTTCTTTTCGTTGTGGAATTACTTCTTCATTTTATTATCTTTCCCTCCCCATTTTTTCCTTTGTAGTAGCATGCACACACAAACTCGTACCCAAACACATACACATACCCACAAACCTATACACAAACACACACATATATGTTTACCTTGATGCAGATGGTATTTGTCCATTGCCAGAATGTACCATAGTTCAGTAAACCATTTCAAAAAGCAGCTCAGTGCAAACAATCAAATGAAAAATTAGCTGAATCAAAATACAAAGATTAACCAAGATTTTAAAAAGAAGATCCTCAAAACTTTACAACTGACTCTTTTTCTCCCTTCTAAATTTGGTTTTAATAGTTTAATCTACTTTATACTGTAAATGTTGGGAGAAAAGCAATTGAAAACAGAGCGCACATCTGACTTCATGGGGTTTCAACCTATATTACCATTTCAAATGCATTAAAAACAAAATATTGTCTTGCTGTTTCTAACCAAACTGTACCAGCCATAGTGGCAATTTAAGAAAATAAGGATGCAGGTACCAAAAAGGAAACAAAAAGGGGAAATAATGAATGCTGTAATAATTGAGCTAATTTCCCTACTTTTTAAATTGATAGATAGATAGATAGATAGATAGATAGATAGATAGATAGATCGATCCCATAAGGCCAATCACAATATATTTTATTAATTAATATTTTTTCAGGCAATTTGTTACTGTACTTAGGAATGTTCAGTGTTCATATGTGAAATGAGTAAGGATGTATTTAGAAGGAAATGGCAGTTAATTCAAACTTTTAATATAATTTATAGAATAAATTATCTATGGGGCTCAACTTTTTCTATGGGGCTTGACTTTTGGTCTCTCTCTCTCTCTTCCTCCCTCCCTCCCTCTCTCTCTTTCTCTCTCTCATACACAGAGAGAAAGAGAGAATAGAAGCTAATGGAAAAACATCAATTGATAAGACAAAATAAAGTATTCACAGAAGCAGAATTGGAAGAAATCAAAGCATTGCCAGAAAATAGCTCATACTGTGGGGACAAACCAGAGGGAGTCAGCCATAGAGGAAATGATAGATCATATATATTTGTCTTGAGTAGACCTTTGCAGTTCTTCCAATTCTCCTTCTCTGAATACATTTTGTCTTATAAATTGAAGTTGTTCTGCTAGCCTTTTTTCTGTTATTTCTTATTCTGGATGTTCTTTCCAGAACTGGTGCCTCTTCCAAAAATATCCCCTTCTTATTGGATTTGGTTTGTAATAATGGACTATTTCTTTGGTTTTAATCTTTTTATATTTGCAATGGGTAAACACCTTTTCTTCCAGCAGTCTTACAGTTGTTGGTCTTAGAGGTTCAGCCAACAATCCTGATTCCTGTAATCCATTTGTCACCAGGTGTCCAGGAACTCCAACACCTAATGTGGTCCTTATTGACCTGGACAACAATGGATCCACTATGGGTTTCTGCAAAGCACATCTCACCATATTGTTTATCAGAGAGATGCTCTTCATCTTGTTCCTCTGATGAGACCTGCAAAGTATGGTTGAACCTCTAATATAGTTATCAACTTCCTCAGAGCATACAAAACCCACAACCATATCAAGGTAGTGTCTCCCTGGGGGATTATTATAATCATGCATTAATATGACAGGAAGAAAAAATAAAATAAAACAGGAAAAAAATGACACAAAAGACAATATAAAAAGAAAATTAACAAGAGAAAAATACTAAATCAGATACTGAGGGAAATCAAACAATAATTATTTCTATATTAACAATTGCTACAACTTGTTTTTAATTTCTACTGCCAATTAAGAACTAAATTTTCCCATGGGAAGGATTCTTATTTTCCAAATTTTATTTCAAATTGATCTGCATTTGTAACTTTCTAAAACTATAATTCTAATCACTATTTTGCTGTTTATTAAAAGAAAAGTGTTTAAGTTAGTGGAAAAAATCTTTTTAGATTTAGGATGAATACAGTGAAATAGACCCTCAAATAAGATAATTTAGAAACAAAAGTGATATTCAAGGAGGATACCTCTGATATTTGGAAGAATATATTTAATCTCAATGGAGTAGAATCAGAGGAAATCAACACTGTATGATCAGTTGTCTTTTGGAAATAAAAAAATACTAGCAGCACATGTGAGCATATTCAGAAACAATTTATTATTTTGAATCTTGTGTTCCCTTAGATTACATTTATTATACCACATTAGATTTAGAAGAGGTCTACTGTGACCTTCTCAGAACAATCTTGAGAAGCTCAGCAATGATTTGGCACTCGAAGCAGATGTGTTTGTCATGAAGAATGCCGAGTTTGATTTTGTTTTTGTTTTTTAGGAAAAGGAACATCCATCCAGTGAATACTGTGGGCTGACATCGACTGCCACCACATGGCCTTCGGGAGAACAGGACAAAAGTACTTTCTGACGGGGAAAAGGATCCACAATTCTGTGTTTCCTAATCATCAACAAGTTATTTTATTTGTTCACTGTATTTTTCTCCTGTTTTTCCATTTAGATTTCATACCGGTTAAAAGAAGGAGGCAGGCCCAATTCTATAAGTCGCAGACTGAAAAGGTAACACATCCAAGAAAAAGGAAATTAAGGAAGCAACTCAGTTTTTCCAGACAGGTCAAGGCTTTAAGTAGACATTTATATTCAATTTGGGCTTAAAAAAATAATTGCTGAATTATCTGTTAACTGTCATGTGCTTGTTGTATGAATAGTCTTTAAAAAGGACAGCAGAATAAAGTACCAAGCAGGATTTAACCTCAGAAATGAAGCAGATGCTCCCTGGTCCTGATTATGCATATGTTAACCTGATCCAAAATCTGGCTGGGCAGCCCACAAAATGTTTATTGAAATGTACAAGCTACCTGCATTTTTACCACTGAAGGCAGTGAACATAATGATTCCTCCTATTATTTTTCCTGCAATAAAAATGCTGTGAAGCGGATTGGGCTAAAGGACAATGATGCCCCATAGTCAGTCAGCTGGCTTCTATGCCTTAAAAAAGGACTAGAACTCATCGTCTCTTGGTTTCTATTGTTCTCTTAACACAATGTTTCTCAACGTTGGCAGTATTTAGATGTGTCTCCCCAGTCATCATCATTGTCTTAACCACTATACCAAACTGGTTCCAAGTTGCATTAATGCTGTAGTAGTGCTTCCTACAGTTGAAGGTCAAAGGTTTTCAGAAAAAGCCAATTCATTTGAAAAGAAATTTTCAGATGTATGGTCTACTCCAGACAAGATGGTTATTTCCAAGTAGCCTAGTTTTGGGAAGAGGGTTTCAAACCCTATCTTGTGGATCCCTATGACCTTCAAGCCATTTCTTTTTCCTTGAACTTTTAAAATTCTTCTCTTAGTTCTACTCACCAAGTAGCTGCCACCGGAAAGAAAGTTTCTCATCTCACCTAATGAGTGACTTATAGAAGTTTTTAGTTCTGCTTGCCATTTTTTTTTTTTGCTTTTATATTAATTATTTCTGGATTTTTTCCTTTGTACATTGCAGTTTCCTCGTGAGAAGCAACTGGATGGAAAACTTATAGGCAATCTCAAATGCTCTCCTTGTCCGGATAGGAATTATTTCAGTGTACATGCTGCACTTGTAAAAGTGGAACCATTTTTCCACTTCACTATTTCTTTCCCAAAATTTTTGGATGAAATTTATTTCTCAATAAAGGGAAACTAATTTTTTTAAAAATTACAAAAGATATTAGCGTTTCAACCTTGATATACACATAAAAAGACATTACTTGTTGGTTTGCAGGCTTTATTAAAATTGTAAGTGGTCCAGGTCAAAATCAATCAAGGCATTTCCAGTAGAACAGATACTTAAAATATTAGGCCTAATCTAAGACTTGAGAAAGATGTATTGATTTATTTATGCATATGGACACCTGACAAAAAATTTTTGACTCTGGGAAGTGTACATTAAATTAATTAAAATAAAATTACTATTGTAAAGAACAAGAGATAATCATAAATTGCATCCAAGCATGTGGTCCCATATGAGATAAATAAGGTTAACAGAAGGCAAAAAATGCATTAAGCCTCTCTGAATTTCATTTTGACCTCATACTTCTTTGTGGGACAAAGTTTTTACATTATTTAGTTCACACACTGATTGGCTTCTGTATAGTCCTAATTACAGTGATGTTGTTCTGTTTATTACAGTCCTTGGCCATAATGAAGATGATTTATTTTGTCTGTCTAGTATTCTTGCTCTAAATTAACTTTCTTGTTCTTATCATAACCATGAGTTGCATTGTAGCATAAGCCACACAGGACTGGTTTCATGACAATGATGTCTATGAAAAGGAATGACTACTTTTTAAACTACACTGTTGAACAGACATTAAATAAATGAGCAAATATTTTCCAGTGCCCAATGGCACCATTGGAAAAGTAAGGACTTCAAAACTATTTGCATAAAAAGAACACACAGTTTTGGTTCTATTTTAAAAAGAAACAGAAGATAACAAACAGAAATTCCTGAATTTGTCATTTTTAGCCTGAAATGGTTCTTCTTGTAAGAGTTTCTTATTGATTCATTACTCAGCTTTCCTGTCATCACCAGATACTGAAATAAAATTCAACATTTTAGCAGGCTGTTGTTAACAAGATGTAAATATATGACTCTACTGTATGTGTATGCTTATAAAATGCTCATCCGTACAAAGAATGTATCAGTAAACTCAGATTACAGTGGACAACTCTTCAGGCGAGAATGCCAGATAATTATCCTGTCTCAATCCACACAAGTAGCACTCAAGAGAGATTCAGTGTGTTTATTTCACAATAAGCTATATAGCATTCCCCAAAACTGAAGTCAATTTCCCACAATTGGTAGGAGCCGAAAAGTAGTCCAGGCATCTGGTGACCAGATGTTTACTAACAAAGGCAACAGGGGTTCACCAAAGGAGTGTGGCTAACAGAGGCAGTGCAACACCTGAGGCACCAGCAACAAGGAGATGGTTGGCTGGCCACAAAGAAGTGAGGCTTGAGCATGAAGCATGAAATAGCAGCAAGGAAACCTGAAAGGATGCTGGTAGTTTGGCTTCAATGTTTCCGAAGGACAATGAAAAAAAGAGCAGCTCTCTCCAAGAAAGTCCAAGTTCAAACAGGAGTCCCAGAAACAAGGTCAAAGCAACAACATCTTCCTCAAATTAAATCCACAACCCACAACACAGGAACAAGGCACTGAGATGAAGCACAAGAGCAAGGCAAGAAGCCGAAGCTGTCACATCCCAAAAAATGAATGGTTGTCTGTTTGTGACAACCAGTTGACTTCCTTGCCTGCTTAAATCCACCCCAACTGGTGCTTCTCCTTAGAAGGGAGCGAGGCTGCTTCCTTGCGAGTAGCCTCACTGACCTCTGCTGTGTTTTTGGTGTTCAGCTCTTCTTGTCCATGGATCAGGGGTGGGAACTGTTCCTCAATAGAGTCAACCCATTGCTGCTGTGTATCATCAGCTGGCTTTGTCATGGATTACTTTTCCAAACTGACCAGTTGCAACTGGGCACTTCCATCTCCTGCTTGCACAGGTGGCTCCTCATCTAGTTGATCACTCTCCCCACTTCCCGATGTTCCCTGGAGTGCATCCCTTTCAGCACTGAGGTCTCCAAAACCTCTTGATGCCCCTTGTCATCCCTTTCTGATGCTCCTGAACTAGCACATCCTCTTTGTTGGAACCAGCATTCAGCTGAGCCTGCACAGAAACTATGCTGAGTGGACTGATTATGAGTGGGGAATAATAATAGAAATAAGAAAAAATGAGACAACCAGACTTCTATATAGGAAACATGCCACATTACAACCATTTACTCTATTGCAATTTCAAAGTTTTGGGATTCTGGGTATCATTTCAGGACAGTGTGATTATTTTCTGAAGTTCAAGCCTAATTCTTAATATTTATTTATTGCTATAGAAATACAGGTATTCCTCAACTAATGACAAATCTGAAACCAGAACTTCTATCACTAAGCAATGTAGTTGTTAAACTTAATGTTATGATATTTTTTGCCATGGTCGTTAAGCAAATCCAGCTTTCCCTATTGACTTCACTTATCAGAAGCCCTCTAAGAAAATAGTACAAATGGTAATCACTTGATCCGGGGCCACTGCAACTCCTGTAAAAAAAACATGCTGATTCCCAAGTTCTTAAATCAAAATCATGTGACTTCAGGGAGACTGTGATGGTTATAAGTGCATGGATCAGTCATAAATCACTTTTTTCAGCTACCATTGTAACTTTGAACAGTTGTTAAATAAATGGTCATAAGTCAAGGACTATCATATTGATTTCCTGGAAGACTGAAAGATTAATATACCTCTTTCTCTCCTGTTACACCACACAGACTTGCCCAATTAAGAGTACTGTAAAATAGTGCTGGGACAATTTCCTCAAAACATTAATTAAAGGTTTACTGAAGTAATTATAGAAGTTAAGACAGCTTTATTTTATATCACCACCTACCTTGAAAATACACAGAATCTGTGGAAAAAAAGGTGGAATTGTCACAACCACAATTCATTCCCTAACTTTGGTCGCAACCTGATTTGGTCATGACCCAAAACTAATTTCCACATTGGAAATTGCCACAAATTGCCATATATCTTCCTTGCTTTCTCACATATGATCGCCTCACTTATGCTGTCACCTGCAAGTTACTTCTCATTCAACCATACTAAGAGCAGTTTTTCCACCTTTTCCAGTACTTGAGGCCTCTGCTTGGTTAGCATTGTCATTCCCCTTGCAACACTAGCTGCTGTAATAGTCTCTTTCTGCTTCAAAATAGTCGAGATCGTAGACTTCGACTTCTTGTACTCTGCAGCAAGATCGGTAACATGCACACTACGCTCATACTTGTCAATGATTTTTTCTTCACTTCTATTTCTATTTTCCTTAACACCTTCTTCTCACCAACACTCTCACTACTCTTCAATTGATTAGAGGCCATGTTTAATTGCAAAATTAGTGCACACATGGAAACAGGAATTTCTGTGAAAATGGTGCAGAAAGGGGAAAATGGCCACGGCCATGTTAAAATGGCCATGTTAAGTACCCAAGTATTTGTTCGCAACCAGATGCTAAAATTTTTTGAAATTTTGGGTTGTCATCCAATTTGGTCACGAACAGAAACGTTCATGACTAGAGGTTTTACTCTAGTCTCATCCAGAGTTGGAGGAGTGGACCAAAGACTATATCTGAGCCTACCCCAGCAGTTAAAATTGAGAAGCAAAAGGTCTTTTCATGGTAGGTTGGTGATTTCTTTCTTCTCATCCAAAAATCTATTCAAATTACTGGTCATTCCTGCATCTAATGGCAGACAGGATGGGTTTCCATTGAGATAAGAAAGACTGCTAGCTTCCTTGACCATGCACATCTGAAAGCTAGCAGATGTTGAAATTAGCAATCTATAGTTTTGCTAGCTGAATTGAAGGTGTGTGCTTGCTGCATCTGGCTGCTGGGACTGGCCAGAAGTGTGCTGGAAGCAAGCTAAACTGGAAATAGTAAGTCTTCAACAAATATGGCCCCTGTTTCTTGCAAGTGTAACATTCTGCATTCCTGAATTGTCTCTCGTTGTGGTTATGTTATTCACCATAACCCTAACAGGCCCACGAATAATTTGGCTTCTGTGAGCTGGTTGAAAAAAAGACCTTGGATTCCTGCTCATCTTGAAGCATGAGCACAATGGAAAAATCTGCATGACAGATTTCTTTCACGTGTTGTGGTACAGCTACTGTTGCCAAAACTTTTCCCTATGCTATAGTGAGGGTCAGATCTGGTTCAAGAAAGAGGCTGTGATGGACTGCTTCTTCTTTAATTCACAATTAAAACAACCACAAAGCAGGCCCATTTTCACGTCACAGAATATAGCGAAGCGCCAGGGTTGATCCTAATAATCTTTTCTGGATTCTTTTGGGCCTTTCTTCAAAGCATTCAACTTGTATTTGGTAACTGATTACCATGGATAAAAATGTGCCTCCACAAGTGCAACAACTTCAGCAAACTTGGAGCTTAGAACATCTGGTCCAGTATGTCAATGCAGGGATGGGATCCGACCGGCATAACAACTGGTTAGGGGAGCACTTGCATACGGTCAAACACACGCTGCACACGTGTATGTGCTACTAGCTTCGGCAAGCATTTACCTTCTCCAGCTGACAAATGGAACTCAGTTGTGCCACACAAAGCACCTGAGAAGGAAAACAAAGCCACTAAAGGACAGCCTAGAGCCCGAGCAGGTGGGTGGGCCAAACAACAGACCAAAACCTCATCCCAGTGAACCGGTTCGGTGTCAGCTGCTCTTTGGAGCAATCGGTTCTCTAGAACCGAACCAAACCGGTAGGATCCCATACCTGTGTCAATGGATATTAACATATTTTTTTAACGTTCACAGACCATCAAAAAACTGTGTTTCTAGTTTCAGGGTTCTCAATGTTACTAGTTGTTACCACTAAGAGAGCCAGATTGGTCTATTGATTAAGGCACCTGGATGCAAAGCAGGAGATTGTGAGTTCAAGCCCCATCAACTGGGTGATTTTGGGCCAGTCAGGCTCTCTCAGCCCTAACCCACCTCACAGGGTTGTTGTTGTGGGAAAAAGAGGACGAAGAAGGTATGTTGGAAATGTTTGCCACCTTGAGTTATTTGTAAAAATATTAAAGGCTGCGTACAAACAAATAAATAAATTCTCAGGGGCAGTGGAGACGATCAAGGAGAGGCCAATCCTTGGAATCTGGCAAAAGTCCTTTGCCAGTGAAAAAACACATTTTCATCCTCATACTCGGGGTGGGATTCAAATTTTTTAACAACCAGTTCTGTGGGCATGGCTTAGGTGGTGAGCGTGGCTTGGTGGTCATGTTATTGGCTGGGTGTGGCCAACTCAATACCACTCACATCGAGGCACACATCTCCTCACCTGGCCTCTCATGACTGTGGGAATGCTGAAATAGTTGTAAGTGTGAAAAACTGTCATAAGTCACTTTTTTCAGTACCATTGTAACTTTGAATGGTCACTCCACACAAGAAAACTAGCAGCAAAGGAGGAAAAAAAAACTCCGGAGAGGTTCCTGAGACTAGTCCTGCCAAGAATGTAATAAGGGTTAACGGAGAGGCAGTTTCTGTAAGCAACACCAGAATGTTTCCTTTCTGCCTTCCTTACAGGATTAGGCCAGTAATTTCTTTTAACTATCGGTTCTCCGAACTGCTTAGAATGTTAACAACCGGTTCTAGCAAATAGGTGCGAATCTGGAGAATCCCACCCCTGCTCATACTCTACTATACTTACGTGTGAGATGCACCAAACCACTTTTGTGGTGAAAGGATTAACTGGTGACATCACTCAGGTGACCCTGAGGACACAGATAAGCCTCCAAGTGCTTTAACGACCCTCTAAAATGATGTCTGCAAAGAATATAAATCCTTCCATTCCCCACTATCCCGTCAGAGCTGAATATGTTTCTTGGATGAGAAGCAAAACATCTTCAAAAGAAAAAAAAAGAAAGTCCAGTTGCCTCCTGAAAAAGCACCTTTGGTACAACCATGACCTGGATGACTGAGAATCTCTATAGACTTTTGGTGACATCAGTGTTGCCCAGGGGATGCCCAGTTGTGGGTTCCTTTCATGTCCCTGTTAATGAGCCCACTAAAGTGGTACCTATTTATCTATTCATATTTGCATGCTTTCAAACTGCTAGGTCAGCTGGCTTCCAATGTGGGATTGAAAATCAATCCAGCATTCTAACCATGTGAGAAATAAATCAAACCCTGAATCCATTAGCTATAATATTCCATCCTTTACTACCATAATCTTAATGTTACAATATATAAATTTAGCTATTCTCATAGAATAAAACATGTAATTATTGCTAATGCTGCATTAAGTGTCTTGAACTTGAATTAGATATCCATGATGCATTGAGGCATTATCCCAGCATGAAAGCATCTACAGAATCAGCAATAGCTTGCCAATTCACCTCGTGGTCCAGGGTTGTAGACAAACATTCTGAAATACCTATGCAGACAAACTCACATGAGAGAGAGCAAACAAGAATGCTGCAATATTGTTTTACTGACTACAAGTTGTTCAACAAATAAGTTCGATCCAGGAAGCACTCAAGGTCATTTTAAGTTGTCAGGATGATGAAGAAAGAATGTTATGTTTGGTAGATAGGAAATGAAATACAATAATCTGCATATTATTATTACTACATAATCTAGAGATGAAGATTGTTTACATAATAATGTCTGAATATAATGTTTCTGCCATTCAGCCCAAGCAGAGGTGGTCATGTGAAAAAAACCAAGATGGTCTTCAAATCAATTTCAAATTCTTCCAAATCAGCTTAAATTCAGGCTGGAGTTAGTAGTTAAGGTATTTGACTACATTCTGTTCCATGTTCAGCTACAGAAGTTTATTTCTCTCATCTATTGGTAATAGATCTATTCTCAGGGGTGTGTGGATGAGGAAATAGAAGGAAACTGATCTATGTATGCCACTTTGAGCTTCAGGATATACAATATTCAGGCAACAGTAAACATGAAAAATTAAAAGTTATAGCCAAAATATTTCTTGAACTCAGAACATGCATGTTTCATTGTTTTATATTTGTCTGTTAGGACCCAGCTATCAACAGATTTCCTTAATAATAACAATAGTGCATAATAGTGATGGCACTCTTTTTTTCTTTTTGTATAGTGAACATTTGCTCAATTAAACATTCTGTAGGACCAGAACACTTGTCCACAACTCTCTGCATTTTCAGAATAAGGATATTGACCCATTTCAGGTTTAACATTTTTGTTTACAGACAATCACATCATGTTCTTTATATTTATTGTTGCATTGATTTCACCAAATCCTAATCCTTCTTCTTCATATAGATGTTACCAGGTACATGTTATCAACATGCAGTGCACCAAGCAGCCTTGTGTAATTTACTGGTATTTTTTTTTTAAGTATTAAATTTTCCGTGACCATCACCACTGTCCTGAAAAATGTATTGCCGAAAACCTCCAATCTTACTATTATTATTATTATTATTTATTAAATTTCTATACCGCCCCCTCTCCCAAAAAAGGGACTCGGGGCGGTGCACAGCCAACTAAAAACAAAAACAATATATACAATTAAAAACAAATTAAAACAATTTCATCAGGGGCCGAATATACAATTTAAAATATAAAACTAATACAAATTTAAAATTAAAAAAATTTAAAATACCTAGTTTTAAAAACCCCAAAAATCGTTACTGGGCCAGGCCAGCCTGTTGAAAAAACAGGGTCTTTACTGCGCGCTGGAAGGTCTGAATGTCGGTAATGGCCCGTATCTCCGGGGGCAAATCGTTCCACAGGGAGGGAGCCCCCACAGAGAAGGCCCGCACCCTCGGGGCCGCCAACCGGCAACGACCAGGCGGCGGAACCCCGAGGAGGCCAACCCTGTGGGAGCGCACTGGGCGGCGGGAGGCTGTTGATGGCAGCAGGCGGTCCCGTAAGTACCCAGGTCCCAAGCCATGGAGCGCTTTAAAAACTATCAATACAACCTTGAATCGGATCCGGAAGGCCACAGGAAGCCAATGCAGCACGCACAGAAGCAGTGTTACATGGGAGCTCCGAGGGGCTCCCAAGATCACACGCGCGGCCGCATTCTGGACCAACTGCAGCCTCCGGACACTCTTCAAGGGGTGCCCCATGTAGAGAGCATTGCAATAGTCCAAGCGGGAGATAACGAGGGCAAAAGTGACTGTGCGAAGTGCGTCAGGATCCAGAAAGGGCCGCAACTGGTAAATCAGACGAATCTGACAAAAGGCCCCCCTGACGACGGCCGTAATGTGATCTTCTAAAGACAGCCGTACGTCCAGGAGAACACCTAGATTGTGAGCCCTTCCCATGGGGGTCAAAATTTCTCCCCCCACGGCCAGTGACGGAATAAACTGGCTGTATCTGGGCTCAGGAAACCACAGCCACTCGGTTTTGGTCGGGTTGAGACGAAGCCTGTTAAGACCCATCCAACTCCGCACGGCCTCCAGGCACCGGGTCATCACTTCGAGGGCTTCGTTGGGGTGGCCCGGGGTAGAGATGTACAGCTGAGTGTCATCAGTGTACTGATGGAACTCCACCCCGAAACCACGGATGATCTCACCTAGCGGCTTCACATAAATGTTGAACAGCAGGGGCGAGAGCACAGACCCCTGAGGCACCCCACATAATAGGGGCCTCGGGATCGACCTCTGCTCCCCTGTCAACACAAATTGCGAGTGGTCAGAGAGGAAGGAGGAGAACCACCATAAAATGGTGCCTCCCACTCCCAACCCCCCCAACCGCCGCAATAGGATACTGCGGTCGACAGTATCAAAAGCCGCTGAAAGATCTAACAGGACCAGGACAGAGGAACAACCCCTGTCCCAGGCCCTCCAGAGATCATCCACCAACGCAACCAACGCCGTCTCCGTGCTGTGCCCGGGCCTGAAACCCGATTGGAGGGGGTCTAGATATACCGCTTCATCCAGGTACTGAGGGAGCTGACGTGCCACCACACTCTCAACAACCTTCGCGACAAAGCGAAGGTTGGAGACCGGACGATAATTCAACAATAATGCTGGATCCAGGGATGGTTTCTTGAGGAGGGGCCGCACCACAGCCTCTTTCAAGGCGGCGGGTAAAAGTCCCTCTCTCAAGGAAGCGTTAATAATCCCTTGGAACCAGCCTCGTGTCACCTCCTGAGTGGCCAGGACCAGCCAGGAGGGGCACGGGTCAAATAAACAGGTGGTGGCATTAAGCCCTCCCAGTATCCTGTCCATTAGCACTGGTTCTGCTTTGTTGCCACCAAAGAGCTGATCAGAGGACTAGCTATTCCTTTAAATTTATCTATATGGCCATTTACCTAACCTCATCCATCCTGTCAACATAATAGCAATAGCATTTAGACATATATACTGTTTCACAGTGCTTCACAGCCCTCTCTAAGTGGTTTACAGAGTTAGCATATTGCTCCCAACAATCTGGGTTCTCATTTTACCGACCTCGGAAGGATGGAAAGCGGAGTCAACCTTGAGCCCTGTGAGACTCAAACTGCCAAACTGCAGTCAGCAGAAGTAGCTTGCAGTACTGCATTTTAACCACTGTGCCATCTCGTTATTCTGCCAAAGAATAAATCAAAACAATAGGAAATGCGGGGGTTTTTTTTTTGTCCAGTTATGGACAAGGCAGGTGAAACCCAATATCTTCTATGGATTATCTTTGACAGAAAGGTTAAATCAATGTCATCTATGTTGTGGAGCGGCAGAATCACAGAGGCAGACAACCAGATCAACTTCAGCTTTAATTTTTGGCTCCGCAAAAACTTAGAAAATAAGACTTTTTCCTATGGTCTGAAATGTCAGCAAGGTCAATAGCATCTAAAAAACAGTCAAACCGGTTTCTGTATGATTCCCATGTCTTGCCATTGGTCTGAAAGGCGGGAATGCTGGGTTTGAAGTCATCATCTTCTCAGCTGTGCCGCTTCTCCTGAGGTGATTTGAAAATTGCACTTCGCGAACAGTGACAGCAGCTCTTTAAATGTTTTCAGCTCTTTTTGTAGTGACTTCGCTCTTAATGTCTTTTTGCTTGGTTTGCCTCTTATAAGTATCCCGCCCTCGTCGCCAGTGTTGTGGAGCAGTGGAATCACTGAGGCAGACAACCAGAGCAACTTCAGCTTTAACTTTATTTACAGAATAAAGGGTTGCTGCGACTATCGCGCTAACTCGGCAGCCAGCTGGAGCGGCAACAGCTGATGCTGTTTGACATCTCCTTTTATAGCCAGCTGTCAAACAGCATCAGCCAATGGCAGTGGTCCGTGTTTCCCGCCAGAAACACGGACCTGAGTGAAGACTTCAGTCAATACACAAAAATCTAGCTGCTTTTCTATTCTCCTTTTAAAAAAATATTTAACTATGCATGACAGCTTTGTGTGTGGTTTTGTGCCTTTGTACCAAGAAAGTCCCTGCAATTTTCTTGGGAAGATTTCAGAAGTGGTTTGCTATTGCCTGCTTCCTATGGCTGAGAGAGAGGGACTGGCCAAAGGTCACCCAGTTTTAGGCCTGACATAGAAGAGTCTCCTGATCTTCAATCTGGTGTCTCAGCCACTATACCAAATTGGGTCTTGTGCATGAGGTCAGATCTGATTAAAACCAGATACCCAAAGCAAGGCTGAAAGCTTCTCCTCTAAGTCATTTTGTTTCCTTTTACACACAAAGATGTAGAAAACAAGCAAGTGAAAATTCTGCTGGTACCAACTGCAGGGTTTGATTGTTGTGTGCTTGCTTAATAGAACAGTGTCGGGGATTTTGAAAGCTGTACAGGCTTCTCCCTTGTGTATGATAATCAAATCAAATCAAATCAAATCAAACGTTTACTGTCAATGCACAACATGTGTACAATGACATTGAAATGAGCCTCCCTTGGTGCTGGCCCTGCAAGTCTATCATATTAAACCTAATTGTGCCTTTATGTTGCATTCAGAAGTCTGACAACCCACGGATAAAAGCTATTTTTCAGCAAATTTGTTCGGCTGGCTATGCTTCTATATCTCCTGCCCAATAGTAGGAGAGTAAAGAAATGCTGACCAGGGTGTGAATCATCCCTGAGGATTTTCCTTACTCTGCTGAGGCAGCGGATCCTGGCAAGTGATATCAGGGGACAGCCCATATTTTTTTGTGTTGTGCTCATCACCCTCTGTAATGCCTTTTTGTCTGTGGCTATCAAGCCAGCATACCATACCGTAACACAATATGTAAGGACACTTTCTATAATACACCGATAAAAGGAAGTCATCAGTCGTTGTTTCACCTGATATTTCTGCAAGGCCCTAAGGAAATGGAGTCTCTGTTGAGCCTTCCTGACCACCTGGATTGTATTATTTTTCCAGGTGAGATCTTGGCTAAGTTGGACTCCCAGAAATTTGAAAGAGGAGAAATTCAATAGGGGATAGGAGGGACAATTTATCCCCAGCATGTTTGGACATACTTCCACACTGGATCAGATTGGTAATGTGGATTTGGAAGCCCTTCCTACCCTTAAATCTAAGTTTTGATCTTAGAATTAATGATACTGTGTGATGGCAAATAATCATGTTCTCTTTTATATAAGGAACGGAATGCTCCAAAATTAATAGCAATGTAATATCTTTAATTGAGAAAACAGATGCTGTTTTGTTCAAGATTCCATTTAATATTAACATACAGATCTTGGAGTTAAGGCATGCACTACAAGGAAGGCACTAATGCATAATACAGGCATATGTTAATAAATATCCATACTGTATGTAAACCTATATACTTACCAATGCCCTGCATGGGAAGATCTGAAGAACAGTTACATTATGACACATGTTAATATGTCAAACTCTACAGAATAAAATAAGCCATCATTTGGGTTATATTAGCTTACACAGATGGAATCTATTTGGCAAATTATGAAACAGTTTGTTAAGCTTTTTACCAGTCTGTTTCTTTTCAAATGAAACAATATTTCTATTCTTAAGAAATGAATTAGAACGATTTTTCAGCTTTTTACAAAACCAGAGATTCAAATCTTATTAACATCCATTGAGTTTCTTGGCCTTTTTCAACATTGTATAAAGGCAGGCATATCATTCCACTGACCAAATATTCAAAACGCAGTAAAAGAGGTGAAGTTAATGGTAAGATTTTGTAATGGTAATTTTTAAAATGTTGATGAAAATTTTGGATTGTGAGAATGTACTTTATCAGTAATATAATATGTCTATCCCTTAAACAGAAAAGGACAATACAGCCCTACCTATCAAAAGCAGTACCATAAATGACAGATTAGGAATACAAGTGAAAATAGGCAAGAAAAAGAAGAAGACACCTAAAGAAAGAAGACACCTATCCAAACTAAATGAGTCCAAATCCCCAGGACCAGATGGATTACATTCCGGAGTTCTGAAGGAGCTGGCAGATATGAACTTGGAACCATTGAACCATATATTTCATAGTTTCTGGAGTACCTGGAAGAGAGGTGAAGAGGTTCCCTTCTTCAAAAAAAGGGGAAAAACATGAATTCAGGAAACTACAAATTGATCAACCTGACATCAATCCTGGAAAAGATTATCAAGGTATTTTGTAACAGTTAAACACAAGCAAAGCTATTGCTAAAGACCAATGAGGGTTTGTCAAAAACAGATCATGCCAGAAATACTTTATTGACAAAGTGACTAAATTACTGGACCAGGGAAATGCTGTTGACATAGTATACCTGGACATCAATAAGGCATTTGGCATAGTAGGCCACAGTACACTTCTTATTAAGGTAGAAAAAAGTGGAATAGATAGCATCATTACCAGATGGATTCGTAACTGGCTGACCAACTGGATCGGACGACCGGATGTGAATCCCTCTTCGTTAAATGTGGTTCCGGGGTTCAGATGGGCCTATTGATCACATACCTGGCTCCCTGCTATGTGACATCGGCCCTGCCTGAGCTCCTGGAGATCATAGCCGGTTTGGCAGTTGAGACCCCCAGGTTTATGGTCATGGGGGATCTCAACCTGCTTTCGGCTGGCGGGACCTCGGGGATTGCTCAGGAGTTCATGGCTTCCATGACAGCCTTGGGCCTGACCCAACTAATTAGGGACCCCACTCACATTGGGGGTCACATCTTGGATCTGGTTTTTGTCTCTGGATAGTGGCAGGATGATCTAGGTATAGGGGACGTTGTTGTAGAGCCCCTGTCATGGTCTGATCATTCGCTCCTTAGGCTGGACTTCCATGCCACACCCGCTCGTCGCATGGAGGCAGCACCGACATGTTGGTTCCACCCCAGGCGCCTGATGGACCCGGATAGGTTCCTGATGGAGCTTGGGCTGTTTCCCGGTGTTCGCTTACATGACTCGGTTGAGGACCTAGTGGCCACCTGGGATAGGGTGGTGGCCCTTGATTGGGTCATGCCCTTGCAGCCTCTGACCCGGTGCTGATCCCAATCATCTCCATGGTTTTCTGAGGAGCTGAGGGAGATGAAGCGCCGGAAAAGACGCCTAGAGAGCGGTTGGAGGGCCACCATCTCCGGATCTGACCGAACAGTATTACGGTTGCATTGGCTCCCTGTGGCCTTCCGGGTGCGATTCAAGGTGCTAGTAATCTTTAAAGTCCTCCATGGCTTGGGACCTGGGTACTTATGAGACCGCCTACTGCCACCATTGGCCTCCCATCGGCCAGTGCGCTCCCATAGGGCGGGCCTTCTCGGGGTGCCGGCGGCTGGACGATACCGGCTGGTGGCCCCGAGGGTGCGGGCCTTCTCTGTGGGAGCACCCTCCCTCTGGAACGAATTACCCCTGGAGATAAGGACCATCCCTGACCTATTAACCTTCCGGCACGCACTGAAGACCCACTTATTCCATCAAGCCGGTCTGGCCTAGAGTTACTTGTAGGGTTTTAATTGATTTTAATTGATTTTAAATGGGTTTTAGCTTTTTAACTCCTATGATTGTTTTATCTTTCAGCCACTTATTTAATCTTTTTAACTCCATTTTAAACATTGTATTTATATTTATATTTTATTTGGCTGTACACCGCCCCGAGTCCCGTTGGGAGAGGGGGCGGTATATAAAATTTATTAAATAAATAAATAAATAAATAAACCCCAATGTGTAGTCTTCAATGGAAATACATGGAGGGAAGCATGCAGTGAGGTACCTTAAGTTTCTGTTTTAGGCCTACTACTCTTCGATATCTTCATAAACAGTTCATATCAGACCTGGACATTTTTGAGCCTGTAGGCCACATCCAGCTCTTTGACTATCTTTCTCCAGCCCATGGCAACAGCAGTGGTGGCATGGTTGGTGACCATGGGGGGCAGCAGCGGTCCTTCGCATCTGTCCTTCCAAGGTGGCCCCTTGGGGAAATTAATTGCCCACACCTGATTTAGATTAGAATTTTTTATTGGCCAAGTGTGATTGAACACACAAGGAATTTGTCTTGGTGCAAATGCTCAGTGTACATAAAAGAAAAGATACATTTGTCAAGAGTCAAGAATCATAAGGTACAACACTTAATAATAGTCATGAGGAATAGAAGAGCAACTTGTGAAATTTGCAGATGACACCAAACAGGAGGAATAGCCAACATTTTGCTGGTAGAAGATAGGCTCAAGATCCAGAAGGACTTGAACCCTGGGACCTATCCAACAAAATGCAATTCAGTGGTGAGAAAAGTAAGGCTTTACACTTAGGCAAGAAAAATCAAAGGTATAGAATAGGTAGTACCAAACTCAACAGCTGTGAGAGGGATCTAGGATTCCCAGTGATTAACCACCTAAATATGAACCAGCAAGTGTGCTGCAGTTGCAAAAAAAAAAAGTCAAAGCAGTCCTAGGCTGCATCAACAGACAGAAAGCATCAAGGTCATGTGAAGTGTTAGTATCACTTTATCCTGCTTTAGTAAGATCACACTTGAACAGTTTTGGTTGCCATGATATAAAAAAGATGTTGAGATAGCATGCAGAGAAGAACAATGTTAGGAATCTGTCCACCAATTAGTTGGGTTGGCAATATATAAACCAACGATGTATGTTTGTAGCTTTAAGACAAAATCACTGTATTGATTTGTGCTATATTCCGATTGGTTGATTGTATTGTGAATTGCCATAAAAGGGAACTAGAGATCATGGCTTGCTCCCTCTGACATTCTGTATCTCTGACATTCTGTATCTCTGACATTCTGTTGCTATCTAAAATTCTTTGTTGTATTTATGCTGTGCTTATACTTTGATATCTTTGTTTACTGTAAATGACAAAGGCAACCGGTAAGAAGACTTTGTAATTGGATATTCTTTGGACTGTTAAACGTATATGACCTGGACTGTTTATTGGACTGTGCCATTTCTTAAAGTAAACTTTAACTCAATTTAGTGTATCTGTGTGTGGCTGAATAATTATTCATAACTACTCTCATAAAAGTTTCCATGTGCATATCCTTGTTACTCAAGGGTTATTCTGTACATATCATAACAAACAACAAAGAAGCTGGAGGATAAATGAGAAATGTTTTCAAGACCTAGTTATGTCTAGTCTAATTAAGAGAAGGACTAGGGGTGACATGATAGCAGACTCCCAATATTTGAGGGGTTGTCACAGAGGAGAGGGGGATCAACTATTCTCCACAACACCTTAGTGGAGGACAAGAAGATGGAACCTTATCAACGAGAATCCAACCTGGAACTAAGGAGAATTTTCCTGTCAATTAACCATAAAAGTGCTTGCCTCCAGAAGTTGTAAGGCCTCTGTCACTGGAGGTTTTAAAGAAGAGATTGCACAGCAATTTGTCCAGAATGGTATAGGGCCTCCTCTTTAAGTCAGACTAGAAGATGTCCAAGTTCCCTTCCAACTCTATTATTCTGTATTCTGATACTGAAACCTCATTTATTTAGTTTTTAAGACCACAACATATTAAAATATGGTTGGTTTTATCAATGGTTTATCAGACAAGCCACAGTGGAGGATATACTAAACCACAAACCATGATTATTAAACTACAGTTTGGATTCATGCTAAATGCTATGCCAAAAGTCTGTATTGTGTGGTAAAAATCCCAGAGGACAATCAGGTGTTCCTAAAACGATTGATTAAAAAAAAAACAAATAAATTTCAGTGCAAATTTGAAGTCCATGTTGGTGCAAACAAATATTTGTCTATTTTAACATACACAGTGATGGGAACTTGGAGCCATTTGAAGACTTTGTTTCAAACTGGCATCACAGCAGAATAAAATCAGCTATTTAAAAAAATAAAACATTAAATAAACAAGAGGATTAGGCTTCACAAAACAGGAATTACTTTTACCCATAGCCAGGTAGTCCTTCACCCAAATGTCTAGAAAAATGTTTCTCTCCCTTGGCAATCTGGCATACTGTCTAGGGAATTCTAGGTCACTTGTCACTCATCTTAAAATTTCCAAAATTGAGAAACTTTGCTCTAATTTATTTTTAACTGTATTTATTGTATATCTTGTATGTTTTAGTAGGCTGTACACCGCCCCGAGTCCCTTTTTTGGGAGAGGGGGCGGTATAGAAGTTTAAACAAATAAATAATAAAGAAAGAAAGAAAGAAAGGTAGAATAAGTTTCTGATTATACAGAAATGACAAAGAAATAGGAGATCTTGATATTCCTCCATCAGCCAGATATTCTATCAATGGGGATCTTGTTGTCTCCCAAGCAACCTTTGGTTTGAATTTAAACTAAGATTTCAAGAGAACATGAGGAAATAGGTGTTCCAAAGGTGTTTTTTCAAGAGGCAACTGGACTTTTGATTTTTCTATGAAGACATCCAGTTGCCTCTTGAAAAAAACGCCTTTGGGACAACCATGACCTGGATGACTGAGAACCACCATAGACATCAGGGAATAGGTTTAAACTAAGATTTCAAGAGAGCATTGGGGGAAAAAATGAATAATAAAAGATGTTCCACAATGAAATAGGCTGCCTGAGAACTGATGGACACATCTTCCCTACATTAAATGGCCATTTGGCAGGGATGTTGAAGTAGTAGTTGCCTCTGTTGGTCTAGATCAGAGGTCTCCAAACTTGGCAACTTTAAGACTTGTGTACTTCCACAAGTCTTAAAATTGCCAAATTTGGGGACTCCTGGTCTAAATGGTAGTCAAAATCCCTTCCTTCTGTGATAGGATCAACATACCAAAAGTTTTAAAATCTTTCCTCTTTTTGACACAATTGCTATGACATTTTCACATGAGTATAGTGCTGTAACAATGAATAAAAATATATATTGTCACAAAGGTTTTTAATTGGGTTAGGGCATCTTAAAAGCTGTCCACCAAGCTCAGATGTGTAATCATCTATCCCAGTTTAGGGCTTACCCAGAGAGAACATCCCTAATTTGCACTTGAGAGTAAGGACGTAAGTTTATTCCTGTCAGATTTGATAGTAGAAGCACACTACAAAAGAAATCTAGAAGTGAGTCTAAGCATAGCTGCTGCTAGGAATGAAAGAAAACTAAGACCCATATAAAGAAAAATGTCAGGCTGGATGGAATTGAGGGACCAAATTTGGTTTTCCTTCTGCTTGTGCAATTTGACCAGTTTAGTAAAGCAGCAAAAATGAATAAAGTCAATGCCTTTGTAGCCATTTCTCTCCTGAGAAAGCAAGCATTCATACACATATAATGATTATAGTGTTATATATTGGTATACAAGGCTATGTACTTAAATAAATCTGTACAGTCATCCTCAACTTACAACCATTCATTGAGTGAGCATTTGAAGTTACAATGGCATTGAGAAAAGTGACTTACAACTGATCCTCATACTTACAACAGTTATAGCATCCTCACGATCTCAAGATCAAAATTCAGATGCTTGGCAACCAGTGTGAATTTATGGTAGTTGGCGCATCCCTGGATCATGTGTCTTCCATTTGCAGCCTTCCCAGATAGCTTCCAACAAACAAAGTCAATGGGGGAAGCTGGATTTACTAAATATGCTTCCAAAGACATTGGTAACTACACTAATCTGGACTTTCCATATAAGTCTGAATAAAGGTAAGAAATTTTGATCAGAGAAACATATTCAATGTTTCTTTAATGTTCTCTTTTAACAGAAAGAAACCATATGGTTTATTAATGCAAACATAATATTTTCTTGAGATCTTTGAGGAATGCAAGTGAGTGAATATCCAGTACCAAAATTCCATTGTTGTTTTTTCTTTAGCCAATTTGATTTTATCATGGATATTAATTGTTGTTAGAGGAATCCAAACAGCATGAAATCAGACTTCTCTCAACCATCTGCGGTTCTCAAAAATGAGAAATGTTCTCTGATAGTATTACAGTCTGTTTTATTATAAAATTAGGTTTGTTTAAGAAGACTCTGGTCAACTCAAATTTGCATTTCATTTTTTGAACGAAGAATGACTTTGGTACTAACCACAGTATCAAATAGTCAGATATATCCAATAGTTTTATTACTTTATTGCAAAAAAACTATCCAAATCATGTAACAAAAATAATGAACATGATTCATATTGTAACTCCAGCTCTTCTGTTTCTTCTTTTGAAAAATATAGAATTAAATATATTTAATCTGCCTCTTATGCTATATTTAAGCTAGTGCTCCATTTTCAGGTTTCTTTGAATAAGAGTTAGCTGCTAAATAAACTTCCCTTCCATAACCATTGTGAAAGTAGATAATATTCAACCTTTAAAAAACCCCATGAGTTACTAGTTGTTTTCCAGACAAAATATTGGACCATTAAGACTCTGAAGATAAGATTTTGCCGAAGTGCTAATTTCTTCCGTCACCTTCATAATTTAAGAAACTAGGGAGGATCCTTCTCAGATGTTTGCTATGTTCCTTCTGCAGGCTCATCAATCTCTTTTGCCTAGTCTGCTGTTTTCCATCCTGTCTCCCAAGGTCATTCCATTTCCATTACACTAACATATTCTAAGATCCAGATTATATTACAATATCTAACATATAGATTTTATGTTAAAAATTGCAACCACAGGATGTCCAAACCGATGAAGAGAGTAATAGGAGAGAAGATATGTCTAAGTAGTGGCTTCATCATTTTAGGTATTACTAAATGGAAAATGAACAAAGCAAACAGGGGCAATTTTCCTATAGTTGTAATCTTTAAAGGAAGGAACAGAAAATATCTAACTAGACATTGAAATATAGTGCTTGTTTGTCTGGCTTGTTCTGTTAATAGAAAAACTAACAAATTGATTACTGTTCTGCAAAGTGCTTCTAAACAAGGTATTTGAGGTGGGAAGAGGAAAACAAACACTAGTAAAGACGTCATTCTCATGAGCTGTGTTGAAATTCTGGGAACATTTATTCACAACAACCCATTTGGGATACAAGTCATTGCATTACAAGGTTAAAAAGCATTTCATCTGAAAAACAAACAAAGTCTTGGAAAATAAAGGCAAACAAGTTAATAATCTCTGGCAGGTTGAAAAAAATGAGTTGCTTATCAAGGACAGCTTAAATTGATCATTGCATTGGGGAGAATTATCTCTAAATGTAGGGAGCTCCTTTGCTTGTTCCTTATGCCAACCTTGTAACACTATTGGGAAGCCTGATTATTATAATTGTTGTTTGTTTACTATGACTACTATGACTACTACTACTCAGAAACAAAAACAGTTTTATGAATACCTTTTGTACATCTAGCACAAGAGCAGGCAATCAAAATGAGCTGCAAATCTGGTTGAACAAATCTATAAACACATAACCATTTTCTTTTAATTGTCACGTAAAGAATTGAGAGTATAGCTTCCTGACTATTTTATGGGGAAAGAAGCTTTAATATTGTCCAGCTTAAGTAGACCATATGCAGGCAAGATTTCCATTTCCTTGCCATGGTTGACATAAAAAATAAACAACGCTCCTTGGGCTTCCCACAAATAACAGAAACTATAAGTGGTTCAGAAGAAGTCATTGCCTACATGTGAACTGTACAAATAAGATATTGTGTTTTGTTTCTTTGTATAGAGCTATTCTCTTGACCACGATTTTTGTCAATAGATTTCTACCCATGCAAAGAGACATGATTGTAAAAATGATTTCAGGTTCAAGATCTCAAATCCTTATGAATGTGATCAAGGATAGCTTCCTAGTGACAGCTGGCGATGGTGTTGTTTGCTGTTGGACTACAAAACTGATCCTAAATAGTCTCAACAGTGGCCATCATTTATATCTGTAGAAAATTCTTATTGAAAATATCACCTGCTTACTTATTCTGTTTGTCAGCTGAACCTTCTTGGACTGGTGTCTTCCATTGTTGGGTTTCAAGCCCAATAATCCATGTTCTGTTAAAATAAAATACAATCTACACCAGTAATGCATCTCATGAAACCAAGTATACTGAAGATTATGAGAATTTAAATGCAGCATAGTATTAATATTGGCATCCTGCGCAGTGCTGAAGTAGTAGATCTGATATTTTTGTTATAATCTTGTTACACACACACATAGAAACACAGGAAACTATTTTTGATTCATCTAGCTTGAATCATGTCAATTGACTCTCCTGAGTGGCACACCAAGAAAATTGTATTTCTCACAGGATAATTAATAGATGAAACAGCTTTCCATATTTATATAAATATGCGCTGTCTTCCATATTTATATTCAAGTTTGTAATCTGATTAGGAAATGTACATTTCAAACCCATTTTCTTGACCCGTGGATCAAAATTAGTCAAGCAGTGCAAGAATGGACAGTTTTCATGCTAGAGAGAAGCAATATGTCAACATAGACCAGGACCCTTCCAAAGCCATCAAAAGGATGGTCAAAAATCCCTTGATTCAGAAAAAGAAGAAAAATCAATTTTCCTAAAATTTAACCCTTGAGCCCAGACTCTCTACCACAATATATACCTGCTTTTATTATTGCCTGCAATAAAGATTTTAATCTTGCTCCGTCCTTGAACTTTCTGCCTAATAAACCAATTCTTGATAAGGGTATAAATTTTCCAGAGAGCCAAAATTTACTGCTGTCTCACACAACAATTTTGTTTTAAAGAGAACATAGGAAACTTATACCAGGAAAGGCCATCCATCCATCCATCTCCCTAAGTATCGGCTATTCTAGTAACTAGTAACTTTTCTAAACCTTTCATCCTCCCTTGAGATTACAGGAATTGAACAGGGGTTTTCGGCATCAAAAAATTGTGTTCTGCAATTGAGCTATGCCCCTTCACTTAACGTCACAGTACAACATTATAACAGCCACAGTAAATACTGCACAGCAGTATTCAGGAGTATAATTTATATCCACTAGCACATTTTCACAAGTAATAGGCTGATTTCCTATTTCCAAATTAAAGGCAAGTCATATTGATGTGTGTGGGAGATTTTGAGAACCTCAGATTTGCAAGATCCGAAGTCTGAGGCTGATTTCCTTGAAAAAGTTTTTGTCAAGAGAATCCAGGCTTAGAATTTGAAAACTTAGTTATATGTCATTGCAGAATCTGAATTGATCCATCATTCACTCAAATCAATTTTCTCTTTGAGAAATTTCCACTAGAGAAACCAAGAATTCAACCAAATGGTAGCATCAAATTTTTGAGATTGTAGCTTGAAAATGCTTGCATGTTTATGTGTCTCAAGATCACAATACTAGAATGCTTGGAATTACTTGAGCGTCAACTTATAAATATTGTTGTTGTTATTAATCTTATGCATCTAATAATACCAATGCTATGGCCCTTGATAAGAAGCAGACAATTATTGGCCAATATTAAAAAACACATTAGATACAAACATAAATATAGAACAACATGATAGTTCAGGAAGGCAGCAGTGCCAAAATTGTGATAAAATTACTATTGTATTACTATAAAATATTTTCAGAAATAACTTCTTTTACTCCTTTGAGTAAAGAAAGATGCTTAGTGAATTAGAATGGAAATCAAATTTTGTATGTTCTTATATTAAATGCTGAACATCCCAATATGAAAATGAAAGATTGACATATAAATTAGATCAATGATGGCTAACCTTTTAGTCATCGCATGTGAAAGTGCGTGCGTGTGCACACACGTGCCTGCACCCATAATGCAATGCGTGTGCAATCCCCGCCCCCTGCGCATGCATGCACTATCCCCCACACGTGCCCCATGCCTCTGTGCATGCGTGTGCATCTCCCACGCATGTCCTGCCCCCGTGCATGCACAGCAGATACCCAACAATCAGCTGGCTGGTGGGAGATGTGCACGCATGTGCAGTGGACCTGATCTGGGGCGATGGCTCCTGTGCCGACAAAAATGGCTCTGCGTGCCACTTCCGGCACATGTGCCATAGGTTCGCCATCACAGAATTAAATGATAGATAGATAGATAGATAGATAGATAGATAGATAGATAGATAGATAGATGATATATGATAAATAGGCTGTGCCTCCAAAGAAATTGTTCAGAATGTGAAAGAATATATACAAAGTATGTATGTCTTTGTCTCTGTCTCTCTCTTTCTTCTTTCTCTCTCTCCCTCACTAGCTACTTATCGTCCCTCCATAGTTTCTTCATACATCTTATGGCCAGTACATGAGCACAGTTTAGAAAGGCATTGGGAACAACAATAGAAGCTCAAAATGTCATTTGCTCACAGAAAGACAGCAGTTAGCCAAGATGCAAGAGCTAGACAGATCAATCTGAGCATACCTTGGATTGACTGCAGGAAAGCCTACAACTCAATGCTATGCCCAATATGGATCTAAAAATGCCTGGCATTATACAAAGTCAAAGGATACCAAACTTTTCTCAAGAACTCAGCAGGACACCAGAAGTCAATTCAAAACATCCCACACAAGTGCCCATCATGTGAGGCATACACAAAGTTAATACAGTATTCCATTGCTCTTTCTGCATAGGCTTGAATCTCCTCAGCCAGATAATCACAAGGACTGAATATGGATACAAATTCAAGAGTAGAACTACCATGGGCTAACTTCTAAGAGCCTCCGAAATATTGACCTGGTATGGATCTACAGTGAGGACATTGGGAAGTCATTCAGACTGGAGAAGTGTGGCCAGATTCTTTGGCTCATTATTTGTAAACAACAATGGATCATGTCCAGTATTTCCTACCAAACCACAAAAAACTACAAAGATCTAATACATATCGATTTTACAGAAGACAATGTTGAAAAAGCACTACGCAATCTAAAACCATCTCTATCTTTTGGACCAGACGGAATATGTGCCTACTTCTTAAAAAAGCTATCCACTGCCATAGCCGAACCACTAAGCATAATCTTTGAAAAATCTTTCAGGACCAGCTCCTTGCCTAACCTATGGTCACAAGCCATGGTTATCCCCATCTTCAAAAAGGGAGACTCCAGCCTAGTTGAAAATTACAGACCAATCTCCTTATGCTGCATCACCTGTAAAGTCATAGAATCAATTATTAACCAATCCATTATCTTCCACTTATAAACAAACAACCTACTCTCTAATAAACAATTTGGTTTCAGAAAAAAACTATCCTGTAATCTGCAACTCTTACACTGCAAAAACATATGGACTACACAACTCGATCAGGGCGAAACAATAGACGCAATCTACATAGACTTCTGTAAAGCCTTTGATTCAGTGGTACACAACAAACTACTTCTAAAACTAAAATCTTATGGTATCTCTGGACAACTGCATAACTGGATAGAAGCATTCGTGTCAAACAGACAACAAATGGTCAAAATTGGGAGTGTCATATCAAATTCTGTCCCTGTCAATAGTGGTGTCCCCCAAGGCAGTGTTCTAGGACCAACTCTCTTCATACTCTACATAAATGACCTCTGTGATCATATTAAGAGCAACTGCGTTCTCTTTGCTGATGTTATAAAGCTGTTCAATACCACAGACAATACTGCTACCATTCAAAAAGATCTTGACTATGTATCAGAATGGTCAAACAAATGGCAACTTCAAATATCAACAAATAAATGCTCTGTCTTACATATTGGCAAAAAAAATCAGAAAATAAAATACAAGCTGAATAGTCAAGACCTTGTTGATGATCCAAGCTCTGTAAAAGACCTTGGAATACTCATCTCTAATGATCTAAGTGCTAGGGCCCACTGTAACTACATAGCCAAAAAGGCATTAAGAGTTGTTAACCTAATCTTACATAGCTTTTTCTCTGGTAGTATCACACTACTAACTAGAGGATACAAAACATTTGCTAGACCAATACTCGAATACAGCTCATCAGTCTGGAACCCACATTATGTATCTGATATTAGCACAGTTGAGAACGTCCAGAAATATTTCACAAGAAGAATTCTCCACTCCTCTGCTCATCGTAGAATACCTTCTGCCACCAGACTTGAAATTCTAGACCTAGACAACCTTGAATTATGCCATCTCTGGCTTGATCTAAGTATGGTATATAAAATTATACATTGCAATGACTTACCTGTCAATGAATACTTCAGCTTCAACCATAACAACACTAGAGCACACAATAGATACAAATTCATGGTTAATTGCACCAAACTTGATTGCAGGAAATATGACTTCAGCAACAGAGTGGTTAATGTCTGGAATATTCTACCTGACTCTGTGGTTTCTTCCCCAAACACTTTAACCTTAGATTGTCTACTATTGTCCTTACCCCTTTCCTAAGAGGTCTGTAGGGTGTATGCATAAGTGCACCAATGTGCCCACTGTCCCTATCCTATTGTTTCTTTTATTTTTCTTATATTATCCATTTCATGTATTCATAACTATGTATATACTTATACCTATTATCTTGTAAGCGATAGACAAACCAAAAAAATTCTAAATGGTAGTCAAGATAGGGAAGGTAATTAAGACTGATGCGGTGAAACTACCAGTGGGTCACACAGTAGATACACAGATCAGTTACAAGTATCTTGTTATCCTTCAGTCATATGGGAACCACAATGAGAAGGTAAGGAAGACAGCAACATCCAAGTATCAGCCAACTCAATAGGAAGAATAACATCCATAACATCCACATGTAAGCCTTGCCTTTCATCAGAAATCCTGCCAGTAGAGTGAGCTGGCCAAAGCTGCTAAAGATGAACTGCTGAGAGAATGCCTGAAGTAGCAGCAGACATGGGAGGAAGTTCAAGCAAAGGAAATGTGGAGGCAAAATAAGACTTTGCCAGCTGAGGATGCAGACAATGGAGCAATCGTAACAGTGGCCAGAAAAGGTTGGGCTAAAACACATTAGTGAGGCACTGAGCACAAGAACAGGCCCTAAACACCAGATCCACAGAAGTGGGATTCAACCACATTAGACTGGACCAAGGTGCAGACTATGCAGAGAAACATCAGAGACAGTCCAACACATACTGCAAGATGTAAGATGCAGGCAGAAACCCCATATATTGAATGGCACAAGCAAATAGCTGGCACTGGGCACAGAAAAGACAAAATCATAGAATATGGCCAAAATACATGGATTGTGTATGGAATTCTGTATTTAATACCAGGCTTTCTTTTAGATATTCTGCAAAGTGTTGCTTTCACCACAGGCCAGTAATGAATGCAGCAGATCATCTGGGCTGCTTATCTAATTCCACTCTGCAAGGCAATTGCTAAGGTGAAAGTCTGAATTTCAAAGAAAGAACTGAACATCCTACTTCATCTAAGGTTTTCGCTGTAGTTAGTGGTAACTTAATCTTTTGATGGGAACAGTGCAAAATACGATTCCTTCTTCTTCCATGAGTAAAACTGTCTACACTGGATATTTTTTTAAAAACATATCTTTTCTGTGTTTTTAAAAATGCATTTGATACATCTTAACTTGGGTATTGAAGAAAAACTTATTTTATAACTTTTGATGAATTTTCTGTAACTCCCAATATTTATTTTATTATTCTTTTAGAATTAACATCACTTTAATAACTTCTGTCATCTAACCATTTTTTAAAGACATGGCAATAGTTTAAAGTATTTCCTATGGTTTTACTTAACATTTTTATTACAGTGAACACTATGTTAGTTTATCTGGGAAATCATACAAGTAATCTGACAACACCACAGGATGATGAAAGAGGATTTCAGAGTCAATGCTCATTGGAGAAAATATGGAAAATACATCCAGCATGATTTATCATGTACTAAACTCAGATCATTTCCAAATCCAAAAACCAGACTTCGCCATTTGAATCTGCCTGTACACTTCAATTCAATATGCTCAGTTCAAAATTGAAATAGACTCACATATAAAATAATCTGTTGAGGATGATCAGTCACTTTCTTTGGAGATTTTAAACAAAAGAGCAAGAATATTTTCTTAGATATAAAGGCATAAATCCATAAATTAGATTTCTGTATCACCTTTCTGAGAGAAGGCACTGGGAAAAAAACTTAGAATGCAATATGTAAAAGAAAGCAATTGATCCCAAATGACATATTTTTACAGTCAATGTTTTCTCATTTTCCCATCTAATGTCAAAACAGACAAGATAGTCAGACAACAATTATCTTTCTGTTCATGTGAACAATGTGAAAAGAAAAGATTAATTTCCACTCTTCCTGTGCCTTGCAAATGTTGAACATTCTTGCAACCAGATGGGAATTATGGCCTTTCATTCTCCATTAACCAGCATAGAGTTGAGTTGTAGGCATTCATTGAAACCAGGAAGAGGTATGCCAAGCAGGATTGGGGTTGTATTGGGAGTTAGAACCCAGATAATAAGTCAGAAGCTGGAGCCAATAAAAAGAACTCTTCTCCAGAAAAAGTTCTTGCTTGAAAAGAGATTTGTATTGCTTTTCAATGCTGAGGACAGCCAGTAGGCATATTGTGTGTGAAAAACATCTCCATACCTGGCTTGTTAAATCATTCCTCACCACAAAATATTCCAATGAATTCCTCACACTAAGAACTTAGGTAAAGTATAATTTTATAAGCAATATACATTTTTATTAATCTGTAGACATATATAATCTTACCAAAGAAGATATAATGTTGGTCTCTTTATTGTCTGAACTAAAAGACAATATGGCTTCCAATACCTACACTGAAGTTGAATGAAAAGGCAGTAGAAGCTGAGATAAACATAACTAACACACATCTTTCTCCTATTTTCTCCAAAGCAACAACCCCATAATGTGGTTTTGGCTGAGAAAAAGACTGGTCAAAAATCACTCAGCTAGTTTTCATGCCTAAGGAGGGACTAGAACTGACAAATTCCTGCTTTCTAGCTTAGTATCTTAACGACTAAATTGACTGGCATTCTTATTCACTTTTCTTGCTTCCTCAGACTATTACTCAGTTGTGGAAATATATTAGCATTATGATTTTCCTCATCATTTCTTAGGACAATGTTGACCAGGGATATCACACACAATATGCCTACTGGCTGTCCTCAGCATTGAAAAGCAATACAAATCTCTTTTCAAGCAAGAACTTTTTCTGGAGAAGAGTTCTTTTTATTGGCTCCAGCTTCTTGCATCATCACAGTGGTGTCATGTGACATATTGTGACTTTTCCGCCCTTCGCTACACCGAGCGTTGGTGTGGCCAGTGTGTGATACATCTGACCCACAGGCCAAGAGTTTGACAGCCCTGATGCAGACAACTGGTTCGCTGCCAATATGTAGTCCAAATGGCTAGCTTTTAAGAAAAGTAAACCATTTTCCTACTAATCTTCTTTCTCTCTCTTACATGCTTTTCCATTCTTTTATACTAACTTCTAAAGACAAAATAACTTCTCTTAGAGTTCCTCCAAAACATGGGGAATATATTCAATTTTGAGACATGGGGTTTTGTCCTGGACTGTGGATTAATTGTGATAATCCACAAAATAAGCCCTTCACCTGCAACTCAGTATACAGCCAGATGCATTGATTTCTTTCTTTCGCAGAAATTCACAAAGGGTGGATTCCGAGAATATAAGCCAATTGTCACATTGCTGGATGCAAAATATAGCCCTCTGAATAAAGAAAGGGAATACAGATAGTCTTTGACTTACAACAATTCATTTAGTGACCATTTGAAGTTACAACAACACTGAAAAAAGTGACTTATGATTTCATGCTTATAACTGTTGCAGCATCCCCATAGTCATGCGATCCAAATTCAGATGCTTGGCAACTGACTCATATTTATGACTCTTGCCATGTCCCAGGATCACATGATCCTCTTTTATGATCTTCTCACAAGCAAAGTCAATGCAGAAGCCTGATTCACTTTGCAACCATGTTATTAATGTAACAACTGCAATGATTCACTTAATAACTGTGGCAAGAAAAGTTGTAAAATGGGGAAAATTTCACTTAACAACTGTTTCGCTTAGCAACAGAAATTTTGTCAAAAAATTGAGGCTACCTGTATATTTATTTCTTATTAGAGAAAAACAATACAAACCCCACATTTGCCTTTGGTTTATGACTGTTTTCTGTATTGCCAAATTGGAAAGTTGTATGAACTTTGTATCAATTGAGAACGAAGCTTCTTTTTTACCAGACTTATGCTGAATTGTCATGTACATTATTGTGTTTACAAGAGAACATTTGGAAGTCGGTATCTGATGAGTGACAAGGTAGTGCCTTGGTACACAGAGGAAAATGGTTGCTGAGAGATGTATTTATTTCAGGAGCTCATTGATGCCATTAAATCTGGTAAGAGGATTTCAACTGGTGCCCTCAAGTGGAAATGACTGCTATTACATCCAGGAAAAGAAAATGCAATTTTCACTGCAAAAAGTATATAGGCCACAAAACATTTTTGTAAAAATTACAAAATTATATAGTGACCACATATAATAAATTAAAGTTATCCCACATATAAGAATTCCACTTGTTTTTAATATTCTGTACCATCTGCCAGATGGTAATAGTTGAAAAAAAGGGTTCCCAGGATGAGATGGATCTTTGAGAATATTTTGAACTTTCTTAAGGCAGTGGGAGCTATAAAGCTCTTCCAAAAAGGGGAGAGGGCAACCAATGATCTTCTGGGCAATGACATTAGCCCTCTGGAGTGCTTTCCCGCCTGCCACTGTGCAATTAAATATACAGTATACAATTAAATAAGTAATAAATAAGTATACAATTAAAAATTCTAGAATAAAATAATGAATAACAGATAAAATCTATGATAAAGTCCAGTCTGCCAATTATACATGGTCTAACTATACTAAAATCACAATCCATAAACTGAGTGGCCAGTAGTCAGTTTATTACTAAAAAGGAAAGGAATAAGTAGTGCAAAGGATTTGCCACATTTGTTGTATAGAATAACTATGGTGGGTTTGATATGTATTTCCGATGAATCCCCAGTGCTGTTAGGTTGTTATATTTACATATGAACATTAAAATTAAAAGTCTTCTGGATTCATCCTGTTCTTTTAATGATCAATCAGATCCCTTATTCTCAGTCTCAAGAATCTGCTACTCAGTGGCACACTGCTACCAAACATAAAGAGTGAATAAGGCTCTATTCTTGGGGGAAATGTCCTTGATAATTCCCACACTAACCCACTATTTTGATCCAATTGGTTATCAGTATTTGCACTGGCTATCTACTTGCAGTCCAAAAAAAGAGAATAAGCCAAACCCAGTTACCTCCTCTTTTGTTGCTCTTCGGTTGTATGCATTGTGATAAGGGAGAGAAAACATCAAGGTGTTGTGACATTGTATCATTGCTACCATCTTAATGCTACTAGCATGCAAGATAAAATTCAAAGTAGCCATAAAGGTTTAGATTATTTGTATTTTGGGGCATCTTCTAGACCAAATGCCTATTTAAATCTGAACGATCTATTGGTTTAGGGAATTACACATTAGTTCCAGATGTGGTTATTATACTAGATTAGTTCTTCAGAAAGTAATTATTACACCATCTGTTAAGCAATGGTAATATCAAAGCATGCCAAAACAATGTTAAAAATACAGGTCAAATGACTAGAGATGTCTCTTTTGCACATGAAAACACTGAGGTCACAGCACCTTGGTCTGTATTTTTATTTATCCTTGTATTTTTTTTTAACTTGCTATTGCTTCAGCTGTTGATAATTCTGGGAAAATAATTTTTTTTTAACTTTTTAAAACAGATGAAAATCTGCTCTATTTTATCACCCAGCAGAGAATGGGATGAAATCAGACTCTGGAGTTGATGAAAAGTACTGAATGGATGAATTACCACTCTTGATTCAAATCTGTCTTGTGTTTGGTCTGAGGAAATTGAGAGTTGGTTTAGTTGAGTTTTCAAAAGAAGAATAATGTTAATCATAAAAAGTGAAGCAATTACACCTGTGAAATGATAAAAGTAGTAAGGTTTATTTATCCTGGGTACCACACTTGCAGAACTCCAATATTTTAACCTCAATATGCCAGACAAAATTTCTGCAGGTACAACATTTAAACATTTAAAGCCAATGATGGGACAAGCCTATCTCTTTGATTTCTCAATTATAAATAAGTGTTATAAAATATCACCCATTAAAAATCCTCTATGTAAGAAACTAAAAAATGCATATTTGCATACTTTAAAAATTCCAAAAATTTAATTTAAGGAGTAAAATATACTATAAACCTGCCAAACTTGATAATACGAATGTGACCTTTTCAAGTTTGCAAGTACATATTTTGAAACAATTGTTTTCCAAACTCTTTAGCAAGCAATTCATAATGCATTATCTAGTGCTCAATGCAAAATATATTTATTTACAGCCCCCAACATTACTGCTTGTAAAAAAAAAAACACCACACAACATAAATTGGAAGACAGAAGAAAAGAAGGAAGGAAAGAAAGAAAGGAGAGAAGGAAAGAAAGAAAGAAAGAAAGAAAGAAAGAAAGAAAGAAAGAAAGAAAGAAAGAAAGAAAGAAAGAAAGGGAGAGTAAGAATGAATGAATGAAAGAAAGAAAGAATGGAAGGAGAGAAGAGAGAGAGAAAGAGAGTGAGAATGAATGAAAGAAAGAGAGAAAGGAAGGAAGGAAGAAGAAAAGGAGGGAGGAGGAAAGAAGAGAGACAGAGAGAAAGAAAGAAAGAAAGAAAGAAAGAAAGAAAGAAAGAAAGAAAGAAAAGTAACCTTTTCAATGGAAAACATTTCAAGGCAGTACAATTTCAGTACAATATTGCTTTTATCTAAATGATATTGTAGTTTAGAAGGCATCTGGATGCAATATGAATGTAACATTGTCTTAACATTTAAAAGACAACAGTTTGAGGTTATGCTTCCCTAGTTCCAATCAATACATGAACTGTGAGTTTTTACTGAATATATCTGCATAAGTTTTTCAGGTAGCATGGCGTTATAATCCTGTTAAATAAAAGTGATGTTGAATTTATCATACGAAATTGTTTAAATTAACACCAGATTTGCCTGAAAACTTTTCAAGTGTTTATCAGTCACGCCCCCAAAAAACTTTTCAAGTGTAGGACTTTACTCTATCCCAACCCATCACATACCCCACCATTTTAAAATATTGTTTCAAAAATATTCTTTCCTTTTTTGAGCTGTTGGCCCTTCCAAAAACTTCATCTATTAAGCTTCGTTCCAATTCTTCCTAGAGATAACTGCTTGCCTAACTTTGAAATTTTACACTTTCCCCCCCATTCCATATTCCCTCACCCACCTCCTTTTTTAAACAGTGAGTCAGAGGAAGAATGCTGGAGAACTTAATATCCTAAACATCAGCTAGGTTGATTGACATGAAAATTTTGTCTAACTTTTAAGCTTAACTGTCTTTCCTTGAAAAAGAGAAATCTAAATGTGGACCCTTTCAGTATAGTAAACTGATGATACAGCTAAAACCATTACACTATGTCCTTTCTTAATATAATTTGTTAAACAAGTCACAGTATTTGCGCTCACCCAATACTATAGTATGAACCAGTGTTTTCAAATTATAATGGTCAAATTCAAACATCTGTCGACATTGAAAACTAGACATTCAATTTTCAGTATAAATACTACGTCTTACTTTTTCTGATTCTCTAAGTGTATGGTTGGTTCTTTTAGCAGCACATAGACACTCAATCATTGCCAAAGAGGGATGTTTTCCTTATGCTCTGCAGCCTTGAAAAAACTTGAATTGCTGATTTGGGAAAATGAACGTACTTAAATGAATAAGTTAATTTTCTTTTTTAAGACTTGGTCAGTTGGCAACTCTTGCAGGAAGGCTAATCCATGCCCACCTTCTGTAATTCCTGTGAAAGTAATGGATTTTATGTCAGACATTTAAAATTTGTAGCCTCCGTAAGAATCCAATGAAAGAGTTGTGCATAGTTGTAAGGGGATGCAGTTATTTACCTGATCGGCACATGATGTCTTCGGCATTGTTCAATTTGCAACAGCAGTTAATCATCCATGTCTTTTATAAATGGGGGCTTATGCCTGACTGCAATAAAATTAACCTCTGAAAGTCTTAGTACAAGAGATCAAATACATAAAACAGTAAAATTCTGGGCCTCTCAAACTTAATCTAGCCTAAGGGAGTTGGACAGTGATCACACAGGTTTAAGCGACCATGACCATTTTGAGAAATCTTCCTGAAGTGAGTGAAGCTGTGTGTATATTTTCTAGATCTGTTTTGTGTCACTAAAACCCAAACTTGCTTTTGCCAAAATGTTTTCTCATTTATATCCTTGCAGTGAAGTCTTTTGGATGTTTACTTGGGCCTCAAAAGAGCTTACTTACATGTAAATATACTTGGGAGTGTTGTTTAACTGAGCAACAGTTATCCAAAAGAAAAATATTATTCCGTTCAAAAAATGTTCTTTAAGTCATAGATTAACGATGTCAACGATGGATATTTTCAGAGACACTATATAAGGAACACACTAATGTTGGTGTGGGAGAAAACCAAAGAACAACACTATTTGATGATACCAATATGGCTATCAACAATGGAAGTACTGACTCACCCAAATATAATTAATATGGGTAATATTGTTAGATATAAAGATATTTTGAATGAAAAAGGGGAACTCAAAACAAAAGAAGAAATGAGTGAACTAGGGATCGATATAACATGGTGCTCCCAAATGCAGATACAGTCTAGATATGAGAAAGATGCTAAATCATAGGGGCTTTACAAAAAATTAACAGTTAGATAAAATCCTTACAGGAACAGAAGAAAGACAAATAAAGAAACTGTATAGTTATCTACTGAGTATAAAGTTGGAAGAGGAACAAGTAAAGGAGACTATGATAGCATGGGCAAAAAATTTTGACTACATGATATAATTAGATAAATGGCAGAAACTGTGGGACAGGAATTATAGATTAACGATATCAACGGCTTATAAAGAGAATTTGTAGAAGATGTTTTACAGATGGCATTTTGCACTGGCGGGATTGGCAAAGATGTTTAAAGACAAATCAGCCAAATGTTGGAAATGTCACCAGATACCTGGATCATATTATCATATGTGGTGGACGTGCAGCGAGAGAACTAAAGAAATATTGGATGAAAATAAAGACATGGTTGAAAACCAGTCTAAAACCAAGCATTGCGTTAAAACCAGAAATATTTCTGTTAGGGATTTTACCTGAAATGTATAGAGGATTACTACATAAGCTTGAGACTGATAATATTATATTTGAGGGCATCACAGCCCACATAATTCCCTCAGTAGTATCCAAAATTAAACAATTTGTTTTACAATAAAAATTACTGCAGTGCTGTGACATTGCCACCTGAAGTTTCTGCCCGAAGTCTTGTGAAATTTGGCTGAGAGTGCCAAACTCTTTCGAAATATGGTGATCTAGGACATTTTGGGTATTTGGGACATTTTATTTATTTTCTTTTCATCTATGCCAGGGGATTATTTGTAGCATGGTTGTGAATCACCAGTGAACCCTAGTCTGCAGGTTAAAAACCTCTGACCTGGAGGTTAAAACAACACAAATAAGCTTTGTACGATAAAAGGGTATGATTTCAGAAGGGGAACTCTTTCATGGCTTATGTTTGGGGCATACAACATTTTTCAGGGACCTGCCCCAGACCCCAAATGGATATTAAGAGAGCGTGATAGCATTTTGAAGAAAAGGATAAAAATCTTTGTCTTCTGGCAAAGAGTGTCAGCTCCCGTTAATCCACGCTTTTAAAGAGGTAGCATTTCTCCCATTCCCACTAAACAATTTCAAATACTTGTTCTGTTTCATCACTTTACTGTGGACCTGTAGATAAACAAATCAAAATCTGGACAGTGCATAAAATGTGTATCACACCGGAGCTTTAGTAAGAAATCAATATTTCAGTAAATGTCATAGTGGATGAATAGCCCAACAATCCCTGCATTGTGAAAGTGATGGGAATTGGCAAAAGCAGGGCAAGGGGCACACATATAAACAAGGAGCAGACAGGACTATAGTCTAGCTGCAACAAAAGCAATTTTAATGATCCAGACTGGACATTAGTCAATAAAATGCACTTATTGTCCTCATCCCATCCACACACACATCACACATATTTGTCGTGCTTTCAACTTCAGTCTCCTGTAGTCTCACTTTCAAGATTCAGAGTAATGAAATAGATCACAAACTACATGGCTAATGGATAAATAAGAGAAGTGAGCAAAACTGAGATGGAAGTGTGAAATGTGCTTTTAGTGTTACTGATGAATTAAAATTATGGAGATTTTTTTTTAAATCTCAGTAACTTTCAGAGATCACATGCCAGTAATAGATCAGTCAAACCATATACTTCCATCACCCAAATGATATCCTGGATGCATCCCTTCAGGGATGCCCATAGAAGAAGGCAAGATAGTAACCATGAAACTCTATCCATGCCATCTTTTTTTTTACCACTTTCTATTTATTTTTGCCTTTTTCTTTGGCTTCCACCTCCTTTCCTCTCACCAGTGCTATCCTTTTCAACCCATTCTTTTGCAACAACACATTTGAAATAGCTGTGAAGAGCGAGGACAGAACCATCAGGAAATAAGGCCTTAGTTAGTGGTATTTTTACTCTCTCTATGTTGAAGTAATTTGTGTGTTATACTAAAGATAACAGGCTTGGTTAGTGGAACTAATTTGTTTGCTTTGCTTTGAATTTTTAGATTCAGCAGAGAATCAACAAAAGATTCTCAACTGGGAGATACACTTAGAATTAAAGAACGTGCACTTGATCCTCTTCCGAATTTAGGATTCCCCACACCCATCCCCAGTACTAGAACTGAGTCAAAATCCTTTCACATTATAGTCTTCCCTTGGATTTTTCTGTAAGATTATTCCAAGCAGTATTCATTACTCAAAGTAGTCTTCATTTCAGCAGCCCAAAGGATGCTTATGAAAGAACATGTAGGTGTTGTTTGAAAGAAGGGCTTACCAGTCTAAATTTTACTTTAAGCAACATCAATATTGCAGAGTTTAATGTTGTGTGCCAGTTGTGCCTGTTCCTGGATCAGGGGCTCTGCTCACTGTCACTCATACCCTACTCACCTCTCAAGTGGATTATTATAAAGTTATCTGTAGGAAGCTGCCCTTGAATAGTATCCAGAAGCCTCACTTGGTGCCAAATGAAGCAGTACTGGCAGTTATGTGTGCCTCTAGAATGACAAACATTACACCTTTGTTCCACAAGCTGTGTTGCTTGCCATTTTGCTCCTGGGTCCAATTCAAGGCGCTGGTTTTAATCGTTAAAGCATTTCATGGTATGGGAGACTCTTCCCAATTGCCTGGCCCATCAGATTTGGCAGAGAAAGCGTGTTCTGGGTTCCATCTGTTAAGAAATTAGGTGGGTTCCAGGAGGCCTTCTTTACTGTGGCACTCGCCTTATGGAATTTTTTCCTTCCAGGCATGATAATGTTCCCGAAATCTCTCAAGACTTGGCTAGGTCATTAGGCCTGGTAAATCACAGGGAACCAGTGAGATTTTGAGGTGGTTCCCTTACTGTGGCTAATATTTATCTTCTCTTGTGCCTTGTCCTTTTTAACATTTTTAATCATGAAGTTTTTATATATTATTGTTTTTTTTTTAAGTCACAACACCGAGTCACTTTTTGAACCATATAAATTTTATAAATAAATAAATAAGTCTTCTAGAATAATTGTGCAAACAATCCAATATATTTGAGGGCTACGACTTAGGATGAGGAAAAGATTTGCTAAAAAAAAAAAAAACCAAGCAACCTCTATGTTCCCATTTGATTTCTCAACCAAAGAGCAGGAACTTGACCCTTGGCATATTCAGAAAAAAAAGTTTCCACTGTATTTAATTGAATTTATTTTGAAACATGTAACAGTCTTCACTTTCCTGAAAGTAAAACCAAGGCATATGAGAAAACTGGCTGGAAAACCATATTCATAAGAAAATATACATTCATCTTCCTCACTTTAAACTGAATACAGTATACATTTCTTGCTCTGATGTCAGAGAGTAAAACGTCAATTTGCATTTTTCAAAAAGTATAATTCTGCATAAATGGAACATTCTGCATATGCTTCAGATATTTAAATTGAAAAATTGCTATTCACTACTATGCTAATAAATGATCATACATGCAGTTCTCTGTTTTAATGCCTTTGTGAAATAAATGGCAAAATATTCAATTTTCATAAAGTGCCTTAGTGTACTTGTTTATAAATAGCAATAGCATTTAGACCTATATACTGTTTTACAGCCCTCTCGAAGCAGTTTACAGAGTCAGCCTATTGTCCCTAAGAATTTTGGGTCCTTATTTTACCCACCTTGGAAGGATGGAAGGCTAAGTCAGCCTTGAGCCTGGTGAGATTTGAACTGCCAAATTGCAAGCAGCAGAAGTAGCCTGCATTACTGCACTCTAACCACCACAACACCATGGCTCATTTAACATACAGGTGAAACTCAAAAAATTAGAATATCATGCAAAAGTTTATTTATTTCAGTAATGCAACTTAAAAGGTGAAACTAATACACGAGATAGACTCATTACTTACAAAGCAAGATAGTTCAAGCCATGATTTGTCATAATTGTGATGATTATGGTTTACATCTCATGAAAACCCCAAATCCACAATCTCAGAAAAGTAGAATATTACATGCAATCAATAAAATAAGGATTGTACATAGAACAATATCAGATCTCTGAAAAGTATAAGCATGCATATGTACTCAGTACTTGGTTTGGGCCCCTTTTGCAGCAATTACTGCCTCAATGCGGCGTGGCATGGAAGCTATCAGCCTGTGGCACTGCTGAGGTGTTATGGAAGACCAGGATGTTTCAATAGCGGCCTTCAGCTCTTCTGCATGGTTCGGTCTCATGTCTCTCATCTTTCTCTTGGCAATGCCCCAGAGATTCTCTATGGAGTTCAGGTTAGGAAAGTTTACTGGCCAAGCAAGCACGATCATTGAACCAGGTTTTGGTGCTTTTGGCAGTGTGGGCAGGTGCCAAGTCCTGCTGGAAAATGAAGTCAGCATCCCCATAAAGCTCATCTGTGGAAGGAAGCATGAAGTGCTCCAAAATCTCCTGGTAGATGGCTGTGTTGACCCTGGACGTAATGAAGCACAGTGGACCAACAACAGCAATGACATGGCTCCCCAAATCAACACAGACTGTGGAAACTTCACACTGGACTTCAAGCATCTTGCATTGTGTGCCTCTCCATTCTTCCTCCAGACTCTGGGTCCTTGGTTTCCAAATGAGATGCAAAAGTTGCTCTCATCAGAAAAGAGGACTTGGACCACTGAGCAACAGACCAGTTCTGTTTTTCTTTAGCCCAGGTAAGACGCTTCTGACGTTGTTTGTTGTTCAGGAGCGGCTTGACAAGAGGAATACGACATTTGAAGCCCATGTCCAGGATCCGTCTGTGTGTGGTGGCTCTTGATGCACTGACTCCAGCCTCAGTCCACTCCTTGTGAATGTCCTCATCACTTTTGAATGGCCTTTTCCTGACAGTCCTCTCCAGGCTGTGGTCATCCCTGCTGCTTGTGCACCTTTTTCTTCCACACTTTTCCCTTCCACATAGCTTTCTATTAATATGCTTTGATACAGAACTTTGGGAACATCCAACTTCTTTTGCAATTACCTTTTGAGGCTTTCCCTCCTTATGGAGGGTATCAATGATGGTTTTCTGCACAACTGTCAGGTCAGCAGTCTTTCCCATGATTGTGATTCCTACTGAACCAGACTGAGAGACCATTTAAAGGCTCAGGAACCCTTTGCAGGTGTTATGGCTTAATTAGCTGATTAGAGTGGGATACTTTGAGCCTAGAATATTGAACTTTTTCACAATATTCTAATTTTCTGAGATTGTGGATTTGGGATTTTCATGAGTTGTAAGCCATAATCATCTCAATTATGACACATCACGGCTTGAACTATCTTGCTTTGCATGTAATGAGTCTATCTCATATATTAGGTTCACCTTTTAAGTTGCATTACGAAATAAATGAACTTTTGCACAATATTCTAGTTTTTCAAGTTTCACCTGTATGTTGCATCTATTTTGATACAAGTTTTGCACTGAGTAAGTGTATTCTCTTTACCAAGTTTAAGATTTGTATTTTAGTTTCAGAAGACCTGTTTATTGCAGAAAAGTTGCAAACGTAAAAAAAAAAGATGTTCTGCAAGATAAAGAAACTTTTCTTGGTAGTGTTGAAAGAAATATCCTTCTGGGTTCAGTTTCAAGTGGGGAAAAAAGACACTGGAAACATGGAGGCTGCTTGGAAGGTTTAATGGTTACAGGGCCATATGGCCTAGAGCTCCAGAGAAGAATGATCACATGCTTCAAGATGAGAAGAGAAGGGAAAAAGGGAAAAGGGGAAAAAGAAAAAAGGGTAAAAAAGTGTTGAGGTGCTGAGAGTACCTGGGTTTTATACTCTCTGTTGGGATTTGAATTGGAGCTTGTATTCTAATTGGTTGTCAGACTCCAGGGGCGGGGGTCTTAACTCTATAGGCTTGGTCTGGCCTTTCTGGGTGATTATGCCCTTAAAAGGGCTTTTGGCAATTGCTATAGCTTTTACCTGGAGTTCCTTCTTATGTAAAGTATTCTGGCCCAGGCCTTAATGGCCCACCCATTGACAAAGGTGGGGGTGAGTTTCTGCTTCTTGAGTGAGTTTCTGCTTCTTGAGTTTCTACTCTTTTTAGAAGAAATATTCTGCCTTTTAATATTTCCTGGGCTATTTCAATTTTTCTAGGAGAGGGGTGGATGCTAACTTCCCACAGTAGTGAAGATAAAAATCACCTTGAGTTGAACTGCACTCCTGGAGAATATATGGCAATATCCAGACAAGTCTTCTTTTTGGCAACAGTACAGAAGAGGTGTGCCGTTGTCTTCATCAAAACCAGTTTTTGTTTTTTTAATTTTACCATCTAGTTACAGCCTTGGATTCTCTGGGACCTGTTGACTAGCTTAGATTCTTGCCTAGTTTTGGAACTAGAAAAATTCAGGCAGATACTGCCATCAGCTGTGACTTGTCAAGCTGCTCTTAATGGGAAGGAAGAAAACCAAATCAGTTGATTGGCTAGGTGGCTGACTGTCACGTGTGTTCCCTTTCCCTTCACACTTTCTTTAACTTAAACCAGTGTTTCTCAATCTTACCCATTTTAACCAGTGTGGACTTCAGCTTGCAGAATTCCCAAGACATGGGGGATTTTTCTATGCACCGATTTAAAGTGTGTAGAAAAATTCAGAGGAACTAAGAATTGGGAGCAATGTAGTTTCCCCGAAAGCTGCCGTATTTTAGCAATTTTGGGACGATCAACCAGGATGATTAGGGGACTGGAGGCTAAGGCATATGAAGAACGGTTACAGGAATTGGGCTTGGCTAGTCTAGTGAAGAGAAGGACCAGGTAGATAGAAAGACCATGATAGCGGTCTTTCAATATCTGAGGGGCTGCCACAGAGAAGAAGGGGTCAAGCTATTTTCTAAAGCACCCAAAGGCCAGACAAGAAATAATGGATGTAAACAGAACAAGGAGAAATTTAACCTGGAAATAAGGAGAAACTTTCTGACAGTGAGAACAATCAACCAATGGAACAGCTTGCCCTCGCCATCACTTGAGATCTTCAAGAAGAGATTGGACTGCCATTTGTCAGAAATGGTGTAGGGTCTCCTGCTTGGGCGGGGGGTTGGACTAGATGACCTATAAGGTCCCTTCCAATTCTATCTGTTATCTGGGATGAAAATCCACCTTCCTTGCAACTCTGAATTGGGTCTGAGCTTATCTTTCTTTTCATGTAACGGGCTGACATATTAGCTCAGGGGTCTTCAAACTTCACAGCTTTAAGACTTGTGGACTTCAACTCCCAGAATTCCTCCTCCAGTCATGTTAGCTCAGGAATTCTGGGAGTTGAAGTCCACAAGTCTTAAACTTGCCAAGTTGTATTAGCTGTTTAAGATCTTGTGATTTCTCTGCAGAGAGAAATAATGAATGGAGCTACCGTTTTTTGTTTGCGTTTTAGTGAGTGCCTCATTTAATTAATCCCTATCCAGGTTAATCCTTAGGAATGCCTGGCACAGCTTGGTTGTGACTGTTGGAAGCGATTCGTACCGTAGCTCAAGGCACCCAGCGAAAGTAAAACCTCCTTCCGCTGCTAGCGCCCTTTAGGTGCGCTTGGAACTACAATTCCCAGGCTTCCTTGCAAACACGGGGTCTGCGTACGCGAAGGATTCTAGGAATTGTAGTCGCATGGAGTGCTGTAACTCGCAGGCCTGGGTCAAAGCTGCTTTATGAATCGCTTGTGAATCAATTGATCCATTTTACGGGAACCGATTCCCTCAGATTATTTTACAGTGCAGTTACGAGTTTTTTTTTTTTCCAGAAGTCTTGAGTTCAATACAACCCCAAGGGTTTGTGAAGATGCATTTTAAAGGTTTTGCAAACTTGCAAAACAACCACGCCACCACAAAGGTCCCCGAATTATTTTCAAACTAGAACCGACTCTCGTGTCGAAGCCGCGCACGCAGACCCTCACTCTGGAGAGCCAACCCACGAAAGGTGGAGCTGTTCGGGGGTGGCGCAAAGCGGTTGGGTTAAGAAAGCGAGTGGCAGCGGGGAGCGCCGGGCCGTTTGGAGCCGCAACTGCTCCTGGGCCCGTCGCAATTGCACACACACACACACAAATAGTCGCTAGAGGAGAAAGGGCGATCTGTTTCGGGGCCTCCCCGGGTCGGCGCATCGATGAGCTGCGAGGTACGCCAACTTTGCAATCGGCCCGGCTCTCTCTAGCCGGAGTGAAATCTGCGCGCGGCTCTTTTTCTGCTTAAATAAGCGCCCCCGAAAGGCGCAGACCTACAGAAGCTCCCAGAGCCCCACTTTGTCTCGAAGCCGCATCCCCTGTGGGGAAAGAGAGACACAACTGGGTCCCCACTGAGAACCGGGCCCCCTGCGCGGGTTTTTTTATTTTTTTGTTCAAACGCGGCCGTGCGTGCAGTGTGGGTCCCGGCTTTTCTCTAAAGCGACTTTGGATCAAGCTCAGCAACCTCTTTATTTCGCAACCACCTCGACTCCCATTAGCTCCGGCCAGTTCAGGATGATGGGAGCTTGCCCATCCAATATGCAGTGGTCTCCAAACGTTATTGATCGTGTATCCTATTAGTAAAAATACTGAGCACGCACTTTTATGTATGATTTCTTGTACATAACGTGCCTGTAGTACTGTACTAATATGTACATTTTAACACATGCGCATATAGAGAGATATTCTGTGGATTGAGTAGTTTCTTGGATTAATTCAATTTCTGAACGGGAGGGAATTAGATAACAGACCTTCTAATATTTCTTGTATATATCCACTTTGGAGGCCACTGACTGCATTTTGAAATGCTGATGGATTTATTTCTTAAGCGCTTGTAATTCTGAGCACTTTTCTTTTTGACTCATTATTCTACTTTTTAATGCTGCTTAATTATAGTTCTTGGTGTCTCACTCTGATTCTAATAGAACGGTGTGGAGTTTTTAAAAGTAATTTTATCTCTAGTGGGATTCAATGAATTTGGTGGTGCTAGAAGTCCAGCTAGAACTTTTGTTATATTTGCTTTTAGGGTTGTACATTTTTCTGAAGTTACCTACCTGTCATTTGATAACCTGGAGGCTTTGATGAATAAACCAGCTGGAACACTTAAATTTTTAATTTCTAGAGAACTTTAAAACTTGTTTGACAACTCTCTTGTGTACCCATCCAGGATGAACTGCATTTTTTTTGTGGAGTAATTTTAGTTCTTGTCAGAGTTGTAATAGCAAAGAGGGATCTTCAGCTCCTCCGCCTTTGATTAGTTGGGGCTCATGAAGAGTTGGGAGATGGAGTATTTGGAAGATTTCCCCCTCCCCTCCTGCTGTGGAATATCAATGATACATTACATCAGAAAGTAAATAATTATGATTGCCAACTTGGTTTTTTAAAGTTCCCTGCCTTAAATTGTATGGAAACAGAGTAATTGCAAATTGAATTTTGAAATGCTTTGCCTTCTATGAGATAAGGCCACATATGGAACAGAGCTTCCTTCCTGTCACCGTCAGTTCATTAGAATAGTCCAACCCATCATGAATATTAACACAACCTTTATTATAAGATTAACAGAATCTCGCAGGTCTGAAAGCACTTCTCTCTCTTGTCTTTACTTTCTAGAGAACTAGGGAGGAACTTTTCTGAGGTGTCACTATTCCCATTCTTGTCTAACCACTAGGGGTCTCCAACCTTGGCAACTTTAAGACTGGGAGTTGAAGTCCAACAAGTCTAAAAGTTGCCAAGGTTGGAGACCCCTGGTTTAGACAGTAGGTCCTTCTCCTAAAGTCATTCTCACAGCCCATTACAGTCACCTCTAACGGTCAAAACGTCTTAAATTTTTGCTTCCATTTTTGGGTGATTGTACTCTTTTTGAGGACATTCGTTTTTTTTAATTCATTGGGGCAGGACCTTTTACAATATACATACAGATGCATGTTATTCTCCTTGTATTTCAGAAACCCGTTCCTTGTAGGTTTGAATGTGTCCGTTACTTTGACTTACACACTGTTCCAAATATGAAGCGTTAATGTGTTGATTTTAGTTACAATGGAATACAAATGAAATCCTTATGGGCTTAAATCGGAGGTGGGCTAAACGTTAAAATGTTTTTACCTACTGCTTGAAAACAGGTCACAGTGCTGTATTTTGCCAGAAGTGCTGAATTAGCAGGGCTGCGTACAGAGACCATTTCTGTACCCCAACAAATAACCTCGCTGCAGCTGTGGAGAGAAATTGTCAAGAGACATTCAAGGTACGGTGACTTGTAATTGATGCTTTCCTCATGCTCTTACAGTATACGGCTGTGCGGTTTTGGTAATTGCTCGCTCTTGCAATTCTTGCACACAGAATTGCAACTTTAGTGTGTCATGACACGCCATTGTCATTTTCTGTGGTGACCAAGAAGCAGAGCAAACCAAGTCATCCTTGCCCATACCTGCCATCAAATAAAAAGGAAAGTACAAAATAACAAAAAATTTTTAAAAATACACAGACATGGCCTGCAAGCAGCTCCAGGCAATCTAGCCCAGAGCCTAAAAAGAACAGTCAGCTATAAGGGTTCGAATCTCATTCCTGAGGGTAGGTGTCGCAACATAAAAGCCACACTTCTGGCTCAACAATCGGGGGAAAATGAGACTGTCTAGTTGAAGGGGCCCAAAGTGAGCTGGCCTTGTCAGCTTAGACCAGGGATCTCCAAACTTGGCAACTTTAAGACTTGTGGACTTCAACTCCCAGAATTCCCCAGCCAGCATGGGGCATTGGAGATCCCTGGCTTAGACTGAACAGGCAAACCCAATGGGAAATAGCCAGACCCTGTGCCATGTAGGATTCCATAGATGATGACAGAACCTGGGAAGGCATAAGAAGCAAACTGGCAGACAATGCAGCCTTGTTGAGCAAAGATGCATTATGGGAAAACATGTCTTTCTTTGTTTTCCAACTGCATTCTGGACTAATTGAAGTTTAAAGAGGTCTGAGGTGAGTAGAGCATGAGTCACTGTCCATAGGGCCTCCTGATCCAGGAAATAGCACAACTGATACCTTGGATAAAGGTGTGCAAAGGCACAAAACCCCCGAGTGGCTAATAATGTACCCCCCACTGCCATGTCTCTTATTCAGCTGACTTTCTACATAGAATCGGTTCAATTAAGACAAATGTATAAATAAATAATGGAATTTGGAATATTGCCAATCCTCCAGCAGTACTTTTGTCTGGACTTGTAAATGGATTCCATAAACTTTCTCACAAAATAAAAGTTAGGGAAAGAAATCTTGTCTCTTTGAAATAGATACCTGGCCAAGGAAAGAGGAAAGATTTGCTGGGATTGTCTGGAATGCTCTGCAAAAGAGGAAGCTAGAAGAGATAGCAAGTAATAAGTCTTTTTTTAGAAAAAAAAATCAGAGTTTTGTGACTGGTTTTAATTGACTCAGTAGCCATTTTGGGAATGGAGACCCCTCCCGTGTGCATTTTGTGAGATCCTCAATGTACGTCGACAGAATCCATTCCAAAAAAGTCAGGGATCTGTTGAAGAAGCAGATCAATGATTAATCTTTATGTTTCCTTCAGTCTTGCCAATATCGAAGATCAAGTTATCTTTGCCATTTGTCAGGAGTACGTACCCCTTGGGGATCAGCAGTTCACCCTCCACACAGGGGACGAAGTTGCCATCATCCCACCTCTTAGTGGAGGTTAGCTCTAGAAAGATACTCACAGGTATGTCTTGGTGTTTCGTTCAAATATCGAATCTGGAAACTTGATGAGGACGATGATGATGATGATGGAGAAGGAGAAATATTAAGCTGATATTGCTCTAGAAAGCTTTGAGTTTGGTCTCCAAAATGTGGTTCAAGCAGCTATGCTTTTCTGCACGGTCTGATATAGCTTTTGGACATCAGTTCTAACATGCTGCCTAAAAGAACCAATAACGTTGCACTGACATTTATTGAAAATATATTCATGGAGAATAACATAAACCTCAACCCCCAACTGATCATGGTATAATTCCCAGATGTGATCATAGTTGATATTATCTAGAGAGGATGTGAGGGAAAGCACAACTGAAGGGCTCCAGATTGGACAATAGGATTGCACATTTAAAAAATAATTTGGAAACCGTGTTTAGACCTTATGCCAGCCCAGTGACTAGCACTGATGGTGTTATCTATTTTGGGTAATGAAATGTCTGCAAGAAAATAAGTGAGCTCAGAGACCACCAAGGACCTCTTATTTCAAATATTCTCCTTTATTAGGATCCTGGTCTGAACTCAGACCAGAAAGGATCCATAGAATCCATTTGTTAAGAGACTATAATTTCTTCGAAGAATATGAATTAAGTAATTTAATTTAATTAAGTTAATTAATTAAAATAGTGGGTAAAGCACCAGGCTAGAAACAGGGGAGTTCTAGCCTTGCCTTAGGATAAAATTAGTATTAATTAGGTTAACTTGAGTTGTTCATAAAAATAATAAAGGTGGCTTAAAAAGGAGTGAATAAATAAATAAGGCAGTAATCTGGTTTATAACTTGTGATGTAATTTAATCTCCATATCTGAGGAAGGAGAAACTTGCAAATTAATCATTGTGTCACCTTTTACTTTTAGAGAAATCATGAATGAAATTGAGGATGAACCCAAGGATGTGATTCAATTGAAGTCTGAGAAGCTCTCATTAGATGAAGTAGCAGCACTGGTCATTTCTCCCTGCTGTGGAGCTGTATCTTTCTTTGTAGGTAGGCCTGACACATAAAAGTCTTAATCAGAGCTGAACTCACAGATTTTTTTTTTTTAAACTTGACTGAAGATTAGATAAGCAGTTGTAGGAGCCATTGGAACAAGGCTGTTGTAGACCAAGCTTAGAACAAGAAAAAGCATCCAAACTTAAGAAGATAAGGTTCTTAACCTTGAGGATTGGAATCATTTACAGAATAATAAAATGGAACGTATGGTTCTGCCAGCTCTGAGAATTGTCACTGCTAGGAAAGCTTGGAGCCTTTGGGGCATCCATATACACAAAACAAGTCTTGATGTTGCGCATGGGTTGTATGCTTTTGAGGGCTTCACCTTAATTATACATGCATATAGTGGATTTGAGAGATCTCAGATGATACATAGTGCATCTTATCTATTTATCTTGAAAAAAATGGGCATATTACCCCCAACAATCTGGATCCCCATTTGATCGACCTTGGAAGGATGGAAGGCTGAGTCAACCTTGAGGCTGGTGAGATTCAAACTGCCAAATTGCAGGTAGCTGGCAATCAGCAGAGTTAGCCTGCAGTACTGCATTCTAACCACTGCGCCACCATGACTCTTAGGCAAAAGCACGCTTAGCATAAAGAGAAATTTAATTTCCTATTGATAAAGCTCTTACATTTAGCCTTCTGTCAAGCTAAACATCTCACCAGCCCAGAATGTCTTTCAAGGGTTGTCCTTTCATTTCAGGCACTACAAGAAATAACTTTGAAGGGAAAAAAGTCGTACAGTTAGAATATGAAGCCTACACAACAATGGCAGAAGCTGAAGCGAAGAAAATATGCAAAGATATTAGATTAAAATGGCCTTCCGTGAAGCATATAGCAATACATCATCGACTTGGGTAAATACACTCAAAACATATGCTCTTCCTGTTTTATTAAGATTTTGTGCTTGTGAATTTGATAGAGATTTGTGGACAAGCATCTGAGCCTCCATTCTGGATAAGGCCATATGGAGAAAGTTGTCTCATAGCAAACTTAACTTACTCTTATGGCAGCTCTCAGATGGACATCCACATTTCATGCTTGATTCCTCATTCCAATTAAGGGTTACATTTAAGGGTTTGGCACTGTCTCTGAACTCTGATTCTTGTTTGTTCTGAACATTGGCAATGGTGCAGTATATTATAATACACTATAAAAATAGAGAAATCCCCCTATGGGGGGAGTATTGCTCAGGTAAAATCCTATACATCCCTTTCAAGGAACCACATCTTTTCATGCGTGGCCGGATGTATCTTTAGGATATCAGCTCTCGCGTGCTGCATAGATCAGGGCTGTCATGCCCCTGTTGGAATCTGAGGGAGAGGTGGAACAGCTGACAGGGAGTGGGAGTGTGGCTCCGGTGGCTGTGGAGGAAACTGGGGAAGGACGCAGTCCGGCTGGGCATTCAGAGGAGACCCAGGTCCACCCTCTCTTCATCCTAGGGCACGCAGGGAGGAACGGATAAGGGAGCAACATGGGTTATGGGGGAGAAAAAGGCCCTGATTCCCTTCATTAGCTGCAGCTGGGAAAACAGGATAAAGAGGGCGTTTGGGTACAGCTCCTTGCTGGAAGCAAAGTGTGAATTATTTTGGTTTGTCAAGTTTTATCTGAGTTCTGGCGTCCTCCCAACTGTGTGTGTTTCGTTATCTTTTGAAATCTTCAATTCCTTATCCTGCCCTGTCTCCTTAATTGCTGCAGCGTGGTTTGTGTTGGTTTTTATTTATAACTTATATGTACTTTGGGTTCAGATGGAATTCCTTCTCTTTAAAAACTGTTCTTAGGAGAATTTTTTCTCCAGACAAGGATAACTGGACATTGGGGGCCAAGTTGAAGGTATTAAAAGGATTTTGCCTATTTTTGTGCCTTTGTTGCTTTTGTGTCACGCCCCGGGTCATCATAAGGGCTGTCAAACTCGCGGTCCGCTGGCCAGATGTGTCATGCACTGACCACGCCCATGCCTGGTTTAGCGAAAGGTGGGGAAAGTCGCAATATGTCACGTGACAACCCGGGTTTGACTCCCCTGGCATAGATGAACCACTAACATTGTACAGGTAGTCCTTGACTTACCACAGTTCTCTTAGTGACTGTTCGAAGTTTCAACGGCACTGAAAAATGTGACTTACAAACATTTTTCACGCTTACAACCATTGCAACATTTCTGTAGTCACTTGATCAAAATTCACATGCTTGTGATCTCCTTTTGCAACCTTCTGACAAGCAAATTCAAGCCCGATTTGATTAACAACCATGTGGCTAACTGAACAATTGCAGTGATTCACTTAACAACTGTGGCCAGAAAGGTCATAAAATGGGGCCAAATTCACTTATCTTAACTATTACACTTAGCAACAGAGGTTTTACACTCAATTGGGGTCGTAGGTCGAGTAATAACTTTTATTGAAAATATATTAATGGAGAATAACTTAACAAGAGCATTCCTCAACCACCAACTGTTATTCATGGCTGTGACAGCCAGATTCCCAGACAGCATGCCATAAGATAATATCTCTACTGCTCTGAGAACTTAAGGAAGAGTGGACCGCCTAGAGCTAGACCTTGCTTACTGACTGCCTCATTTAGTGACTGTTTAAAATTATGATGGTATTGACTGCTTTCCAAGCAGTCCCCACATTTTCAACTGTTGCAGCATCTTGCAGTTACTTGATTCCTGTTTGTGTGTTTCGCAACTAGTGTGTGACAAGTAGAATGGAAAAGGTAGCAGTAAAAATCCCAAATCACAGTCATTTGAGATTTTGCTTAATGACCACAGTGATTTCTTAACAACTGCGGCCGAGTTGAGGTTATAAGTTCAGTGCGATTGTGATACTTTGCTTAGCAACTGAAGCATTTTGCAACATAGTTGGTTCCAATTGCGGTTGCTAAGCTAGGACAATTGGGAATAATCATTCTGATAACTCTTTTGTAAAGTATTAGATTTCAGCCTGATTGGCAGCCTCTAACTAGTTGAAACACGGCCATGATGTGTATTTCATGCTTATGTTAACACTTACTTAGCTTATTTTTCTTTTGTACAAAAGAAAAGCAGCTTTTTTGATTTCCAGATGTTTTGAACTGCAATTGGCAATTGCTTGCACAATTTACCATAGAATATACTGTATGAGAGTCATGGTCCAAAACCTAAGGGTTGCCCACCTCTGTTTTTCAGAACCAAGACATTTAAGTATTATGTTTATTTTTGCTTAAATGCAGAGATGGAGTAAAAATAATGGAGCTTTGGAAGAGCCGATTGCTACATGTCTCTTTTTAAATTTATATTATACACCTGTTGATTATATGTCTAATATAATTTGTGCTATTTGATTCCTGTAACATCCGTGTATACTTCTTTGCCATTTTAATTCCTTGTCAGAGTGTTACTTTTTTATTTATTTTTTATTTTCCCTGGTTTATATGTTACAGGTAGTCCTCGATTTACAACAGTTCATTTAGTGACCATTCAAAGTTACAATGGCACTGAAAAAAGTGACTTAGGGCCATTTTTCACAGATATAACCTTTGTAGCATCCCCATGGTCATTTAATCAAAATTCAGATGCTTGGCAACTGGTTCATACTTATGATCTGTGATGACCCAGAGTGGGATACAAAACAAACATAGTCACAGAAAACAGGTGAAGCCCCTTTTATTCCTTCACTTTGCTTCCAAGCTCCGAATATTCTTGACCAGAAAACTCCCACATAAACAGTTACAAGAAGAATGGAAAAAGCAACACAAACCAGGCGAGATAAGGGGTGGAGGACGTTCACTGATAACACACACTGGGAAGAACGCCAAACTCAGAGAGGAACCATTAACTAGAGATATTTCCATGCTTTGTTTCCAGCATTCGCCCATACGCAGGTCCGTACTTTTATTCAGTTGTCACAACTGCAGCCCATGAAGAGGATCAAGGCCCTCTCCTCCTGAGTAGACCAAGTCTCTCCCTTATCCTCTCCTCCCTGCAGGCCCTAGGATGGATAGGGGATGGGCCTGGGTCCTCCTATGACTGCTCAGCTGGCCTCTGCCCTTCCCAGCCTCCTTCACAATCTCCGGAGCCATACTTCCACTCCCTGTCGGCTGTTCCTCCTCTCTCTCAGAGTCAGTCTCCACCAGGGACATGACATGACCATTGCTGTGTCCTGGAGTCACATGGTCACCTTTTGCAACCTTTCGACAAGCTTAGACAATGGGGAAGCCAGATTTGCTTAACAACCGGGTTACTAACTTATCAATTACAGTGATTCATTTAACAACGGTGGCAAGAAAGTTCATAAAATGGGGCAAAACTCACTTAACAAATGTTTCACTTAGCAACATAAATTTTGGACTCAATTGTTGTCGTACGTCGAGGACTACTTTTATAGGGGATGGAATAATGACTGACAGGAGTTCCTGATTATCCCTAAAAAGTTATTTGGGTTAGTGGATTCTTTCTGCCTTGAAACTCTTAGGAAAAGAGGCTCTGCTTTTTCTCTCCCTGATCTAAATGGTTGCATCAGGCTGTTATTGCAGATGGTCTCTTCTCTAGTTCTCCTTAATTTGTTTTCCTGTTGAATCTTACCTTGGAACACATAATCATGAGACATTTAGCTCCTCTAATTTGATCTTCCTAGAACATGGCCCCTCTTGTTTATCATCTATGCCTGTGTAGTAGTTGGCAACAAGGCCTTTATTTTGTCTTTGAAAGATTACACTAATGTGGCTAAAAGCCACAGCTAATTGTTACTTTTCACGTTCTCTTTAGTTTGGTTCCCATTAGTGAAGCCAGCGTGATTGTAGCCATCTCTTCCCCTCACCGAGCAGAGTCTCTCAATGCCTTGCAATATTGCATCAATACTTTAAAAGCAACTGTCCCCATATGGAAAAAGGTATGTGCGTTTCTGGACTCTTGTTTTGAAAAAGAGTGCAATGCTGAACATCACATTGTCCACTGGGCGGCTTCCCAGAACCTATTTGTTTTAATTATCAAGTTTGTTTGCCACCCATCTCACCACGAGGCTTATGCCTATGGTATGGTATGGTATGGTATGGCTTCCCCCTGCAGAGTTGAGGGCAGACTTTCACTATGGTGGATGATTCTTTTTCCTCTGCTGTTTTCTGACACTGTAAAATTCCAGTTTTCTAAGTGGAGGTTCAAAATGGGCCAGATATTTTAAACAGTATTCCTATAAGAACTCTTGTAATATTCTACAATATTATAAAAGAGCACAAACTATTATTTATTGAACCAATGTGCTTGAATTTTAAATTAACCAGAGCTTATGCACCGAAGACACATTCCTTGTCTGTCCAATCACACGGCCAATAAAGAGTACTGTTCTATTCTATTCTATTCTATTCTATTCTATTCTATTCTATTCTATTCTATTCTATTCTATTCTATTCTATTCTATTCTATTCTATTCTATTCTATTCTATTCTATTCTATTCTATTCTATTCTATTCTATTCCATTCCACTCCACTCCACTCTCCACTCCACTCCACTATTCTATTCTATTCTATTCTATTCTATTCTATTCTATTCTATTCTATTCTATTCTATTCTATTCTATTCTATTCTATTCTACTCCATTATTCTATTCTATACTATTCTATTCTGTTTATACTCTACTCCATTATTGTATTGTATTGTTTTATTTTTTTTATTTTATTTGGTTTGTCATTTGCTTACAAGATAATAGGTGTAAGTAAAAACATAGTTATGAATACATGGATACATATAAGAAAAATAAAAGAAACAATAGGACAGGGACGTTAGGCACGTTGGTGTACTTATGCACGCCTCCTACAGATCTCTTAGGAAAAGGGTGAGGTCAATAGTAGAAAGTCTAAGGTTAAAGTTTTTGGGGTTTGGGGAAGAAACCACAGAATCAGGTAGAGTATTCCAGACATTGATCACTGTTCCTGAAGTCGTATTTCCTTCAATCAAGTTTGGTGTGATTAACCTTGAGTTTGTATCTATTGTTTGCTCTTGTATTGTTATGGTTGAAGCTGAAGTATTCATTGACAGGTAGGACATTTCAATGTATGATTTTATATACTAAGATCGGACCAAAGGAGACATAGTTCTAGATTTTCTAGGTCTAGAATTTCAAGTCTGGTGGCATAAGGTATTCTGCAGCGAGTAGAGGAGTGGAGAAATCTTCTTGTGAAATATTTCTGGACTTTCTCAACTGTGTTAATATCAGATACATAATGTGGGTTCCAGACTGATGAGCTGTATTCGAGTATTGGTCTAGCAAATGTTTTGTATGCTCTAGTTAGTAGTGTAATATTAGCAGAGAAAACGCTACGTAGGATTAGGTTAACAACTCTTAATGCCTTTTTGGCTATGTAGTTACGGTGGGCCCTAGCACTTAGATCATTAGAGATGAGTACTCCAAGGTCCTTGACAGAGTTTGAATCATCAACAAGGTCTTGACTATTCAGCCTGTATTTTATTTTGATTTTTTTTGGTATTGTATTGTATTCCATTCCATTCCATTTTTGTCAGCCTTGTTCTATGAAACTTGATTCTAGGAATAAAAACATGTACCATTTTTGTGCCTGATGTGAATTCATTTTACGAAAAACAATATTTAAAGCAGCCATCACTCTTCATTCCTTTGGGCAACTTAAGTCTAACCAGTAGTTAGTCTAAACCAGTGTTTGTCAACTATATCAACTACATGTGGATTTTATTTTCAGAATTCTGTAGCCAGTTTGTCCACTGAGAAATTCTGGGAGTTGAAGTCCACACACCTTATGCTTGCTAAGGTTGGAAATATTGGTTTAAATAACCTTCATCCATTTAAGAGGACAGCAGGTGTAAACATCCTTGACAACCAAAGCCAGTATTTTGAATTTGTGTTCCTCTATAATGTGCCCACAACAATTTGGGTCCTCATTTTACCCAGGGATTGAAGGCTGAATTAACCTTGAGTCTGGTGGGATTCGATCTGCCAAATTGCAGGCAGCTGGCAGTCAACAGAAGTAGCCTGCAGTACTTCACTCTAACAACTGTGCCACCTCAGATAAAAGAGTTAGCTTTGTAACACAATTATCTTATCCATGATGTTCTTTGCTTACAGGAGGTGTATGAAGAGGATTCTTCTTGGAAAGAAAACAAGGAGTGCTTTTGGATCAAGGGAGAAAAATAAAATGTGCCAAAAGAGAAGGCAGAAGAGAAGCTGCTTCACAGTGTTCAACTGAACTGGGAAATGAAGTTGTTTTTGGTTGATCATTTTTAGAGATTCAGGAAGTATTTGCAACTGTTTAAAATATATAATGTTTAGATTTCTCTCTGTTAATAAACCTTAATCCTTAAAGCCAGAACATTTCAAAAACTGAATTGTATTCTAAAACTGAACTAACGAAGTCACTCATCCCATTGATTTAGGAATATTATTGCTTTCACGGGCTTCTTTGTAATCATTGTCTGTTTATTTTTCAGATCAAATTGATATTTTGAATTTCTCCTAACTTCTGTGGAGTAGCTGAAGCATTGTGAAAACCACAGTAGCACAAAAAATGTAACTCCACTTACTTTTGCTTCCTATCATAAATTTAGGTGATTTGCCCAATCATCATAAAATTGAGGTGATGGCCAGTGTTCTCACTAATTATATTAAAAATATTGAAAAAAAATTAAAGTATTTAGGTATGCAATGTGTTATAGGAAGCGGTTCAAAATTTACAACTATTTGACTTAGACCCATTCACTTATCAACCGTTCAAGGTCACAGTGGCACTGAAAAAAGTGATTTGCAAAGAGTCAACTGTCCCATGATTGTCATATGACCAAAATTCTGGTGCTTGGCAACCAACATGTATTTATGACAGTTGCTGTATCCCAAGGTCATGTGATCACCATTTGTGACCTTTCCGGCCAGCTACCAACAAGCAGTGGGGAAATTTGGATTCACTTAATGACTGCATGATTCATTTAACTGTAGTGATTTGCTTAACGACCATGGCAAAAAAGGTTATAAAATTGGGCACAACTTATTTAACAGGTAAATTGCTTAGCAATGGAAATTTAGATCCCTCGTTGTGATTATAATCCAAGGACTTGTACTTTCATGTGCTCTCATGAACCAAAACTAGGCAAGAGAATGTGCATTGTATATTCTACACCAGGGGTATTCAAACTTGACAGCTTTAAGACTTGTGGACTTCAACTCCCAGAATTCTTTCTCCAGTCATGTTAGCTCAGGAATTCCGGGAGTTGAAGTCCACAAGTCTTAAACTTGCCAAGTTTGAAGACCCTTGTTCTACACTAACGTAAACTTAGTTGCTGTTTTGGCACCTTTTGAGTCCATGATGACTTCTGGCGACTGCCTGGATAGGTCCCTGCAGTTTTAGAAGATTTCAGAAATGGTTTTGCCATTGTCTCCTTCCAAGGGGTTAGAGAAAATGACTGGCTCAAGGTCACCCTGTTGGCTTTGTGCTAAGGCAGAACTAGAACTCATAATGGCCCAGTTCCTAACTTAATGCCTTAACCACTACACCAATCTGGCTTTCTTAGCAGGAAACTTTGCATTAGGAGGATATAAAAGACCAGCAACAACAAACTTATGAAGGCGTATCTTTGCAAGTGCTGCTCATTTCCATACAAATAAATATAATTCAAATTTTTGGAACAAATAATTTGAAGGGAAAAAATGTAATAGATGCTCTGAAGTTCCCTGATCTTTCTGCATCTCCTAAAATGCATACCCAACAAAACGAAGAGAAACAAAGCACAGATAGGTAGACGATCTAACAATATACTTCTGACTGTATTAGATAGGTTTCCAAACAATAATATTCAGCAATGAGAATTCAGTGGGATGGTTTCAAAAATTATTTAATAGGATTCATCTGTCTTTAGAACACAAGCTTCAGTATATTCATTTGTTTTGGTATGAAGTGCAAAACACACACAAAGCCTTTTCTGTACAATACCCCTATTTACTGAATTGCTATTTTTTAAATGAAAATAAAAAAATATAGAAAAGTACAAAATTGTTACATACATTCTACAATATTATAAAAGAGCACAAATGTTTATTGAACTTTATTGGTTTAAATTACCAACAGCAGTTAGGTTCACATAAGCTGGCTACATTTTTACCAGCCTTGTTCTATGAAATGTGATTCTAGGAGTAAAAATGCATAGTTTTTGTGCCTGATGTGAATATCCATTCATCTTGCAGAAAGCAATATTTTCAACATCATATCCAACAGCAATGAAACAGCTTGACTCAAGCAGAATGGTAATTAAAATATATCAGGAACATCTGTATTAATGCTGTTGGGATGTGTAGATACATGCTGAATCAGCCTTAAAGTTAATTATAAGCTGGAGGGGAACTCAACTGATTTTTTTCCCCAATGCAAACATAAACTGAAATTTAAAAAGAGCTTCTTGGTATTTCAGCCAGTGTTAAAACAAAAGTAAAGATAATAATTTATTAGTTATTTTCAACAGAGGTAATATATTACAGGTAAGAGTATGTATCTTCCAGTGTTATGGACTTGAGTCATTCAGAAGTTATGCCTTACTCTAGAGTCAGTAAGAGTTTACTGCTGTGTAAGTGTATAAGTGATAGGAGCATATATGCTTCTGATGCTAGTCAAGAATGCAAAAACAGTGGCAAAAATGGCTGCAGCTAGGCAAAATAACCTAATTCTCCATCAGAACATCCCAATTTCAAAATTGAAATGTTTCCCTTAAAGAATAATGTAATGGCTTCTGAAGGATGGATTTGAAGATTTAAGGAGGAGGAAGTCTACTAGTGTTAGTTATGGAATGGTTAATTCATGTCTCCTGGATTAAAATCCAAATTACTGGAAGACAGAATGTTCAGAAATTAGTACTTTAGTCCTTTACAAATACTGTTTTACACCAAGAATTGTAAATAAGACCAGCCATTCTTCTCTCAATTTCATTTTGTTCATAAATGTCATTAAATCTAATAAAATCTTAACAGTTTTGTCATAGAGAAATAAACTGTTTTTTGGGGGGCTGGTATACATTGAGGATTCTGGAAGCTGGTATATAGATTATAATATTTACTGCTTGAGAAAACCTGACTGCTCCTTAAAACCCTGAAAAGTAAGTTGAGTTTCCTTTTATTGTTTTTTATTTATTTATTTCAAAAGTTATTTGAAAGCACCAGCTAGGAAAAAGCACCAGCTAGGAAAAAGAGCTAAAAAGGCATAAGAGGTTTGCAGGTTGTATAAAACTGAATTAAAAATTTCAAAGTGACATTTGATTAGTATTGAATGTGGAGGTCCTTATATCAATATAGCATTTAAAATCAAATCAGTATTCAATAATTAAAAAAGGTAAGCAGTATAATAAAAATCAGAATGAATGATTCATGAATGTTTCTATATGATTTTAGAACAGGGATGTCAAACTCAAGGTCCATGGCCTGGGTGCTTAGATGTCCCTGTGGAGCCACCCTGGAAACATTGGAAGGACCAGCCCGCAGTGCCTCTGCCAGTAAAAACAGAGCTTGGGAGGGCCATGCGCAGCCATCCCAGGCTCCATTTTTGACCATCGCGGCCCAGGAGTCCGTTTTCACTGGCAGAGCACTTGGTGCCCCCACCACATGTGCCCCTGACATGAGTGATGTCATGCTGGCTGTGCCCACCCCAGCCCCTTGAGGTCAAACTCATTGAAGACCTGATGCGGCCCTCAATGAAATTGAGTTTGACACCTGTTTTAGAAGGTTTATTCTTAATGTACAGTTTATTTTATAGCTTGGGTACGTAACCAGTACTAAGCCATGTCATGCTCTTATCATGTCATACAATAACACTTTTAGTAATCTTTGCAATCATATCTCCAGCTTTTTCAGACAATGCCTAAATGAATAAGTGCTATCCTTTCTTTGGTGCGACAAGCTACAAATAGTTGTATAGTGTTGAGCAATTCTGTGCTAAGCTACAATAGTTTTGCTCACATGTGACATTTAGTCACAGAGTAAACAAGCCAATTTATGGTTTAATGTAATATCTGAATCCAGATAGCAATTGGTAGGAGCTAGCACTGTTCAGTGTGTGTAAACTTGAGTAACTCAAGGACAGATTTTGACTGCAGGATAAAAATAGCGCCCTGTTACTGGTAAATAAAGACAAACTATTCCACATATACCCTTATCAAGGATACAAAGCAGTATTCCTGGGAGTTTTCAGCATTATTTCTGGCCCCGCCAATTCAAAGGATCCATTATTAACAGTAGAAAATATAAAAACAAAATCTTTATACAATTGTAAACAAAAGCCCAAACTGACCAGCAGTTATATGTATAATATTTTCACTTATAAAAAATGTAAAACCTTTTTATAAGGCACTTGTAGAAATTAAACAGTGTGATTGCAAGCACTGTTTGTGGCTCAAGATTCGTACACTTGGGAATATTTCTGCTATGTTTATTCTCTGTCTTTAGTAAGTCCCGTAATCTCATCCATGTCTTCCAAATCTGTTCCCATTTTCTTGTATTTTCTCTTGAAGAAACCAAGCTGCAAGAAATTTTTGAAAAAAATTACATTTGGTATTATTTAATGCTAGAATGTAGCATCAAGGATAAGATCCACAATGTTTCTATTGTTCTTCAACTTTGATTTTTAACAATAAGTTGTCTGTCCTTTAATCTCAATTAGACAAATCTTAACTGCAGATGGTCAACCTCTGAGGGCTGTTTAATTAAGATGTGTTAAAAGCCTAGGGCAATGTTTCTTAACTTTGGTAATTTTAAGATCTGTGGATTTCAATTCCCAGAAATCTGCCAGTGTTGGGTGCAGAATTCTGGGACTTGGAAGTCCATACATCTTCAAGTTATGAAACTCAAGAAACAACAGTCTAGGATCTCACAATGTACAAGCAGATAAATCCACCCCATGTTTGCTGATCTTTCTCTCAGTAAGTATGAAGACAGAGTTCTAGGACTGAATGTAATTTACTGTATTTACTGCTCTATTGGAATGGACTACATCAAATAAGCAGTTATATATGCACATAATCCTAAATTCAGATAAACATAAAACCTAAATATAACTGAAATGAGCATTAGACATTATAGTACAGTGTGTGCATTTAATAGATGAAAATCAGCAGACCTTCAAAGCATTTGGGGGGAGGAGTTCTAAATTCAAACTGACTATGAACTACAAAATGATAGGCCTTGTGGCAGTGATTACACATCGAATGGAGGAACACGGCTTCATTAATTGGGTATCGATATATGTCAGAATAGCTTAAAGAGATTTGTATGTCAAATTCAAACAATTTCTGACATTCTCACCAGTTAAAGGCATTTTTGAAAACTTGACATATTTGTTTCAGGACGATACTTTATTCAAAATTTTTAATGGTTGATAGTGAAGTTGGCTGAGATAATGTTACTTGGTATGATAGGCCACATAGATGGGCCAGTAATGGAAAATGTGTGTGTATGTATGTGCAGAACCTCCCTTTGTCAGATTTTTTCCTTAAAGGCAGCATTTGGAAAGGGAATTCTTTCATTTTCTTAAACTTATCCTCACACTTATTCATTCAAAAGTGCTATCAAATTGTGTAGCAACATTAATAATGGTAAGATGTGAAAATGATTGGGACTGAATAACCACAGATAGTCCTGGAGGACTCAGATTGCCCAATCTTTAAGTAATACTTTCAATTATATAGGAAGAAATCTTTCATTGTCTTAACTTTTACACTTCTAAACCTTTACTTACTTTCCATAAAACAGCAATAAGACTTATTAGCAAGAGAAGACCGATAAGGACACTTGCTATTATAATTCCAACGGGTATTTCTGCTTTCTCATCAGGTTTGCTTATTGTAATTGGAATCTAAAAAGAAATAAACCTAGTTATTTCAAAGACAAAAGTAGTCCTTTTCATAAAAAAAGGATAACATTCGTTTCACATTTTGTTTATTATTGTGGTCATATGAAACTGCATAGGAATGAACAGATCCATTCATTTCTTGTTTCAGTGTTCAGATACATTTTCATTCTAGAGTTAGGAATTTCAGAAGGGTAATAAATTTTGTACATGCAATATTACATTTAAAAATATGTTAAAAGCTAATTCTTTTTTAAAAAACAAATAAAATAGCACATATGCAAGCTCATTACCTAAGTTAAAATGGAAGCAAAACATCCTATTTGGAGAAATTAACATTACAACATTCTTGTAAGAGCTATTGAGATGACTACCACACTTATTTTTAAATACATGCTTTTAATGAAATGAAGGGCCTGTGCTTTCATTTGCACAGCCAGGAGAAACTTTCACAGCATCAGTGTGAACCTGGAAAAAGACACAGCTGTTGTAGCTGTTTGAAGAGCTGCCTTTGTGTGTGTCTCTATGTATTCTGGAGCATCTCTCAAAGAATTACTCTTAATTTTTAAAGATTTCTTAGAAATTTCTTGGAAAATGTTGCAAAAATACCCTAATAGTTTTTGATAATTTAGATTCCACTCTTAATCATATTCAACCAAATCCTCCAAATGTGAGCAGGATTTAGGCAAATGCAGATTATGTTAACATTCCTACTATTAACTGCTTAGAGTTAAATTTGTGAATCAATATATGTCTGTCCTTATTTGTAAAAACAGAAAACAGATTGCACAGAATTCAGCAGGATTCTCTCCATTTCAGTTCAATTTTTCAGACAGTCATTCTTCCCAAAAGACAAAATATCTGAACTAAGCAAGTAAGTATGGTGAACATAGAATTTGTCCTCCTCTTTCATTTCCTTCCTTCTCCAAAACCTAAAATTTTCTAGGACAGTATGTATTCCTAGGACTTGCTTTTTCAGAACCAGGTCATGGGAATCACACTAGGTTCTACAGTCTTCTGAACATAGCCAACTGCAACTAGAGACAGAGGTCTTCTATTTTGAAAAGACCATGATAGAAAGAGAAATACAACCTAACAGACAAGTGTAAAGTCAAAGAAATAACTCAGATCTGCCAGTAAGCAACCAACTGTAAAAGGCAAAGACAAAAAGCATTTATAACGCCTTAACTCATCAAAAGACTTCCAGAATAACAGAAAACAGGCATAAGGAAAACTAAAATAAATAAATAAAAGGTCACAACCTTCAACAGGAGAGCAAATGGTAGAGAACAAGAAACAATTCACCACAAGGGATAAAAAGCTTGGAAGAAATTCACAGAAATTAAGTTCAGCTGAAAATAGGAATCAATGACAAAGCAAGCAGCTCCAGTATAAACATAGCCATTACCATCCTTGTCAGAAAGTGGATCATAAACCAAGATATTTAATCCAGCAATTATATTTTTTCTCTTCAGCATTGCTGCTACTGCTGATGCAAAAGAACACAAAGCTGAAAATTGATCACTGAATGAAGCAGCAGCATGTGAGAGTAGAAATTTGGTGATGGGTAAAATTGGGCTCCCAGATGAGCAGTTTGTCAACTGAGGAAGTATGGCTGAAAGTCCTGATGTCAGCATTCTGAGTAACGCATCTGCTAAAAGCAGAACTCCAAGGCAGGTAGATTTCTCAAAGAATATGGTTATTGGATACATCAAATCGACACAGCTAGTGAAAACCATCTCTAAAGGTTTCTGTGGTTCCCTAATTAAAAGAGCAAATATTTCCTTTTCCAGATGTCACTGGTCACATTGTCCAATGAAAGTAGCTGGCAGGCTGCTTGGTCACTCCTCTCAACTTCAACTGCCACCTGTTGGGATGACCTTGGTTCCCACAAGAAAACTTTTTGTTTTGACTATTTAGACAGCCTATCTATTCCCCCTCCCTTTCCTTCTGAGAGTTCATGGCAACTATGAGGCAGCACAAGATGGCTTCAGCCAGGTTTGCTTCAGATTTCACACCTGATATCAGGAATGGGGTACATCAAGAGTGCCACATCTGAAACCTTCCTTAAGTCTTTTGTTGGTTCTAACAAGTACGAGGCAGCTTCTTTTGTTCAGAGAAATACTGGGATATCTGCTAACCTCCATGGCCCAGTTCCTTACCAGGATGAAATCAATGCCCCCTGTCCTACTGCACCTTTTTCCTAGTGAGATGGAGTCCAGTTTCATCAGTAGTACAGCTATCTATATTAATATGCTTCCACCAAATTTAAAGCAACTTAACATTGAAGTGAGTGAGGCCAGGACATTCAAGGAATATTTTTCCTCCTTGAGGAAACTTCAAAAAGAGCTTTGAAAGGAGGCACCAGATGTAATTTCAACTCCCCAGCCAGCCAGCTCCTAGATATCCCTGCTTTAAATTACTGTCCCCAGAGAAACTGGGTCTGAGTACAAATCCCACAGGTGAAAGGAATCCTTTGAACAAGAGTTTCATGTATTGGTTAAATTTTTAATCCTTTTTTATTAGGAGACCTCTTGAAAAGTCCAAAAGAAGATCTCACTGTGGAGCAGACCATTAAAATAACTGCACTACCAAGTCCAAAGTAAAACAAAGCATGAGTGTTCTATGAATATCTATTATTACGAAATCTGAATAATGTACTAATTAAATCAGCTATTTCTCACTGGATCCATTCCAGTGTTGTGTGAAACAGGACTTCCTGCCCATTATCTGCGGCAATTAATAACCTCAATAGAGAAATATGAAGGAAATACACTGTAGCAAAAACCTACCATACTGGATATTTTATAAAATCTGCCACATGTAACATTACTAATTTCCACATGAGGGCATCAGTTAACATATTTTATGGAAAGATACAGGCTCAAATTCCAAGATACAAGAGTAAATTTAATTAAATAAAGTGAATTTTGTTTATCAGCACAAGTACACAGAACAGTGAAACAGCTTTGTTTTTAAAACGTGATTATTCCCCCACCCCCCCCAGTTATTTTCTTCTGCTCTTCCATACAAGAAAGAGATAAACAGGAAGCTGAAAATGACTCCCTCCCTCCCCACACCCCATAATCCCCTATTTCTCCCTTGCCAGATCTGCTCCAAAATCAAGGATGGTATTTTTCTAAAGGGTGTGAAGTGTAGCAATCTCCTATTTTAGAATTTTTCTGTGATTATGCAAATATTATTTTATTCTTCCTGGTGTTTTAACATAATTTGCATTCAACACTAATGCTCAACTGGGTGTTTTTAATTAATTTTCTGCTTATTGTTGTTTGTGCTTCTATATCATTGCCTATTGTTTTTAGTTTAATTTAAATGACACATTGTGACTTCATTACAAATTATCATAAGCCGTTTAGGGAAAACTTGACTTAAAAGATAGTAAATAGTTTATAGAAATTAGCTAAAATGAAAAATTTCTAGCTTCTTTGTTGAATCCTATGAGGAAATGATGGACAAATCAGACTGCAAATTAGATAATGTTTTCACTTTAATAAATGAACCCACCAGGTGTCCTTTTCTATTTTATATCAAAAAGCAAGATAACAGGAAAAGATTAGGTAATGTCTCCTTTGAGTTTATATGATTGCATGGACACAACCATATACAGTCCTCACTTAGTGACCATTTTTCAACAAATATTTGAAGTTACAACTGTGCTGAACAAAGACTTTTGGGCAGTCCTTGAAATTGGGGCTATTGTAGCATTTCTCTGCTCGCTTGACCCACAATTCAGGCACTTGGCAAAAAGCACACAATTACCATAATCGCAGTGTCTTGCTATCAAGTCATTTGCGATCTTCACTGCTAGCTTCCAACCAGCAAAGTCGAAGGGGAAGTTGGCACAGGAAGTAGTAAATTGTGGTCACATGACATCAAACTACAATCTGATTTGCTTAATGACTGCAACTGGAACTGATCTTGTAAGTTGGCACTGTCATATAATTTTTCATTTAGCGACAGAGTTCCCAGTCTCTATTACAGTTATTAACTAAGAATACCTATAACTAACTTGTTAAATAGTATGTCATGGCTTGCTTTTAGGAAGTTTTTAGGTGCCCTGTATAGTAATAGCTTTAGCTTCCTATTACTCTTATCCAAGTATTAACCAGGATCTAACTCTGTTTAGCTTGATCTTGTTAGTCACAAAATACTACATGTTCAGACATTTCACAAAATAGAGGTTCTCTTGTAATGAACAGGGAAAAGAGACAGCTACAGAAAGAAATAATCCTAAATATGTTTCCAGAAATAGACATTAGAATTGAATTCAGTTTCTTCTATACCTCAGTCTTTTTAATTGCTAGCTAGATTATTGAAAAAGGGTTACTTTCTTCCTTTGCTAAATTTCATAAACCTCAATTTGATTAGTTTGGAAGCAGTTAACAGGAGCGTACAAAAATTTATCAGAAATATGCAATAGTTTCAGCATATAAACCTTTTAAACCTTTTGTCAGCCAAATCTGGCCTCATTAAAATTGGTTAAAACTTGAGTAACTTTAAAGCTCTCAAAATAATTTTGAACTTCTGGAGAAGAAATTATCACAGAAGGTCATAAGACGCTGAAATTATTCCTATTTGTGATGGTTGTGAGAAAAGCATTTCTTAAATGTGTATTTTCTTTTTCTTTACTATATTCTTATTTTTGTATTTTCTAATTTTTTTCTGTTTTAAGTACATTTTTAAGTATTTCCTTTTTTATTGTTTTAGCTTGTATTAGGTTTTATCTTTTTAATTTTAATGAAATTGCTATAAAAATAAAAAATCTGAGCAATTTCCAAACCATGGATTGCAAAGCATAGGGTTAAAAGGACAGTTTCATACAACATAGAAAAGCAATTCATGAAACCCTCCCTGTTCCAGCACAAATTAGTTTCACCTAAGGGTACCCTGGGATTAAGTTGTCTAACTGGATGATTCTTTGCTGCAGCCTTTTAGAATTAAAACTTCAAAAAGAAATTTAGCAGAGTAACCCTAGAAACAAACATAAAGCCACACTCACAGATAAAGTGTTTTCTCGTGTTATAAACAATTCGGAATCTTTGGTGTCAATTTCAGCGCTTGCAGATAATTCTATTTTCTGGAAGACTGACTGCAACAGAAAAATACATTTTTATATTCAGTACTTTACAGCTTGCATTTAAAAAAATTACATTTCATCAACTATATAAAGTATTTAAGGTAGGGGTGTCCAACCTTGGCAACTTTAAGACTTGTGGACTTCAGCTCCCAGGGAATTCCAGAAGAAGTCCACAAGTCTTAAAAGTTGCCAAGGTTGGACATCCCTGATTTAAGGTTTCAAGTGCATTTAAAACAATTTGCCATTTAGAGCAGAGATCTCCAACCTTGGCAACTTTAAGACTTGTGGACTTCAACTCCTGAGAGTTGAAGTCCATAAGTCTTAAAGTTGCCAAGATTGGAGACCTCTGATTTAGAGCATCTTCTTGCTCACAACTATCTTCAGGTGGCCTTATATAATATGAAGCAGGTTTCAAAACTTTTAAAAGCTACAAAAGAATGAATTTCAGCAACTGGACAAAGACCAAGCTTGTAGGGTAACTTTTTCATTGTGATCTTTCATTGTATACTGCATGAGTCAAAAAGAGGGCTGTGAAAATATTCAGACGCCTCACATCCTGGACATAAACTGTTTCAACTTCTACCCTCAAAACGATGCACACCAGAACAACTAGACACAAGAACAGTTTTTTCCTGAACGCTATCACTCTGCTAAACAAATAATTCCCTCAACACAGTTCAACTATTTACAAAATCTGCACTACTACCGTATACTATTTATCTTCTCATCACTCCTTATCACCCATCCCCTCCCACTTGGGACTGTATGATTGTAACTTTGTTGCTTGTATCCTTAGGATTTATATTGACTGTTTCCTAGTATGATTTGATTGCTTATTGTACCCTATGACTATTATTAAGTGTTGTACCTGATGATTCTTGACTTTTGATGAATGTATCTTTTCTTTTATGTACACCGAAAGCTTTTGCACCAAGAAAAATTCCTTGTGTGTCCAATCACACTTAGCCAATAAAGAATTCTATTCTATTCTATCTGGCCAGCTTGAAATGGATTGCAATTATTTTGTTACATTTAAATAAATATCTACTTAGGAGCTGGGCTAGTATCCTTATCTCTAAATTGTTAATTTTGTATTCCTAGAGTGCCTATCCAAAGTGAGAAAGCAACCTTTAGTGTGTAATAAAAACCAGAAAGCCAAGGCTACACCCTGCTCCATGTGTGATTAAGTGCTCTATTTCTTCAGTATTAGGATTGTGCAAATCTTTTGAAAGGTGTCCTTTGGAAAGTTTGGGAGTTTGTTCAAACTACTTTTGAACAATTAAAGCAGCTGCCTCTTTTTCCAGACTGATGCAGCTGCCCAAAACTGCCTTAGCTATTTTTGAATATGAGCATTTGAAGACTCAGTTCTTTTAAGGGATGTGGCATCATGCACCCCCGTGCAAAGGTGGCTAAGAGATTATTCTGAGGCAGCCAATGTGCCAGTGAAGAGCATAGCTCCTTTAATCTTTCCTAAAGAAATGTTCCATTAGCCACTCCCATGCATTCTGAAGTATTTCTTTGGAAGGACTGCACAAGCCAAACAAATCTAATTGTAAATGTAACACATTGATGCTTTTCTACTTTTATCTACAAGTAATCAAATATGATTGCAACTGCCACAAATAAGCCGGGAACTTCAAATCCTTTTATCTACTCACCTCTGAACTCACCCTCACATAGACATTTTCATTTTTTAAAAATAATTTGGTACCAATAAGATTGTTTTTTCCCTTTATAAAAAAATTACTATAGGAATTATAGTAAAAAAGAAGAAGAAAAGTTTATTGCCTTTTTTATACTTTGTTTTGTATGATTCATAATTACTTAGGAGAACAAAAATATATATACAGCAAAGTTGCACTCTGCATTTTCAATAGCTTATAACTCATCTTTCCAACATTTTGTAATTAAAAGGAAAGAGTGGTGTTTTTTCCCCAATTTCTTAAATATTAAGAGGTTGGTAACAGAATCAAACTCATATATTACTTACAGTTACAAATGTCCCATTCCAGATTCTAGTAGAAATATTAACGTAATTTTCAGATTTCAGGGATATATCTTTTAACACGCACGTGATTGTATCGCATCTAACGTTCTTGCAGTTCTTTCAGATAAAAAACATGAAAGAATGTCATTTATTATTTTAAAATATAATATAAAAATAATATACTTCACATTTCTCTTCATCCAATTTCAGCTTTCTTTTTCTTATATGTGTAGCTGTATTTAGACTGCCGCCATCAGATTTTTCCCATTTTATGGCTTAAATCTGAAGACCCTGAAATTCAGGTAATCCACCTTCCTGTTGAGGTGGACATTAGACAATTGTAGCAAGCCCCATTGGAACCTGCTCATACAGGGGACTGAAGACTTAGCTGGGAACCATAACAAGAAAAGAACTTCAATTTGTCAATTGTGATTGCCCATCGCTATTCCAGAGCAATTCGTAAGAACTTAGGTCTTGCATTTAACTCACCAATTCTTCCAAATCTTTGAAGTTTTCTTTCCGAAATGATGCAGCATAGTTTTGTGATCCAATTTTATGTGGATTAATGAGTCCATGACAATTGATGTCACTGCCCTATAAAAAGAATATAATAATATAAAACGCACATGAAATATGCAGTTGGTACTTTAATGTCCACTGCTATTGCTCGGTGGAATAGTCTTACTATCTGTAATAAATACAGAATGAGTTAAACCAACACTGGGGAATATATTACATTTTGGTATTCTGAAAAAAGATGAGAAGAAGAAGCAATCCAGAACAGATTTCTACAATTTTAAGAAGCAGGACCAGGATTTATTATAGCCAAAATTTTCTATAGGTTCTGATTTTAAATAAGGGACTATTCTGCATCATTATTCCCTTGTTCCTCTTTTTAAATGTTTTTGGCTCTACAAGTATATTTTTGCATTTGATTTAAGTTTAGTTTAGTTTATTGTCATTGCACCTCATACAACAAAATCAAACACCATCTTCAGTGCATATCATAACTATGACCATGAAAATAAACACAATCACACATCTTTCACCCTTCACACATTGAACCTGAAACCCCCATCACCACACCAACACTGCACTATACAGCAGAATTCAAGAGAGCTGGGATGGAAGCTTTTCAATTTCAATTATAGCACAACTGCAAAATCAATGCAATTTTATATATAAAGTCAACATGGTCTAGTTAAGCACCAAATTAGAATCCGGGATCTGAAGATAAAAGATTAGTAAATTTATTCTGAAATTTATTTGAAGAAGAACTGAATTACTCACCATAATGTTCAAAATCTACTTTTGTCATGAATGATGGTGAATATATGTGTCCCAGGATAATGCTGCAGGATCCAATCTGGTTTGATCACCAGAGGTTTAGTCTTCTGAGCTTTTGGACCAGAAGAATTCCATCCAAAAGCTCACAAGACTAAACCTCTATCCCCATTGACTGACTCAAATTGGATCCTACAACTACTTTTGTCATTTATACTAATATTGATTCAAGAACATCTGTAGATGCTCCCAAAAGCAGGAGAGAAGGAACAATCCATTATAAGAACTCTCACACAATGCAATCTTAGGCATTTTATGCCCTACTGAGTATATATAAAATTGCAATATTAATCAGGTACATACATCCACTCTTGACAGGCTTAAATCAGGCTCATTGTTATCAGTGAAGTTTCTGTATTAATTAGCTTTGTATCCCAAAGTGCCTTTTCAGGAGGCAACTGGACTTCCTTGTTTTTCTTTGAAGACATTTTGCTTCTCATCCAAGAAGCTTCTTTAGCTCTGACTGAATGGTGGGGGATGGAAGGATTTATAATCCTTGCAGACAACTGACCTCAGTGATTGTAAAATACAAATGATCAGCTGTCTGTAAGGAATATAAATCTTTCCATTTCCCACCATCCAGTGAGAGCTGAAAAAGCTTCTTGGATGAGAAGCGAAATGTCTTCAAAGAAAAACAAATTGTCCAGTTGCCTCTTGAAAAAGCACCTTTGGGACAATTATGACCTCTATAGACATTTAGCTTTGTATCAACTTTGTTATTAAAATGGACCATTGTTTCACCTGACTGGTGTGCACTGCAGTCACATACATCAAAGGGTTATTTTCCTTAGTTTGATTAGGGATATGAATTTTTAAAGTTGCCATATTGATTAGATTATTTCCTCTTGTGACCTGGAAAACAAGAGAGGGATTAATACCAGGCTTAATTCCAATAGTAAATGGCCTACATTATAAGTATTATTTTATCTCAATGCTAGAAAGGAAGACAGGCTGGTACTTTTACAACCATGGAATAAATGTATACTTTGAGTTGTTTAGATTGTGGGGCACCCTATCTAGAAACAAAACGGTTTGGAGAACGGAAGCTTCCTGTGATAGCTCGTTTCACAAGATTTTTATCTCTAAACCACCAGAGGTAAGTTTCATCACTATACTAAACTGAAAGCAAGGCGTGTTTTATTTTACCATGATTTGTGAACAGATGATTGTCTTTATTTATTTAAAAGAGTCTTGGAATGTTTACTGACCTTGACTGAAAAATTAAATATAGGTCCAATCTCATCAAAATTTTTCACCACGGTGTAAACACTATCATTAGAATACACTTCGTAGAAGTTCATACTGGTAAACCTGGGGAGAAATAAATCGGAGCAGATATTTAGGATACAGTTTAAGTTTTGAAATACATATGGAAGAGTATTGTTTTAATCCAGGTATTATTTTTTTCTTTTAAAAAGTAGTGTTATAGCAATAGCTGTATGTCTATTATTGTGAATGTCTTGACATTTACAAAGGTTTAGAATGATCTGTGTCTCTGTGAGAATGTCAACAACTGACAAACATTGTCTGTTCCAGCAGCTTATCTGAAATTGTTCTCCCACTTTATTACCTTTATTGTCAGGGTACAACATGTGTACAATGAGATTGGCTGAGCCTCCCTTCGTGCATCCCCTCCCCACAACACAATTCACACAGAAGTCCCTAACCCAGTCCCAATCTTATTACACTATGTGACCTTGTTGCACAACACGGGCCCCACAAGTCTATCATACAATGTTGACATGAACTTATTTTCCGTTCAGAAGTCTGACAGCCCACGGGTAGAAACTGTTCTTCAGCCTGTTGGTGCGGCTGGCTATGCTTCTATATCTCCTACCCGATGGTAGGAGAGTGAAAAAGTGCTGACTGGGTTTGAGTCGTCCCTGAGAATTTTTCTCACTCTTCTAAGGCAGCAAGTCCTAGCGATGTTCTCTAGCAGTATCAGGGAACAGCCCACAATGTTGGTGCTGTGCTCACCACCCTCTGTAATGTCTTTTTATCTTCTATCTTCTATCACTTCTCTGCATCCCTATTCCATTTTTTCCTGGATCCTTTGAATACTAGAAAAACATCTGTGTCTTTACACATGCAGGGTATTTTTTGCTTTGGAGGATAAGCCACAATGTTATGCCCCCTAAATTCGTCTAGGGCAGGGGTGTCAAACTCAGTTTCATTGAGGGCCGCATCAGGGCTATGGTTGACCTGATGGCCAACTGGGTGGGCGTAGACAATTGGGTTAGCATGGCCAACTTGACACCACTCCCTAAAGTGCTGGCATGTTTCCTCTTTGCATTGGGTACACCAGGCCGAAGCCAGGCTGGCCCAATCTTTCCTCTTCGCATTTGGGTAGACCAGGCCGAAGCCACACTGGCCTGATTTTTCCTCTTTGCATTGGGTAGACTAGGCCGAAGACAGGCTAGCCCAATCTTTCCTCTTCACATTGGGTATACCAGGACAGCTCCGCAGGATGGATCTGACCACATCGCGGGTTGTATCCAAACTGTGGGCCTTGAGTTTGATACCCCTGATCTAGGGTTAGAATCTATTTTTTTTTCTTCAATTGTGCCAGATTCTTGAGGACTGCCTGGACAAGTCCTTCCAGTTTTCTTGGCAATATTTTTAAAGTGGTTGTCTATTGCCTCCTTCTTAGGATGAAAGTATCTGGCTCAAGATAACCTAGCTGGCTTTTAACCTAATGTGGGACTAGAACTCATGATCTGATTTCTATCCTTAATTATTACACCAAAATCTCTAGGACAATGTATCTCAACCATGGCAACTTTAAGCTGTGTGGACTTCAACTCCTAGCATTCCCCAGTCAGCACAGAACATAATATATCAGAGACTAGCAAGGATCTATTAACACCAATAGAATTAGCACAAGGCCAATTTAGAATTACCTCATTAAGTGAAGTTCTGCATCATAACGAAGTGGAAGTGTTAGGTTCACCTGATTGTTTGTATAATCTTCTTCAATACTTGCACTGTTCAGTAAAAAAAATGAAATATATTTGAAAATATTCACAAAGTTATAATCTCTAAATGCATAAATTCTATCAGAAGACTCAAAGGAAATTTGACTAAGAATGGTTCAGTCATAAAGAAGGAAGTCACAAATTAAAAATTTATCTGTACATGTGAGATACAGTGGTTGTAATGTATCTGGATGGTTTTTATACTATTCATCCTAAACTCTTCCAGTCTAAGGAATTGACAATAAGCAGCTTTGTTTTCAGCCAGCTCTGGTGGATATGTTCTACTATGTATCTTCAGACAGCAACTTATAATAAAACAAGTTCTTTTTTTGGAATAAGCAAAACTTCTGGCCTGAACACTTACATGAACTTTTAAAGACAGCCTAGCAACTAATTATCTTTTTGAAAACTTCAGGATTATATTAACATTATTATGAAGTTTCTATTATTTGATTAATGACTTATTTGTTTATGAAAACGGATATCTTGAAGAACACAGAATTTCAGACTAAGGAAGTATGGGTTTGGCTGCAAATATTGTTTTGAAGTGTAACAGGAAATTTACAGGGTACCTCAAGGCTTGAAAATGTAATACTGCCACATTCTGAAGATTTTCCAAACGGAAATCAAAATTAATATCAAAGGATACCTATGAAGAAAACAAAGATGGAAAATAACATTAAAATCAGAAAAGTCATTATCACTAGTAACCCAATTTGCTTTAAAGAATAAGACCAGATTTTCCATAAAAGGGTGTTACTGTATAGCACTTCCAATTTTATTTTAAACCAACATTTGATAAGCATAAAAAAGGCAAAGGTTTCCCTGTCCAGCTGTGTCCAACTTTAGACTGGACCAGGGGTCACCAACCTTTTGGACCGCAGGGACCACCAAACTTGTAATTTCAAATCCCATGGACCACTAATGTGAATTTTGACTGACGGTGGCTTGCTGACGTTGGTGGGAAAGTTGGTCCCATATTCCAGAGCTGCAGTAGTCAAAGGACTGGCTTGTGCACCATCCTGCCATGGATGAGCTGCTTCAGGATGACCAAAGGGCCAGTCTTGTGACTACTGCAGTCTGGAATATGGGACCGGTCTGTGGTGGGGTTGGAAATCTCCGCCCTAGGGGCTGGTACCTGTAATGTGCACATTTGCAAGTGGTGCAGCCTGCAAAAAGCAGCACAGCTCTCACCTGCCAGGATGAGATAATAATGTTCCTATGGACCATGTGGGGGGTGCAGGCTTGGGTTTCCATGCAGCCTGGATTCATTGCTTTGGGGGAATGCTTTGGGGAGGACATTTTACTGCAGACCACCAAAATTTTCTTGCAGCCCACCAGTATTCCGTGACCCACCGGTTGCTGACCACTGGACTGGACAACCTAATCTTTGTTTCCTAGCCAAAGGAACCAGTATTATCCAAAGATACTTCAATGGTCATATGGCCAGTATTACTGTACCCCAAGACACAAGAAATGCTGTTACCTTCCCATTGAAGTTTATCTACTCTGCATTTCCAGTTCACTTTTGAACAGCTAATTTGGAATGAGCTGGAGCAAGAATGGGAGCTCAACCCATCATGTGATACTTGGGTCTTGAACTGCCAACTTACCGGTTGACAAGCCTAGACTCTTAACCACATGAATATAACATGTTTGGAACTAATTAAAGCAACTGCATGTTTTCCCAGGATTACCTAGCTGCCTTGGATACTCCAAAGCACCAAATCAAAATTGAACTGCAAATACAATGCATCTCTATTCTATATTAACATTATGCCTAGATCAGCTTCTGATTGCTAAGGATTCACCCTCATTTTCTGTTTACAGCAGCATAAAAGTACTCTTGATAACCATTTTTAAGAGATATAGCCATATTATATTGTCTCTGTGTCATCCTTAACCAACCAAAAAGGCAGCCTAAAATCATTTTGCTGCTAAAGTGATGCCTTCCTTGCCTTCACACAAATCTAGCTACATGACCAATGAATGATAAAGCTGGTGATGATGTGGTCAAGAGTAAGCATCCTTCCACCCACAGTCCTATTGCGGGACACTGCCTACTATGACCAGTTTTATTTGAGCTGTGGGAGACCTGCCTATGCCTTTCTGTTGTTGATGCTTTTCACATGGGAATATCAATCTTCTGAAAGGCCATGAATGAATGCTTGTCATCCAGGAGACCAATGCACCCTATCTGCATCTCCAAATGCTAGTTTAATGAACCAACTAAAACTACAACGTGGTAAAAATATGGATTACGAATAATTTAATCCACAATTCCCCATTCCCCACTTTCCCTTCCTTGTTTGATGAAGAGTTCTTCAGAATTCAGTTTTTTTGGCCTACATATTTTGCAATGGTGAACATAATGCCTTTACTTTTTTGTTTTCATTTTGCATATTTAAAATATTTTGATCTGATGTCGAACCTGTAGCATTCTTATTTAAATACCTCTTGCCTCGCTTTAAAAACAGGATAGCTGATTTGGCAGACAAGAAGATGACGGACAACTGCCGCCTGACATAAAACTTCGGTTTTATCCACCTAACAATAAAAAGCAGATATTTTATTAGAATTAAATTCATGATTATTGTGCAATGAAACTTTCATATGATATTTGGAGGGATAAGGAGAAAGATAATAGATGAGATTAAGAAATTGGTCTTCTGCTAATAGGAGGTTTATTTTGTTTGTGGAAGAACTGAGAACTCACGGAGATTCTTCAACAGAGGAACAGGATAAGTGAGCAGAGTTAATTCTCAAATGTACAATTGTGTCAAATAATAACAACAGCAATAGCACTTGGACTTATATACTGCTTCACAGTGCTTTACAGCTCTCTCTAAGCAGTTTACAGAGTCAGCATATTGCCCCCAACAATCTATTTAGCATTCAATAACAACGTTCCAAATATGAACTAGGAAATTAAGATATTGATATATTGACCTTGCCCATGTCAAAAATCTACATGAGTCAGTTTATTTTCCTATTTCCATGTAGGGTTAGCAGATTTAGTTTTGACTTTATCTTGGTACTGAATTACAACTCTCAATGCTATGGACAAATATAGCTAATTCAATAGTGTTTGTTTCAGAATAAACATGTCAAGGCTTAAATTTGATAGGTTTGCATTTTTTCCTCTGTAGACCTACTAAGCCAGGGGTCCCCAAACTTGGCAACTTTAAGACTTGTGGACTTCAACTCCCAAAATTCTCCAGTCAGCATAGCTGGATGGAGATTTCTGGGAGTTGAAGTCCACAAGTCTTAATGTCGCCAAGTTTGGAAACCATTGTATTAAGCAGTCTTTCTCTTTTAGAAAGTGTAGAATAAGAATGATGATCTTGATTGGGGCATGCAAACTTTGTTGCCAGGGCAAAAAGGGATAAATATATTTTAAGTTCAGACTAACATCCAGGAATAGCTCAAATGAGCACTTTTCTAATAATTTACAAGAAGAAAGCTATGAAATCCTTGGCGTTCCCTGAGATTGGTTATTTGCTTGCAGACATTTCATTTCTCAACTAGGTAACATCATCACTGCTACTGAGTGTGGAATTTGTTTCCTATTTATACACAGTATGCCAGCACACATCTAAAAGAAGATACTATTCTTTAATGAACTAATTGGTGTTATTAGCACCGTGCACAGTAGTAAAAATAGAAATTATATATACCGCTGAAAAAGAAGCAAAAAGCAAGTTTTCAGAAAAATCCACTTGAATTCTGGTGTTGTATGAATTTTCATTCATGTTTTTCAACTTCACACCAAATGTCAATCTTTTGTTTTTACTGGTGACAAGAAAATACTCTTTGTTGTTCCTAAAGAAGGGGGGAAAATGAAAATGAGTCCTGGGTCCCCTAGAGGTTCTATTTCTACAGACACCTTCCCTTCTCATTACTTCCTTCATCCTACTTTACTTCTTAAAGTTTATTTTAAATTTCAACTTAATTGTAAAAAGCTACCGTGTTGTAAAGTGGGTGTGCTCCATGTATCCATTTGCTTTAACATCCACAAATGACAAAGATGTTCATTGATCCCTCCAGAAATGGAGACTTATTCTATTTAGAAAACACTACAAATTATAGTTATCTCATATTTCTTTTAAAGCTTAATTCTTCTTCTTTCTAAACATCCACTTCATTTATTTTAAAACCAGATACGTTATTTTACATTATGGAACAGAATTAAGAGATAGCAATACAAGCATTTCTTACCCAATATTTTTCTGTTCAACTTTCAAAACAAGATCTGTCTTGCAAACTTCATCTTCACCACAATCTTTGACAAATGGTATCTAGAAAAATATAAAAGCAACCCAAAGCTTTTCATCTTCTTTGTTCAAAGTAAAGGATGTCTACATCTCTCTTATTACAGCATTTAAATTGCTGATTTGGGTTTTTATGATTGGAACAAGTATATTTCTGGGTATAAATCTGCATTAGGCAAGTAACTAATGCATCTGCAAAATCTAACTTCTGTACAAAGAATAGGAAAATTCTCTGAGATATATAAATATGGAAAAGGAATCTGCTTACTTTTATATAGAGAATATCTAGGTACTGAAAAAAACAAGGATGAAGTATAAAACTGGATCAACTGGATCAGACATCCAGCTCTTACTTATCAATGGAGACCAAATAGAGTAAGTGGTCAATTTTAAGTTTCTGGGTGTTACCATAAAAGAGGACCTGACCTGGGGTGCTCACATTGCATCACTGGTCAAAAGGGCCCAGCAGAGATTATACTACCTGAGACTTCTCAGAAAACAACAACCGAATGAAAAACTGCTGGTGACCTTCTACCACTGCACCATAGAAAGTATCTTAACGTACTGCATCTCTGTATGATTTGCACAGTGGCAGATAGAAAAGCATTCCAGAGCCCTCCTCTCTTTGGAAGAGCTTTATAGTTCCCGCTGCCTTAAGAAAGTTCAAAACATTCTCAAAGATCCATCTCATCCTGGGTACCCTTTTTTTGAACTATTACCATCTGCCAGATGGTACAGAATAATAAAAACAAGGACAAATAGACTGAAAAACAGCTTCTATCCCAGGGCAGTAGCTCTGTTGAATTCTACCGTATAGTGCAGCGTTGGTGCGGTGTAGGGGGTTTTCAATTCAATGTTAAGAATGTGTGTTTGTTTTTATTTTCATCGTCATGATGTGCACTGAAGACGGTGTTTGATTTCATTGTACGAGTGCAATGACAATAAAGTAAACTAACTAACTAACCAACTACCTAAAAGATCTGGAACTTTTTTGTACTGATAAAGTGAGAAAAGGGAACATGATATAAGCACACCAAAAAAAATAGATTCAAACTTAGATAAACAGATTTTGTCAACTAAGTCATAACTTGCAGATACAGTAATGCAAAACGATGCTTGAAAGCTCTTTATTCACTCTAGAGAATATGTACCACCCATGTTTCAGGAGCCTCTTAAAACCTTCTCTCTTCATCCAAATATTATCTGGTTTAATATGTTATAAATACTCTTCCCACACCTTCTTTGTTTACATGTTGCATTTTAAAGTCTCGCACTAGGAGTGGTGCAGGTGCCTAGAGGTGAAGCTCTCGCCTCACAATCAGGAAGTTGTGAGTTCAATCCTAGGTGGAAGCAGGTATTTCTCTTTCTGGGCACCCTGAGATTATATCTGCTGAACAAAACTCCGCATTGGTGACAGGAAGGGCATCTGGCCATTAAAACACTCTGCTAGCTCCATTCAGTTATCCAGACATAATCCCCGCAAGGGATTATGGGGTCATTAAAAGGAGATGACAATTTTAAAATCTCACACTATCCCCTTTCTTAAATACCACATTATGCTGCTTCAAGATGTTCTGACATCAATTAATTAGTTTTTTTTCCAGTTTTGTATAACACCAAGATCATTTTATTGACCATAAGAAACAAGGTCATAAATCAGGTGAGACTCATTTAACAACTGTATCACCTAACGGTACAGGTTCTGGTCCCAATTGGGATCATAAACTGAGGACTACCTGTAATAGTATTATATCCCATTTACTTCCACGAGATTGCCACGAATATCTTACTGGATACTGTGGAAAAAGATGATGTATTACATAGGCCTTTAATTTGATCTAGATTTATTACTTTATTTGTGGTCACAGACCAAAACACAAGTACAACAAAAGAAGAACATGGGAAAATTAATCATGAACAATTGGTCACCAAAAACTTGACTGAGGGGAATTACAGCATTCTCCTCTGATGGTTACAGCTCTTAAAAAAAAATTGGAAACCTGAGAAGTAATGTATGAGGAGCCATCCCCTAGACAATATAAGAACAATTTGCTAACATTAGGTCTAGAAGGGTCTGTTCCAAGGAGAGACAGTAACTTAGATCTGCCTGTGTTATACATAGGACAATATAAAAGGACATGCTCCACAGTTTCAACCTCAGCTCTGTCACAGGGGCATAGCCACTCCACAGTTTCAACCTCAGCTCTGTCACAGGGGCATAGCCACTCGTTAATCGGGAGCCTCTTAAATCGCCCATCTAGTAGTGCTCAGGGCAAGACATTAAAGTGAGCTAGGGAGAAGTCTAGTTTGGTCTAGAAATTAAGGAAGGTTCAATTACTGATAAATGCAAGCAGAGTCTTCAGTAATTGGTTACTATGTGCCCCCTAGCAGGAGTTAGAGGCTAGCTGTAGGGATATTGGTAGCAATGTACATTATTTGGCTCAGCATTTTTATGTGGGTCTGGAAGAATCTTGTAATTTTCACCCCTCTTTGGAGGCAAGTATTTGCTATAAAGTTTAGAGGAAGATAAATGGGTGGCTTCTGTGTAAAAGGTGCAATATAAATCAACCAAATAATCAACGTTGTTAGTACCACTGCTATCACCACATTTGATTTTTATTTGTTCTAATTATGGAGCTAATTATGGACTCTGGCTGATCATTAAACCAATAACATTGTAATATTGCAACCACACCTAATTTTCCAAAATATTCATTCTGTTCATGGGGACTTATTAAAACTTATTAAAAACACATAAAAAGAAAGCATATTAATTTACTTACGCTGTAAACAAGAGACGTAGGAGATGTTTTATCAAGAACAGGGCTTGAGTTGGGGTTCTTGAGCCTAATATCAATGCGCACATTAAGGGAGTCAATAGCATCAGAAGGGACCTATAAACATAAATATGCACAAAAAGCATATTTTTCCACACAAACCTTTGATTTGCTTGCTTGAACTTTCTTATTTTAAATTTATGTAACTAATGGCTGATAACATTAAAATATTGCTTGACAAGGCACTTCTGAATATTTCAATAGGACAAGTTTACAAATAAAGTTCTTTTTAAAGATGCAACTTTTTCTTGGCTTGCATTTATTCAATTGATATCCAATACTTTGGGAAGGAAAACTGCAAGAGTGCAAGAGAGAGGCTCAAAGAAATATTTGCTCTTATATAAACCTCACCAAGTTGAAATTGGCATTGTGCCCTGATAGAGGTAATAACATCTTCAGTTTTGAGGCTGTTGGCAACTGGAGATCCTTTGTTGGTGGTCACATCCCAGTGATAACATAGTTTTCCCAAATGTTTCTGGCCACCTTTAATTTTAAGCACCAGGTGAAAGCACATTTACTCTGATGAGCATTTATTTCATGGATAGTTGAATTTATTCTTGATATTAATGTATTCTTGTTCCATTTACCTCTGCTTTTATTAATACTAATTACAAGATTTTACAAATGACTAAACATATATCATGTAATGCTAATACATTGTATGACAGCTAATTTCTAAATTTCTAGACAAAAATTTCTGAAGAAATTTCTGCATATCTGCAGATTTTACTCCACTTCTTCAGAAATAACCAATCAAGCACTTAATACTGTGCTTTTAATCTGAAATAACCTAAATTTGTTTTTATACATGTAAAATATTGGTGAATGAAATTATTGCCAATGGCTACATACGTTTCTTAACAGAGGATCTGTGATACGCAGAACACCCCAAGATCATTGCGCTGTAATTTAGTGGCAAAACAGCTCATTGTTTACATCACTGGGGAGAATTTAAGGATGGGACTGGAGTACGAGACCCCCATGAGGCAAATGCTCTCACTGCCATCTTTACACTGTTGCCCAAATCCAATCCTGAGTGGAAAATGAGCTAAATTTGACTTTCATCTTCTAATGACATCATGTCATAGGAAAGGTTTTGGCAGCCTGCCTGTTCAACTCAAGAAGCTGAGCTTCTTGACTCTGACAAGAGTCCCAAAGCAACTGCCTAGTTCTGATACTTAATTCTGGGTTAATTGTTACCTGCACATTAAAAATGTGATTTACACACGTCTTCGGAGAATGGAGTACGATACTACTCTGCAGAGACCGCTCATTATTTTCTTTAAATAATCCTCTAGAAGTAACGTGTGAAGATAAGAGATCCGCATCCAATGTTACATTGTACCTAATATCTAAAGATGAAAACAATGATATAAATGTCAAGATACAAGCCTCAAGGTGCAAATCAACTTATTTTTTAACTGAGGGTAAGGCCCTCTATGCACTTTCAGATATATTTCTATGCAAACGAAGAATCAAGAAAACACCCCATGAATTTTTTTTTTTTAAAGTGGGATTCTCAGTCATGATAGCAACAAGAATGAACATGGTATTTTATTAAAAAAAAGCCCTCTAACCTGAACTATCCAGGTTGCACTAAATGAATTAGATTACAAATCCTATATGTCACAACACCAGTGCATAGTAAGATGGTACTGCTTTGGGAATATTGCCATAAACTAACATAGTGACAAAATAATGTAATTGTTATGGAACTGTGAAACACTTGAAATGTTTCAAATTTATTTTCAAGTGCAGTCTAGTTTGAAAACAATAAGATAAAATAATGGGGAAATATTCATCATTCCTTAATGACATCATCATCATCATTGAGATTTGACAACTAAAATATACAAAAACTATTATTTTAATTGCTATTTTTTATGAATATGCAGTACTAAGTATTGTATATTCAGAAATAACAGCAATTAAATGAATATAATTATTAAAGTAGCAGTTAAATAGTATGATTATTATATTTCTGGTAGACCTTGTAACAATAAACAATAAAACCATTTACATTAAAATAAAAGTTATACTTTTATTAAGAATTTTGCATTGCATCCAGATTAGTTTGTGTATATGACAGAAATAGAACATTATTTAGCTGACAATTGCAGATGTCTCTAATGAAAGGAAATTAACTAAGGAAATACTCACCCACTTTATCACTGGTATGGATCGGTCTGTAAGTTACATCAAAACATATATTTAAATCTATTTCTGTGCTCTTGTTCTGCAGACTGATCTTCGTAGGAGTAGATAAAACATGTATAGTCACATTGGCTATACTCTGTGACCTAAAAGAGAGGCAGGCAGAGTTCTCTAAGATCTGAGAATAAACTTCCCTGAGTATTTGATTGCAAAATTCCTGATTAATTATGTATATTATAAACAAGCCAATTCTTTTAAAAGTATCTTGAATTGCTGGGGACATTGCAAAAGAATTAAAAGGCTTTCATGCATGTGCTAATTCATGTTGGAAAAAAGCAAAAACTAAATATTTTGTCAACTGTAAATATCTACTTCCTGTCCATATGTATCAGGGACATGCAGCATTTCAAACTGAAAAGCCAAAAGGTGCCTTGAGGCCCTGACAACCATATTTTCTCCTGGTATAGCATGTTGGTCCTTTACAGTTTCCATATGATCCCAGGAAAAAATATATATTCATCAAGAATAGTAAGGTTCAACACTTAATAATAGTCATAGGGTACAAATAAGCAATCAAATCATACTATGAAACAGCCAATAAAAATTGTTAGCATACAAGCAACAAAGTTACAGTCATACAGTCATAAATAGGAGGAGATGGGTGAAAGGAAGGATAGGAAGATTAATATTAGTAGTAATAGTAATGCAGACTTAGTAATTCCTAAACCGTTCTATATGCCAAATCTTTATAAACTAAACATATATTCTTTTATGTATACTGAAAGCATATGCACCAAGACAAATTCCTTGTGAATAGAATACTTGGCTATTCTATTCTATTCTATTCTATTCTATTCTATTCTATTCTATTCTATTCTACTCTATTCCATTCCAGTCCAGTCCATTCCAAGTGCATTCCTATCTCCTCTGAAAATTGTTTTGCTTCTGAAACTGAAACATAACCACAATTATATCTAATCTTTCTTGAGAAGGTATGTTGAGTTTTTTTCTTCCATTCAATCATTTATTTATTTTTTTATTTTTTTATTTATTAATTACATTTATATACCGCCCTTCTCCCTAGGGACTCAGGGCGGTGAACAGCTCGTCTAAAAACCCCACAAATACAAAAGTTAAAAAGTAATTAAATATTTGAATCAGCTGCAGACTAAAATTAGGAAACCCCCCCCCTACCCTTAAAACCCAATTTAAAGTTAAAAATGGAGATCAAATTTAAAATCATTATCTCAGCCCAGGCCGGCCTGCTCAAAGAGCCAAGTCTTTAACGCGCGCCTGAAGGCCCTCAGGTCCGTGCCGGTACGAAGTTCCGGTGGCAGAGTATTCCAGAGGGCGGGGGCACCCACAGAGAAGGCCCTACCCCTTGGCGCCGCCAGACGACACATAGCGGCCGACGGCACCCGGAGCAGACCCTCCCTGTGGGAACGCACCGGCCTGTTGGAGAACGTTGGTAGAATGCGGTCCTGAAGGTAACCTGGTCCCATGCCATGGGTCGCCCTAAAGGTCAAAACTAGAACCTTAAAGCGAACCCGGAGAGCCATCGGCAACCAATGCAGCTCGCGCAGGAGAGGCGTCACATGGGCGCTACGCGACGCCCCCATAATCACCCTCGCGGCTGCATTTTGCACCAACTGGAGTCTCCGGATGCTCCCCGCAGGGAGCCCCATGTAGAGGGCATTACAATAGTCCAGGCGAGAGGTGACAAGGGCCTGAGTGACCGTGCGCAAGGCGTCCCGATCCAGGAAGGGCCGCAACCGGTAGATCCGACGGATCTGATGAAACGCCCCCCTGGAGACGGCCGCGATGTGATGTTCAAGCGACAGCCGTACATCCAGGAGGACTCCCAGGTTGCGAGCCCTCTCTGTGGGGGGCAGAACCTCCCCCCCAATAGCCAGCGAAGGTGTCAGCTGGCTATATCGGGGCGCCGGAAACCACAGCCACTCGGTCTTGGATGGGTTGAGCCGAAGCCTGTTCCCGCCCATCCAGTCCCGCACGGCCTCCAGGCACCTAGACATAGTCCCCACAGCATCGTTGGGGTGGTCCGGAGTGGAGATGTACAGCTGGGTGTCATCTGCATACAGATGACACCTCACTCCAAGACCACGGATGATCTCGCCCAGCGGCTTCATATAAATGTTGAACAGGAGGGGAGAAAGGACCGACCCCTGAGGCACCCCACAAACCAGGGGCCTAGAGGTGGACCTCTCCCCCCCCGCCAACACGAATTGCGAACGGTCAGAGAGGAAGGAGGAGAACCATCGGAGGACGGTTCCACCAATCCCCAACCCCTCCAACCGTCGCAATAAGATACTATGGTCGATAGTATCAAAAGCCGCCGAGAGATCTAATAGGACCAGGACAGAGGAGAACCCTCTGTCACGAGCCCTCCAGAGATCATCAACCAACGCGACCAATGCCGTCTCAGTGCTATGTCCAGGCCTGAAGCCCGATTGGAACGGATCGAGGTAAGTTGCTTCCTCCAGGTACTGGGGGAGCTGACGTGCCACCACACTCTCAACAACCTTCGCCACGAAGGGAAGGTTGGAGACTGGACGATAGTTGTTTAAAATAGCTGGGTCCAGGGAAGGCTTCTTGAGGAGGGGGCGCACCACCGCCGCCTTCAGGGCGGTAGGGAGCAACCCCTCTCTCAAAGAAGCGTTGACAATCCCCTGGAGCCAGCCTCGTGTCGTCTCCCTGGCGGCCGAAACCAACCAGGAAGGACACGGGTCCAATAAACAGGTGGTGGCATTCAGACCCCCCAGCAACCTGTCCACACCCTCAGCGGTCACAGGATCGAACTCCCCCCAGATAACACTCTCAAGACCTGCCCCGGACACCTCCCCCGGGACCACCCAATTGGAGTCGAGCCCTTCCCGAATCTGAGCGATTTTATCATGCAGAAATCGGGAAAACTCCTCCGCTCTACCCTGCAAGAGGTCATCCCGCGCTCTCGGTTCAAGTAGAGAGCGGGTCACTCTAAACAGGGCGGCAGGCCGATTTTCTGCTGATGCAATAAGGGCGGAGAAATACGAAGATTTCGCCGCCCCTATCGCCACAAGGTAAGTCTTAATATGAGATCTCACCTGTGTTCGGTCAGACTCAGAACGGCTCGCCCTCCAAATGCCCTCAAGACGTCTTTTTCGGCACTTCATCTCCCGTAGCTCCTCCGTATACCACGGAGCCAAATGGGATCTGTGCCGAGTCAGAGGTCGCATAGGCACAACTCGCTCTAGGGCCCCGGCGGCCGACCCCTCCCAGGTGGCCACCAGGTCTCCAGGCGAGCTGAGAGCCAGAGATTCAGGAAATGGCCCAAGCTCCCTCTGGAACCGATCCGGATCCATTAGGCGCCTGGGGCGGAACCATCTAAGTGGCTCCGCCTCCCTGCGGTGGGGGGTAGCGGAACAGAAATCCAGCCTAAGGAGGGAATGATCTGTCCATGACAAGGGCGTAATATTTATTTATTTATTTATTATTAATTAAACTTATTTAGTAATAACTAAATCCCCCCAATTACAGTCATTCAACCACTGCCCAGAGACAAAAATCAGGTCCAGCATGTGACCTCCCATGTGAGTGGGGGCAGAAACTAACTGGGTCAGGTCCATGGCCATCATGGAAGCCAAGAACTCCCGGACCAACCCCGAGGTTTCACCGAGCGATGGCAGGTTGAAATCCCCCATGACTAAGAGCCTTGGGGTCTCAACCGCCAGCCCGGCTATTACCTCTAGGAGTCCGGGTAGGGCCGATGAGACGTGGCAGGGAGCCAGGTACGTCAACAAAAGACCCATCTGAACCCCTTGCCCCCACTTCACAAAAAGAGATTCACAGCCAGCCGTCTGAGGGACAGTGGCCTCCCTAGGACAAAGGACTTCCTTTATAAGCACCGCCACCCCACCGCCCCTTCCCTGAGCCCTAGGCTGGTGAAATGCAAGGAAACCTGGTGGGCACATCTCAACCAGAGGGACACCTCCCTCTGGGCCCAACCAGGTTTCGGTGACACCTACCAGGTCCGCGGCCTCCTCCTGAGCCAACTCCCAGATCAGGGGAGCCTTATTAACCACGGACCTGGCATTGCACAACAGCAGCCGGGTATTCAGGGCCTGAGATTCCGGACAACCAGGACTGCAGGATGGGTAGGGAGGGTCGGAGCGCGCTACCGCTTGTAAACATCGGGAGCGCGATCCCCTAACCGGATATGGCCCTCCACCCCTAGCATACCTACCTCTCCCAGTTACCGTGCCGATAAAATTGGCCCCCGGCTGCCCACCCCCTGTCTGCCACCCCGACACGGGGACCCCCGAGGCCCCACAGGCGCGCTCGCCGGCCCGGCTGCCCCCAATTCCATGCGGGCTGTCTCCCCCGCCCGCCCTGGACTTTTCCCCCTTAAAAAATCCCATTAAAAATTTTTCAAGCCCGAATTTACCACGCCCTCCCCGGTTTCCCCGAAATCATGTCCAATTCTCAGAGACAAGTCCCGCAGAAGTAATTTGCCATTGACTCCTTCCTAGGGCTGAGAAAAGCAAGTGGCCCAAGGATGCTCAGATGGTTTCATGTCCAAGGATGGACTTGAATTTATAGTTTCCCATTTTCTAGCTTGATGCTTTTATCCAGGGATGTCAAACTGGTGGCCAATGGGCTGGATGTGTCATGTGCAGGCCATGCCCACCCCAGCTCTGTGAAGGGAAAAATGTTGTGATACATCACGTGATGGTAATGTGATGCCATGAGTTTGACACCCATACTTTAACCACTATGCCAAACAGGCTCTCTAAGTTAGATTTATCAAATTAGTCTTGAGTAAATTAGACATTGCTTTAACTTATCCTTTTTGCTCCTTGTACTATATTGTTCAAAACCGCAATGTTTTTAATGGTTTAAGCCTGGTTTTAAAAACAACTTAGGAGTGTATTGTTATCACTAATTTGCAGACATATTTCTTTGCACTTTACATTTGCTCAAGCCCAGACACTGTATTGTCCCACTCAAAGTGGCCAGTTACACTCAAAGTGGCCAGTGTTAGATAAAAGACTAAAACCTGTAATATTAAGAGTGATGACTGAATCCTGTTATGAAAAGCAAAAGCAGAAAATAAGAGATTTATGGTTGAATGTTAACATTGCTATTGATTACATTTTAACTATGCTGATAAATCTTTTCTGGATCTTTTTCTAAATGCCAATTGGATTGGAATGAAATACATATTTGAAGGATAATATCTGACCATCATGGGGGACCAAATCTTCTGATGTAATTTTTTTGTATACATAGATATAAATCAATACTTTCCAGAGAGAACTTTAAACCACTAGCAATAACAATAGACTTACATATGATCCTTCGCAGTGCTTTACAGCCCCCTCTAAGCAGTTTACCGAGTCAGCATATTGCCCCCAACAATCTGGTTCCTCATTTTACTGATCTCAGAAGGATGCAAGGCTGAGTCAATCTTGAGAATCAAACTGCCCAACTGCTGGCAGCTGGCAGTCAGCAGAATTAGCCTGCAATACTGCATTCTAACCACTGTTCCACCACTATGTACATAAAGCATGGTTGTAGATTACACTGGCACAACATAAATCTTCATATGTGACAATCATGATGACCCAAGCTAAGTCTGAGTCTAGCTGCATGTATGGATAAATTCATTTTATATGCAGTGTATCAGAGTACAGTCTGGAGGAAAACTAACTCAAGTGGGGAGGTTTTTTCTTTAAGGCATTTTCTTTATTTCCTTAAACATCATCTACTCACCAGAGTTGAATTACATTTCCATTGGCACCCACAGATACATCAGTAATTCCATCATCATTTAAATCAGTATGGCCATCTATTGCTCTTCCAAAATACTGGAGTTGCTGAGCAAATGCAGGATTCGATCCAGAAATTTTCTGAAAGGTTAAAAGCAAAACAGGAATGTTGACAAATTGAACAGATAATTAGCAATGTCACAATCAAAGCAATCACATCAGATGGTATTAAAAAGGTATACAAAAGTACATAGTTTTTTTTAAAAAAAACAGTGGAACTGTGATCTGGCTTTTAAACACAATATAAAGTAAACCATTGCTTTTCAATTGATCTTAAACTATAAGGCCATCCATATGAGAAATTTCATGATTGGCAATTTATAGCAAACACAATTCAATGATAAAAATGAAGCCAGCTGAAATATTAACTGCTTACTTGCCAATGTAAATATATAACTAAATAAAATTTCTGCAAATCTGGGAAAAATTGTTTAGGCAAAGGAGAAAAAGTAACATATCCTAAATTACAACTATTGTGCACAGTAGAGCATCATACTCCTTACCTGGGAATATTTAGTGTGCAATGTTTTTTGTTTACCATTGTAAACGTATATAGCACCCGCATTGTCATTTTCTAATGGTGCTCCAACAATCACATCATTAAAGCCATCCAAATCTATATCAGAAACAGCAGTGATGGCAGATCCAAACTGAGCATTTTCCAGTCCTTCAGGACCTTCAAGGACTTCCCGTTTTTCCAAAGTTCCCTTTGATAAAAGATCAAAAGGAATGGAAGTGAAACTCAAGAAAATTTACATTAGTGTTCTATTAAATTTATTAACTTAAGATTCTGATTACTGAAATAGAATTTAAAAAAAATAAATATAGGGAGCATTGGAAAAAAACTTGGGCAAAATCTAGTGGTATGGAAGTTAGCCATTATACAGAATCCTTTGTGTGTTTTTAAATGTTTTTTGCTTTTAAAATAGTAACAAAAAAGAAACAAAATACAAAGATAATTAACAATACAAGTATATACAATCTCAAATAAAAATGCATATTTTTTTAAAATGAAAAGACTGCATCAGAAAAAAAGAAAAAAATCCAGAATGAAACATAAATGTTCATTAGATAAATATATTGTAATTGTTATAATGATATCTTATATATATTTTACAGGTACCTTTGTGACCGTGAACATATAGACTCTTCCTTCTTCTTTTTTAAAATTATTCATAAACATGGGTGCCCCAACCAAAAGCACATCTGTTTTGGAATCTCCATTGATATCCACAGAGCACACCACACTGCCAAAATAAGAGCCAATCTGAAATGACACAATTGTTGCTATCAAACGGAGCATGGAAGCCATACTTTGTAAGAAATTTATGTGAACAATGCACAACATTGAAAACCTGTGAAACTATCATTACGAAAATAAAAATAAAGATTTGTTATAAAGTCTACTTTAAAAGCAGATTTTTTTTCCAGTACAAAGAGAATAAACACACCATTGTGCAAACTTAGCATTAAAATGCAGCACTTGCCTGCTCTCCTCTTTGAGAGTCAATGATGATTATCTTGTCATAGTCATCAACCTGATAAATCACAACTCTGCCAGTATAATTGGAACGGGGAGCACCAGCAACATAAAAGACTGAGTTTTCCAGGGAAAGAACAGCGAGAGAATAACCTGAAAGTCCAAATTATAGTTTTAAGGGCTTAGAAATATTTGCAAATGGATAGATCAAGATTTTTTTAATCTATACTGATTAGTTTAAATTTTTTAATTTATTTTAAAACTTTATTTAACTATCTAATGTTTAAATGCTTCTAAACTTGGAAGTTTCAGTACTGAACACTTAGGAAATTTTCCGCAGCCTAATCCTTCTAGACCTACCCTCAAAAACTGGTGCAAACATCCAGATATTTCTGGACTACTGGGAAATAGGGATGGAGAAATCTTGTCTAAGGCAGTGATTTTTAATTGAATTTAGTCATTAATTTGTTGCTTTTAAAAAGAACTAAGCCGGGCTTGTAAATGTTTGGCTGCATTGGACAAATATTTTACTGAGGCTTTTTGAATTAGTGCTCTCACCTAAATAGGAGTTCCGACTTTTTTGCAAAACATTTTGAAATGTTGTATTGGGATATATAGTGTTTTTTTCTCCTCTCCTCTGGACCACTGTTCCAGTCCATTCATAAGCCCCAACAGCACCCAACATCAGCACTTCCTTCAGAAAAAATCAAATCAAGGCAAATAATTAAATGTGTTTCAATTAAGAGCTTCTAGTAATGCAGTTAAAATATTGTGAGTAGTGCTCACTTTTGTCTAAGTCAGAGACCTCTAATACATTCTGTGCAGTTTACTCCATTCTTTATTCTAAGCAGCAATACTTTCCACTGTCATAACTGATGTTCTTGAAATGGGAGATGCAAGTGTCAGAGACTAAGCAGTTTTCTCACACCACCTTGGAAATTTAATCCCATGCAACATTGAAAAGCATAAATCACATGGACAGACTGAATTATATGGCTTATTTATTTTTACAGGTATATTATTAAATGATATTATTTGTACCTGCCTGTAAATCCCATGTACATATTACCATCTATGGGAACTGATTCCACATTAATCTGTTACTGATGTCATAAGGGGAGACCATTATGTTCTAATTGTATCTTTGGTCTGTCTAAGGCAGGGGTGTTAAACTCATGTCGTCACGGCGGCATCACATGACGTATCAGGAGTTTTTCCCCCTTCGCTAAACTGGGCATGGGCGTGGCCAGCGTGTGATGCATCTGGCTCGTGGGACAGGAGTTTGACAGCCCTGGCCTAAGGGAAGCAGTGATAATACCAAGTCATTATTGCCTTCTAATCTTCTAGGTAATTACTAGCCAGTCTCATATCTGTTTTGAGTAAGATTCTGGAATGGTGGCAGTGTCACAACTTCAGATTTCCTGAACATAGAAAAAGGTTTTGGAGGTTTGTTCTTCTTTATTCTTTGCATTGGTTTTAATCTTATTATTATTGGAATGGAATATAAAACTGAGTCAAACAAACAAACTGATTCCATCTTAATCCAAAGTTCAGCCCTTTTGGAGGGGGTGAAAATATTCCAATTTAAATTGGCATTCCCAAGACAGTGTTAGTGTTCAATGTTGTTTCCATTCCAATGCATTTTGTTATAGTATCTCCATTACCTTTTGATGTGAATAAGAAGCACTGAAACCCACTTGTGACATTTCCATCTGGAATAAATCACCTTGATCAGTACCTAGTGAGAAGAAAAAAAACATATAGTTCATATATTTAATACCACTGCTCTAAACCACAAACAAGGATATTGCATGAAAATAAGCCAGTTTTCAAGAAAGAATTGAGATCCAATTAAAAAATGGCATGGTAGTTTAGTGGTGAAGATGCTCGCCTTCCATCCGGAAGGTTGAGAGTTCAATCCTAGGTAGCAGCCTAGATGTTTTTCTCCTAGGGTACAAAGTAAAAAAGTATCTGCTGCGAATTAGTCATAGGTAGGAAGGGCATCTGGCCAGTAAACACTCAGTTCTATTCAGTCACCCTGACTCTTCTTCAAATAAGGACTAGAGAATCGTAAAAATAGAGTTTTAATTGAGATACAATAAGGACTGCAGACTTAGATATAGGCTTTCATCCATACTGTGAATATTTTAAATATCTGAGTACCCAGTCATAGTAACAGAGTTGAAAGGGGGGCATTTATGCTAATGATCCCCACATTCTGCTCAAAGCAGGAATCCAGATTAAAGTACCCCAGATATAAGCTTGTCCATCTACTGCCAAATCTAGCAATCTATCCCTCAACATTTCTGATCTTATGTCTTTTCTCTCACACTCACATGTAATGGATTGTTTGCTATTTGTTTCTGGCTTGGGTATGCATTCTATCTGTTCTTTGCTTCAGTCCTTCACAGTTTTAGCCTCACAGGGTTTGCATGTGTGTATGTATATATGTGCAAAAGAGAAAGGGGTATATACTGTATATGAAAATGAGTTAGAGATCAACTGCATTTAGAACTGAGATATTTTATTTGAAAGGTAATTAATTTTAACCAGTAGGTTTAATTCATTATTTTTGCTATTGATATTCTTTGTTAAAATATAACTTTGGGCCTGCTCATTTGTACCCAGTTATACAGATATTACATTTGTATGCAGAGAACCATCTCCAAAATTGTTTTAAGAGAGGCTTGCAAATCCTAACTGGCAAGATAGAGAGGCTGGGCAATGTGTGGGAGTTTCAGGGGCTTATAAGCAGTTTGATTTTTCTTTGGGTGGGAAGGAATTACCAAACCTTGTTTAGAATAGAATAGAATAGAATAGAATAGAATGGAATGGAATGGAATGGAACGGAACGGAACGGAACAGAACAGAATTCTTTAATGGCCAAATGTGATTGGACACAAGGAATTTGACTTGGTGCAAATACTCTCAGTATACATAAAAGAAAAGATACATTCGTCAAGAATCATCAGGTACCACACTTAATAATAATAATAATAGGATAATAATAATAATAATAATAATAATAGGATACAATAAACAATCAAATCATACTAGGAAACAGTCCATATAAATCATAAAGATACAAGCAACAAAGTTACAGTCATACAATCACAAGTGGGAGGGGATGGGTGATAAGGAGTGATGAGATTAACAGTAATAGTAGTGCAGACTTTGAAATAATTGAACAGTGTTGAGGGAATTATTTGTCTAGCAGTGATGGTGTTCAGGAAAAAAACTGCCCTTATGTCTGGTGTGCAATGCTCTATAGCGTAATTTTGAGGGAAGGAGTTGAAATAGTTTATGTGCGGGATGTGAGGGGTCTGTAAATATTTTCACAGCCCTCTTTTTGACTTGTGCAGTTTATTACAGATAAATATGATAATATGCCCTGCAACAGAAAATATGTGATATTGTTTTGAAAAAATAAGAGTTGGAAGATTTTTCTGACATTGGTAAATATTTTTAGCAACATTTACATGTTTGCTGATTTTTTAAAAAAATACTAAATTCTATTTTTGCTCTTTGTTTACTATAAATTGTCTATCCTTTTCCCTATACATAGCATTTGCCTTTTAATAACTTAACAACTCATCATACAAATATACAGAATCTGGTCATCACATATTTTTAAATGTAGTTTAAAAACAGTATATTCGTTACCTTCTAAGCTGAAAATTCGTTCCCCCAGTGTTCCTGCTTTTTCTAAAAGTGCTTCCTCAGAGGACACATTAAAAAAAAAATTGGATGTAGGCTGGCTAGCAATTGCTTTGATTTCTTTGATAAGTTTTTTAGTATCCTTTTTCTCTCTAATTAAATATCCTAATACCTAGGGAAAAAAAACATATAATAACATGTAATAAGAAATGCAAAAAGGTGCTATATAAGGAATCTGAAATATTGTGCATTTGTTATGTGCTTTCTTCTTTTATTCCATTAACCAATTCAGTATTTTAAAATTGTTGGCAATAAGAGATAAATGAAAAAGTTCTTTGTTTTCTTTTAAATAAAGTTATTTTTTTTCCCTTCACTAAGTACACAGTAATGAGAATTAAAGATGTGTGAAGAAAACCTTTTAAATGAGAGGTACAACTCCTTCAACCAAATGCATTTTTTTCTCAGAATCATGCTACACTTTTGGAGAGCAACTATGCAATCCTGAGAAAGGATGTAACTATTTAAAAGAGTTGCAGATGGTGTTCTCTTATGTAGCTTTGTGCTTTCTGAAGCCCTTTTTGGCCTTTAATTTTAAAATGGTACATGATTATTCTTTAGTTCATCTAGATTATTCTTTACTTCTTCATCTAGAGCAATGTTTCCCAATCTCAGGAACTTTTAAGTGTGTGAACCTCAACTCCCAGAATTTCATACATCTGTACTTTCTTGAGGTTGAGAAACACTGATTTAGAGCAGGGATGTCAAACTGGTAGTCCATGGGCCAGATGCATCACATGCAGGCCACGTCCACCCCAGCTCTGCGAAGGGAAAAAACATAATAATATGTCATGTGATAACAGTGTGATGTGGCACGTTTGACACCCTTGATCTAGAGTATCAGAGCAACATAGTTTTTATTCAATTTTCCCCGAGGCATATGTCAATAAACCTATTTAAAGAGCATTATGCAGAGGAGACGTGATGCAACAAAACTCTCAAATGCATGACTAAGATGCAGGACTTGTCCTGGGTGGGTTGGCCATGTTTACCAAAAGAACTGACTTGTTTGAGGACATGGCTCTGACTTTATCAAGAGGTGAGTGGAGTTTTAGTCAAGGTCTTGGAAGACAGAAGATAATTAAAGACAATTTTATTTTTCTGGGCTTAGATTCTTAGAAAGGTTTATTGGCATATATATGTCTTGGGGGAAGATTGATTTATAATTTGATTTATTACAATTGTTGTTTCATACATATCAAAACACAACCAGTCTTTTCATTTGAGTGTGTTATAAATATTTTAAAACAATTGTTTTTTAAAAAAATATTCATACAAGGCTAACTGAAACCAGAATAGCAAGAATGAAAATTTTACTTACAGCTATGCCAAACCGTGTGATATTATCTGAATTGCATTTCGCTATTACTTCTGGCAACATTGAGCCATCATGTGATTCACCGTCTGTGACAACCACCATGACTTTTGAGGCTGTCGGTCGTCCACCTGCTTCTTTTGAGAAAGCATGTTGCCTGCAATAAACCACAGATGCAATTCACATGACACGGATCTTGCTTTTTATACATAATTTAATTACCAGTTTCCTTAGCAAAAACATAAAGTTGGGGACAGACGAACAATAGCCTTTTGGTACAAAAATAATTATTCCAACATCATTTTAAGCTGGGATCAGCAACCAATGGACCACATGGGGCCACAGAAATTCATTTTTGATCTTCTCAAGTCCCTAGGATCAGACTGTTGAATTTCAATAGCAAACCATTCAATTTTTTAAAAATTTATTTTCAAAGTTACAAATCTCTATTTACATTGTTAACAGTATTGTGTCATCGATATTATACATATATATATATATATATATACATATATATACACACACACACACATACACACATACATACATATAATATGATGTTATTATATGCAATATGATGTATTGGATTTGTTTGCTAAATTTCTATTTAATTATTCCCAATAAGAATAGTTTGGGTTTGAATTCTATTTGGTGTTCTGTTATCTCCTATAGCCATCTTTGTGTTTTCATCCAATATTTTCTAGCTTTTGGGTCAAACCATCCAATTTCAAAGATGCTTGTTCCTTATAATTATCAGAAGAAAACGAAAGTCAGAAAATATGTAAACTGTTAGACTAGCTTAATATGCCTAAAGAAATGCTTAGATCCCAGTCCATCCAAGTAAATAAAAACCCTAAAAATCCTATCCCAAATCGCGAATCATTGTTGATTTTTTTTAAAAAAGCTTTTTTCATGATTTATTTAGTATTAAAAAGAATACCCATTTACCCATTGGCCATTATTTTAAGGCTTACCTGGCATATTCAATGGCTCTGAATGTATTAGTTTGGTCCCCTCCTTCTTGGACAAGTAATTTCTCATTCGACATTGCTTGTTCAACAGCCTTTTTGTCAGTGTAGGTATTCAGATGGAAAACAACTCTTGGGTAATTGCCATACTGAATTAAACCTACCTAAAATAATTATTAAAAGAAATAAAAAGAAGAGCATCACAAACTAGCTTCATTCATCTGTTTCTCTGCATTGTACAAAATGTGGATTTATTTTTCAATTTGTGCATAAACTGAAACTTTCTTACTATGACTGTATCCTATGGATGCAAAACGTTAACATTTAATCTTTTCCATACACTGCAGGCCAACTCCTGCTTCCAAGAACAGTTTCTGAGGACTGTGGAATTCAGTAATAAACCAGGTAAATGTGACTTGTGGAATAAAAACTATTTTGGTAGAAACAGTTTTAGAAGATTTTCCATATCAATCTATTTTCTGCTCAGATGTGGCAACATGTGGAATATGATATCAAAGGACATTGTAGGTGGATTACACCATCCAAAGTTCAGTGTTATATTTCATGCAGCAAAATGTTTTCTATTAGCATAAAGACTGCTAATATACACAAACCAATGATTGAGAAGGGAATACATGCTTTTATAACCAAGAAGGTAAGTTCTATACAAAACTGGATTAAAATGCTTTTTGAATATTGATTCCAAGAAATACTACATAACATCACGGACACAAACTTGAAGTCCTAGATATTTCTTGCAAATGTTTTTTATCGCCATACATCATGCTAACTTACCTTTTAATTAAGCTACCCTGAGTTAGCAGTAATTGGTTGGATTAACACAATATCTCAAATCAAAACCAGATCAACCACAGTGAGTGCTTAGTAAGTGCTATGAACAAGAGGGTGCTCTACTAATAAATTTCAGGGGGGGGAATTAATTCAAAGCCTCCATAAAAAAATGGATGTCCTTATATCAACGATAATATTGGCCCAATTCTTCTCTACAGTTATTTCATCAGGAAAGGTCAATGATTTGCAGGCTAATTTGATACCATTACCAAATGATTCCTGTCAAACAGACAACAAACGGTCAAAATTGGGAGCGTCCTATCAAATTCTGTACCTGTCAACAGTGGTGTCCCCCAAGGCAGTGTTCTAGGACCAACTCTTTTCATACTCTACATAAATGACTTCTGTGATCATATTAAGAGCAACTGCGTTCTCTTCGCTGATGATGTAAAGCTATTCAACACCACAGACAATACTGCAACCCTTCAAAAAAATCTTGACTATGTATCAGAATGGTCAAAAAAATAGCAACTTCAAATCTCAACAAATAAATGCTCTGTCCTATATATTGGCAAAAAAAAAATCAGAAAATAAAATACAAGCTGAATAGTCAAGACCTTGTTGATGATCCAAACTCTGTCAAGGATCTTGGAGTACTCATCTCAAATGACCTAAGTGCTAGAGGCCACTGTAACTATATAGCCAAAAAAGCATTAAGAGTTGTTAACCTAATCTTACGTAGCTTTTTCTCTGGTAATATTACACTAATAACTAGAGCATACAAAACATTTGCCAGACCAATACTCGAATACAGCTTATCAGTCTGGAACCCACATTACGTATCTAATATTAACACAGTTGAGAAAGTCCAGAAATATTTTACAAGAGTTCTTCACTCCTCTACTCATTGCAGAATACCTTATGCCACCAGACTTGAAATTCTAGACCTAAAAAACCTAGAACTACACCGCCTTCGGTCCAATCTAAGTATAGTATATAAAATCATACATTGCAACATCCTACCTGTCAATGAATACTTCAGCTTCAACCATAACAATACAAGAGCAAACAATAGATACAAACTCAAGGTTAATCGCACCATTTCCTGATTGCAGGAAATACGACTTCAGCAACAGAGTGGTCAATGTCTGGAATACTCTACCTGACTCTGTTTGGGGTTTCTTCCCCAAACCCCAAAAACTCTAACCTTAGACTGTCTACTATTGACCTCACCCCTTTCCTAAGAGATCTGTAGGGGGCGTGCATAAGCACATCAACGGGCCTACCATCCCTGTCCTATTGTTTCTTTTATATTTTATTTTTCTTATATGTATCCATGTATACATAACTAAGTTTTACTTATACCTATTATATTGTAAGCAACTGACAAATAAATAAACAATAAATAAATAATACGATAGATCACAGTAGTAGTAAAAATGTGTTAATTCACTTGTCCCTTATTTTCTAAGATGCCATAAAAAAACAACAAACATGCATTTGTCTCAGCTAGAACAAAAGTACATAAAATATGGAAAAGAAAAACTACTACTAATATTATGAGGACCCCTCTGATAATCTTCAGAGAAATTGAAGACCTAGTAGTAATTTGATGTTAACAACAGCACTTAGACTTATATACCACTTCATAGTGCTCTATAGCAGGGATCTTCAACCTTGGCAACTTTAAGCCTGGAGGACTTCAACTCCCATGGCTGGGGAATTCTGGGAGTTGAAGTCCGCCAGGTTTAAAGTTGCTAAGATTGGAAACCCCTGCTTTATAGCACTCTCTGAGCAGTTTACAAATGTCAACATATTACCCCAATAATCTGGGTCCTCATTGTACTGACTTCAAAAGGATGGAAAGCTGAGTCAACCTTGACCCCTCTCAGGATCAAACTCCTGGCAGTGGACAGAGTTTGTCTGCAATACTGCGCTCTAATCACTGTTCCACCAGGGCTTTAATTCTTATATTTTGTTATTTTAGGGTTGTTGTTGTTGTTTTTGCTTCTCATGCTAAAATTGCAGGGAAAAAATCTTCATAGCTAAAAAAAATAAATATTTGTCAAGGAGTCAAAGTCTATATCTGCATTTATATTGTTTTAATTTGCTTACCTGTGTTTTTGTTGGCCCTATATCTAAACCTAGAATAAATTTTTTCAAAAAATCTTTCACAGCAGCCCATGGATAAATACTGTTTGACTCATCACATATGACCACCAAATCAACGGCTGAAGAACAGTCTGAAAAGAAGAGGGTAGAAGTCATGTTTCTCTAAGAATTCTTTCCTCTTATTCTAAAGCAAAACCAAAAATACAGCAAATAAGGCAACCACCGCTTCTAATTCAAGCTTATTCCTGCCATCACTCCCCACCGGAAGCGATTGACCTCTTAACAAGCTGAAGAAAGAAGATATCAGAAAAGAGTAGGAAGAGAAAGGGCAGGAGAAGGCATACATATCTAGACAAAGCAGAAGGTGAGATAATTACATTTATATGAATGTTCGCTACGATCATTCAATATGTAAATACCAAATACTAAAACATAATATGGATCCTGGCTTTCTTCTATATTATTTTGTTAATTACCACTTAAAGTGGTTCAGTATAATTGCTCACCTACATTTAAAATATAAACGCTTTTTAAAATTCTCCAAATAATATGGCAAGAGGCTAAATGTATTATTAAACATTTCTACAATCACAGCAATTAATTACCAATCACAATGGTCTAAACATATAAAAAAATTCTAGCAAAGATAAAAGTTGCTAAATAGCTCTCTCATGCAGATCTAGAAGACTAAACTTTTCTAGTCCAAAGGGCACATGAAACATTCATTATACTTAAGGGCTGCACCATTTAGCCTATAGTAAGCTGTCAAATATGGATTGCAGAAACCTAGGTGATCGTTAGATGGCAACCACGAGATTCAAAAAGCTCTAAATTCTTCTGCCATCTAATAGCCACCTGGATTTTTCCAATCCAAATTTAGCAATCCTATGTTTCATGCATTTATTGTGTCTCATTTTTCAAACATCTCTTATAATAATAAGTGTGTTGATACTTATTGCCTTACTTTGCACTGCAGGTGAAAAACTTCTCAGGATCTGAAAACTGGGATCGAATTCAGAACAGATTCCTGTTGCATAGTACTGGCTTCCACACTGTTGAGCCCACAAAGGACCACATGCCTTAAAAACAAAAAGAGAAATAATATTCTAAAGCAAAACCAAGAATACAGCATCTGACAGTAGAGCAGCTTTGATCTTTCTTCCTTCACAGATTTATGGCATAGATTTTACAAGCTGCTATGACAGAGCTTTTTAAAAATGTGCTTCATTGAACAATCCAAAGGGACCAGCATAATGTTCAGCCTTAAGAGGAGAGGTTCATATTAAGCCAAAACCAAGCAAACTACATATTAGCCATGTCTTTTGGCTGATGGTGCACTGAACTATCTTTCTCTTATTATGAACTTGTATTGCCCACATGAGTGGCATGTTTGCCTAGCACCCTCAGGGCTGCTGGCATCAGCCCATTCCCTCTGATGGGTATTCCCCATTGTATGTTTGTTTATTCTCTTGTAATCCCTTCCTCTCCAATTTCTCCACTCTGCAAGGTGAATGGGAAATGGATTGTGCACTGGAGGGATTGTCTAAATATCCCCCCCCTTTTTTTTTCTCCCTTTGCCTTTTCCTGTGCCTGATTCGTTCCTTTTCTCCCCTTCTCCCACCTTGCAGAACAGAGAAATTGAAGTGGAAAGGATTACAAGAAAGTGATAAGGCATACAGTGGGGAATATACCAGGTCTTTGGCTCACTTGTGGTTTTGAACTATTTGTACAGTCTTCTTAATTTAAACCTACAACGTTCCATTCTCCTTCTCTTCACCAACAAACAAACAAACAAAAAGAAAGCAATGACAAATTCACAGAAAAAAGCAAACCTGAAGGCAGTTTTTAAATTGTTATTAAAAGTATTTATTTATTAAAAACAACACACAACATTAATCACATACGTGTACATATGAGTTGAATCAGGAAGATCTTGGTGACTGGTTTAGGGGAGGATTGGGAAAGACTGAACACTTCTAACAGGATTAAAAACTGAATTACATCACAGACCAAGGATGGCTAACATCTAGCTGAACTCCAATAAAGTTGTTGAACTTTTGAAAATATCTATATTGCAGTGTGCATAACTTTTCAATGCATCTGCTTTTAGTAGTTCCCATAAATGCTGCACTATGTGGGAATAATCTCTGTAGTATAGGAAACATTATCCACAATGCAAGGAAGTCATAAGGGACTTAATTGTGTGTGTCTGCAATATATAAACTAAACCTACTGAATTGCACTTTTCAAGACTATGTAAATAATGTACTCTAAAAGGTTTCTCCAAACGTAAGTTCAAATCTCATTATCGGTAAGCACAAAAAATGTTGCTGGGACTGCAAAAGTGAACTCTACTTTTAAGTTTGCTTCTTCAGACTCATGCATTGGCATTAAATACATATGCAAATTTAATTAAATTAGATTAAATTTAGAATTTAATTATCAGGATTAGATTAAAAATATTTTAAAGAAATAACTCCAAGTACAGTATGACTTATGATTATAATGGAGCCTGCCCATTGTAGCCACAAGTCATGACAACTGCCCTAGAAAACCTAGAACTACACTGCCTTCTGTCGGATCTAAGTATAGTATATAAAATCATACATTGCAATGTCCTACCTGTCAATGAATACTTCAGCTTCAACCATAACAACACAAGAGCAAACAATAGATACAAACTCAAGGTTAATTGCACCAAACCTGATTGCAGGAAATACGACTTCAGCAACAGAGTGGTCAATGCCTGGAATACTCTACCTGACTCTGTGGTTTCTTCCCCAAACCCCAAAAACTTTAACCTTAGACTGTCTACTATTGACCTCACCCCTTTCCTAAGTGTTCTGTAGGGGGCGTACATAAGCACACCAACGTGCCTACCATCCCTGTCCTATTGTTTTTTTTTTCTTATATGTATCCATTTCATGTATTCATAACTATGTTTATACTTATACCTGTTATCTTATAATCGCTTGACAAATAAATAAATAAATACAAACAATTAAAAAAATGGGTCTCCATGTGGCATTTGCTTTTGCATCATTTTTGTGCTGGTTATTATGCAGTATAGAGTGAACTCATTTTTTGCTAGGGACTATTTTTGCCAAAAATACTGGAAGTAAATGCCAGTTTTCAGCAAAAACATTGTAAAATGCAGTCATGTGACTGTGAGTTGCTGCAAATGGCTGGTTGTTGAACACCCAACATATGAACATGGAACCCGGGGGGGGGGGGAATTGGGTCTTAGAACCTGGTTGTAGGTACCATTGATATAAATGGTACTTACAACCAGGTTCACAATATAAAAATAATACACACACACACATACCCTAGATAAAAGGCAAAAGTGTACTAAATAAGATTCACAAATCTCATCCTGAAATATTCTTGAATGTGATGTGTAAGTTAAATGAAATGCAAAACTCACATTTAGTTTGTTCGTTGTTTTCCTATCTAACCGTGGATGGCTACTGCCTTACTTAGCATTCAACCCATTCTTTTAAATTGTACTGATACACTTTGGTTGCAGCCCAGAAAAACATCAAAACTGTAACATATCTTAGAAATATGTTGGTTTATGACCTAAATAAAAATTTATTATTTAACTGAACTATCAAGATATGTTTGGCTGGAGGATAATTGCAGGCAGTTTCTAGGCTTTGTGGGTGAAATCTGGGATTGTAGGTGAAATTCCAAAGAAGACCCAAAGAAAGATTCCGTACTGTATATGATACACATAAAGCAACTTTAAATACAGGTAATCCTCAACTTATAACAGGTCATTTAGTGACTGTTCAAAGTTATAATAGCATTGAAAAATAGGACTTATGACCGTTTTTCACAGTTAGAACTTTTGCAGCATCCCCGTGCTCATGTGATCAAGATTCAGATACTTGGCAACTGGTTCATATTTATGACCACTGCTGTGTCTAGGGTGATGTGATCCCTTTTTATGACCTTCTGACAAGGAAAGTCAATGTGGAAACCAGATTCACTTAACAACCATGTTACTAATTTAACAACTGCAGTGATTTGCTTAACAAGCATGGCAAGAAAAGTTGTAAAATGGAGCAAAACTCACTTAACAAATTTTTCACTTAACATAAATCTGGGATTCAATTGTGATCGTAAGTTGAGGACTACCTGCATAATATCAAACAGATTGATATTTGTAGTCATTTATCCCATTTAGAAAACAGATTTACTGCTCAGGAATGTTACCTGCTCAATATCTGCACAGAGAGAAATAAAAACTACTGTAATTTTTTCACTGATGGAGAGAACCTATGTTTGTAGTGCTCACATCTTTATACTTACCAAAAAGCCTCCAGTTCTTGGATTTCTTACTAGAGTTAACCCTAGATTCATGTCCTTCTTTATCTCATTAACGTTTGGTATGCTTGTAACAGCTAAAAAGAATAAATGAAAGTAAATCTGAGCAATACATTGATTAAAAACTATAACACGAAACTTGGTCTATGAATTAAACTGTGGAGCAAAAGTAGTGTTGCGTAATCAATCTTGGCAACTTGAATGTGTGTGGACTTCAACTCTCAGAATTCCCTTGCCAGCTATGGCATCTTAAATATATTTTGTACACCACAGCTTACTGTGATCTGGTCAAAGGGAAGAGGGAATTCATCTATGATTTTCCAGTCTCTGGACACAGTTTCCTTTGCTAAAGGAGAAGTCAAACAAGAATCCTCCAGCTTTTAATCTCTCCAAGGTTGTGCATGGATTATGAGGAGGAAGGAAGTCCAGCTCAATGCACAATGGTGTTATTCCCAAATTTATCAGAAGTTATCTACTGCTGACTATTGTTTGGTGAAGCACCAATGGGATTATGACAAACAGATGGGTTTTTCAGATTCTGGGTCACTCATGGGAAAGCAAGATGTGGACCAGAGGTAGTATTCAGCAGATTCTGACTAGTTCTGGAGAACCGTTAGCGGAAATTTTGAGTAGTTCAGAGAACTGGCAAATATCACCTCTGACTGCCCCCGCCCCCAACATCTCTTCTCTGCCTCCCAAATTCCAGCTGATCGGCTAAGTCTTCTTTTGTTGCCCTGCACAGGAGAACGGAGCTGGAAAGCAGGTTAGTGGGGTGGGGAGGAAATGGAGATTTTGCCACACCCACCAAGCCATGTCATGCCATGCCCACCAAGCCACGCCCACAGAATCGGTAGTAAAAAATTTTGAATCCCACCACTGATGTGGATGCTGAAAGTAAATGGCTGCTATTTTACAAAGTGGCCACCAAAGAATGCCAATCACAACAAACTAATAACCCAACTTACTCTGTAGATCCATTTTGGAACATTTGGATCCCTGTTGACGAACAGCACATTTATAGATATCTCCCATTCTATTTTCACTCCAGGGTGAAGAGACAAGCAACCTGAAAAATTGACAAACTCTTATTAAATGTGCTGACAGAATTGATAGAAGATTTAATTTAAATGAAAAACTGGAAAGAGCTACTTTATTAATGTGATAAGGTAAAGGTTCCCCTCGCACATACATGTCAGTCTTTTCCAGCTCTAGGTGGTGATGCTCACATCTTTGTTACAAAGCCGAAGAGCCAGCTCTGTCTGAAGAGATCTCTGATAGTCAAGTCGCCGGCATGACTAAATGCCGAAATGCTCATGGAACGCTGTTACCTTCCCATCAAAGTGGTCCCTATTTTTCTACTTGCATTTTTACATGCTTTCGAACTGCTAGGTTGGCAGAAGCTGGGACAAGTAACGGGAGCTCACTCCGTTATGCGGCACTAGGGTTTCGAACCACCGAACTGCCGACCTTTCTGATCAACAAGCTCAGCATCTTAGCCACTGCCTCCCTTATGATAATGTGATGCTAGCCTTTAAAATCACATTTTTGGCTCTTCCAGAAGCCTTTTCCTACATGGTGCTCTCCAAAGAGGTAGTTTGCATCTCTATCATTTGTCACCAATAACCAAGTTGAATACTGACGACAATTACATTAGAAGAGTCGGAAAGGCAGTATGTGGGAAAAAGGTACCTATAACTGATGTTCAAATAACACAAGAGGTTCAATGATGCAATCAAAGCTGCATTTATTTTTTATTTGTCTTACATACATATACATATTCTCCCTGTGGACACCACTGGTAGAAGAACATTTCTATAAAGTCTGCTTTGAAGTAAATTACAATTAGTATGTAATGTGCTAGACGTATGGTAGATATCAAATTATATCAAACTTCTCTTTAAAAAAGCCATTTATCATTGATGCATTTTAAAGAGCAAATTCTGAGACATTTCCAATATTATAGAGGGGGTATTCGGGGAGGTTTTCACAAGAATTTGCCAAAGAGAGATATTTAATGTAGGGTGAGCTACTCTGCATTTGTAACTTGTTCCTAGAAAGCATACCTTCTCCATCATGGTGTCTCTCCTGTGGAACAGCCTCTACCCAACATAAGGACCTTCACTACTGATTTTCCAGAAAGTCATGAAGATACATCTCTTTCCCAAAGTATTGGGATGGGGATGATTATGGAATTCTGGCTTACGGGCATATTTGATATTGTGTTAATATTGTGATTTTTCAAGGACCTCAGCCCCATTTCTTTTTTAATGGATTTCCATAGTTTGGTTAATGTTTTTATATCTGCTCACCAGCCAGACTTTCTGGGAGGAAGTTACAAACCCCCTAGCTCTTCCCCCCATCCCTTTTCCCACTCTTTAAAAAAAATTGGAGGGGCATTTTAATTCTTGTTAAAGGTGTATTGCTTATCTCCCCTCCCTTTTTATTAACATTTGAGATATAGACATATACATGCACATTTCAGTTTCATTATACACGTTGTGCATTGACAATAAACATTTGATTGACTGACATACATAGAATCATACGGCTAGAAGGGATGTTGGGGGTCTTCTAATCCAACCCTCTGTCCAAGGCAGGAGTTCTTATACCACTCCAGACAAATGGTTGTCCAAGCTTTTCTTGAAAATGTCCAGAAATGGAGCACCCACAACTTGGAGGGGCAAACCATTCCATTGATTAATCATTTTCACCGTCAAAAAATTCCTCCTGATTCCCAGGTGCAATCTCCCTCTGATGAACTTCCACCCATTGCTTCTTGTCCTGTCATCAGAGGCTGTGAAGAATAAATTGACCCCCTCTTCTCTATGTCAGCCTTTCAAGCATTGGAAGATGACTATCACATCTCTCCTGAACTTTCTGTTCATTAGGCTAAACATAGTTTAGTGTTCTAGTGTCTACTTTTTCCTTAGCCTTCCATTGTATGATTTAGCCTCCAGACATTTTTGTTTTATACATTCTTTAACAATTTAACTTTTTGCACTTTTATGAAATGTTTCTCTCCTTTACACAATACTGTGACTAAACTATTGTGGAGAACAATTAGTCAGCCTTCTGAATAATGTCTTCAAGAATATTCTTGCCATGGGTTGAAATTCTGTGATATCAAGAGCTGTTTAAACATAAAAAAGACTGTGCCAGGAAACAGATCGAAATACAAAATGAGTTGTGTAAGTCGGCCTATGACCCACTCTTCAAGAATACACATGGGTGCAGCACCAAGTAAATGCTTAGCAGTGCATATCTAGTCCCACATAACCAAAGATACATGGCTATAAGAAAAGTATATTTCATGTTCTGTTGGCATAATATAGAACCTTGGAAACTGCATTAAAATGTCTTAGGCTCATTGCTAATGAGTTAATTTCCTCTTAAGTATTACGAAGTTCTTTTCCCAGATTTGTCCCCACCTGGGTTGAGTTCCCAACTTATTTAGGCACAGCTATCTTTTCTCTTCCCAGCCTGCCCACCCTCCTCACTGTGGAACATATTGTTTTGAAGTCAATCAATCCTTTAGTGTTCTCTCAATATGTCAATATGTCCCAACCATGTGAACATACATCTTTTATATTCACTCGGTCACATTTTAATTCAATCCACATTTTTCTTCTTTCCACTTCATTTAGTTTATATTTTTTTGTTTCTTCTGTCATACTCAACTCATATTTCCATATACAATATTGGACAGAAACATAAGGTCTTTTGCATTGTCACATTTAATTTTTCCTAATACTTTTTTACTTCTTGCTAAAGATTGAAGACTGTATACTACTATTACTGGTAATCTTCTCATCACTCCTTATCACCCATCCCCTCCCACTTGTGCATGTAGGACTATAACTTTGTTGCTTGTATCCTTACAATTTATACTGACTGTTTCCTAATATGATTTGATTGTTGATTGTACCCTATGACTATCATTAAGTGTTGTACGTTATGATTCTTGATTCTCAACGAATGTATCTTTTCTTTTATGTGTACTGAGAGTATTTACACCAAAACAAATTCCTTGTGTGTCCAATCACACTTGGCCAATAAAGTATTCTATTCTATTCTATTCTATTCTATTCTATTCTATTCTATTCTATTCTATTCTAAAAAGACTGTCCATGACCTTCTTAGCAGTTTTTCTATCTTTAGTGAACAACCTACCAAGGTAAACAAATTTATCTGCTTGTTGTAGTTTTTCCTAATACTTTTGTGGATGAATATATTAAACCATCAAGGGTACATCATATATCCTTATTTTATTCCCTGCTCAATGTTAAATTATTCACTAAATATTCTACTTATTCTCATGCATATTTTTATTTCCCCCATCTGCTCAGCAATCCTTTTTTAACTCTACCTTTGCACACAAATTCTATAATTCATGCCTATCAGCCATTTTATTTCCTGTAAATCAACACAGATACACTAATCTTTATTCTCTTACATATGACCTATTGAAAATAACAAATCTGATTGGCACATTTGCCTGGCATAAAGCCACATCGCCCTTCCCAAACTTTATCATCTTTGATTAAGTATCTTAGGCATATTTATCAAACTAAGCAACTCTATCAAGAAACCACGTCCCACACTTTAACATTTATAGACTTATACTATCTACAGATGCAACGTTGCCTTTTTTCTATTGTTTCACAGCAAATACTCACAAGGCAGCGGTCAACTTACAACCATTCATTTAGTGACCATTCAAAGTTACAATGGAACTGAAAAAAGTGACTTATGACCGTTTTCCACACTTGCCACCGTTGTAGCATCCCCATGGTTACGTGATCGAAAATGGACACTTAGCAATTGGCCCGTATTTATGAGGGTTATAATGTCCCAAAGTCATGTGATCTCCTTTCGCGACTTTCTGACAAGCAAAGTCAATGGGGAAATTTGATTCACTTAACAATTGTGATACTAACTTAACAACTGCAGTGTTTCACTTAACAACTGTGGCTAGAAAGGTTGTAACATGGGGCTAAACTCATAACTGTCTTGCTTAGCAACAGAAACTTCGGTCTCAATTGTGGCCATAAGTCAAAGATTACCTGTGTGGGTTCAATACAAAAGTGAGTGACCAGTATGAAAGATTCATTTGGAGAGGGTTTGTACAGAAAGAATGAATGAGAACTGAATCACAGATCAAAGACAGAAGGAAAAATAAACCTTCAAGAAGAAGAGAAAGACTGAAAAAGCCATCGTTGGATCCTCAGATATAGAAAAGTGAAAATTTTAAAGAAAAAAGAATATATCTATCTTTAAATGGATGTGGTAAAAGCAAGAATGTCTTGTAAAGGTATAAAAATAGGAAGATGTATATTGAGGAGTAGCCTTATAAATTAGAGGTATGGCTTATTTCCTTATTTTTAACCTTCTTCCTTAATTTCTTTGAATTACTTACTTCTTTTCAATATTTTGCATACGGTTGGTTACTCCAAAAGGGAATAGTAAGATTTAAATGTATATTTTATTTTTATCTACAGCTTTTTGAAAAACAAGGAGAAAAATAAAAAAAGAAACCCAATTATCATTTCCTTAAGAAATAAAAACTAAAAAAAGTCGATCCTTTCCATCTTCTCCTTTATTGGGCAGAAAGTATAGTAACGCTTACCATTTGCCTTCTTGGTTTGCAATCTGTTGAACTAAATATCCAAATTGTTCATTTCGGGAACCAGAAAACACTTTAGCTCCTTCAAGGCCAATATTATATGCTTCACAGTAATTTTCAAGTCTGTCTATTAAGAAGAACAGAAATATTATCATTAAAAAACCAAGGCAGGGGTGCACTTCTTGTTTTAATATTAATTACACTCATTCGTGATACTTTTATCACACTATCAATTCTAGGTATATTCTCTGTTATAATATACTGTATATTTCATTGGGCACAACACTTGGTAGACCAGGATTTGTAGAAAGAATTACCCATTTATATATAAGCTAAAGTTTGCTTATACATGGTTAGTTTATATAGCAGCGGATTACCTGCAAGCAAAACTAAAACCCAAACAAGACACTCTGTACCTTAGTATACTTTGTGAACCTAGCTAAGATCTCAGCTTCTATTGCAGGGGTGTCAAACTCAAGGTCCAGGAACTGGATCTGGCCACGGGGTACTTAGATCTGGCCGTGGATCTGCCCTGGAAACAGAAGACTGGCCCACAGTGCTGCTGCCAGAGAAAACAGAGCTTGGGGAGGCTGCTCATGACCCTCCTGAGCTCCGTTTTTACTGGCAGAGGATTGGAGGAAGCCATCTCAGCTGAAACAGACTTCAGGGGCCCATTTTCACTGGCAGAGCACTTGGGCCACCATGGGGCCCCCCAATCTGATTGATGTCAAGTTGACCACATGCACTCTGGCCACACCACCCTAGCCCCCCTGAGATCAAATACAACCCTGATGTGGCCCTCAATTAAATCAAGTTTGACACCCGTTCTATTGTTTAAGTACAACAGAATTAAACCCTGCCCTGCCCAAGGACATTCAAATGTAAATTTGAAGAAGGGATCTCAGAATAAGAATGGACTCAGCAGTAAAAAAAAAAATGAAATAAAGTCACCTTTGAAGTGAACTGAACTATGGCATCCTTCGTGGTCATAGCCATGCAGTTTTCTTGGAAATGATAGCCAAGTTTTTGATACTGCCTTCTTCTAGTATGTTTTTTTCTACTAATTTCCCAGTCTAGCTACAGTCCTGGATTTTCCCAGATGGCATATCTTTTAAATACTTCCTACTGTTTTTGTTTTTAAGTTCAAGAAAAATTATGCAGCAGCGATAAATCCAACAAATATAATAGTTTATATAATTTGCTATCATTCTAGAGCTCATAGGAATAAAATTAAATATATCTAAAATCTTCTTGCAGATATTTAATGAATGCAGTGATTTAGAATTCTTCAGAAAGATAAACAGAGAAGGAAAAGTTTACATCCTTCATTGTTGGGCTGAAAATATGTGGGAGTAAATTCAAGTAGACACAACAATTTCTCCCTTTTCCCAAAAGCCCTCTTTGTGACAATCATAACTACTTACTAATATTTTGTTAACCTTTCAGTTCTCTACACTGGCAGAAACCTCTTTCTTAACTTGCAGCATCATAAGGACAGCTATTCAAAAACAGCCATTTAAGTTTTTAAAGTTGTGTCTTTGTAATTATCATGCACATTACAAAAGTAGTTTATATTAAAAAAAAAATAACAACGTCCAACCACCAAGAATGACCTCATTAAAATCAGGAAACTTAATGCATGAACAAGCATTTCTGAGTATGAAAGGCCACTATCTCTTGTACAACACAGAAACTTTTTCATAACCCCCAGACTGTTTATAGATAACAGTTACTGGAACTACACAATTGTGTGTCGCATTCCCAGGCATGTCAAGGTTATGGCATCTGTATGGTAGTCTAAACAGAAAATGCAAATTCTTTGTGACTGGTAAGGATGGATATTGTCTGAGGTCCAAATGCTTGCTTGCCACTACAAATGAGAATAGTCCCAGAATGGTATTATTTTACTACACTGTGAAAATTTTGTTTTGCTACTATTGTACATACAACATTTAAGAGACAGAACTTACCATTCATTTGTAAGTTACAGATCAAGTCTTGATAGTACACAATCGAAATAATACTGATATTTCTTATAGTGTATGTTTTAGATTTCACCATAAAGTAATAGCATAAGAAGACTTGTTGACACTAGAGCAGGGCTGTCAAACTCATGGCCCGCGGGCTGGATGCATCACGCGCTGGCCACACCCACGCCTGGTTTAGCGAAGGGGAAAAAGTCATGACACATCACGTGACGCCACTGTGACGACGTGAGTTTGACACCCCTGCACTAGAGGGTATTATTATTACTTTAACAAAGGACTACAGTATCTGTTTCAGCTGTAATTGTGCTGTCCAGTAGCAGTCATTTCTTTGCTGACAATGTCACTTCATTCTTCACCTCTATTTCAACAACTGAAGCTGTAAGAAGCAACATCAGTCCAGACCACATATGTACCATGCTGGATATCTGCCAGACCACTTTCTATTTTAAATACAATGAAAGTTTCTACAGACAAAAACACGCCTCTGCCACAGTTTACCCCACTGTGGCCAATCTCTACATTGAAGAAGTAGAAACCAAAGCCCTAAATTCCTTCACAGGAAGCCCACTCACTTAGTAGTATAGATACGTGGATGACACTTAGATCAAGATTAAAACACAGGAAATGGAAGCCTTCACCAAAGACATCAACTCTGTAGACAGATACACTAAGTTCATACGGGAAGATGTTAAAGAAAGTCTGGCGTTCCTGGACTGTGCAGTACAGATTAAGGATGACAGAAACTTCAACCTTGAAGTATTCAAAACAGGTCCCCCCCACACACACACACAGATCAGTATTTACATTTTGATTCTAACCACGAACTGGAGCACAAAATGGGGTGATTAGAACCCTTCACTACTGAGCTGACAATTTGCCTACCAGCAAAAAGGAAAAAGAATTAAAATATATATCAAGGAATCTCTCAGAACTTGTAGCTATCGCAACCTTCATCAAATCCAGGAAAAGATCCACCAGAAGCTCCTCCACAACAAACCAAGAAGAGAACAACAAATGAAGCAACACTGTCATTCCATACGTTGCAGAACTATCTGAAAAGCTCAAAAGGATTTTCAAGCAACACAACAAATGTATACACTTTAAACCCAAGGATACATTAAGGCAGAAGCATATCCACCACAACGATAAAACAGCCAGGCATAAACAGAGCAATTTGGTATATGTGGTGCAGACATGTGTAGATCTGTATGCTGGGGAAACAAAACAATCACTTCACAAATACACGAAACATAGGAGAACAAACCTCTGCCCTCTTTTTTCAGATGGTACAATGTCTACTGCACCCTGATATAAAATGAATGTCTTAGAAAACTCAATAGCTTAGTTTGCAAACACTTAAAGCTGACAGTTGTAATACTGTAGTGGAAGTGTCAAGTATTCTAATGTAAATAACTACAAAGAGCCCAAAGTCTGTCAGCTTCTTTAGAACCTGTAATTAAAAACTTGAGCTTGAATAGGGAAAATGAACGTTTTTGGCAGAATGCTTTATTCTCTGGAGAGATCAAGTCTCCAGGGAGAAAAATTATGTGGCAATAGTTTTCCCATTGAGGATATAAACCAATTCAAATAAAAGAAAGACTGCCTAAAGTATACAACTTATAATGACCTTTCAATTTATTTCTTGTTTTTGTGCTGTATGTTGCTTTTTTATTCTCCTATTTTCTATATCTCATTTGGATAAAATAGTAGAGTAAAAATAAGTAAATATTAATAAAATAAACAATAGGTACAAATAGGAAGTAATAGCAGAAGTGGAACAACTAAATTTGTGACAAATTGCTATAAAACATGATTTATTGAGAGAAAATGTTTTCTTATTTTAAGTTTTTGGAGTGGCATAAATGTTGAGACTTAATGCTACAAAATATAACTTTTTAGGATTTAAAAGCCTAAGTGTGATTTATATTGTTTCCATAGCTCCTACATGTTTACAACACTGAAATCTCACACAAACAACTCTTTATTCAGATGGAGGTCATAGAGTCTTCAATTCATGACTTCTAAATTGAAGGTTATATTTTTGATCTCCTGTGATTAAAGTCCCTTTGAAGACCAAACAAATGCTTGTCATCAGAAAAGAATCAGGTCTAAATACTCAAAGACATGTCCATATTTTGAGTTGCAATTACATGCTTTTCAAACATGTACTATCCATGAAATATAGAAGCCCTAAAGATGTTTTATAAAGGAAACTGACAAATAAGAACAAATAGTATTCAGAGGCATCCATCATGGGTGTCCTCCTGGATGTACGGCTGTCTTTGGAAGACCACATTACGGCCGTCTCCAGGGGGGCGTTTCATCAGATTCGCCTGATTCGCCAGATGCGGCCCTTTCTGGATCGGGATGCCTTACGCACGGTCACTCATGCCCTGGTCACCTTCCGACTGGACTACTGTAATGTCCTCTACATGGGGCTCCCGAATGGGAGCATCCGGAGGCTTCAACTGGTATAGAATGTGGCCGCGCGGGTGGTTATGGGGGCGTCAAGGTTCTCTCATGTGTCGCCCCTCCTGCGCGAGCTGCATTGGTTGTCAGTGGCCTCTCGGGTGCGCTTTAAGATTTTAGTGTTAACTTTTAAAGCACTCCATGGCATCGGACCAGGATATTTACAAGACCGCATTCTGCCATTTTCCTCTCACCGTCCGGTGTGCTCCCACAGGGAGGGTCTCCTGCAGGTCCCGTCGGCATCTATGTGCTGGCTGGTGACCCCAAGGAATAGGGCCTTCTCTGTGGGGGCGTCTGCCCTCTGGAATGGGTTGCCTCCAGAGCTACGTATAGCCATGGACCTGGGGACCTTCAGGCGTGCCTTGAAAACCTGGCTCTTTGACCAGGCCGGCTTGGGCTGATTTTAGATTTGGGTGTTTTACTTTTTATATTAAATTTTAGGGTTTTAGGGAGGGGTTTTAATTGTTTACAGCCAGGGCCTTAGTTTAATTTAGTTTTAACTTTTCACATATTTATTGTTTTAATTGTATGGCTGTGCACCGCACCGAGTCCTTCGGGAGAGGAGCGGTATATAAATAAATATTTATTATTATTATTTATTTATTTATTATTATTATATGCTCAAAGCTGGCAAATGATGAAAGCGGAATACAACTTTTGCCTTTTTTGCATGTGTGTTGATAGGTTGTGTATACATTCAAAAAGGACAGAGTCTTTATTGTAATGCCACAATGCTGCTTTGATTTGGACACAAAAAAATATCTCCAATTCTGTGGATGTCTCTGGGAGATACAGAATGGTTGTAGAAGTAAAAGAAGGTAGAATTCGTTCTTCTAACTAGATGGGAGCAGGTTGAGGAGAAAAAGCATCTGTAGAAATACTTGGTAAGGAAAGATAGGAAGTGCTTCATTTTCCATCTTCCATATGAGCAAGATGAATACCTACCTTTCTTGAGAAATCTATAATGCTAGGAAAGGTGGAAAAAAAAGAGAAAAAGATGAACAGTAGCAAAGTGGATGGACTTAATAACATTAGTGTTGGATGTATCACTTAAAGACCAGAAGGGGCAAGTTCAAGGCAGGTGATCTTAGATAAACTCTGTCTTGTCACTAGGAGCCAATATCAGCTTGATGGAACATAAGTCCATCAAAAAGTAAATATTTTTACCATCAAACATGATTTACCCATTACCTTTTAATTGGCTCTAAAACCAACTTATTACAAACCAGCAAGTGTTTGAGCAATCGTGCTTTTATTTATTTATTTAAAAGTTATACAGCCATCTTGAACATAAAGGTAGGGAGGGGGAGACATGCATTAGGACTCCTGATCTGGACTACTTTGAATAATTGACACTTAATGGTGATTTTTGAAAGTCCTTGTGCTTTTAATCCAATGATCAGTATTGAGTCCTCTATAGAAATAGGGCTGGGGACCAATAGATGTTGAACTACTTGTCCCAACATTCTGCATCACTGGTGATGACGGTTGAGAATTGCAATTCAATAATGCCTCAAGAGCCACAAGTTTCCATCTCCAAAATAGACTAACATAGAACAGGCCTGAATGGTATTCTGGTAACACTATATTTATTGCTGGTTCCAAAAACAAATAAATAAACAAAATAAAGTAGCCTTCCTCCCCAAGTGGTTTTTGTAGATAAAAGGAAAACAAAAGTTTCTATGTGGCTTGGTTTTTGTTATGATCTCTTCCCTTTGTTTTTGAAGAAGTGAAATAGGAAATGCAAGTAAACCTACTTCATTTCTGCACAATGTTGATATAACATGTGGGGGGTTGCATTAGTATTTTAGCATACATTGCTTATTAACAACAACATTCCATATATGTTTACCCCAGAAGTAAACTTTACAATATTCAATAGAAACTATGCTTGGAAGAAAGGATAAAAAGATTAAGAACCGGGGGAAATGAGAGCTTTTCATGTAAGAAGGCCAAGGAAGTCCACCCTCAGTCATGGAAACTCACTTTGGGTCAGCCACTTTCAGCTGAATAATCACAGGGATGTTGTGGGGGAAAAGTACTGTGTGTACAACTGTGAGCTCTGAAGGAAAGCAGGATATAAATCTATGAAATAAAAGAGCCAAAGGACCATAAAAATGTTTAATGGACTAGTTTGCTAAAGATTGCTTTATTATTAATTTGCAAGGCTAGGGAAGGAAAGAATATTTTTAACGCTTATCTGGTGTCACACAGTACAGAAAGCATCTATTTCTAAGTCTGCTTCCACTGCTGTCCACATTCCTATATCTGCAACAGTGAAGAGGATCAAATGAACTGATCAATGAAGAACAAACCTTATTCCATTCCTTCTACAAATATAGCACGATATTGTTTTTCTTTCAAATTGGATTTTTCCCTCTAAATTGATCTGACTGCCACAATAATTAAGGACAAATTTATTTCTCAAAATGTCACAGATGTTCACATGACACTCTGGGGCTGCAAAAGTAAAATGGCACTAAATACTATGACTGGAATCATTAATCAACCATGGGTACTAAAAATGCATGTTTTCTAAATGTGCACATTCTGATAGTACTTGCCAAACCCAAGAGTATTTTGAACATATTATCTGTATTTATTCTGTTCACAAAGAAGGCTTCTGTACGGATATGACAGGAAGAGTGCTGAAACAAGAGCCAAGTCTGGAATGGCTCTTGCCGCATTTTAGAAACAAAACTTTGTGAATGCCAAGAACAGAAATATGGGCAGAATACTGTTCTTAAGTAAGCAAAAATTAAGTCAAAGCTATAATCCTAATTATGCTTTCTAGGAAGAGTGACCTTCTTACAATTAAGGGTCAAATTTCCGCAGGGTACAGCTGTTGGGGCTGCATAATGGTAGAGGATGGGACCATAGCCAATCATGCAGAACTGTATAATTTCCTCTCTATGTTGGTCCTACTATTTCCTCTCTATTTTCCATTCTATGCCTGCCTCTCTGTGCTCCTTCTGCAGGACAATTAGAGTGGGAGTTAATTTAAACTAAATATAAAACTACTTACAACCTCCTTTTACCCTGGGTCCATGAGCATAACATGTATTATTTATTCATATCATCAGACTGAATCCATCTATTGCAGGATAAAGACCTATCCACTGTAATCTACCAAGTCCAAACTTGGTTGGTAGACAGATGTTTTTTAATTCCTCTACCAGGCTAGAAAGCAGGAGACCATGAGTTCAAGTCAGTGGTGGGATTCAACCTTTTTGTACCACCGGTTCTGTGGGCATGGTGTGCAGGGGGTTTGATACTGACCTTTTCCTGCAATCCTGCACTCTCCCTGTGTCTTCAACAACTGATGCATGGCAATCCAAGCAGCTGAGCTTCAAAATCAGGAAATAACGGTCAGTATAGAGCCAGGATGGGTGGCAGGGCCCAGCAACTGATCATTGGAGTGAACCGGTTCGCTCACAGATGATCATCAGAGCTATGGTTCGGCCAAACTGGGCTGAACCAGTAGAATACCACCACTGGTTCAAGTCCCATGAAAGCTTTACTGGCTTTTTGGGCCAGTTGCTCAACTCAACTCAACTCCACTCACAGGCTTGTTGTTGTAGGGAAAATAGGAGGACAAAAGTGTGTTGGATATGTTTGCCACTTTGAGCTATTCATAAAAATATTAAATGTGGGGTACAAATAAACAAAGAAATAAGTGTCATGAGTGTTTGACCCAAAGTCAAACACTGGTCAAATCACTGGCCCTATTCCTAATTCAACAACTTAACTGCTATGCAACACTGCTTCACATTTTATTTCTTTATCTCTGTCTCTCCCTCCTCCCTCTCTCTCCCTCTGCCCTCTCTCTCCCTCTCTCCCCGCTCTCTCAGAAGAATCACAGGTGACTCTTCAGATTGCCTATGGAAAAACTAAAGAAGACTAAAGACACTAAAGAAGGTCATTATCTGCCTTTGCATTCAATTCATTTTTGCAACAGTGGATGTTGCTTCGATCAACCTCTAATGCACAATCTCTGATTTTTTTATTTTGTTATTATTATTCATTCTTCCCCACAAGGAAAAAACCCAATTTAAGCACATTACTAAAACTTATTTGGCATAAATATAAAGAATTAAATAAGCTTATTAAAAGATCTACTAAGAGCCTCTGTTTAAGAATGGCTGGAACTTTCAAACTTTTGCTTCTGGTATAAAGCTTCACAGACTATTCTGATTGGCATGCAGTTTGTGTCTCATATGCCTTTCAATTGTAACCATGGAAATAGTGGCAAGTCTGCACAATGCTGCCCAAAAAACACCTGGAATGAGTAAATGAAAATAACTGCCCTGAATGAGGAATGCCCCAGTCTTTTGGCAGAATTCATGGCTTAGCCAGGTTTTTCTGAAAAACAACAAACATATCCATTGACTTCAGTGTCTCCAACCTGAATTATATTCACAGTGTTCTTAAACATTTTGTTAATCTAGCAAAAGTTGGAATTCTATGCAAATTATTTTAGGAATTTTAAAGTAGAGAGTTGTATGGTGAATATACATTATGTTCTTTTTCTTTCTATAGTATTCAATTACCTCTGTAAAATAAGTCTTCTTCATAAATACAACTTCTAATACTAATTATGCCGTATTCACTCATAATCTAATGGCTATTTGGATCTCAAAGGAAGTGATTCAATTTCAGATCCCCTTGTCCAATCACCAAAGAACCTATCAAACAAAAAAGGGGCAGATGGACCATCATGAGAAGACAAAACAAAAAGCAACACCCAACTTTAGATCACCAGGAACCATAGTCCTTGCAGTACCCTGACCCACAGCGTGACGGAGAGACTTAAGAAGAGTTCAGTAGCACTTTTTCTAAATATTTTATTAAAAAGGATAAGTTTTTGTGAGCTGTAGCTCACTTCTTCAAATGCACAAAATAGTTAAACTAATGGATTGGAAAACAAATAGGGAGCAAGGAGAGAAAGGGTGGTTATTCAGGTGTGACTTAAAAATGTAACAGATCACAAGTATTTCATTAATTAGCAATTATAATGTCTTAAAATCCCATTGTGTTTGCTAATGATTCCTGAGATAGCCTGAAACTTTTGATCTATGTGAATTCAGCAATCTTTCTATGGATAAGGCTGGCAAAGTTTTGTTATTCTAATAAAGCTGATTAACAACAAAATCTATAATTGAATGGCTTGGAGGTAAAAAAAAAATCTGACATTACTTTGTCCTTGTTTTGAATTTGATGTCAAACTTATGACAAACACACGCTCCACAACTGATAACACATTTATTTTCCTCCCAATTAATAGTTGAGGGAAAACTTTCAAATAAAGGGGTAGAACAGAAGACAAGAAAGTTTCCCGAGAGCACCCTCCGCACCCTGAATGAGCAGTCTATTGGTCTTCAAATTGTTAACAAATTAATAGAGTTGGAAGAGACCTTGTAGATCATCTAGTCCAACCTCCACCCAAGCAGGAGACCCTACACCATTTCTGACAAATGGCAGTCCAAGCTCTTCCAAATGTTCCTATAATGGCTCATTTGGTTACTTGCTAGCTGCATATTGGGTGTCTTCGGGCTCTGAGGACTGAAATAGTATTGATATAGTGTTTATATGCTATTTGTTTCTGATGAAGAGATTTAAATGTTCCTTTTTGTCCACTCTTGGTCAATGCAAGGTCTCTACAAGTAAGCAGGAGATAGTCAAGAGACAAACAGTCTTAGTATTTTCAAAGTTGATAGAAGCAACCATTTCTTTGATCCTTGAAGACAGTGTGTATCTAACATCAACAATAGTTAATACAAGGTCTGCATTCAAGCTATCACCTTCAAACTGATTTTAAACTGCAGAGTTCACTGCTTAAGCAACTGGCCTAATTTTGGGATTTGTTTTCCAAAAAGACGGTACCCTAACTCATTCTTAACTATGATGTCATTAAGAACTAAACTGAATCACAAAAAACTTAACCAAGTTTTATCTGTCATACACATGTTCTAATGCAGGGGCTGTCAAACTCCTGGCCCGCAGGCTGAATGTGTCACGCCATGGCCACACCCACACACAGTTTAGTGAAGGGGGAAAAAGTCCCAATACGTCATGTGATGCCACTGTGACATGAGTTTGACACCCCTGTTCTAATGCAAGATGTGTTTAAACTTCAAGAAGTGTGAATTAGGAAGTGGCAAACATCTTGAAATAACATGTATTTAAAAATAGTTAATACCTCTGCATTTAATTATTAGAACCACTAATTTGACTAACTTTTCCTATTCAACTTTTAGAAAGTTGACGTTTCACATAATTGGTAATTTAAACCATGAATAAGGCATTCTCCTTCCCAAAAACTACTGCATCTTTCTTGACACCATTGAAAAATTAAATAGCAAGATTTGCTCTTAAAATAATTTAAAGATCTTGTTTTTCCCCCACATCATTTTTATATGTTTAATGCTTTGGCATTAAATTCAGAGAGAAGAGAATTTATGCAGTCCCACCCACTCTTTTAACATAGCCTACACACGTTTTGGATATAATTGCTGACTCACACCAGGTGCAGGTGGGGCCATTAGAAGAAAAGCAATTGTGTACCGTCTTTTTGCTGTTGGAACAAGAGAAAACCCGTAGCAGGGACTGCAATTAATGAATAAAATTTTAAACCATATCCCTCAAGGTAAATTACAGCAGCATCTCTTTTGCAGCCCCAAGACCATTCAGAATAATTGCAAATAAATCTTTTGAAGGAGAGTGTCTAAGTAGCAAAATTCATTCCTTAAATCTTACAGAGATGTGAAGTAGGATTGTCATTCTTTATGAATCCAACCATTTCAGTAGCAGGCAATCTTTTTTTCTGATTTTTTTTTTCTGATTGAATAGAGTTTAAGGGACAAAACTGGATGCTTTAAATACTTTGCAAGACCCCCATCCAGTTCTAAATTTCAGCAACAGACTGATAATGTGTTAATGGTACTGGATCAAAACAGTAGTACTCCAAACTACAGTAACTTTAGCAAACCATAACATGAGTAATTCTTTGATTCGGAGTATTATGTGAATGATCCACTTGTAGATAACCCACAAACCATGGTATAAGCAAACATAGTTTAACACTAAGACCTAAGCCATTTTTAAGTATTTTTCCCTATTCAACTTTCAGAAAGTTTAAATTCAACATAATCAGTAATTTAATTAAATCATGAGTACAAGCATTTTTTTTGCTACAGCTTTCACCAATGAAGCACTTAGTTTCACAATCTAAATTCCATCTATTATGTGTTTTAACAAGGTTGGTATAACCCCGTCACTCTAGCCAAGTGCTTTGTAGAACCCAGGGCCTTTGTTTAAGCCCCAGTCATTTTCACCAGCAGAATAAAAGACAGATTAAATAAAAATGCAGAGAGAATGTTCCACGCTCTGAAAATTCGTTCTTTCAGTAAGAGAGCACAGAATACAGGCCACTTTGCATGCACAATTCTTGCAAAAGGTTAATATCTCTGTCTCTGGTTTCATCCCTCAAGCGCTATCACATTCTGCACTGTCTCCCTTAGTTAGGAACAAGTTGGAACTCCTCACAGGAAAATGTTTTTGTATGCCATCCAGGTTGATAACAGATGAAACAACAGACTGATTTTTACACTCTGGAATGTTAGGGTGAAAATATTATGACAAAAATGGCGGTAAACTGTCTTAACTCATCCAAGTATTCAACAGAGTTCATATAGCCACAGTTCACATTCACTTAATATGAATGTATTTCATCTCTGCTGGCTCTTGCTAATAAAAGGGCACTATCAAAGTTTCCAAATTTGTGTAAAAATCAGCTCTGGTGAAGAAAAGATGCTTCATTCTACAGATTCTGGCATGGATTTAATGTATAAATTATGGATATAAATTAGACTAAAGAAAATTATTTCTGCAATCTGGAAATAAGAGCAGAGTCAGCTCATCCTGAAGTCTTCAAATAACACCTCATCTCAGTTTTGAACTGCAGTACTCTATTTAGGTATCACTCTGACTAAATTCAGCAAAATTACAATCCTTATCTATTTATTTGGAAGCTAGTACACTGAATTCAAGCAATCTTACTTCCCAAAATCATAGTGTCTGGGTTCAGCCATAATAAGGCATAATGTGATTTATTATGTTATATGAACTCTACATTGCATTTGTAAAGAATGGCTGGTGTCACAGTATGCAAGTATTTATTAGTTCATTTAATAAATAATTATTAAGGAAATTAAAACCAAGCATAATATGTGAAGCAATTGATATAGATCGGTTATATCAGGAGGATAATATTAATCTATTTTACAATGGGTATGAGAATTACTGAAATAAAATATTCTAAGTCTGGTTTATAAGAAACAATTTGGGATAGTGGCGCCAAGTGAGAAATTGGGAGACAATGAGTCCTGCCATAGGCACAAAGCCAGCTGGATGATCTCAAGCCAGTCGTTCTGTCTCAGCCCTAGGAAAATGGCAATGACAAATCACTACTGAATTCTTGCCACAAATACTGCAGGGACTAGTCCAGACAGTCTCCAGAAGTCAACGTTTACTTGAAACCATACACCAAACAGATTCATACTAAAGTGATCTGAAAAAAGAAATACAGGTAGTCCTCAACTTACAACTCATTTAGTGACTGTTCAGTTATAACTGCACTGAAAAAAATGACATATCCTTTTTTCACACAATTGTTGCAGCATTTCCATAGTCACATGATGCTTGGCAACTGGTTCATATTTATGACGGTTGCAGTATCCTGCTTTTGAGGCCTTTGGACATGCTTTTGAGACCTTTGGACAAGCAAAGTCAATGGGGAAGCCAGATTCATTTAACAACCGTGTTACTAACAACTGCAATGATTCACTTAACAACTGTGGCAAGAAAGGTCGTAAAATGGGGCAAAATTCACTTAACGAATGTCTCAGTAACATAAAATGTGGACTTACTTGTGGTCATAACTCAAGGACTACCCATATTAGTCCTATGTGATATTTATTTACATATATGCTTCCTAAATGCCTTCGCCTGATGTTTATTTATTTACTTATTATTACTGCTTAAGAGCCACAGTGGCACAGTGGTTAGAGTGCAGTACTGCAGGCTATTTCTGCTGACCGCTGGCTGCCTGCAATTTGGCAGATTGAATCTCACCAGACTCAAGGTTGACTCAGCCTTCCATCCTTCTGAGGTGGGTAAAATGAGGACCCAGATTGTTGGAGGCAATATGCTGACTCTGTAAAGCTTAGAGACAGCTATAAAGAACTATGAAGCAGTAGATAAGTCTAAGTGCTATTGCTATTAAGTAAATTATTATCAATAATTTGATAATAATCTCCTATCTCCCTCTTAGAGGAACTCTGGACTGTGTACAATAATATATAGTAAAAGCATAAAAGCAGCATTTATAACTTATTTTCACAACCCTGTGGAGTAAACTTAAGTTCTGTGTGATCAGCATCAACTCATCACAAGTTTCACTCGTTTTTCCACAGCTTGAGTGCCATTCTGGAATCCAACACAGAAGTAGATACAGTAGCCAAGAGGGTCTCATTCAGTGCGACTACTCATCCTGCTGTCTTCATGGGATTATTATGTTCAACCACGTAAGAGCCCTTTTCTCCAACCGAAGTCTTTGCAAACTCGACAAATAATATGCAAACACAAAGAGAGTCGCCCAGCTTTTGGAAAAAAAAAAAAAAAACCCGTCCCATTGTTTTCAACCTACAACGCAGCCTTGCGCACTTTCCTCAGAAAATACACCGGCGTTCAACCACGCTTTGAACTCCCTGGGAGGAATCCAGGACCGCCAAACTTCCACCGGGCTAAGACGGCACCTGTCCCAGCCCGCTTCAAGGGGGAAAAGGAGCGTGGAACAATTAAAAGCGTATTCGGAAACACCGCCTCCCCCGAAGCGGTGGGAGACTTTTCAGAAGAATAGCTTCCCTCAAGTCTGCGTGCGACTGGATGGAGGAGATTCCCATTCTGGAATCGCTAACTGACGAAACACGACGGGGGTCTCTGCCCCCCCCCCCCCCCATCCCCTCCGCCTCCCGAATGAAAGAACGCCGCAACTTACTCAAGCCGAGGAAGCTCAGCAGAGCCAGGCAGCCCACGAGTCGCCTCGGATCACCCATTGTTTGCTGTGACTGCAAAGCAGCGACGCCGGGCACAGGGTAAAAAGCGCTTAAAATCCCGGAGCAGCTCCGCCCACCTGGCGGCCACTTGCAGCGCCCCGAAGGTGCCTCGGAACCGGCGAGCTGCTCCTGCCCTCCCCTCTCGCCCAGTTTAAGCCCCACCTCTTACTCCCTTGCCCTGCCACAAATAAAACTCTTCCGCTCCGGTGTTTAAGACGTTACGGGCAACAAAACGAACTTTCTGGCCTCTTGTTCGCTTCCTGCTTAGTTTCGGCAGAAAAGAGAAATAGAAGAGATGCGAAGAACGAAACAACTTCGACAAGATTGTGTGAAAGGACTTCCTCCTTCAGAGATGCTCTTCTCTTTTTGCTCATCCTTCGTGGTTCCATAAGGGCTCTTTTAAGAAGGGAAGGGTGTGAGGTGTAATGACCCGCTCCGAAGAAAGGTTTGGTGGTGTTTGTTAATGTGGGTGCACTATGTGGTCTTATTCTCTGGCACCGGAACCTAAGGCAAGTGATACGTTGTGATTTAGAGCATTTGGAAGAGAGGTATTTTAGTGTTTTAATTAGCAGGAGTAAACCATTCATCCAGACAGAGTGACTCAAACACGTAGGAACAGGTAGGAAGGCGTATATTGATCTTTCCTGATCAGAAGCCACTGTTGATTCCCCGTAGTATTGGAATAGAAGACCACCACGAAATCCTAGATTTGGAAATCAAAAGCACCCCTCAAAATGATTGTGTGGATGTGTTCCACTGACAGCAGAGCTCAAAAAAGTAGGATTTCACTTTTTTCCAAATGGGATTTCCCTTTCCTCCCCCTCCCCCCTCCAAAAATTTTCTGAATATTTGGCATATACTGTATAACAAATGGGTTTTTCCCCCCCTCAGGTGTTGACAGTGTCAAACTTGATTTCATTGAGGGCCACATCAGGGTTGTGTTTGACCTTGGAGGGCCAAGTTGGGTGTGGCCAGCATGACATCACTTGTGTTGGGGGGGTGCCTGCGGTGGCCCAAATGCTCTGCTAATGAAAATAGGTTCCCGAGCTCTGTTTTTGGCTGCAATGGCCTCCTGCAACCCTCTGCCAGCTAAAACAGAGCTGGGGGGGGGGGGGGGGGCACGCACAGCCATCCTGAGGTCTGTTTTCAGCTGGGATGGCGTCCTGCAACCCTCTGCCAGCTAAAACAGACTTTGTGGCCTTCCCGAGCTCTACTTTCACTGGCAGAAGCACTGAGGGCTGGTCATTTGCTGTTTCCAGGGCAGCCCCACTAGCCAGATCTAAGCACCAATGGGCTGGATCTAGCCCACGGGCTTAGAATTTGACACCCCTGAACTAGCCAGCATTATCTAACCTAAAAAAACTAAGCCAGGCTAGGGTTTTTTTTTCATATATGAGTAAGAGTCCCCAGAAAAATCTAAAGACAACTGCCTAGACTGAGAAGTTGGGGGAGGGGGGGAAATAGAGACTTTATATTTCAGTACAGTCTGGTGCCCTGTTCTTACAGTATTTGGGATTCAAGGGTAGGTCAGATAACAGATAACAGATAATCAGAGTTGGAAGGGACCTTGTAAGGACCTTGTTAAGAAGGTCCTTCCTAACTACAGCAGACACCAAAGCAACTTTATATTTTATTTGTTGGACTAAAGTAAGCTTTCCAATAGCGTATTTTCCCCCATCTCTTCCCTAGTTATCAAGAAAACATTGTTAAATGTCATAAACAATAAGTGGAGACTTGCCTTTTCATAACTCATTGATTTGTGACTATTTCTGATATGTATGTGTGTGTTCCTTCAACCAATCACCAACATGGCTAGCTTTACTCAAGCACTCCCCAGAAGTAACTCATTAACTTATGTATTATTTTATATCTATATAAAGGATCTCTTGTGCACTGTTGATCTCAGAGTAAGGCAGGAAATAAATATAATAAATGAATTAATACATAAGAAATGTCCCTTTCTTTGAGTTTTAAAATATCTAAGGCATGAACTCATACGTAGACTTCTCATTACACTGTGATCACATCCTGTCTAGAGCTAGACACTCCTGACTGCAAAAAAGGAAAAAAAATACAAAAGCAAAAACCCTGAATGTTGCATCACTGCTTCTTCCTTTCCTAGAACTAGTGGTATCATCATCCTGATATCAGTTATGTGTACAAAGAACATGTACAACTCTAGAATTAGAGGGAACAATTTTGGCCAATGAATTGTTCAGAGGAGTAATCCATATCAAAGGACCCCGTGATAGATTCCATCTCTGCTTCAAGACATTCTTAATAACGGGCTTTAAAGTGAAGTTTATTAATTAAGGAGTTCAAGGGAGGTAAGTTGTTCCCCTTCAGTCAGTTCATACTATTATTAAGTGTTGCACCTTATGATTCTTGACTCTTGACAAACGTATCTTTTCTTGTAGACTGAGAGCATATACACCAAGACAAATTCCTTGTGTATCCAATCGCACTTCGCCAATAAAGAATTCTATTCTATTCTATTAGGGGCCTCCCTTCTTATACTTGAGAGTCTTATTTTGTCCCTCCAGTTTAAAACTATGGAGCACACACGTTGATATTATTCTGTGTGACAGATATTCAATAGAACTGTTTTACAGTATCTGGCCAGGGGTGGGATCCGACTGCTGTAACTACCGGTTTGGTGATTTTAGATTTTGCGCTGTGCACGCATGTATATTGTCGTCATTTAGCTGCCTGGACAGCTGAACAGTGCTGTGCGTGGGTGCGCAGCAGTTGAAAAGCACTTTTTTCCTGCTTTTTTAACCACAGCTGTGTCGCGCAAAGCAGCTGTGGTTGGAAATGCAGGGAATAAAGGTCAGTTAAGAGCACGGGTGGGCAGGTGGGTCAAAACAGCAGCAAACATAGAACTGGTTCTATGTATGCTCTCTGTTTGCTGCTTTTCAGAGCAACCGGTTCTATAGAGGTGGACAGAACCGGTAGAATCCCACCTCTGTATCTGGCATAAAAAACTGTCTTGTAAAACTATCTTTGCTGTCTTCTAATGGTCATAAGGAATTCTGCAACCTGGATTCAATAGCTCCAATTCCAAGCTCAAAGAAGCTCTCGTATCCTCTTTGAATGTTTCTTTCTCAAGGTAAAATTCCCAGTCCTCTTAGACCAGGGATGTCAAACTCAAGGCCTGGAGGCAGGATCCAGCCCATGGGATGCTTAGATTTGCCCATGGGGCTGCCCTGGAAACAGTGAAGGAACAGCTCCCAAGCTCCGTTTTTTGTTGGCAGAAGGTTGCAGGAGTCTGTCGCAGCCAAAAACGGAGCTCAGGAGCCTGTTTTTGTTGGCAGAGCATTCAGGCCACCACAGGCGCCCCCCCCCCCCCCCCGCAATACAAGTGACATTATGCTGACCATGCCCACCCTGTCACGCCCACCCTGGCCTCCGAGGTCAAACACAACTCTGATGCGGCCCTCAGTGAAATTGAGTTTGACACTCCTGTCTTAGACCAAGTTCTCTTATATGCCAGGAAACAGTCTGAATCTCTTTCTAATATTTTGCATCTCCTTGGGCTAAGTGCACGTGTCTGTACATTTTGGTTTTGTAATGTTTCTGAATAGCTTCTGCAAGGTCATCTCCATACAGCAGGGGTGTCAAACTCTATCTCATTGAGGGCCACAGCAGGGTTGTGTTTGACCTCGGGGGAGGACGTGGCCAGGGGAGAGGTCAACATCACTCATGTCAGGGGCACCTGTGGTAGCCAAGGGCTAAGGCAGGATGTCCCTCAGACCCTCCCTCACTGTTATTGTAATATCCTTCCTTCCTCCCTCCCCCCTCTCTCCCTTCCTTTTCTTTTTTTTCCTTCTCTCTTCTCCTTTTTTCTTCCTTACCTCTTTCCTTATTTTTCCTTCCTTGCTCTCTTCCTATCTTTTCTTCTTCTTCTTTTCTTCTTTCCCTTTCTGCTTTCCTGTCCCTTCTTACATGTTCAAATGCAAAAGGAGAAACATTTCTCCTTTTGTTTTGTTTTTAGTTTGCTTTCCTAGCCGTCTGCCAGTGAAAACGGAGCCTGGGAGGTGAGCCACACGTGGCCCTCCCGAGCTGGATTTTTGCTGGCAGAGGCACTTGTGAGCTTTGAGTTTGACACTCCTGCCATAAAGCGTTATGCCTACATAGTCTCTGTTATATAAATTTCTTTCTGGTATTTTTTGCTTATTTCTGTTGAAGCTCTTGGCTCATTTTCTACTCATTTCTATTGAAATTTTTAAAAATCTTATTTATGGCTTTGTAAAATGCTTTACTGATGTCAAGCTTTATAATTTCCTATATATTTCCAAATTCACCTTAGTTTCTTAATTACTGCATGTTTCCAGGTCATTTTTGCTGCATTTTAACGATTTTCAGTTCTTTAGCATAAAACACAGACAAAACCCCAGGCGTGCCTACTATCTATGCCAGGGCCATTCAGATTTTCAAGACTGAGAACGGAGATTATTTTTTGATAATACACTGGAGTGTCATTCTTAAAAAAAAAATAGGCAGAATCTCAGGACAAAGAACGCAATGGGACTTAGAACAAAAAGCAAAAGTTTTAATTATTTGATCTTAAACAGGATTTAGACTGGTTAATTTTAAAGGAAAAGCTGAGATTGATTAGATCAGGGGTGTCAAAGTCAAGGCCTGAAGGCTGGATCCAACCTGTGGGACCGTCCTGGCTTACCCAGTGTGAAGAGGAAAGATCAAGCCCATCTGGCTTCAGCCTGGTCTACCCAATATGAAGAAGAAACATGCCAGCAGTTTGGGAAGTGGTGTCAAACTAGCCACGCCCATCCAGTTGGCCGCTCCCACCCAGTTGGCCTCATCCAGTTGGCCATGCCCCCCTGTCGTCCCTCCCCGAGGTCAACCATAGCCCTGATGCGGCCTTCAATGAAATTGAGTTTGACACCCCTGAGCTAGATTTACCTCCAAGCCTTCCTAATATATATTGTATTAAATTTAGTCTAATTTGTAGACAGTGCAAAAAAAATAAGGCATGTCAAGTTAAAGAATATGTGACATTTCCTTAAAAAAATATTGAAAGTGCTTGTTCATATGATAACCGAAAGTATTTCATGCTACCTATTCATGAACTGTAGGGTGAAGTGCTAGGTGGAAAAGAAGTCTATGAAAGCAATTTCTTTATATGACAGTTCTTGTTTTAGAATTCTGCAATATTTATGTTACCACATTGTAATAAGTGGGTTCTTTTTATGGGCATAAATTTATTTTCTCAGTGACATCATGAGGTTTCTGAAAAAGTATGAGTCCTTGTATTAGTTATTATGAACACTCAATATTTTATAAACACTTTGAAGAATGCTCCTGCGTACTAATTAATGATTAGAGAATTGTGCATCCTGAAGGGACAGGATGTGTCGATCATAATTTCTCATCTGATAAAGCCAACCCCTATGTGTATTGTCAGATTGCTAATCTATTTGTGCACTATATTGCATTTACAAAGGGTGTTGTATTTCCTGCATTCCTCAGAATGGTTGTTAACAGCGTGGGAGAAACCTCTGAGTCATTTAGAAGAGATGCAGAGGAGACAGAAGTTGAATGGTGGAAAATAGAAATAAACGAGCCAAATTCATTCTACGGTTCTTAGGATGCACCGGAGAGGTGATGACATTTTAACAATGTAGTTATTGTTGGAAGATTTCCTCCTTCTTCAGCAGCAATTTTTTTCTGCTTTTCTAAACAGTAAGGGAAAAACATCGAGTACGGCTGTGGTAGGTAAACACTTGCCAAGTTTGACATTATGCTAAGGTATCATATCATTTGTCTGGTTTTAGCTTAGCGCAATATAAACCCAGCCATTGTGTGGGCACAATTGTGGCTTACAGATTAATGTTGTGTGCAAGCTAGACCACCGTGGGTTTTTCAAAAAGCCATAATTTTAAAACACCATCTCTTACACAACATGTGAAATCTGCTGCAAACCTTTTTAAAGAAATGCACATGAACGGTATATTTAATAGTAAAATGCTAAGAACTGTGTACAGGCAAATCAAACCAAACAACAAGCATATAGAAATATGTTCTTTTCCTTGCTAGTCTCTATTTTTTTTAAAAAAAAAAAGACATATCTTATATGAATACCAATGTTATTCCTTAGTATTTATTTCTCTTAATTTTTACAGGTAGTGGATAACAGTTCTTATACTTACTAAGCTAGAAATAAAGCAGAATTTCCTGTCAGTTAGAACAATTAATCAGTGAAATACTTTGCCTTAAGAGGTGGTGGGTGCTCCATCGATGGAGATTTTAAAGAAAAGGTTGGAGAACCATTTGTCTCAAATGGTATAAGGCAGGAGTGTCAAACTCAGGGCCCGGGGGCCAGATCCAGCCTAGGGCAGTTCTTAAATTTGGCCTGCAGGACCACCCTGGAAATAGCAAAGGACTGGCTGGTGGTGCCTCTGCCAGTGAAAACAGAGCTTGCAGCTCTTGTGAGCTCTGTTTTCACTGGCAGAGGGTTGCAGGAGGCCGTTGTAGCCAAAAACAGCTCGGGAGTCCATTTTTGCTGGCAGAGAGCTCGGGCCACCACAGGCACCTCCGACACAAATGATGTTGAACTAGTTATGCCCATCCTGGCCATGCCCCCCCACCCCCGCACCCCCAAGGTCAAACACAACCCTGATGCAGCCTTCAATGAAATCAAGTTTGACACCTCTGGTATAGAGTCTCCTACTTGAGCAGGGGCTTAGACTAGCTGATCTCTAAGATCCCTTCCAACTCTGTTAATTCTGTTATTTTGTGTTTTCTGATCATGGATATGTCTAAATATTTGCTTTACTTCCATTAAACCAAGTTTTCCCCCCCCCACACACACACACACCTGTCTATGTGCAGCAATGCTCCTTTGTGGGATTGAAGCAAAATTGCTTGTGACTTGGCTGCTCCAAGCAAAAACAAGTGAAGACTTCTGTATGACTCAGGCAATAACTGGGAACTGAACTGTCCTGTATGTTACAGAACATGGAAGCTCTTTAACTTGAGGGCTTTAGAGTCCAGAATGGGAGAAGGAAAGCAATATCAAAGTAGACAAGATGCTAGTCATGGCATTTTATTCATATCTGTCAAAAAATCTTGAAAATAACATGCACATGAGAGCTAGCTGTAGAGGTGCAAGCCACCAGACTTGTAGCAAGAAACCACTAAGTTGCAGTTGTGCTTTAGATATGACTGGATGACTTTGAGTCAGTCATTTTCTCTCAGCACCTAGGAAGAAAACCGGAAACAAACCAGTAGTGGGATTCAAATAAGTTAACAATTGGTTTGCCCAGGGTCAGGTTGGTCGTCGTGGGAAATGTTACCCATTCCTGCCCTCTAGCTAAACTGCCCATGTGGGACAAGTCTCCCACGAAAGCCAACTTGGCCCTGGGTGAACCAGTTGTTAAATTACACCCCCCACTCTGGCTATCAAAGTGGATCCTGGATGCTGCGCTGCAATGGAGAAACAGTAAATGGAGCAGCCAGCATGAAGGAAGGAGGAGCAGGGAGGGAAAGGGGCCTCCTTTTCTCATGCTGGCTGCTCTGTTTCCCATTTCTCCATTGCAGCACAGTGCGGCATTGGAGAGCTTGCTCCACCCACCAGCGCCCAGTTGCAGGGGTGGGATTCTACCAGTTCAGCCTGGTTCAGGCAAACCGGTAGTTATGGCGATGATTTGGCCCTGCCCAGCCACCCCTGCCCTATTCTGTTCTTTATTTCCAGGGTTTTCAGCTCAGCTGTTTGGCGTAGCACAGCGCCTGAACGCTGATTTATTCCCCAGGACTGCAGCAGAAGGTAAGTTTTAGAGCTGAAAAAACGTGTTTGAAATGCTGCGCACACGGAAAAGCGCACACTCACTGAACCAGTTGTTACGCCAGTTGAATCACACCCTTGCTCAGATGCTCTCTCTTCCCCCGAGCACTTCTTTGCCTATTTGATTTGCAGCTCCATTGCATTTCTCCATCACTTTTCTTGCCGTCTTGTGCAGGGAAACAAGTTTGTGGGCCTAAAAAAAAAAAATTCAAGCAATTCCAACTTCGTGATATCTTTTTTTTTTCATGAGAAGTTGGAATTGATTGAATGCACTTTTTTTTTTAGTCCCACAAACATGATGATGAGAAACACAACAGAGAAACACGACAGAGCTGGAAATCAGGTAGGCAAAGAAATGCTTGGGGGAAGTGAGGGCATCTGGGCGCCAGGTGCTGAAACAGGCCTGTCTCTCTCCAGCAGCTGCCCAGGTCCGCTGGAGGGAAGGTCGGCATCTACCGGCACTTAAATGCTGGTGGAATTCCAGCTCTGGCCAGGAAGGGGCTTAGTCTGACTATAATCCTTTTAACAAACTGAGATGCCATGGCATAGAGTGATATCTGTTAGTGAGCTCACCAGTCAAAAATAAGCCACATTATAGCTTGCCATTCCATGAGAGCCATGCTAATTTGTCAGTAAAGTTAAATCACAGCTCATTTGTTCTTTATTTAGCACAGAGTAATATGAATAACTCTCATAAACATTCGAATCTGGGTCTAATATAAGATTTCAAACTGTAAAGGAAGGAGATTAAGGCTTCTTTGTGATCCTATCCATACATGGACAGAATTAACAGAGAGTAGTAAGTGTTCCATCAGCCTATCCTAAGGAACTTTTTCAAATATTGGTCACCTAGTGTCATAGTTATTCATAGATCTCAAGTTGTAAATCTTAATATTAGCGTCTGCTAAATTATAATGACTAAGCAAAGAGCTTTATTCACAATTTCAGACAAGATTGTGTAATTATATTAGTAACACACATATACATTCACATAATCTCCCCCACACAAATATTTACAGAAAAAATGGAAATGAATACATAGCATGTTACTTCAACTGATGTTGCAAGGCATGAGTCAGGCATTTACCTCAACATGATATAATGGACAGAAATTTTTTAAGCTCTGTATAAAATGGCATTTCACCTTTTTTTTCAATTTTTTTTGATGATGACTCCTTGTTTTAAATACGCAAGATGATGATTTTGGTGAAATTTCTTGGAATCAAAGCAGATCACGGGTATAGACAGAGTATGGTTTAAAGTCAAGCTGTCAGCTGTTTATATGCAAAAAAAAAAAATAGTGGAGCTTTTGATTGTATTGTCATGTCTACTCTCTTGCTTTTTTTAAACTATTCCTTGCGGGCATTTCCCGGTTTGACTGCTTGTAATGGGGCAAAATGGATTTCCATCATTTCTCCCTGCAAATTAGTTCTTATTACATCAGAAGAAAATTTAGAATCCCAATTCAAAACTAAATATTTTAACCCTAGAGATCCTTGATATGTGTGGGGAGAATAACTATAGAGATATAGATGAAACATTCCACATGAAAAGAAAGTTAGATAGTGAAATGAATGATACACTTCTATTTTAAAAATATGCATTTATCAACATGCTGCTCTTGAAATGACAAGTGCATGACAAAGAGTTTATTGTACACAAAAAGTGATACAAGTGGGGGGAAAGGTGTTTTTCACATTACATAGCTTTGACCTCCAATTTATGTCCTACTTTCTCTAGGGCAATTCAACAAACTTTAGAATATTTAAAATTACTGAATGCAATTGCTTCTAGGCCATGTTCCTATGAATATTTGAAACTAAATTCCATTAAAATAAGTACAGTGGCTACACCTTGTAATCACTATCTAGAAAAGTCAGCCGTACCTACGAATTAGCTGTGCCAATAATATTTGCTAGTGCCTTAAATTAGACTTTGTCACCCTTGGTTAAGTTCAAGTAGATTTAGACCATAGCGTTCAGTAGTGGTTATTAGTGTTCTAAATTGCTTAAAATATTTTCTCTATTCCAGGATACTTCATCTATATGCTATACTACTATGTACAGTACGAATTAGTATTTGAGACCTTAAATTTAACCACTTAAAATAATTCCTCAATTTATAAGTAGCAAATTAAAATACACTTGATAGCTTATAGCAGTGTATCTCAACCTTGCATTATTAAGAGGAGTGTTCTTCAATTCCCAGAATTGCCCAGTCAGCCTTGATATGGGAAGACTGTACAACTCACAAGGAAGTCACAAAATTTAAGGTCATCACTATGAAATACAAACATTCCTGTAATTCTTGAAAAGAGAAATACAAATTTGTTTACCTTTTCAGTAGGGAAAACACCGTGCAAACACTGTATAGATCAGCGGTCCCTAATCTTTTTGGCACAAGAGATTGGTTTAATGGAAGGCAAATTTTCCACAGAATCCGGGGTGATGCTGGTTTCAGTTTTGCTCACTCATTCGTCGCTCACCTCCAGTTCTGTGACCTAGTTCCTAATAGGCCATGGACATATTGTTAGACGAAACTAAAACTGGCTGGAGAGTTCTGGGGATTGAAATCTATACAATCTAAACATTGTTCTACAGGATACCTTGTTTTATTTCAATCCTGATCTGAATTCTTACTGCTTGTAATGCATTTAAAATTGGAATGTTGTTGCATGCACGACTCAAAACCTCATCACTGCTTTTTACACATATTTAATTGTTTTAGTTCATGCTTGGTAAACATGTAAAAACAGACTTGAAATATTTGAAAGAGAAGCCGCAGAAGCTCTAGTAGGAAATATATACCGTGTTTCTCCAACAATAGGAAGACCCAGCATGTTTTATAGGCATAAAATGAAATTAAGCCCCTCCCCCTAAATTTAGGCCTATTTTAAAACATGCGAAATGGGGGGAAGGGCGGGGGGACTTGCTTTTAGGAGTGCCTGTGGGCAGCCATGCCTCGCCACCAGCCGCTCCTAACAGGTGATCATGGCAAAGTGTGGAGAGCTCCCTACTCCTGCCAAGCACCTTTGCTGCAGACCCGAGACCTTCAGTGCCCACCACTGTTGCTTTCCCTTCTGCCCATGCCACTGCTGCGTTTGGAACTGCCGCTTCTGCATTTGGAACACCGCTGCCATTTGAAGCGCCGTTGTTTGGAGTACTGCCGCCATGTTTGGAGCTGCCACTTCTGCATTTGGAGTGCTGCCACTGTTTGGAGCACCACCGCCACATTTGGAGTGTGTTTGGAGTGGCGGCAGTGCTCCAAATGGCAGTGACGCTCTGAATGTGGAAGTGACAGCTCCAAACGCGGTGGCAGTGCTCCAAACGTGGAAGCGGCAGCTTCAAAGGGCAGTGGCACTCCAAACGCACTCCAAACGGCGGCAGTGCCCCAAACACGGAAGTGTCAGCTCCAAACACTGTGGCGGCGCTCCAAACGTGGAAGCAGCAGCTCCAAAAGGTGGCGGCACTCCAAATGCACTCCAAATGGCGGCAGTGCCCCAAACGTGGAAGTGGCAGCTCCAAACACGGCGGCAGCTCTCCAAATGGCAGCGGTGCTCCAAACACACTCCAAATGACAGTGGTGCCCCAAACGCAGAAGTGGCAGCTCCAAACATGGCGACAGTGCTCCAAACGCAGCGGCAGCATGGGCAGAAGGGAAAGCAACAGCAGTGGGCGCTGAAGGTCTCGGGTCTGCAGAAAAGATGTTTGGTGGGAGTAGGGAGCTCTCCGTGCTCCACCACGATCGCCCGTTCGGAGCGGCTGGTGATGAGGCATGGCTGCCTGCAGGCGCTCTAGGCGAGGATGCAAGGGGGGAGATTAAGTCACCCCTGAAATGACAGCATAGCCGTTTTTTCCAGGCTCAAAAAATATAAGACCCGGCCTTATTTTGTGAGAAACACGGTATGTACCCAAGTGAAACTGTACTTGTAAGGAAATCCAATTCTATCGATTTCATGATTTGCATCATTCCCAATATGGGCCATTTTTTATTGCCATTGTTGTGTAATCCTCCAATAATAAGTTTTCAGATATATTTTAGATTTGGATATTTTTCAAAAAAAATCATAATAGTCTGTTTATGTACAAGAATTGTTTGCATAACATTTCAAAAGTTCCAGTGGATTGATAAAATGTTAATATTTAACATAAATAACTGTAGCTATTCTAAAAGGCTATTTGAACACATATTTAAATTACATATACTGGCAGGTTGATATGGGAAGATTGTACAATTCACAATAGAATTACAGAATTTATGAGCCCCAGTATAAAGTTCAAACATTCGTGTAATATTTGGAAAGGATTGATACCGATCAACCATTTCAGTAAGGAAAAACATGGTGGCTAAAAAGCATTTGAGAAAAATAATGAAAATAAATCATTATATAAATGCACACATAACATCTATGATGATTATGCCATGTTAAATTTTTGTCAAAAACATTTGCTATACTGCCTTATTATAGTGTGTCACATTACAGAGGTCTACTGGTTAAAAAATGGAGCAGGGGAATTTGAATTCTAGTTTTGCCTGGGATCCTGAAGCCAACTGGACTAGTCACTCCCTTTCAGCCTTGGGAAGGAGGCTATAAACCTCCATCTGGAAAACTCCATGTAGTCACTGATTTGTTAGCAAAAAAAAAATCTTATTTTTCTGCTAACAAATCTTCAAGCAAATTTACATTAGTGACCTTGCACGAAGATCCATGTTCTGTCTGTAATAAATTAAAGAACTATGACTTAAATTTTTCAGGGAAACAAAAATCATTTTTTCATATTTTTCACTAAATGTAAAGCAAATGTATTTTCAATGATTCATCATTAATAATGAGAAAGCACTAATCGTCTGTGCATAGTTATTCTTATCCTATTACATTGAACACCAGGAGGCAGTGTGCTCTCTATTTTATTTTTATTAGAAAACCAGTATCGTACTGCCTCCTGGTGGCCAGTATATACAGTACCTGAAAACATTACTAAGAACGTAACACTGTGGAGAAATAACAGATGGTTCAGAGTCATGCACGATTCTAATGTAGTCGTAAGACCTATTTTAGTCATAAGGAGAGGCTAATTCCCCCCCTATGTGAAGGAATGGCACTGCTTTCAAATCCACCCCTTCACTGTGAATGAAGTCCCTTCTTCATTTTTTTAACTGCACAAAATGATTAAAAGTTTCTATTTATAGATGTGCACTAAATATAGGACCAGGGGTGGGATTCTACCGGTTCTGTCCACTTCTGTAGAACCGGTAGCTCTGAAGAGCAGTAGACAGAGAGCATACATAGAACCGGTTCTATGTCTGCTGCTGTTTTGGCCCACATGCCTGTCTGGGCTCTTACCTGACCTTTATTTCCTGCTTTTTCAACCGCAGCTGCTTTACGCGACACAGTTGCAGTTGAAAAAGCAGGAAAAAAGGGCTTTTCCAACCGCTGCGCACTTGCCCGCAGCACTTCTCAGCTGTCCGGGCAGCTCAGCAGGTCATAAGTTGTACTCGCCGACTGACGCATGCATGCATGATGCAGAGCAACAGAACCGGTAGTTATACCAGTCGAATCCCATCCCTGTATAGGACTCTGTATAGGCTTTTATTCACACACTTTTAATTTATGAGAAATATACCCTTTCTGGTATTATAAATCATATCTTAGCATTAACGAGTTTTCAATTTTCTGGATACGTATTTTTCCTTCTCAAATTGTAAATACCAAGGAGTATACTTGAGATGCTCCAATTACAAATATGACCTTAGCCATTAAGTAATAATTTTTCTACAATTCTACACAAAACGGGGAATTCCATTGGATGTTTTATAGATAACACCTCTGTGAAATTTTATGGTGCACTTGCTAATTTCCGAAAGGTGTTTTTCATCCTGGATAAATGTTTCCCAAAACATAGCATGCTCAGTTTGAATACGGGCTTCTTCCCCATTTAAGAGTGATGATAAATCAAAATTGCAGATGTTCTTATGCTTGTCAGACACTGTTTGAAACCCTCAAATTCAATTCAGTAGGATATATGTCTCTGTGTGTACATTTGAGATAAAAATTGGTGGGTTGTGCTCTAAAAATAAGTGACAATATTAAAAATAATGGGTAGAATCTGAGGAGTAAATAGCAATAGCACTTATATACCGCTTCATAGTGCTTTACAGCCCTCTCTAAGTGGTTTACAGAGTCAACCTATTGCCCCCAACAATTTCAGTCCTCATTTTACCAACCTTGGAAGGATGGAAGGCTGAGTCAACCTTGAGCCTGGTGAAATTTGAACTGCCAAATTGCAACCAACCAACAATCAGCAGAAGTAGCCTGCAGTACTATACTCTAACCACTGCGCCACTGAAGCTCATGGTCTCTCTGCTCTCTCTCTAGTTTTGAATACACCTTGGCTTCAAAGTTGCTTATATATCCATGAAGAAAAAGTTATCTGAAAAAAAAGTTCCAAGTTCAAAAAAAGTTGCACAATTTTTCAGTCCTGCTCATCTGTTAAAAAAGGAAAAGGAAAAAACAATCAACTTTCCTTCCAGGATTATTTGTTTCTATCTTTGGTTTGTTGGTTTTCTTTTTCTTTTTGTTTCTTTTATTGCTCAGCATATGGTATTGTTTGAAATAAAACTTCTGTGACCTTTCCTACATTAAACCAAGGATTTGATTTATAGTCATAGTTCAGAAGTCCACCTGAGGACAGATCATTGCAGAACTGTTAAAGAGTTTTTCTTTTTCTGGAGTTTCTTTTCACTTCTCCATTTTCTTTCTTAAGGGCCTGTTGAAAAACCCAGCCTGCAAGGAAAATAATGGGGAGGGGGGAAAACATAACTCAAATTAAAAATTACTACATTAGACACAAAAATCTTATAGTACAATATGTCTAAGTTTAGACTATAAGCCAATGACAGATTCCACCCTTCCCTGAATGTTAATCATTCCAATACTTTCCCCCATTCATCCCTATGAGCAAAAAAGAAAATTTCTTCAGATGAAACATAAAGAGGAACAAAAGTAATAAAACCATATTAGGACAAAAATAAATTGTGAAAAATCCATCAGTTAATTTGGTAATATATACCAGATTTACTCTGATGGAAATATATAGAATGACATGCATACTGCTTGGAATTAAAAGCAGTACTTTTCATAATTGTACTAGTGCCATTTATTTTTGGGCCTTGGGATTTCTGCTATCCTCTATCTTTTATTTCTAATATCATTTAATACTCTATATCCTCCACTGGTCTATTACTGAGGCACTATCTTAATTTTCTCTCCTTTGTCGCTGCCCATTTTATTTTATTGATGCAAACTTGATTCTCTATATTATTAATATTATTATTGTTATTATTAAACTATGATAAATGGGTCACTTTGTGGTTACATTAATATTAATTGAATCATTAATGAAACTACAGTGTATGTCCTAAGACACTAAAAGATGTTCCAAATTGTGAAGACCTTATTTTCTTAGCTTTGACAAGGCTGCCAGCTTATGGACAGATGACTAATAACAACTGTTTTAACTGTATTAGATGATATCACTCTGTACACTACATTTCAAACCTGATGAAGTTATTAATATGAGAGCAATAAATTATTTTTATGTGGAACATTGGGAAGAAATGAAAATAATTCCCAGTAGAAATTTGAAAATATATATTTATATAAATTGAAAACTGAAAACTAAATAGTTATAAGAATATGAAAAAAGATACATGTGAGAAAGTGCAACTTTAGACTAAAAGTTTAGTCTTATATATGGCAACTGCACTGTTTTTCTCATTTGGATTATCTTTCCATCGAAACAGATAATTCCAAGATAACACCAATGTGAACAGCCAATAACCTACTCCAAAATATTTTGCATGTTTTTATAACATTCAGAATCTGCTTGTATAAATATTAATTAATAACCATTTAATAATAATATATACTACAACTTTCAAAATTATGGCATACGAAAACTGTTTTCTGAACTTTTTTTAAATTTGTAACACTATCTTAAGAGAAAGCATTGATTTTTTAAAATTCATGGATGGCTCATCATATAAGTAGCATTGCTTAAGCAGATAATCAGAAAGATTTTCTCCTTCTTGCCTTTGCCAAATCACCCAAGATGTCAGAAAAGGAAAATGTAGAAAAATGCATCATACCTTCCATAATGCAAATATAAGCAAGGTAAGAATCAGGAGTCCAGCAAAAACACTCAGCAAAATAACCCATAATGGCACGTGGCCAGGAAGAAGCTCCTTTGAGATTTGAATTATTGTCTGAAATACATTAAATCAAAACAAAAATTAATGATTTCTCTAAAATAGAAACTGAGAAATCAAATCGAATAAAAGATACTATTTTATTCATTAGAAATGCATTCTTTTGTTATCAAATATAACTTGGGATGAATTCAAAGGTGAGTGAGACAGGACTCATTATTTTTATCCCAATAACTTTCCACTTGTCTTCAAAATCTGCTGCAGAAGTTGGATGGGAAACAACCACTGGAGGTGTAGATCTCCCTTAACTATGACTCCAACCTAGCTTTTTTTATGAATAAAAACTGTTTAGGGAACAGTTAAAAAGTGCAAATGTGAGTGTACAAATGCCAGTGTTAGGAATATTTGAACTAAGATTCTGTCCCACTTATGGGATATAGTGTGTAAGTGCAAACATTTTGTTTCTTTTGCAATGTGGTTCTATAAATAAATACATGCCTTGGAAAGAAAAATGTGATAAGTCATATTATCAACTTTACATCGTTTCAGGCATATTAAAGCTCCAATTCTACATCTACATTAAAGCTACAGTTCTATCAACTTGCTGATTTGCAAGTTGATACCTACCATACTGTAAATCCTACCATACAGGATTTAGACATTTTCCAAATAAAAATATATTTTATTGATTGACTGATGGATTAAATTTATATGCCACCATCTCACTGATGAGCAAGGCAATTATATTTCAGTCCTGTGTAATATGATGCAATATACATAACATACATGAAAAAGACAGAACTTCAGTCGTCCAATTAGCTAAAGTGTAAGATATCAGCTGACATCTTACACTTTGTACATCTTATACATTATACCAGTTATATGTATCTAAATATTTCTACAAGAACGCTCACAAATATTTATTAATTTCTAAAATGCCAACAGCTGTATTAAGGCTCAAGTAAAAATACTAACTTGAGTTGCAAGGAAATATATAGCTAATGGTCTGAATGATTACTTATAAGTATTTTTTCTATATTTATTAGGATTTTCCACCTAATTAGAGGCAGATAATTTTTCTGGCTAAACTGGCTCACAAGTTGAATTTATGATATGCAAAATAAACTGCTGGAACTCACTTCTATTTTTTCACTTTCTTTCTTCAAGATCATTAATGAGTTTTCACTCCTTAGACTTGCTTTCACAATGAGCTCCACGCTGTGAATTTTTGCCTAGAATAAAATGGAAGTGATAATGTTTACCCTTACATTGATAGTTCCCAATTCAAAAAATGACTCAGAGAGGAAAGTGCTGCTTATTAAAAATGTCAGTAGAAGTGCACATAAAGGAGTTTGCTGTAATAGTAAAATAATCTACTATTACACTTCTTTAATGATCTTCATAGGGAAAATAAGCAGCATTTTGGCTTATTTAGGAAAACCTTTTCTTCTGGAGTTGACACAACAAGGGCCAAAGGAAAAACTATTGGCATCAAAATATTTGTATCCCTTAGTGGATACTGCAGTTTTAGTTTGTCTCAAACTCCACCATACTCCTCAAGGCACGCCAGAGTTGGGGAAACAATAATCTGGGCTCTACATAAATGTTGCTTACCATCTGGATCACTTAATGTCCAATGTTTTCGGTTGTCCTTTTTTATAATCTCATGAGATCAATCTTTGGACCAAAGGACAAAAAAAATGCTTGCAAGTTGAAGCCAATGCTAGAACATGGAGATTTCCCCCCGTTTCTAATACAACTTCTAAGGCAATATCCTCATTGTAAAAAATGCTATACAGGAAACCAGAAACATATGGTTTATAGAGCTGCATATAAAGGTTTGATTATGTGCCATCAAGCTATTTTCAACTCCTAGCAACCAAATAGATTTTTCTTCAAGATGATCTGTCCCCATCCTACCCTATTCTTCCATGTCTCCCAACAGTGTATTCATGATCTCGTAACTCAGTCCATTTACTTTGCTGCTGTCCGCCTTCTCTTTCCAACTTATCCAGCATTAGAACCTTTTCCAGAGAGCTGAATCTTCACATAATGTGTCCAAAATAGGATCATTTGAGCTTGGTCATTTGTGCCTTGAGTGAGAACTATGGATAGATTTTTTTTAATGATCCATTCACTTGGTATTCTCAGGAGTTTTTTCTGACCTCCTAAACTGCTTGTTTAAAATCCAACTTTCACTTCCATGACATGTCACAGGGAATACCATGGCTTACATACAGGTACAGACACATTACAGCATGTCGATATTTTTTCCAAGATCTTCATGGCTGTTCTATCAAATGATAGTCTTAGCTGCTTGTTCCTTTATTGCTGATGATTGATCCTAAACAGCAAAAGCTTCAATATCTTCATTATCAATTTAAAACTGATGTTGTACCTGCTGTCAAAGTTTGGTCTTCTTTATATGTAATTTTAGTTTTATTTTTTCACTGATTTTTTTTTAGTCTTATCACATGCCTGAATTCTTAGGCAACATTCCCTCTTTTCAGTGGTATATTCTCCCTTTTTAGCTTTAGTTACCTGGAAAATTTCTCTGATGAATCAGGACTCTAGTTTTGTTTGACATCTCCTCTTGGCCCTGCTGGAAGAGCATCCCTTATGATGTCTATGGAGATTTTCAGTCATCCGGGTCATGGTTCTTTCAAAGGTGCTTTTTCAGGAGACAACTGGACTTTCTTGGTTTTTCTTTTGAAGACGTTTCACTTTTCACCCAGGAAGCTCCAGTCAGAGCTGAAGAAGCTTCTTGGATGACAACTGAAATGCCTTCAAAAGGAAAACAAAAAACAAAAAAACCTGCCTCTTGAAAAAGCACTTTCAGGACTCCCTATGGTAAAATGGAAAATCCAAGCCAGGATGGAACAAATGGCTGCATTTCTGTTTAGGCCAGTCTCTGCTTTCTTTGAATATTAACAACAATACCCTTTACTGAAAAATAATTAACAGTATCTAGCTAGCCATCACTTTATGAAGACAATTTTGCTCTGGTTTCAAAATCAAGAATCCACCAACATCTATGAACACTCTTCAGTGCTATCAATATTTTCTTTAATTTAGAGGAAAGAAAGTAATTCTTCTTTTCATTTTACACTCTGTCTTAGTGAAAGGAATTAATTATTACCTGGCCTGCAACAGAAAAGAAAGTCTGCAGGTTATTGTTTTACAACATTATAGACCTATACCATAATGTTTTGCCTCAAACATATGTAGGTGCTCATTGCTTTAGCATGAAGAAACAAGGAAAAAAGAGGGGAATTTAACACATTTCTTATTTTCTTATGTCATAATAGTATACAGGTTGTCCTTGACTTACAATCACAATTGAACCCACAATTTCTGTTGTTAAGCGAATTTTGTCCATTGTATGACCTTTCTTGCCACAGATGCTAAGTGAATCATTGCAATTGTTAAGTCAGTAACACAATTGTTGAGTAAATCTGGCTTCTGCATTGACTTGGCTTGTCAGAAAGTCACAAAGGAGATCAGATGACCTGGACATTGCAACAGTCATAAATATGAATTTTGAATAGGTGACCATGGAGATGTTGCAATGGGCATAAATGTGAAAACTGGTATAAGTCATTTTCCTCAGTGCCATTATAACTTCAAATGATCACTAAATGAACAGTTGTAAGTCAAGTACTACCTGTAATTGTACACTCTAATTATGAAACTCAATATAGTTTACTCTTGTATCTATTACCATCAAGAGTGGTAACAGAGGTCCCCAAACTTGGCAACTTTAAGACTTGTGGACTTCAACTCCCAGAATTTTCCAGTCAGCATAGCTGGAGAATTCTGGGAGTTGAAGTCCACAAGTCTTAAAGTTGCCAAGTTTGGGGACCTCTGAGCTAGAATTTCCATATTCCCAGTATGGCTAATGTCTGGGAATTCTGAGGATGAATAAAAATCAATAATTCCACCAATTTCTTAAAATTTGTACCCATATGCTTTGATCAAATTTGGCTTACGGCAATAAAATTACATTAAATTGAACATATATCAAGAAATAACTAAAATATCAAGAAATAACTAAAAACATTTGAATCACGATAAAAAAACCTTGCCCCTTGAACAAATTATGTATTAATAATACAGCGTAACACTTCTTTCAGTAGAACCTTCCCAGCCAGTACAAATAAAGATGAAGCAATTAGCATGATAATATGTATGTGATTTTGACAAGATATCATTTTAAATTCTTAATAAACATGATAGTTCACTTACCTTTATGAAAGTAGGCTTCCAGAGTCTGAATGAAATATTCACATGAGTTATATTTGATGGGGCTATAGTGCAATTAATAGATGCACAATCATATCCATCACAATTCTGTATAAAAGACCATAAACACATTAATATATTTGCAAAATATAATTATCCAAAATAACAAAATTTTAAATAACTGATACATGCTCCTTATCATGCTGAAATAAGTATGAAGTGTCATGATAATAACAATGGTTACACCAGTAAAGGTCATTCAGTGTTCAGATTGCTCATCATTTTGCATTCCGGAAGGCCCTCACTGCAGGCTATAGTAAATAAAGTAAAAATCTGTTTCAAAACCTAGTAAGGATAATTCTACTAATGTTATTTGTTTAATCAATTTATACGGCTGCACATCTGCATGCAGTGAATGTGCCTTTGGGTGCCACTTACCACATACTAAAACAACAAGAAGAAATGTTAACAAAAAAAAAAAACTGTAATGGCTACTGAGGATAAAATCAGCCAAAACATATAACAAACAACATTCAAAGGACTAACTAACCCCTTTTTTCTCAACCTTAACGATCTTAAGATATTTGTGATTCTCCCTGCTGGCAAATGCCTTGGAACACAACCAAGTCTTCAATGCTTTATGAAATATCAGCATTGTTGGTTCCACCACCAAGAAACACTCCTGTAAATAATCTGACATGAAGGACTTTGTAGGTGACAACTAGCATCTTACATTGAACCCAGAAGCATTGCAACTCATGGAAAAATGGTGTAATATGGACATGTGTCCATCACTGTTTACACTATTCATTTGTAGCTTCTGAATGGAAAGGGAAATTTGCAAAAATTCACATGGGAGGTGACTAAGGCATGAATAGTATCTCCAGGTCCAGGAAGGGGCACTATTAATTCCCAGAGTGAATTATTTTTTCTGATGGTGCAAATCTCTTGCATTAGCCATGACAGCCTTATTTAACAGGCATTACCAACATTTTCATGATGTGTAATTGTTCTAATTGATGATTGACTGAAATACTATCATAGACATTGATGGATATTTGTTTTTTAACCTCCTTATGTGGAGAGATGATGAAAATCAAATTTCCAAAGCTAAACATTTAAAAAGTCCATGTTGTAGATTTAAAAAATATTATTTCCAATTACTTTTCTAGCAATAAGAATATTATAATTGCATATCATTGCTCTTAGCAAAAGAAAAAAAATGATTATATTCATATGATCACAATTAAACCCCAGCTTAACATTGTACACTAAAACTATTCCACACACACCCTAAAATTGAGTATACATACTATGTTGGGATCCTTTAGAGGTTCTTGTATTCTTGCTGTTGTGAATGGATTGCCCATATCAATCTTTAACAAATCAGTTGGATGGCTGGATTGGCATTTTGCATTCTATCACAAGAAGAACAATTGTAATTGTATATTGCAATAATTTTAACAGAGGACTCCAAGTGTTTCCCCAAAGATAACATACCTGACTATTTTCTGGCCAGAATAATGTTTAATTTCTAGAAAAAGAGTGACTCTCAGAATCACTTTTTCTAGTAAGCCAGAAGGCCACTCAACCTTCTGAAAATTGAGAAACACAAGAACTGTGTGGAAGAACAAATCAGTAGTTCCCTCTACCTTCATTCTTCCAGATCAGAGTATGCAAATTATTAACCTCTGCTACCAATTTCTGGGCTACTTTAGCAATTATTGTTTTATTTTAAAATTACAATTTCTAGTGCATATATATTTAATTTTGCAATTAATGTGAAAGCTTTATATAAAGTATACAAAAGGATATATTGAGCATAATATGTAACTTTAAAACACTTTTTAACACTTGGGCAAAATTAAAATACATCAGAAATATTTCAGTTTTGTTTACATTATGGTTATTTATTGTTATATTCATGCAACTTATTTTCTTGGAGTTGAAGTTTGTGCACAATGAGCGATGTCCTTTATTTTTTATTATTGTTAAGTAGTTTGGGCTGAAAGGTAATGATTGAACCCATTATCTAGTGAGCTCTGTGTTTAAAACAGGATTGAATTTGGGTTCCTAATGTACCAAGTTGGCATATTCATTACTATATCTTTTTTGGCTCTCTCAAATGTTCAAATGGGTTTATATTCATATTTCATAAATTCAATGTCTAATTATTATAGCAAAACTCCTTACTTGGTTTGAGACCAAGACCCCAGCATTTGAGACGTGAGCATCATGCAACGGAATGAGTGCCCATCTTTGCCTACTCCTGTTCACTTTGCATGTTCAAAAGCATGTAAATGTGAGTAGATAAATAGGTATCAATTAGGTGGGAAGATAACAGCTCTCTGTGATGCCATGCTGGCCACATGACCATGGAAATGTTTTTGGATAATGCTGGCTCATGAATTGAAGTTAAGTGCCACCCCCTATAGTTGGCAATGATTAGTGGAGTAAAATCCACAGAAACTCCATTCCTTTCCTTCCTTTCCTTCCTTTCTTACTACCCTCCAGGTATATTAGATTATATCTCCAGTTATTCCAGACATGGCACCCATAATTCCCAATCAGTAGGACCAGGAGATCTATTTTCTTGCAATGAGAGTAGTTTGGCATAACTGGAACCAGTTTGCAGAAGCCTCTTTGTTTTTTTTTATATGTTTATTGAAAGTTTCAAAACAACAAAAAAAAAGGAATATATTTAAAAAAAACGAGAAACATGTTCTCACATTTTTGCAACATTTTCATAGCAGTGTTTGATGTGACAAACCATGCTTGAAACCAAAGGCTCCTAATAGTGATTTGTATCATGGCACACTGCTCTGTTTTCCATATAGATAATGTATCTATTGGATTTAGATTATATAGAGATTAGACAAATTGTTTACTTAAATTATAACATTAGATAAATCAGATATTATTTTAGAAGACAATTCCAGAGACCATTTCATATTTTATCTAATTATTATGATAGACAAGTGGAGTCAATTTCCCCCTTATAAATAACAATGCAAAGAAACACATGGAACATTTACTGATTCAAAGACCTGTGTTGTGGAAAGCAAACTCTAATTTTGAATTGCAGAGCAGAGTTAGTTTATATATTGCTGATTTACCTCTGAATATGATATCCTGGTGAAGTAAAGGATTTGATTTTCATCAGAAACATTCTTTGGAAATGAGATTTGCAATGCAAGCTGTGGCTGTAAGAAATGTTGTCCTTTATCAATCTATAAAGATGAATGAAAAGCTAATTAAAATAAAAATTAAAAAATGTTTTCCCTGTTATTAATAGGTGCTTCAGTTACTATTAAACAAATAACAATTTAATTACATAGCAGTAGATCTCCACCTTACCAAATTTGCATGCAAGGAAAATAATTATTTAAACATTATCTTAGAAACCAAACTCTGTAAATTAAACTGGATCATATTCCTAAGGTAAAGTAAATAAAATGATCTAAAATGGTATATTTCCAATGGCCATTTTATATCACACTGACACAATGACTTGTTCTGGTCTGTTGCTTGTTGTAAATATGTTTATGCTTCTTACTAATTTCTTACCAATATCGGTTCAGAAAAAAGATGAGGCATTTATTCTTCAGTAAATTGTCTATAACTGGTAAATGTTTATAGTTGAATGGATGAATTGTAACTGTACCAAACCAAAGTCACTGAGCCCTACCAGAAGTGTGAATTCGATTCTATTCTCTGTAGCAATACATACCCACCCCAAATCTATCTTGAAAGTCTGGGTATCCTTTGCAGCAGATTTTTGGATATGTGCAAGGAAAAACCAGTAACGTGACCTGAAGCTCCATTTGCAGAAAGTTTTGTCCAGTTCATAGAAAATATTACAAACTGGCATAGTAAAAATTTTCCTGATTAAAAAAAATACAGCGCATAAATGTTATTTTTTTAAAGTCCACAACCAGAAAAAATGCCATTGTTTCTTACCAAGTAGTTTATATTAATTTCTTCTCCAATATTGTCAGTGGAATTAATGACTGCAGGTATTGTATCATTTGCAGCGATGATGATGTGATGTGGACTAGATTCTCTTTAAAAGAAATAAAATAATGTTCAGTGATTTAGAATCACAAAGTAGTCACATATCTCATTTCAGTTATCCATACAAAATGAAATGAAATGAAACAATATGATAGTGTTATTCTTGTTCAAGAAAATATGAATTTAATAAGCCTGAGATTTTTTTCTTGAATGCATAATTTTACCCATCCAATTTATGTAATATGAAATTGTTAATCCAGTTTAAACCAACTAGTGAAATGCAACAATCTAATTCCATTCTCTTTAAATAGCAGTAATAGAGGTAGAACATCGATTAATTGAATATGTTTTCAGTGGTGGAATAAGCCAGATAATACAGTATGCAATTTTTATCATATATAAGATGTGGAACAGTTTGGTTACTCTATTTACTTATAATTGGTTGCAACAGTTTCATCATTCTATTTACTTATGATTATGGTTGTTCTATTTACTTATGATCAGTTAATCATTATAACATATGTAAGGTATTTTATGGACTGGTCATTAACTGCAGTAAATATTCTTCTATCTTTTTTCTATGAAAGAATCTGAAAAATAGCAATGCTGTATTTCTAGATCTTTCAAAGTGTAAAAAAAGGTAACTTTAACATCATGCTTTGGATATGAAATATCAGAAACAATAGTGTGTGTGTGTGTGTTTGTGGGTTACATTAAAGGATTCCATATGCATTCAGGATTGGGAATAAAAGAATATGGGCACTTCCAGAAGGATACCATGGGCAGAGGTTCAGCGTCAGTCAGATTCAAGAGCCCTTAATAATCAAGAGTCAAGAGGACTAAGAAGCAAGTTATGAAACAAGAGAGTACCATGTGACTCTCTTGTTTTGTGGAGGAGGGGACTTTCTATCAATAGAACAGGAAAAAAAAAAACCCCTGGATGATCAGTATAAAAAAAACACAGATAAAATCTAGTTATACCTTTTAAATATTAATCCACTTTCATATTTTACTGGAATTGAAATAGTTCCTCTGTTGTCTCCAAGGGTCTCATCAACTTCATCACTATCACTAGAACAAAACATATTTTAAAAGTTGCTTTAGAACACAATCTATTGTAATCAACAAGCTATTATACTCAAAACACCAACTCATGTTTTGTCTTATAGTTACATTATAAAATTATTTCATTTTACTTGTAAAGAAAAAAATGCTTGAAGTGAAAAAATATGTAACTAATTGCTGAGAGGAAAGTCCAGATTTAAAATAGCTAACTAAGAATGGAATCCAAAAGAAATGTTTTTTGTGCAACAGATAATTAATATCTATGCTGGTTTATCAAGATTTATAGATGTAATCAGCAACTATTGTGAATTCAGTAGTGAATATGAAATTTAATGGTAACTTAAGAATGTCAGCAGCCAATCAAATCATAGGGTCACTGCAAAATATCAATGAAACATTAATTCATATAAAGAAGCAAGGAAATATTTATTGATGTTAGAGAAGTAGCACTAGCACTTAGATTTATACTGCTCCATAGTTCTTTACAGCATTCTCTGAACAGTTTACAATGTCAGCATAATTCCCTCAACAATCTGGGTCCTCATTTTACTGACCTTGGAAGGATAGAGGGCTGAGTCAACCTTGAATTAGCCAGGATCATACCCTTGGCTGTGGGTAGAGTTAGTCTTCAATATTGCATTGTAACCACTACCAATATTGCATTGTAACCACTACCAACATACTGTCAGGATTTTTCCTCCTTAATTCAAAACCTTTAAACTTTTATTCCACTATAAATGGACAGCGTATTCTACCCTTTGAATTTCTTTAGGGGATAAAACCATTTTTCCCTTTTATATTTTCTTTCTTTGTTAAGTTTTCTTAATTCTATCCAAAGCTGAAAACCACATAAGAACACTGAACCTTCCACTAAAGGAATAGATAATGAATCTGTTTTAGGATTTAATAGTTTGGATGCTTAAATATGCTTATGCTATAAATGGAACTTATAAGTGTTGGAACTCTGTTCAGTTTTTCTGATTGAATTAATATAAGATTTGTCATTGGTTAAGCTTTGATTAGTTTCAAATTTATCCTTTATTAATCTTTTTAACCACTTACATTACCATTGTTTTAGGTATCATTTTACTATATTGCCATTAATTCTTTTATTACATTTTAATCATTCAATGAAATTTATTATTTTATTTCATTCTTTTTATATATCACAATTTAGCCTTTTATTCCAATTAAGTATAGACTAATTTTCTTTTGTACAATCTTGATTCAGTGGAAACCCTCCATAAAATCACTGGAGGTATCCAAAATAAAGAGAATGGACCCCAATTCAATCTAAAGGTATATAGATATTATTGTAACCAACCTTGTAACAGAAAAATGAATTGTTGCATTTCCCAGGAGGTGGGATACATTGAACTGGAATGCTATTTTGAAGAAAATCTAAATGAAAAGAAAGTGCATAAAATGTCAGTGTTTATAAGAGAGCTGAAAGGAGGTCTTCTAGTCTAGTCTATAAAATCTTCTAGTCTGGTCTATAAAATAAAGTAAAACTGCAATTATATTTTCAACAAAAATTGAATACAATTCATCATTACATTTCCCTTTAGCAAAATAAATGTTTTATTTTTATCTACACTGAGCAATAAAATGAAGGTGAGGATGTAAAGTCGGAAGGTAGTCCCTGGTGTACACACACACACACACACACACACACACACACATGTTATGAAGTTCTTGTGAACATTTGGATTAATGATTCTATATAAATATATATATATATATTTATATAAAGTCAAAATAAAATCTGTGCATATGAAAAAGAAAGGCAAAAAAACTGTGAATGATAAAATCATCCTAGTGCTACAATTTTTGCTTTAATTTAGAAATATTACATGCAGGTATGAACATGGACTTAACATTTGAAAATTGTTGTTTAAAGTATTTTTATAATGCCCTTCACATAGACTTCCCCAACTTATTATTCATGTTCAGCTCATAACCTTAAAATAATATGACCAATAGTCATGAGTAATGTGATAGTATCATCATGGATTGACAACTGCTGATAGAAATACAAGGATCTAAATTAAATTATTGCACTTTTTTATCACTTTGAAGGTGGGCTATTGAACCTAAACTGTTTTTTGAATATTCTCCTGAAATGGTAGAGACACATCTCCCATATAAATAACACAGTCATCAAAAGAAGGAAATGTGCATGGATTAGAGGGTTTCCCTGAAACGTGAGTAGAAAGAGATGTAATATCTGCAGGAAATATTTTAAAGAATAAGGAAGATGACTTTAACAGAAACGTGCAAGAACTATTATCCAGGCAAAAGATACAACACAATCAGGCTTGCAATTGGCTATTACTATAGCCAATCTTCACAAAAAGCAATTTTAGCTTTCCTATGGGGTTGATTTTTTGGGGCTGGTCTATCTAATGGTCAATCTTGCAAGTCTGATTGTGTTGTAAACCCTCCCTTTCTTATACTTCAATGAATATGGGTGGCATATGCCTGATCCACTTCCAAATGTTACCTTACTATTGTTGATTTAAATAATGTTTCACTCCCCTTTTGCCAGCTCTTGCATATTTCTGACAAGCTTATGTCTCTTCCTTTCTATACATACAAAGTTAATTTTCCTCTGTTGCTTTAATATCAACCAAACCAATTGTTTCTCTGTTCTAATTCCACTGGGTTTCACTAGCAGGTTTTTAGCTTTTTTTATAGGGCTTATATTGCACTAAACAGACAGACTGCTTTATATAAATATATTTCATAAACCATGTAGCAAAAAGCTGCAAGTAGTAAAGGTATTTTGCTTATAAGGTACTGGAAAAAATATTGTGGGAAAGTTCTTTTTTAGCCAACTTCCTGTCGAGACAACTGAGCCAGATGACAGAATATGACAATCTAGTGAAAAGAACAGAATTTCACATAAATTATTTTTTATAAAGTCTCAGTCATACAGAAACACTAAGAAGGCTGGAAGCTACCACAACAGCTGTTCTGTCTTCACTGGCCAATGTGAGTGAAGGTAAGAAGTATATTTTAACATGAAGCATCCCATCATTCTAAAAGGTTACAGCTGTTTTTGGCCTTGCTTTGTCTACTCTAAAGCATAACTAGCGGAACTCTAGCTCATTCATTTGGTGGCATCCAGTCAAAAAGGATGGCTGTTCCAGACCATCAGGGCATTTCTACACTGGTCCTTGGTGGTCTCTGAGCTTGCTTGTTTTCTTGCAGATGTTTCATTATCCAAGCTAGGTAACATCATCAGTTCTAGTCATGAGGATTCGTCATTTCAAATATTTTCCTTTATTGGTATCATCTCAAGGATATTTGAAGTAGATGGTATAAAATTGAAATAAGGTATTATGCATATATAAATAAAGTACAGGGGTTTCCTTCTGCTGGAAATATATGTAATGGAGGCTCACATTTAATATTTGTATAAATACAATTAATATGCAATTTTTAAAAAGTGTAACTAGCAGGAGAATAGGAAGGACTGAGGCTGCGTAAGATGTAGAATGGAAGATTCACTATTTTCTTTGAAGAAAAGACATTTTCTCTCTCGTTCTCTTTCTATTTGTGAATGTTTGTGTGTGTGTGTGTGTGTGTGTGTGTGAGAGAGAGAGAGAGAGAGAGAGAGAGAGAGAATGAATCATATTTCATATATTTCAAACAATGATTTGTTGAATAAAACTAACATTAGCTGAGTTCACACAAGAAGTTAAACCAGAAGGTGGACAGCTCTAGTTAAAAATTATGTTACATCGTTTCTCATCACTTTGAATTGGGAAATTAAAAATCTCTAAATCTGTTTTTAATTTTAAAGATAACAGTTTTATAGTTTTAATTTAGCTATAATTTTATAAGATTTGGGGAACTGGATCTAAAGATTAGGGTGGTTTAAAGTTGGAGGAAGGGACATTGATATACTTATCTGGTGAGATTTAAATTAACTGAAAATGCAAGTAGTGCAGTATCTAATAATGAAATTCAATTACTCTGAAGATGAAGACAAAGATTAAATATGCAGAAGAGCAAACTATGAAAACAGGTTCATCAACCAGCCTTAGAACTGGCAGTGAAGATACTGAAGTGGTGGATAGCTAATTGGGATTGCCTACCAAAAGTAAATAAACAGCAGTCAAAAATATGTTGCAAACTAGCACTTAGTAGAGGAGCAGTTAAGGCCTTGGAAAAGATATTCTAATGATGTGTTTCATGCCTACAACAATCAGAATTATGCAAGAAATGGTTTTCCCCAGGACACACAAGTTGGAATTTTAAGAAGTAAGATAGGAAGAATATCAGTGTTTTTAGTATTGCTTAAGATTCGTGAGATACTACAGATGGCTAAGGAACAAAGAAATGGATTATACAACAAATCCATCTCAAGGCATGAAAGAGCAGGCTTAAATTATAGTATTTTGGCCTCATTGTGAGAAGACCTAACTTTCTTGAAAAGTCTATTGTGTAATGCTGGGAAAAGAAGAAAGGGAAAAAATGATGACCACCAGCAAAGTGGATGGACTCAATTACAGTGCCAAATGAATTCACTGCATAGAACTAGGTTGGGAACAGAGCAGTCTAAAAAAAAAACAACCCCTGCCTGTCTGGTTGCTAAGAATCAACATCTTCCTGAATGCCTGTGTGTGAGATCATGTGGACTTCATTATTATTTTAGCCATGAGTTCTTTCCTTTTAGCTTTTATGGCAACATAAATAAATTTAAAATAAGGATTATATTTAATAAATGCTGTTCAGTAGGCTGGAAGAAGAACTATTAAAAAATTGCAAATAAAGAAAAATATGTACATGCTTTAATTTCCTGAATTATGAAGAATCTGTATAAAGATTCAGTATATATTGGTATATATATAAGCAGGTCTTGGTGTGTTCAGGTCCTTTCCCGTGTAAGATTGAGACTATCTGGGCAACGTTTCGACGAGATCTCACTCGCCATCTTCAGGCTGGTGCTTTCAGCTTTGTGCTTGTGCGAGCACAAAGACCCGAACACACCAAGACCTGCATAAATACATACATACATACATGCATATAACAGAATATAATATATACTACTTGGCTGTTTTACTCTCCTGTTTTTCCCTTAAGGAAATATAATATTTATAGGAAGTTCACATGATCTCACACATAGGTCAGAGGCCAGGCCTCCCACATATCCTGTCACATAAACTTCAATTCTCAGAGGAAGATCTGAATCAAGAATCTGGTTGCCTGAACTTTGTCTAACTGAAGAAAAATGTCTCCTTGGTTACAAGCTCTAAGGAAGCAATTGCTGTGCAATCCATTTGATGGTGTTGGAAAGGGCTTCCGGGAACTTTTGTGTATTTAAACCAGCCAGGAATGCAAAATTTCATAAAGAAAACAGTCAAAGGTAGGGAGTTCTATTGTTTTGTGGTAGCATCTGGAATGCCTAGACTTTTCACCCTTTTAAATGCTCTGAAATTCAATCGATTATTCTTTTTTTAAAAAAAAAAAAACCTTCCCTCTTTTATCAATTTATGATTAGAGATAAATTAGTAATTGAAATTTTGTGTGAAATGTCTTGTGGAATTGGCATTTTTATCTGGTTGCTGAATTCACATAGGCCATAGGTTTGCACAATATTCCCTAATTAACAAGTAATTTAACCAAAGATAGATTGTTGTGCAAATGAATCAGTTAGGTTTTTACCTGAGGTGATTAAGTATGTTTCAAGGCCAATCTTTGTTCTTTTCAAGATCCAAACTAAAGTCCCCTCAATTCTGAACTGTTGTTTTCCTGTTGCTTTTATTGATATTTATCTGGAATTTGTCTTCTAATAACATCTGGACAAACATTATCCTTCCCATCCCACGTATAGAAACTAAAAAAGAATGCAACAACTTTATCACATCTGACTATATCTCATCACATCACAGTTAAGTGCACAACAAGGTTGGATTTCTTAAATGAGGAATGTTCTTAATTAATCAAACTAATGAAGAATATTCCTCATTTGAGAAGGTGTTTGAGGAGAAAGTTCTAAATATGCATTCCATTCCACTCTTTACTTTTAGTTATTTTTAATTCTTGTTTTGTTTCCTGTGGGTTTGAATGGTAAACATGAAATATATTAATTTTCTGCTAACTCGTAACCTCTGTTCATTGTAGGATACCATTTGGAGAAATGTTGAAATATACACTTTTAATTCAGACACACAGACATGTATGCATATATCTACACACACACAAATTCATACATACTATGAATTCTTTAAAAAATGGTGGTATGGAACTTTGTTGGACACTAGAGGGAAGCAGAAGGAACCAAATAATACTATTAAAAGAGAAGAAGACTTTCATTTGACTTACTAATGCAGAATGCAACATCATAGTGGAATACTGGACATATTGAAAGATATTTGTGAATAGCAGACTCAGAATTTAATTTTAAGTGTGTCTGCCATTGTATATAAACTATGTTTAAAAGATATTATGGAAGAGTAATAGGTTTTATCAACTGATCTGAACGTGGATTTAAAAATGACAGGCTACAAGAATGATATAGAAAAATAATGTTACTCTGGACACACAAATGGACATATACCCTTTTGGTTCAAAGTCTAGTCACCTGGAAAAAAAAGGGTGGTGGGAGGAAAACAGATATTTTCAAACATTATTTGTGTTTGTTTATATTTAAATACATTATATACATGTCATCCAACTGTTTTGCACATTGTCTTACCTCCTCCTTGGGAGACAGGAAGGGATAGCCTACTTTACAAGTGATATTCTGCCCGGTATCACAGCTATCTTTTGGTATTCTCTGTATATAAAATGATAAGAAATTAATTATTTAAAAATAGTAATAATAGATACTTAATAAAACATATTTGCGACTAACAGCCATGATGGTGCAATGGTTAGAATGCAGTACTGCAGGCTACTTCTGCTGACTGCCGGATGCCTGCAATTTGGCAGATTGAATCTCACCAGGCTCAAGGTTGACTCAACCTTCTATCCTTCCAGAAAAACGAGGACCCAGATTATTGGGGGTAATATGCTGACTCTATAAACTGCCTAGAGAGGGCTTAGAAAGCGCTACGAAGAGGTATATAAGTCTAGGTGCTATTGCTATTGCTAAGTAGTCCCAAACTTTGTGGACCAGAATTAGTGAAGAATAATTGATCTCCCTGTGCAGTTTCATGACTGAGCAAGAACTGAAATTCCTTTAGGGTCTAGTCAAACCCATCTACTAATCTACTTTCCACCATATCCCTTGCTCTGTCTTCCTCAAAACTCACCATTTCTAAAACTGCTATTTATTCTGGAAACTTTCATCAAGACTAAGGAGAGCTTTCTTATTGGAAGAGTAACAGCTGGGGATGATTTTAATTAGGACTCAAGAGTTCAGGAAAAGTTTGAAGCTGTGTCTCCATCTGCCGTGGCCCTGATATGGATTTAATCTGCCTGTTCCTTATTCTTAAATAGAAATACAAACATTCACACATTTAACATGCAGGACTTGATTAACTCTTAATCATTATAAGGCATTTGATTTAATTGTAAGGGAAATAAAATCATCCACGAGTTTCAGTGTAGTCATATACACCAGGAAGGCACATTTTCCTTTGAAAAATGTGCAGAAAGTGACAAAAAAGTGGGAGAGAAAACTAAATTGTATTATTTAAATACAACTAACAGGATAGCTCTCTATGTATCAGATTCTATAATTTCCCTCTTCGTAAAATTAAACTATGAAAAGCAACGTGGATTCAAATCCAAGGCTTTCTGACTACAAGTTGTACAACTGCTTCATATATCTTCTCAAAACTAGATGTCATTGGATTAGGGTCTGCTGGCATACCTAGGACTCTGGCTTCAATCAATTTGTTATTTTTTAATCAACATTTTCCTCTCATGGTAACGGTTACCAATCTTTGAAATTTCCACAGGATTGTTTGCAAAGGAACCACATATAGTCATATTATGTATGTACAATATTATGATAATTATTCCTCATAGAATGATTATTTTGTGGAAAAAATAAGAGAATGTCCCCCTTTTGCTTCCTGGAGTTCCTGAGAAAATATGTGGCATAAATCTATAATAAATAAACATGTAAACCTGGAATGTAGAAAAATCAATTATGGACATCCCTATTTCTCTAAATGAATTTGCATTACTTTTTCCCCTTCCCAACAAGATGATAATTTAAAAATATCTACCTCAATTCCAGAAAAAATAATATTTGGAGAATGTTGCACATAGACTCTTGTATTGTATGCGCTATCTTTTTTATTTCTGACCAACATTTGGACCCAGAATTTCAAATTATTCAATTTGATGATGAATGGAGATAAACTGAAAAATGTAAAAAAGATAAAGAACGCAGATCATAAACAAGTGTAAAACAGCTCTGGCTTTGTACATTTTAAACTATATCTTTTATTAAGTCAGCAGTATATAATAAAGTGGGGAAAAAAACAAAAAATTAGGTGAACTTTTTTTTGACAGTTGCAGAGTTTCATATAATTGGAGCCTTAAAATGAATTGGTATAAGATCTATTTACTGTTAGAAATGGGTTACATTTTATTACTTCGTCACTCTAGAGTTAAAAAATGAAAAAGGATAAGCTTGACATTACTGCTGCTGTTATAATACGAGGGAAGAATCCAATATTAACACAGATTTGGACTATTGCTAAAAACAACAGCCTAATATTTGAACTTTCTACCAAGTAATGTTTAGTTTTGCAAAATAACTGTGATGTGACATCACACACTATGATCTCAACCATAAATGGAGCAGTGGGGTGGGATTCAAATATGTTTACTACTGGTTCGGTGGGCGTGGCTTGGTGAGTGTGCTTTGTGCGTGTGTGCACACTTTGCGTGCACGTGTGAGCACGTGAGGCACGTGTGAGCACAGAGGCATTCTAACTCGCCTTTTGCAAGCCTGCGCGAACCCGGTTGCTTCAGCAACTGCCGCACAGCACTCTTCTGTGCTGTGCAAAGCAGCTGCGCTTCAAATTCAGAGGATAAAGGTGAGTATGGGAGCCCGGATGGGCGGATGGGCCCAACAGCAGAGCGACAGAGAGAACCGGTTCGGTCTCCGCTGCCTATTGCTGCTACTGGCTCGGCAGAACCAGGCTGAACCAGTAGAATACCACCACTGAAATGGAGTAGAGAAATTTGCAGTACAATGGTTGGGTCCCATCCCCCACCATCAGAACACATGAAGCTTCTTGGATGAGAAGCAAAACGTTTGCTTCTTCTTCATCCAAGAAAAAAATCAATCCAGTTGCCTTTTGAAGAAAAAAGCACCTTTGAGATAATTATGACCTGGATGACTGAGAGTCTCCACAGACAGTTGGGTCCCATGTAACTTCTCAAGATTATGGGTAGTTAACTCACGCCTTGCAGATCACATGTGTAGCTCTCAGCTGTTCTTTGTGATTTCACAGTACTTAGGGCTACTGCTGTGCAAACTTTGTCCCAACCCAGATGATTAATGAGCACCTAAGTATGAACACTCCTATCCTATTCAGTTTGGCTGAATTTATCTTTTCCCAAACATAATCAATGTTTATTTATATAATCACATTAAATGCTGCCCATCTTGGTGATTATGGATGGCATACATAGTAATAGAATAGAATAGAATTATTTATTGGCCATGTATGGTTGGACGCACAGGAATTTGTCTTGGTGCAAATGCTCTCAGTATATATAAAAGAAAAGATACAACACTTAATGATAGTCATAGGGTACAATAAGCAATCAAATCATACTATGAAACAGTCAATATAAATCATAATAATCAAGAATATACAAAGACCATTAAAACAACTGACTTAAAATAAAATTAAAAATGAGATTAAAAAAACGATTAAAAACAATATAAATATATTCATTTATCAGAAAAAGTTGTCATAAACATTGGTTTCTGTTCGCCTTATGCAATTTTATTATGTGAACACTGATTGCAATTAACAGGGAAATGCATTTTGTACATATTTCTGATATGTACATTTTCAAGCAATCATTTTAAATGTCTTGCTTTGACACATTGTGGGAGACACAGATTTCAGCAGGCATCTGCAATCCATTAGTGGCCCAAATATGAAAATTATGAATGGAATCATGGGATAAGAGGAAACATAACCTCCCTAATGTCACAACATTCCTAATTACAACCACAGAAGTACTGTTGGAGAGAAAAGAATTTTTATCTTTTCCCAAGACAGCCTAATGTAACTGAGATAAGTAGAAGGAATTGTTGAATATTGCCCTACCAATGACCCCATGTTTAGATCCATGATCTTATGCTTATTATCTAAAGCAATTCCATATTTTGAAAAATGTGGCGTTCCTGCTACAGCAATCTGCCTTTCTCAATTATAGTGTCAGCATTCCAGCAAACCTCCATTCCAATCAGTAACTCTGAGATAGCCATATCTCAACAGTACCTTTATTAGAATAGCAACTGGCACATCTGTAGAATCCCGAATCTGAAAGTTTTCAGGCTTCCCACAATGTCCCAAACTACAAATCCACCCCCGCTTGGTTGTCATCACATCACATGGCCCAATCGTGATCCATCCAAAAGTAATATTCTAATTTCCTCTTGCGCCATACTCAATGACCTTGAAGTAGCAAAAGAATTTTATTTTGTCTACTTAGAGCTATTCGATTGAATCCACCCCCCTCCCACTTTCTCAAGCTTGTGGCAGCGTGAAATATCGCTTCCAATGCTGACAGATAGCAAGGAGAACTCTTAATTTTGCATGCATGCTCATGAACATATGGAGATCTTTAGATACAGTTATGTTTATGTTTAGTTTTCGCTCTTCCTTCTGACTGAAAATGTGCAGTCCTCTTCTAAAATAGAAATATGGTCCCTTCCAGCTGCCAGTGAATAATTCTTCACAGTTTAGGAGGTGCAGATAATGGTAAAGAAGACCAAGTGACAAAATAACAGAATTGGAAGTGATCTTGGAGGTTTTCAAGTCCAACCTCCTGCTGAAGCAGGAAACCCTATACCATTTCAGACAAATGGTTGTCCAATCTCTTCTTTAAAATTTCTAGTATTGAACCATCCATAACTTCTGAAGGCAAGTGAAGGTTAATTGTTCTAACTATCAGGAAATTTCTCTTAGTTCTAGGCTGCTTCTCTTCTTGATTAGTTTCCCTCCATTGTTTCTTGTCCTGCTTTCATCTGCTTTAGAGAATAGGTTGATTCCCTCTTCTCTGGCAGCCCCTGAGATATTGGAACACTGCTATCATGTCATTCATAGTCCTTCTTTTCATTAAACTAGACATATCCAATTCCTGCAACCATTCTTTTTGTTTTAGCCTCCAGTCCCCTAATGACCTTGCAAGAGTATATAGCTTGCATGGTTGGTGTCATCCCAACAGTTTCCCTCTCTATCTCTTCCTCTCTCCCCCGCTACATTTCTTTTGGAGACTCAGAGTGCTCATGTGACTTATCAGCCCAGTGATACAAGGGGAAAAGTAAGGAGCTGCTATTTTGGGCAACCATTAAGCATTTTCCATAATGTCTATTTTAGTCTACTTTAGAGTTTCAATCATTTGTATGATTATCATTATCCTGATCATTTTTTTGATCAGGATAATGATCTACCATTGTTTTTATTTCTATTTTGGTTATATTTAACTCTTTAAATCATATTTTAAACAGAACATTCCATTAAAAAATAGAAGCAGAGTGACAGAGAGATAGAATTTGTGTTTCATTTGACTTACCTGTTTCCCCCTATGGTTGCATTAGCAGTCAGCTGTAGATCAGTGATACATTTGTTCTTGTTTCCACAATCTTTTGTGAAATGGATCTACAAGGAATTATTGATTAGCAATGAAAAGAGTACACATTATTTAACCCCTGGTTATTTCTTTCCCTTTCTCCCCTGGTTATTGTCCTGAATTCTGGAACATCCTGCCTAGTTTTTATTTATTTTTATTTATTTATTTTATTAATTTTTTTAGAGTGTCATCAAACTCCTAATATGGATTTGCAGAAGAATTGTGCTCCAATATTTCCATTAAATATCTGATAGCAAGCCCAAGTGATGAAGACATGCATACATAGCCATAACCCCATCAACAATGTGCTGAGGAAGAATGTGGCTGAAATGTCTTCTCCTACCACAGAAAGCTCTGGTTGTGTTAAAGAATGGAGAAAGCAAATATAAATTTATTATAGAATAAGCAGGTGGCCATGTTCAATCATGCATGTCTTATTTTATCAAGAGAGGATCCAACATGACAGTACCATTTATTTGTTTATTTTGGGAAAAATTACATGAGTTCTCTAGTCCCGTGGTGAATCTATGGCATGTATGCCAGAAGTGGCATGCAGAGCCCTCTCTCTGGGCACGCAAGAGCTCAGCTCTGCTACACATATGCAGGTGCACCTCCTGCCGGCCAATTGGTCTTCAGGTATCTGCCATGCATGCAAGGGGGCGTGGGGCATGTAGGGGGCATGCACACATTGCATTTTGAGGATGCATGCATATGCATGCACTTTGGACACTTGGTGCCGAAAAGGTTAATTCTCATCTTTGGAACAAATTTGTTTAAAGAGAGGACTGAAATGATTGGGGGTAGATGGAGTGAGTTTAACTCACATGTAGAGGATCAAATGTCATTCTTAATACGTAACTCTGTACTGTAACACAAAAGTTAAAATTGTCCATATTGTAGTTACTTACATATTCAGCTACTGAATTGGGCAGCTCACTGTCAAGGATTGGTCCTCTCTCGGGGTCAGAAAAATTAAACTCCAGCAAAACCTTTATAGGATCACGAAAATCAGGCTTGCCCTGGAAAAAAAATCCGAAGCAAATCAGGCATTGGAATTTGCTCTTTCTTCAAGAACAAGAACATTGTATTAAAAAGTGACAATCTGAATCTCTACATTTAATAAGTCTCCATTCTAAGCAAGATTCCTCCTTATTTTTCATATAAATAGAGGGTGCTATATGAAGGAAGGGGACCCCTATCTAGTCTATAATTTAAAAATGCATAAAAATACAGCTACAAATAGAAAAGAAAGAAAAAGAATTTACAACAATGAAATCTATCTCATTCTGAAAATTATCTAGCAAGCATGGGATACGTTCCTGACAGTTGCATGTGTTGCTAGGCACTCTTGGTTGTCATATACAATAGACTTTAAAGATCTAATTCCTGAAAATTGGCATGGAACAAAGTTTTCCATTTTGGCTGAGCCAAGGATGTCTAGAAAGCATAGTGAATGATTGCCTGCTGCTAACTCCTCCAAATGTAAAAAAATAAAAAAAAAGCTATTCAAAAGCTATTGAAAAGTTAAAATTTCCATCTGAGGAACTGCTTCCTTATCCTTGGTGGTAGAAGGTCAATTATCAGATTGCTTTGCTGGGGGCACTAGCAAGTCAGAGACATTGAGGGCAAGTGATATGAAAAGCAAAGTGGTCATAGCATGGATTAATGTTTATTTATTTTATTTATTTATTTATTATAACATTTATATACCGCCCTTCTCCCTAGGGACTCAGGGCGGTATACAGCCGAATCAACCCCAAACAGTACAAAAGTTAAAATACAATTAAATGAGGCTGTTAAACTAAAAACAACCCTCCCCCTAAGAATATTAAAACCCTAATTAAAACCAAATTAAAGGAGACAATTAAAACCTATGTCAGCCCAGGCCAGCCTGCTCAAAGAGCCAGGTTTTTAGCGTGCGCCTGAAGGCCCTCAGATCCGCGCTGGTGCGTATCTCAGGTGGCAGATCATTCCAGAGGGCAGGGGCCCCCACAGAGAAGGCCCTACTCCTGGGGGCCGCCAGGAGTAGCCCCCACATAGAGGCTGACGGCACCCGGAGAAGGCCCTCCCTGTGGGAACGCACCGGTCTGTCGGAGATCACCGGCAGAATGCGGTCCTGCAGGTAACCTGGCCCAATGCCATGGATCGCCTTAAAGGTCAAAACTAGAACCTTAAAGCGAACCCGGAAAGCCACCGGCAACCAATGCAATGCATCAATGTTGATTTGAATACAGATTTTTGGCTTACATAATAGAAGAACCCTCTGAATGGTATGAAATCTACTGTCTGGAAAACAAGCCAACTAGTTTTCCTATTAAGAGGTTATCACCCAACAAGATTACTTTTTTTCTTGCAAGTTACAAACTAAAAATTAATGCTTTCAAGCTTTATCATTCATGCCCATCAGTAGCTAATAAGCATTTAAAAAGAATGATCATGGTGATGACGATGATAATATTGATGAAAGTGACAGCTGAAGGAATTGTCTAGATCTTAGTGCTTGATAAAAATTAAGGTATTTCCTTTTCAAGTTTTTATTTGTAACTAATGAGATATTGTTGTGTCTCATAAACAAATCTTGGTAAGCCTAGAAACCACAAACATTTATGCATACACAAATTCACATGTGTTAATTTTCTGTGTTGGCAATAGCCTTTCATTAAATATAGGTCTATATTAATGTGATAATGTAAGTACATATACAATAATTTACATGTTGAATTTAAAATAGTGCATTATAGGGCTATTGTCCCCAATGAGATCAATATTAGCTTCCTATAGTAGACCACTACAATAGAAACAGGCTAGGATCCAATCTGGGTCAGTCACTGGAACCAGAGGTTTTTGTCTTCTGAGCTTTTGGATTCATGCTGGAGCACATCTTCAGGGAACTTCTCTCTAGCCCTATTTAAAATTGATTAATAATGAGATAAAGGCAATTATAGTAATATGCAAAGGAGACAACCATTTTATATGATTTACTTGCCAACATGTAGAAGTTGTGCTTAATGCATTCTGAACCTCTAACTGTGATGTTTCTTTGAATCTTCCATTCATTTGTTTCTGCAAAAAGTGTTCGAGACACCTTTCTTTGTGAATCAAGTGTAAGCCAGTACTGTATATCTAGGAACAAAAATAGCAGCAATTAATTCCATGTGTAAAACATTTCTAAAGTAGCTCTCTTTGAAACCGCTCATCTGTTTCCCTTCATTAGTTCTATCACTTTTAAAGACTATATTAATACAACGTGTGGGTATCAAATATAGTATGTATAGCTTAGAGTTGTTATGTTGCATTGTTGAAATTCTGTAAGTTGGGCTTTGGGGTTAATTGTTAATTGCTGATGTAGCTTTCTTGGTAGCTGCATGGAAACAGCTTCCTAGTGCCTGCTCCAGGATATATTTCAATTATTTCCATTTAACTTTCTGAAGGTCCTCCATCTAAGTCTAACCAGACCTGATATTGCTTAGCTTCCAAATCCATATACGTCAAGGCTGCTGTCTGCTGAGGTAGACCAGTTGAGTGAAATTAAAAGCAATGGGCCAAAAGTTTAACAAACAAGGTTTAACAAACATTTCTGATCCCACCATTTGTGTAAAAAAAAAAAATTATTTGTCCATAGACAGAATGCATATCTAATTGTGAGACAATAGGAGGTTGCTCACATACACTGAAACAATTATGTATTGTCCTCTTAAATAGAGTTTAGTCCCTTTTTCTTTCTCAGTTCTAAGAGAAAACTCTGGAGGTCATAATCGGGGTTTTTTCTAGCATTCTATATAGAGCATAATTGTCTAATACAGTGGTTGCCAATCAGTGGGGCGGGGACCACTGGTGGTCCACGAGAAAATTTTGGTGGTTCGCAGAGAAATGTCACCCACAAAGCAATTAATCCAGATTGCGTGGAAACATAAGACTGCGCCACCCACATGGCCCACGGGAACACAAGGCTTGCATTGCGAACAACACGAGGTAGTGAGGGGAGGGGGGAACTTGCCCCACTCACCCCACGTGCCTGGCCTGCCACCGGGCTGCTTCTTTCCACTTCTTTCTTCTTCTGCACACAAAGAAAGCAGCAAAAGTATTTCTTTTTCTCCCCCAAACTCTGCCAGAAATGAATCTTTGCAAGGCATCCTGCTCCAAGAGGCTGCGCAGGCACAAGTCTCACAACGACTCATTTCTGGCAGAGTTTGGGGGAGAGAAAGAAAGACTTCTGCTGCTTCTGCTGCTTTCCTTGCATGAAGCCAAAAGTCTCTCCCTCTCTCCCCCTGAGAAAAGAGCTGGAGACGGTATCCTGCGGTCCCAAATAAAGAGTGATCGATAGGTAGGAAAATGGGGTGGGGAATTTTTCTGCAGACTTTTTTGGGGGATTTTCCCAGTGTCTCTGGTCCACGGGATTTAAAATTATGAGTTTGGTGATCCCTGAGGTCTAAAAGGTTGGCAACCCCTTGTATAATAAATAGCTACAATTTGAATCCTGAATGCTGTAGTTAAGGCCCAGGCTTCTGTTTCCCCCTTATTATTAAAGTTCTAAGTAATGTGATATCTTCCTACTTCAACTTCTAGCTAGCATGAAATACAATATTATAAACCATTTAAAAACATCAGTTCTATTTTATGTTTATGTAACGAAGTTAAGCCCCAAAGTGATGGCCCAGGATTTAAAGAACCATTCAGAAGTAAGTGTTTTTGATTGCAGATGTGGTTTGAACAATAACGACAGGAGCATCCTCAGGAGAGAGGTCAAAACAGTCAAGATAGCAGCTTTTTTTCCTGATGTGGGTTATATGTATGACACACATTAAAAAAAGGCATGAAATGTAGTGGTCACCATCTTGATATTTGACACCTTCTCCTCTCAGCAGACATTCCTGGTAGAAAACATCTATGCAGAGTTCAAAAACCTGGATGTCCATCTACCTGTTTCATTAATTGTGATGTCTTTTGACTTTAATTTGATTTCAAAACAAATTGTGGAGTTAATATACAACTTTTGTTTTTGCATGTCACTGCTTAGTTTCTGAATATCAATTTTGTTGGGCATGAATTTCATGGAAGCATTCACTTGGGCAACATCTCGAGACCTAAAGAAAACAATTAAGGAATATTACAGAATGTTCAGCATGTTGCAATATTTGTAATATTTAGCATGTATGTTTGCTGTGAGCTGGATAGCTGAGTGTATGCTGAGGGCAAACTAAGCTGGAAATTGCCTCAGTAACTGTCTAACATTTTGATGAATATAAGAGCGGTCCTATGCTTGCGTAAAGCACAAAACATTTTAAATAATCATAGACAGTCCTAATGAATTTGATTTCCTCTTTCTATTTAACATTATTTTCCAATGTTTAAAAAAAAGAGTATATTTTTTTAGCCTACCACCCAGCCATGTTATTTTCCTGTATTCCAGTTTTCAAGGGTTGTCCTTAATTCAGTTACTCAACATTTCATGAAAAACACAATCAGCTGTTTTAGAGTTCTCAATACTTCTGAAAATCATACCGATTTTGCAATCATGACAGTACTTCCAACCCTTCCTTATGAAATGATATTATTTCCTCAGTTACATTCACATATGACAAAGAAATTTGTTAAGGAATACAACTGATATACAACTGATAGCAAGGTTGACTACACCTACCAGAAAAGAGCTGCTCCTCCTAAGCCTCCAATAGTCACATCTGTAAGTCCATCTCCATTTAAGTCCATTTCACCATGTATTGACTGTCCAAAAAATTTCATCTTTTCCCCATCTCCACCGGAAGCAATACGCTTGGAAGAAGCAGAGTTTTATTACATCCAACCATAAAATATACTTAAGCATATTACAAATAGATAATTGTTTGTGATTCCAGACCTTTATAACTCTCACAAATCCCTACTATTGCAGAAAATATGTAATGTTGAATAAACATTGACATTTATATTGTCATAATGATGTCCTACCTAAATCCCAGAAAGATACCTGGATGATGCTTCTTCATGGGATTTACAAAGAGGGTGGGGAGTCCACTGAATGTCAAAGATCCATAAAAGATTGTGAAGAGCAAGAAGGAGTAATTTGAAATTGGACTATGATCAGGAATAAAGTATTTGTTTGATATTTCTGATAATTCCTAATGGACTGAAACAGGACTGAAAGTGATTTGTGGATTGTACATAGATAAAAAAGCTGTGGGAGAAAGAGCTTTTTCGTAATTTAAAAGAAGGTGAAAATTTAAAAAAATCCCTGGTGGTTGCCATCAACTTTGGACATAGATTATCCCTACATTAATATAAAACAGGGATGTCAAGCTCAAGGCCCGCAGGCTGGATCAGGGATGCTTAGATCTGGCCCATGGGGCTACTCTGGAAACAGCAAGGGACCAGCCCGTGGTGCCTCTGCCAGTGAAAACAGAGCTTAAGGGGGCCACATGTGGCTCTCCTGAGTTCTGTTTTCACTCACAGAGGATTACAAGAAGCTGTTGCAGCAGAAAATATAGGTCTGTTTTCACTGAGAGTGTTACAGGAGGCATCTCATCCAGAAACATCTGGTTGGATGCTAATTGCATTTCGTTGCCTGTATCCATGGCAATGACAATATAGTTGAATCTAATCTAATCTAATCTAAACAGAGCTCAAGAGCCTATTTTCACTGGCAGAGCACGTGGCCCACCACAGGCACTCCCGATACAAGTGATGTTGAGCTGGCCACACCCACCCTGGCCACATACACCCCACCCCTCCCGAGGTCAATCACAACCCTGATACAGTCCTCAATGAAATCAAGTTTGACATACCTGATCTAAAAATAAGCCTATACACCTGCACAGAGCAACTATATTGTATTTTATGCTACTTGTTCCTTTCTGCAAAATGGAAGACATCCCAGAGGCTCAGAATGCCATAATTAAACTACTCTTGGTTTTGGAATGAGGCCATTGAACTTGAGCCATACCTGGGCATATTCTTTCTTTATACTCTTCTCATTTCCATGATAAACATACACAGCCCCTCGATGATCATCTTCTAGAGGAGCACCTATGACTATATCATTAAAACCATCAAGATTGAGGTCCTTTACGGGAGCAATTGATGTCCCAAAACGAGCTCCGCATGGTTCATTTTTGTTGTGGTTTGTGCAATCCTTCTCTTTGTGTACCAAACAGCAGGTCTGTTTTACAGGCTCAAGTGTCATCTGATATTCAAAGGTTTTCTGTTAAAGAAGAAATAATGATCAAAAAGACCCATCTGATTTTTATTACAAGTTCTTTTGATAGCCTAGACATGCAATCAATTGATGTTAAACTCTCACTTGGATCCCCAATCCATATGATTTTTTAAAAAGAGTCATTACCTTGTTTAAAGAATAAATGTACACCTTGCCTTGTTCTTCTTTCTCGGTCCCCATGTACATCGGTGCTCCCACCAAAAGAAGATCTGTATACGTATCCTTGTCAATATCAATTGTTGTAATAACACTTCCATAATACGATCCAATCTGTGATTTAAAAAATAGCACATCATTGATACATGTTAATGTATAACAACATTGGTATTAGGTAAGCCACAGGTCCTCAAACAACACAGTATCATGACTCTGAAGATGATAAATATTTTTTGTGTGATTTTCCCCACCAGTGAATAAACTAATGATTTTGTTTGGATTAGGATTGGGTAAGAATTAAACAATCAAATTTAAACCATTTCTTTTTTTTAGTGGCAACTTAGTTTTGCACAATTTTTGTGTGCACATGTGTGGTTAGATCAATGGTGGGATTCAAATTTTTTTTACTACTGGTTCTGTGGGTGTGGCTTGGTGGGCATGGCAGGGGAAGGATACTGTAAAATCTCTAGTCAGAGGTGGTATCTGCCAGTTCTGCAAACTACTCAAAATTTCCACTATTGGTTCTTCAGAACTGGTCAGAACCTGCTGAATGCCACCTCTGGGTTAGATGTACCAAGGGGAAAAAAAAGAAAGTGAACTTATTTCAGGTTGAGGAAAAAAATCAACAAGTCGCTACCAAGGAAACAAAAGTCTGCATTACATAATCCCTCTGTCCCCAACTTTGCTAGGTAATATAATTCATAACTTTGTATGGTTTGTGTATAACTTAATATTGGAAAATATATGAATGTGAATAGGGAATAAGGAATAGATAAACTAGTCTAAAGCCCTTGCATTGAGATTGAAAAATATAACTTAGAACACTAAGAATTATTACAGGCATAGATTTATTCTGCTGCAGGAGGTACATTCTTGATAATACAAAGAAACTAAGCTGGGTGGATGCTTCTATTTTAGCACCCAAGCAGAGGTTGGCTGTTACTAAAATCAGAATATTAGGAGGGATACAAAAGCATAATTCATAAGTCACATAAGTGCATATATTCAGTCTGTACGTATTCTTGTTTGAGTGCTGCTTCTCTTACATAAAAATGCCTTCCTGCAAACATGATGTAATTTGTTGTGTTTTCAAGTTGCTATTAGATAATTATATTTAGTTATGCATGCAAGTTTTGCTATGTGAAACTTTTCTTTTATAGACATTTTTAATATGGATATTTTGAATGGAGAAATTACATCGTAAAAAGCTAATTAGAAAGTGCAAATAAATTCTGCCTCTTTAGGAATGAAGATAAACTAAAATTTCCCAATTTTCCTATAAAGAAACTCAAAGCATGTACTGTATATTAGTAATTGTTAAAACAGATATACAATCATTGACAATTGGTGTAATAGTTTTGAATGAAATCCTTACTTGTATTTATTTTATGGAGTAAATGTGCGGTGCACATAACTTTATTATTATAAATGTTGTTAAATTTTGTCATCAACTAACATTAAAAATAGAAATGTAGTAAGGAGATGCTTATTGATTTTTTTACCCCTAGTGAAAGACTAGACAGTGGTTTAGTGTCATAATACATATACCTGTTCACCACTTAATTTCTGGAGTATTTCTACTTCAGTGTCCTTCATTCTATATATGATAACTTGACCGGTGTGATTATAACGAGGTTGCCCTGCAATGTATAGCAGATCTCCAGGTACAGAAGCTGAATTGACTGTATAACCTAAGGAAGGATAAGCACTCATTATACTCATAGCATTTAATAGCAATTTTTGCTTTACATACATACATTTGTCTTAGAGTAAATTGCCTATGTGCCCAACCTTTTTTGATACTCCATTCTACCCCACAAAATCTGAAAGGGATTTGCAGGGAAAATATTGATTCTTCTTTAGCAAAATGTCTCCTGTTTTTTTGGGGGGTGCCTATCAGTAGAAATAGTTTCCACTAGCTTATAAAGAACAGGTATTTCTGGGTTTCTCAAGGATATCTATTTAAGAATTCCTCTTATGCCAACTTTCCCTAATATGAGTGCCTTCCAAATATATGAATATCAGCTTCCAGATTTCATTCAAAGCCAGCTGAGAGTTGAAATTCAGATTCCAGAAAGTTATATTATCCACATTTTAATTGTCTGATTCAGAATCTGATCATAGGAACATTTACCTGTTCCCAATAATTTGTGTCTATTCACTAAAAAAGAGTTTGAGTTGTCTCTGTTCTCTGAAATAGCATCCGCTGGAATCAGGTTGTTGTGTATGCTTTTGGTGTTCATAAGACCATTCATTGACTGAACACACCAGTAATTTCACATTTATGTTATTTAAGAGCTCCTAGCTGAATAACATGTAAAGTCAATTATGTGTTTGCTTTCAATTTGTGGGAAACATTTAAGACTTCATATCTTTTTATTATTTGGGACAGAGAATCTGAGGGGTGACCTTGAAGGAAATAGGCAAGTACTGTCACATAAACAAAGAGAGCTGAAGCATTCCTTAAATTCTGGGAAAGGAGATTGTATTTGAAGAGACCCAGACAGGCTTCTCCATGGTTCATTGAGATATAAAAGGGAGGAGAGGTAAATATATATATTTCTCAATATATATAATTGTAGTCTTCCAGTGACATTCATTTTCTGATCTGGTTTATTCCAAAAGGCAGACATTAACTCTGATTTTCTTTCTCCAAATTAAATATGGTAACTGCATGGCGGAGAATAATACAGGCACAAATAATTCATTCAGCTTCTTTGCAATACGTACACATGCACATACACAGCATGCACAGAGAGAGAGAAAGAGACAGAGAGATAGAGACAGAGAGAGAGAAGAGGAGAGGAGAGGAGAAGAGAAGAGAGGAGAGGAGAAGAGAGAGAGAGAGTCAATACATTAGAGTGGCTTGTTTTAGGAAGAATTAATCTGGAAAGTGAACCTTTCTAAAGTCAAAAGAAGCTCATCTACTGGCATAGATTCCCTATAACTGTGATGGCGAACCTATGGCACGTGTGCCACAGGTGGCACACAGAGCCATTTGTGCCGGCACGCGAGCTACTGGCAAACTTATCTCACTGTGCATGTGCATGCCTCATAGCTGATTTTTGGCCTGTTTGAGGCCTTTTTCAGCCTCCCAGAGAGTTGAGGAAAGCCTTTGCAGACTGAAAAATAGGCCCGTTTTGTCACTTGTTGTATTTCTGGAAATACCAGAAATGATGAAACAAACCCATTTTTTGGCCTGCAAAGGCTGCAGAAGTTTTCCTCAAGCCTCTGGGAGGCCGAAAAAGGCCTCAAAGGGGCTGAAAATCAGCTGGGAGGCGCAGTGCAGGTAAGGGGGCACCATGGGGGGTCATGGAGGGATTGCATGCGCATGCACAGGGGGCATGAGGGGGCGCGTGCATTGCCTTCTAGGTGCTGGCATGCACAAGTGCACACACAATTTTTGGCACAGGAACCCAAAAAGGTTATCCACCATTGCCCTATAACATATCCAAAGTACAGTATGACTGTTGAACTGAAATGGCCAAAATTTTCGGAGGCATCTTTAATTTAATTTTTAAATATGATTTCCTGAATTTAATTTGATTCATAAAAGTAAAAAGAAGAATGTGACTTCTCTGGATCTAATGTAGAACACAACCATTGATATCTGGTTGGGAAAACCACCCTTGATTAAAACACTTTGCATACATTATTATAAGAGTACAACAATCAGAAGTCAATTTTGCTCACCTAAGTATGCTGCAAGACTTTCATTTCTTTCTGAAAAACTATCATCAAATGCATTACTTGTTGGTATTAGAAAATTGCTGTCCTTTAACATGACAACAGTCCCATTCCAGTCATATGCCCCAACTGCTCCAAGCATGATCCAATCCTTTACAAACATAGCAGAGAAATCATTGCGTTACTATATTCTCGGAGATTTATCCTGTGGAATAAACCAAAAAAGGGGACTATGCTGGGCAACCAGCTTATGGGTGGACAATGTAGAGTAATTCAGTCATGTATCAGTATTTGATGTATAAGCATAACAAAACAGAAGAAAGAAAATATGAATTCAAAATCGGTACACCAGCATGTATTCATTCCAGATATTTAGTGGGTTCATAATTAGCATCTTTAAATGGGAATGCCTCAATATTTTTTGGGTAAATATAAGTCATCAGTGAACAGATTTGCGGTGTTAATTTAATAAGTGAGCATAAAACATAGAATATGGTCTTCCAAGTTTCACCCTTTGCTCATGCAAGAGACCCTATACCATTCTGGACAAATCGTTCACCTTAAAAATCTCCAATGATAAAGAATTCACAATTCTGAAGATAAGCTGAATAATTGTCTCCCTGTTGTGTCTCATCTGTACTAGATTAGGTTAGTATCTCAGATGTTATCCTGTTTCATGCATTCTGTTCACATGAATCCTAATATATGGAATCAAAATTTGATTGCAATTTCAAATCAGCAAGAGTCATCCTGACAGTCCCAGTTTCTGATGCCTACATATTGAATAGTCCTGTTCCTGTGATATCCAATAAACTCCACAGGAGCATGTTTTTATCATTGCTGTTGTTCAGTTGCTAAGTCATGTCTGACTCTTCACAACCCATGGACCAAATGGCAACCCACTCCTGTATCCTTGTCAACAATAACAACAACAAAGCAAAACCCAACCGATAGACAATATCAGAAAGAGCAAGGTACTTTCAATAAATAAGTCAAAAGTTCTTGCAGATCACAAAGATTATTTTTTAATTGATTAGCAAAACTTATTGAAACATTTCTCTCTGTGGAGAAAGTATAATATGCCTAGTTTTTTTTCCTTCTAATTGAATCTAATTACTTTACCTGAGAATAATGGGCACTGAAGCCAACTTGAGACATTTCCATTTCAAAAGAAGCTGCCTGTTGATCATTGGTAGCTATAAAACAGGAAATATTTATTGTTTTAGCATAGTTGGTTGAAAATGCTAAAAATAACTGTAAAGAATTGGAAACAAGAAAAGACTAAATTAAGGGTTAAGAATGCCCAGGCTGACCAATGAATTAAATATTTAGATACATTTCTGGAGAAGTCAGTGTGGTATCTTGAGTTCATAGTTACCACAGAGATGGCTAGGGTAACATCTAGTTTTGAGGCCACAATTTTACACATGCTCACTGGTTACAGTAGAGAAGACATTTAATTAATCTGAAAAGCATAAATTTACACCCAATTTTTCACTTGTTGCAAAATGTAACAAGTTTTACCATCCTTGAAATTCTCTGAATTAACTTTGAAACTTTTGTATCATTATAGTTTTAATTCTGCCTCAGGCTTCTTTTAGAAATTAAGATTCTTAAGGAGTAGATTCGTGCTTTGGTTCAACATTCCTTTCAAAGAATTCCAGTTAAATTCTAATTACTAGAATGTGAAAAATGCAATGTGTGTAAAAATATAACATAATTATATCTCTAGGAGGAATAGCAGGAGGAAAGGCCATTTCTCAGAGAGCAAAAATAAGCAAAACGCGGAATCTTTGGTATGCAGGAAAAGGCGGAACCTCCTTGGTAATTCACAGAGTATATTTAAGAGTTATGCAGACAAGTATGGAGATTCTCAGTCATCCCTGTCATGGTTGTCCCAAAGATGCTTTTTCAAGAGGCAACTGGACCTTCTGGTTTTTCTTTGAAGATATTTCTCTTTTCGCCCATCCAGTCGGAGCTGAAGAACGTTTTTGGATGAGAAGCAAAATGTCTTCAAAAGTAAAGTCCAGTTGCCTCTTGAAAAAGCACCTTTGGGACAGTTATGCAAATAGTTGCTTTAGTCTGGTATGATTTCTGTCAATAGGCAAATATATGGTGACAGACTGCAGAAAAGAAGTTCTTTGCAGCAGCTAGCAGACACATTGCTACAGCATCATTAAAAAGTTGACACACAGAGTGCAAATGTACAAGCAACCATTGTGCAACATTTGCAACAGGTAGAGTGCTCTACAACCAGTAGGTGTGCCAGTGTCAGGCATGAAAGACCAGGTCTACATGTAAAGGTTCAATAAAACTGATTGATTAGCAAAAGCCTATGTAGGTGAATCTTTTCAATGAAAGGTCAGCACCTGCTTAGAGTAGATAAGAGTTAATGATGCTCAAGGGAGGGGTTGGACTTAATTCTCTTGTGGCTACATAGAGATTCTAGGCTGATCCCTCTTTTCACTCCACTCACAAGTTTGGCCATCTCTTCTCCTACAGCCAGATATGCTGCCATCCTCCATGTCTGAGGAATCATCCCTGCCAGGTGTCTCCTTAGAGGAAGCCACTCTCCTGGCTGCTCCTAGCTGCATCATCACTTCTGCCCCAGGTATGGAAAAGCAGTAGTGTGGGAAGAGATCTCATGAACTCAATTTAAACTGGATTTGTATATCCCTCCCTGACTCTGTTTCAACAGGCATCTATTATCACGCAACACTAGTACAACCCCTCCAAAGTCTATAGAAAGTCCCACGTAATTATTTCATACTGCTTTAAAAACCATGCCACAGTTTATTTAAACATGCATTTTTTTTCTCTTCACACAGTACAGAAATTGCAAGGAAAACTGAGGCTACATGTGTTGCTTTCTCTTTTGTGCATATATAACTTTCTTGGAATGCAGCCCATGTTTACAAGCAAAAGAGTGATTACTTTTGCATAAAACAGAAGCAATACCATATATATCTGTTAATTGAGGTAAACTACAACATTGGAAGCCACTAGGTACAAGCATGGTTTTCATAAAAACCATTTCATACCATTTGAATAAGGTTCATAACCTAATATTAGTAATAAAATGGCAATTCATATATTTTAATGTGTGTTTGATATTTAGTGTCTTCCTGGCACACAAGGTTGTGTTATTGTTAAAGAAGCTTCGTTTGATTATTCAGAAAAGATGGTATAAATGGGAAGTATACACAGATGTTTTCCTTGCTAGGGAATATAATCACTTACACATTACTTGGATTGCTGCCTAACATTTTAAAGTGTTAGTAGTGCATTAAGCACTGCAGAGAAGAACGGAAGCAATCTTCTTGCTGCCAAGATAGTTTATAAATGAAGGACAGGATATGGCTAGGGATTGTAAAGGATTAAGAACAACCAAATGTAGGAAATTGACTAATATGGAACATGTCACAGTTTAAGTGACAGCAAATTCAGAATCTCAGATGAAAAGATATCAGTTCAGTTTTGTAAAGTTTTGATTCCAGAAAAAGAGAGAGAGGAAGGTACAGTCCATTAATTCTCATCTATGAGTTAGTATGATTGGGGCATTTATGTTACATGTTTTTTTAACTTGAATCTGAGATATAAATGGCACAGTTTGGCCCTAATAGTGACACAGAGCAGCGTGAAAGTGCATGGAAGGACATCATCCAGGTTCAGATATGCCATCGTCTGAGAGATTAGAAAGACAGGTGATTCTCAATGAGAAGGCATGAGGACAGAGCTTAAGATAAAGGACATTGTTGTGGTTCATTGGCAGCAGGTGATGATGGTTGAGGTCTCTGAGAGCAAGGACTTGGATGAGGGACCTGCGTGTGATGCAGGGATGGGGCCAGGACTATCGGAGAGTGGGGTGCTGCCTTCGGAGGTTGTGGAGTCTGGCAGCAGTGATGAAGAGGACCCTGGGGAGCCTGTGCTCAATGCAGGGCTGCTCAAAGGAAAGACCAGCTGAAGCAGCACAGGCGATTCGGGAGTAAGGCTGGAAGATGATGCCCCCTCCCATAAGGGATAAAAGCTAGCCTTTGGGGTTGGCTTCTTGGCAGGAAGTAAAGTAGTTCTTTATGCTCAGAGTTCTTGTCGAAGCTCTGCTTACTCCAGTTTGTTTTTTGAAACTTCTGGCTCTGGATATTCTCTGCAATTAGTCTTTTGTTCTTGGCAGCCTTTCGCAATTCTGAAAGGGCTTGTACTTATCTGGAACAATTAGTTTTGAATGACTCTTGGCTGTAAATGCACAGAATTCAAAGCACCACATTAAAAAGGTTTGCTGTTATACATACTTGTGTTTGTTTGATTTGAACAAGGGGTCAGAAGAGACATAGCACCCTTCCTGATTAGGATTGTAACTCCTAGAATTCCCAAATTTGTGTGAACCCTAGACAGAGGTGGGCTGCACTTATGTTAACAACAGTTTCGCTGGTTGTGAGCGCACGCATACACCGCTTTGGGGCTGAAACGGAGTTTCAAAGGGGCAGCTAATCTACTCAGGCAGCTCTGGTTAATACAGCAGGCATGGCGCAGCACTCAACTGGGCAGCATGGGCGGGGGAAATGAGCTAGAAAGTTAGTTATATATGAAAAGGATAGCGTAGGGGTGGGTGGATGGGCCCAGACAGTGATCACAACTATCGGTTCACCAAAACCTGTCCGACCAGGCAGCATTCTACCACTGACCTTAGAGGATTTAATAGCCATGCTTCAGCCATACACTGTACAAGAATGGTTTTATAGCTGGAGAAGATTTAAAAACAATAACAAGTAACTAGCTCAAGACTTGAATCTGCAAATTAATCTACACAGAAGATTAAACAATCCTCCCTGTTAATAGAAACCGTCCCTGTGCAATCCCATCACATTTTCTGTAATAAGAGTTGTCTCTCTCACCATTTCTGTTGTCACAGACCATCCCAGGTAAGAATCCATTTGTGATCTAGAACAAGGGTTTCCAACCTTGGCCACTTTAGACTTGTGGGCTTCAACTCCCAGAATTCCTCAGCCAGCTTTTCTGGCTGGGGAATTCTGGGAATTAAAATCCACAAGTCTTAAAGTGACCATAGTTGGAGACTCCTTAACTAGAAGACTAGCATTGGCTCACTACCAGACCTTACTTTCAGGTTGTAATTTTGGGAGAAAAGGAGAAGCATTTTTTTTGCCAACTTGCTAATTCCGCACAGTGCAAGGCTGCTGCAAATTAAAATTACCAACACAAAAATACACTTCCCAACATTTCCAGTAATAAAGTACTTCTCCACTCCAATCATAAGTCCTCTAACCAATGGATTTTGAGTTAGGATTATTCTATAAATGGTCCTGATACAGCAATTATTATTTGCTTACAACAAACAAAAAATCCAATATATTAATAAAACCAACAAAACATCAGAAGCAGAAGGGGGAAAAAACCATACCTTCCAAGGCAAATATTCTTTCTCCAAGAGCTTCAACAATTGTAAGGAGAGCTACTTCATTTGAGACATTAAAGAAATGCTTTTCAGTTGGCTTGCTTGCAATGGATTTGATTTCCTCAATCAATTTCTCAGGATTTCGATTCCCTCTGTTATAGGAGCCAAGAATCTGTGGCATGTGGGGGAAAAAAATGAAGAAGCAATTTTAAAAAGTAGTGATATATATGTTACTAGTAGCTTACAATTGGTAGTGTGTAAGAAACATAAAATGGCACAGTCAACAAGTCTGTCATAGACTTCCCTCTCTAGAATAAATGTAGTGGTAGTGGTTAATCCAGACAAACAGCATTCAGATATGGACCCAGACAGAGGTGGTATTCAGCAGGTTCTGATCAGCTCTGGAGAACCGGTAGCAGAAATTTTGAACAGTTTGGAGAACCGGAAATACCACTTCTGATTGGAGATTTTACAATTCCTTCCCCTGCCATGCCCACTAAGCCACACCCACAGAACTGGTAGTAAATTTTTTTGAATCCCACCACTGGACCAAGCATATGTTAATCAGAAGTTTCCCACCATAAGAACAATTTAAAATGACCTTTCCTAATCTGCTGCCTTTGTGTTAAGATTATAAACTCAAAATTTTCAAAAATAAGTAATGTGGATTTTGGAAGTGTCTATGTATGTTGAATACCATCCATATTATGAAAAAAAATACATAAGTTAACCATGAAAAGTTATATATAGATTAAAAACGGAATTATTATTGTCTGGTAGAATATCACCATATTTGAAAAATCAATTCCATAAACACATTGACTCAATTACATGTAGCTATAACATAGTAATCTAAAAGTATTATTTTTATAAGCAAGCATTAAGATTTTGGACTGGGAAGACTCAGATTCTAATCTACCCTGACCCATGGAAATAACTAGTATGACTTTGTGCCAGTTGCTTTCTCTTAGCCCAACTTCTCAGAGAAGAAAGTAGGAGAATGTCTACATTATATTCAAGATACACACACGCACACACACACACATCTTGAGCTACTATTGTATAGAAAAAGTGGGATATACATCTAATTAAAAATTGTGTGAAACAATGACCTGGGTGATCTTGCGGCAACAATTTTCCATTGTTTATCCTCAGTAATCAAAGAGAAATGGAAGAACACACCATTACTATTACTATTAAACAATTACTAGAGTCAACATGTACTTTAAAGAAAAATATAGAACCAATGAGTAATGAATAAAAAAATAGCATGTAGCTAATATCGGAAGAGTACTAATTAATAAAAAAAATGATTCTTTCTTCAAAGCAAATTGAAGGAAAGGGGAAGAATCATTTCTAGGTATACAGTTTTTCTACTAAACATAACTTACAGCAATAGAAAATCTCTGTATATTGTCTTTTTCACAATCCTCAATCACTTTTTGTAATCGGTAATTGTCATGAGATTCTCCATCAGTCACAACTACCATGACTTTTTGTACTCCTGGGCGGGCCCCATGAGCTTCTGTAAATGCTTCATTCCTAAAATGAGAGCGAAAACCTGTAAATCTGCAGACTGGAGACAAGGATAAAGCATAAATATCAAAATCAGTAGGAAAAATAAAAACGGCATAGTGGATGATTCTGTAGGCCTTTGGTTTGAATTTTCAGGGCTCCCCTTATATTCTTGAAGTCAGGCTATACATGGGCAAGCCTGTGGAAGATCAGCATAGTCCTTAATGTAGGCTATTACTTGTTTATAAGGCTGTAGGCACCTACCTTGCTGTTTCAATGCCAAGAGCTGTCATGGTCTCAAATCCTTCTCTCTGGTTAATTTTGCCTGCTGCTACAAGCACTTCTTCTGTGGTTGAATATGCATTGAGATAAAATTCATGGGTTACATTTTCTCCATATTGAACGATCCCAACCTGGAATACAAAATCTTCTGGTCAGGAAATGTTCACAATGATGCCATCACTGACAAGATAGCAAGTGAAGAATTCACTTTTCAGTTAAAGATAGAAGTTAGAGTGCACTGTTAGAGCTTTTTTGTTTGATATGGTAAACCAGAAATGTGGTTTACTAAGAATAAGTGTTAGGCTGTTGGACAGAGTTCAATTACACACAGATCTGACTCTTCTTGCCACCTGAAGCATCTAAAAAGATCACATACAGCCTTCTTCTCACTCCTTTGCAGACTTGGGGTTAGCCTGTTTCACCATGTTTCATCCAGCCTGAATCTTATTGTCTTTGTACAGGATTCTGAGAACATGAAACCTATAAACCTTTAAGATCTTCTGGGATTCCCATTTTCCTCAGAATATTTCATAGCTAAAATCAATCGATTCAATTAAAGGTCTTTTCAAAATCAATGAAGCACATGCTTTCTCAAATTATCTAATGTAGGTTGCTCAGTCTTTTCTAAAGCAGCTGAAACATCTACCATTTCTGTGTAAGTCTCTAATCTGCATTGGACAATTATTTTGTTAATGTGTGAAACTACAATAAGCTGCATACTCTGTTAAATCTCCCTTCTTTGATATCAATCGGTAGATACCTTCAATATATTGGCTATTTTACAGATTTGCCGCATAGCTTGGTTGGATCTCTTATTGATTCTTCCTCTGTAAATGTCCTTAAATTCCTATTGCCTTCCATATTAATGACACAGTGCTTTTTTAGTTTTGCCAGTCTCTTTTCACACTCAGCTTTAACAATGTGTTTGATTTCATTCTATGGTTCCTCTGATTTTCCATCAATGAAGTTCAGAACTTTAAAGTGACTCCTGATGTTTTCCTTGAAAATGATGGAAATCAGAATAATCAAAATTATATTGTGGAAATGTGTTGGCTTTTTATTTCACTTCAGCTTGATCTGCAACTTGCACATGATCTGTTGCATAGCAGGTCCTGAATATCTTTTCTGTTATAATTGAGCTGTTCTACCACTTTGTAGTAATAATACTGTATAGTCAGTTTGATTTTTGAGTATCCCCTGTCTATAGGCATTACTGCTTTTTTTGGGCAACAGCCAACAGGTGGATTCTTAAAATTGTTAATCAATTTACTTTATAAAAGAAAGGTGATAAGTAATAAAATAATAGTGTCTTTTCCAAATACCATTTCTTCATTTTCATTCTGCTTAATTTTATGAGAGGTTCTAGCCTAAATGTGAGCTAAGCAATGTTCCAGTAGTATATTTTAAATGTATGCTCTGCATTGATATTTTGAATATGCTGCTTAGTCCAGCCATTGAGTGCTAATATACTCTGACTTGGCATATTTACCTCTTATTCATCCATTATTAAAACTCTCATACTATTAAAAGACTGAACATTAATACAATTAATAAAAGTCATATCCTTTTATAGCTGGATCATTCTATCTTTCAGTTTTCAGATTTGCTTCTCAATCTGTTTTATAGCTCATTCCTTTTAGTACAAACATCTTTGTTTACTGGCTGTCTTTGATGCAATTAAACTGAGGAATGTAAGGGTCATTAAGAGTTAGGAAACTGATTAAGACCAGGCCTTTCTACAAAACTTTTGGCGACCGAGATGCTTATATGTAAACTATTAAAATATTTCTCCTAAGTTGGGAAGTTGAGGTTATTCTGTGTAATATGGGATGTGAATATTAGTGAAATTCTATCTGTCTATTTTCTACCAGTCCAGTGTGTATTTTACTATATCTTGGCTGTTCATTTTTTTGATACTTTGTAAACTATTTATAAACATTATATAGAAATGATTTACAAAGTTTCAGTAATGAGTAAAAGCCAAAGAATTTATAAAAACGAGCAAAAGAAGAATGTTCTTCAAATTTCTGATGATATATTTTCACCTGAATTCCAATTGCTGAGAATAATGAAAAACGTGGTTGCTTTTCCCTTGTCTATGGATTCCTGCAATTGGTGCTAGTTGATTATTATGGAAATTTGGGATGGACTTCGCGTCTGTTCCAGCAACATTCTGTTTTCAGTTCTTAAACTTACTAGATACAATTTAGTATATCTGATTCTACTGATCTTCTATTTGAGAAGATCGTGTTCTGAGTAGATTGTATAGATCTCCCCCATGCTTGTACAACATATAATGTTCCTCTTGAAATGTTTGTGCTGACAGGTGGTTGTAGGGGTGTATGCTTTATAGTGATGGCATCCCAAAATAGGATTCCTATTCTTAGCAGTTGATCTGGAAACAAGGACAAGCACACCCATACTCACAGAGAAAGAACTAAGATCATGTCAGCTTCTTGAAAATTCTAGAGTTCTATCAGAGGGAATAATGGAAAGTTGTAACAAAGTTACGGCTTTCCTGTTTTTGAACCTACAACTACAGAAATGGATAGCGTGGCAATCCAATCCTTGATGACAGTCTACATTTCTTTCATGGACATTCCAATAATATGCATTTATTTAATGCACTTCATGCTTGTCTAAGTGCATTCCATTCAAGAAATGTGACTGTGATATGTGGTATATGATTTTCATGACCATGTTCATTCATGTTATACATTGTGTTGATTGATTGATTGATTGTCTGCTCTTGCAATTCATGGTATTCTTACCAATAACCTCTCCAACTTGGTAATTTGAAGATTTAATTTCTCAGAGTATCCATAAATAATCATTGGCTACCAAATGATGGATGTGACCAGGTAATCAAGCCCCACTTCTTTTAAACATGTCTCACATGCTTTGCAAGCACATAAAAAAGGGTGAAGTTTCAATATTGTTTGCACATACCATTATTAAAGCTAAAAAACTGCTTTGGGTGCTCCTGCCTCTTCCTCTTTCTCAATATCCAACATTAACAGCCATACATTATCACAAGGGAAATGATTGCTTTAAATATTCCAATCATTACTATCACAGAAATAATCTTGGTCTTCATGATGTCATCTATATACTCAATTACCTTCCTTCAAAGGATCAACCTCCCCTTTTTACTTCTCCATTACATTGTCTACTTTTATCTATTCTGGATCCTAAAATGACAAAACTTCACCTATATTTCAACTCAACTGTGAATTCACAAAGCTTGGTGGTTCATTTTATCTTTCTCGTCTTAATATTTGAGATTAATCCATTTTTTAAACTTTCCATTTGTAGTTTTCCTAAGGCTTTTTATCTTTTTCTAACTACAGAATGGTGTGGTCTTCATATTTTAAACTGTTCCTAATTTGACTTCAATTTTGATTGCAGTTGTTATATATTCTGAAAGTGGCATTCTTGAATACATTCATTGTAAAAGCTAAACAGATACGGGGACAATGTGTATCCTTGTCTGTGTATTCTGTTTCTCCTAATTCCGCCCTTACTTTGTTCATTGTAAAAATTCTTCAGAACAATCATCAGTAGTTCTAGCATGACCTGCTCTCTTAAAAACCTTAAATGCTCTCTCCAATACAATTTTGTGTTAGTTATCTCATCATGCATATTCCTCTGCCTTTTCTGAAACCTTTTCTTCCCATTTGACATTTTTCTGACCATATATGGCTTCATTCTTCTTTGTAAGATCTTAAGCAAACCTTTGTTTATGTAAGAAATGAGTGTAATATTTTGACAGTATGTGAATATACACCAATTTTTCAATCTATGTCCCATGGTGTTGTTTCACATTTGTTGACATACAGCTGTTCATACTTTAGATGTTTCTTTTCAGAAAGCTTTCAATAGTTCAGTCAGTTCATCTCTGATGCTTTTCTACAAATAGTTTATTGCTCTCATATATCACTTTTAAGTGGAGTCAGTTCCTACATGCATTCTCTCTATATAAATTGATTTATGTTATTTACTTACTTAAAATTTTTCTATGGCTGGACATCTTAAGACACAATTCTGGGTAAGCATACAAATGTTTTTTGTCATTCTATACTAATCCTAACTTGAAGATATTTCCGTATAGTCTTTCAATTGTTCTTTAACCACATTTTCTTTCTCTATGTCCTATCTCCCATATACACATGCCCTATATTCCCATCATGCTATTTCTTTCAAGGTAAGCAATATTATGTAAAAATACCTACATATAAAGAAACAAAGCTATGAGACAGGAGAAAACAAAAGGAAATATAACTACATCTAGTTTACAACTCCCCAATTCACTATATTTTTCTATCCTTGCAAACCATCTTTGCTTTTAGAACATCCCCATGCTGATTCATACATTTTTTTTTTGCTCTTTGAACTTCTCACCTCCCTCTTGCTAAGATCTCATAGGCTTCTGCAACTTTCTCAGTCTTCCTCTCAGCTCATATAGTTATTTTATGTCTTAGTCCTAATTCACTCTGTATTTATGATCAAGTTTCTGCAACAGACTTATTGTATCCAAAAGGGTGATATACTTTTGATCGCCCACTCATTCTTGATCTGATCTCTTCTGCTTTTACCATACATACTTCTTAATCACCCAACTCCTACTGCATGCAACCACAGGCAGAAGCACATTATCGTTGTGCCATTGTCTCTCTCTCCAGTTTTATACTACAAAGTGCAGCTGTCAGTACAATAGAAGAATAGGAAGCATACAAAGGGCATCCACCCAGCAAAACTATGGGCCTATCAGCCTACCGACTGGGAATTTGAAAAGACTCTTGAAACAATTGAAGTGTCTCAGCAGGTGGCAGCACCTGGAAGAATTTCTGGAAAAAGCACCTGGAAGAATCTTGGATGCTTAGCAGAGTTACTTCTGATACATACTTTGAAAGAAAACTTTTGGGAAACAGCAGGTCTGGAAGCTGCATTTGGGCAGTAGGAGAAAAAAATTATGGAGGAAGGTAATGTAGTGGTGGTATTAGACTGGTTCGGCCTGGTTCTGGCGAGCTGGTACAGTGATGAGCAGAGGAGACTGAACCGGTTCTCTCTGCCTTTCTGCTATTGGGCCCACCTGCCCACCCAGGCTCCCATACTCATTTTTATCTGCTGAATTTGAAGTGAAGCTGCTTTACGTGGCACAGAATAGTGCTGCGTGGCAGCTGCTGAAGCAACCGGGATCATGCAGGCTTGCAGGAGGCCAGTTAGAACACCTCTGCGCCTGTGCAAATGCCTCCGTACCTGCGCAAAGCATGTGTTTGATGCGCACATGCACGCAAAGTATGTGCACGCATGCAAAGCGCGCCCACCAAGCCATGCCCACTGAACTGGTGGCAAAAATATTTGAATCCCACCACTGAGGTAATGGCATATATTACTTCAAATATGATTTCAATATTTTATAGTTTTGACCTGGCATATAAACAATGAAATAAGTACAAGGAGGAATTTCTCTGTACACTAATGCAGAACTGGTATGATTTTCCCCAAGGACATAGCATTTAACACATGGTTCTTTCATTGCCATGTTTTATGCAAATATGCATTTTTCTAAACTGCCCAAAGAGGGATTTTGTTCATTTACAATAGAGTTCGGGTCTTTTTTATTGGAACTATAAATGTTTTTTAGCTTTGCACAACATGTGAAGGGATTGTGGAAAGTTTCTGTTGATGACTGAGATGAACATCTGACTCTGAAAGTTGATTATTTGTAATACAGTTTTTTCTAGATGATATGGTGTCCTTAACCATTCTGTTTGATATCTATGCATTAACTGACATATGTAAGAAACTATAATAGACTTCTTGTCTATTAGAGAACCACTGCCTAGATTGATAAATTAGAAAAAAATATATTATTGCAGATATCCTTGGTGGTATATTTATGCTATAGATCAGGGGTCACTCACCTTTTGGACCTCAGGGACCACCAAACTCATAATTTTATGAGTTAAGGACCACTAACTGGTTCTGTGGGCGTGGCCTAATTTGTGGGTGTGGCTTGGTGGTCATGTGACTGGCTGGGCATGGCTTGTATGTAAATATTATAAACATTTATATAAATATTGAATGTTTTATTAAAAAAGAGCAACTTTTACCCAAAATCAGGCAAAGCAGGCAGGCAGATTGAGTTGCTCACAGAATCACAGATTCATTCAGAGATCTATTTATCTGCCATTGTCTAGCTCAGTCTGTCACATAAAATTTGCTTGCAAGCAAACTCATAAAATTTGCTTGCAAGCAAACTCACAAAATTAACTCACAACACACCATGCATGTAAATATTAAATTTTTTATTTTAAAAAAGCAACTTTTATCCAAAATCAGGCAAAAATATTGAATTTATCAATATTCAATCAGGCAGATTGAGTTGCTCACAGAATCATTCAGTGATCTATCTATCTACCATCGGCTAGCTCAGTCTCTCAAATTTGCTTGCCATGAGTCTGTACTGAATTTGCTTGCAAACAAACCTTCAATCCTAAGGGAGATCTGGCTGTGCTTAGCTAGAAAGCAAGAAATCCAACCATTTACTGCTTCCTAGCTAATCTAAATCTCCCGGTGCAGCAGAACAGATGATGGTTGGAAAAAGGAAAAATAGCAAGTTTACCGGGTAAGGAGTGAGTGGGCAGGGAGGGTTCCCGTGGGCCATGTGGGCGGCACAGCCTTGTGTTTCTGCACAGTCTGGATTAATTGCTTTGTGGGGGTGCTCTGGGGGTGAGATTTCTCTGTGGCCCACCAAAATTTTCTCATGGACCACCAGTGGGCCGCAGCCCACCGTTTGGTTACTGCTGCTATAGATCAAATCCAATAAAATCAAATATAAAACATTTGCCTTAGTGTACCTGTGTGTCGTGGGGGCCTATACTCATATTTTGCAATATTCGTTTCAAAAAATTGGTGACATCTTTCCATTCAAAAATACTGTTAGATCCATCAAGAACAAAGACAATATCCAGCTGGGACTTGCATTCTGCAAAAGGAAACATAAAATAAGGAAATGTTCAAGGCACATAGTGGTTTTTCTGTTAAATTGACACTCTGCTTTAATTTCAAAATAAATTACTTTTAAGTAAACCATAAGAGATATGAAATATCTCAAATACAATTTATATATAAGATGAAAGATGAAGTGCTATGAGTTTCTAACTTCCATTGTACTATTATCTATTTTTCTAGTGTCATTTATACATTAGAGACTTATACAATGAAACACATCCAAGCAGAAGTTGAAGGATGAAGTTTTTGAGTTGCTATAATTTGAATCAGTGCCTCTGGATAATGTGCATAATGAAGTTCTGCCTTGTGAAGGGAAATGTCAGACATCCTAACCTTCCGGCGCGCAGTTAAGACCTTGCTGTTCAAACAAGCCGGTCTAGCCAAATAAAATCATTGGGGTTTATATTTTAAATTTTTAATAAGGGTTATTCTTAGCCATCTTAGATTATTTATTTGATTTTCACTTCTGTTATCTGTATTATCTTGTTTGTTGGATGTACACCGCCTCGAGTCCCTTTTTGGGAGAGGGAGCGGTATAGAAGTACGAATAAATAAATAAATAAATAAATAAATAAATAAATAAATAAATAAATAAATAAATAAATAAATAAATAAATAAATAAATGGAGGGTCATCTTCTATGGCAGGCCATGTCCACATCCAGTTAGTGAAGGGGAAAAAAGTCCAGATACGTCACATGATGCTGCTGTGACAATGTGAGTTTGACACTCTTGTTTTATGGTATCATGGAATTCACTGGGATATTTTGGACCAGTCATTCTTTCTCTGCCCTGCCTGGAACTCAGCTTATTTTGCCTCTGGAACAAATGTTGGACTCACTGCTTGCTCTGATATACTGGTATTATGGTTCTAGAGCTTGTTAGAACTAGATGGTGCTAACCAGGGGAGGGATTCTACCAGTTCGCACCTATTTGCTAGAACTGTTTGTTAACATTCTAAGCAGTTCGGAGAACCGGTTGTTAGAAGAAATTATTGGCCTAATCCTGTAAGGAAGGCAGGAAGGAAACATTCTGATGTTGCTTACAGAAACTGCCTCTCCGTTAACCCTTATTACATTCTTGGCAGGACTAGACTTTCTGTCTCAGAAACTTCTCTGGAGTTTTTTTTTCCCTCCTTTTCTGGTACTTTGCTTGTGTGGAGTGACCATTCAAAGTTACAATGGCACTGAAAAAAGTGACTTATGACCGTTTTTCACACTTACAGCTGTTGCAGCATCTCCACAGTCATGAGAGGCTAGGCGAGGAGATGTGTGCCTCGATGTGAGTGATATTGAGTTGGCCATGCCCAGCCAATAACATGACCACCAAGTCAAGCTCACAGACCCAATTGTTAAAAAATTTGAATCCCACCCCTGGTGCTAACTCATCATTGCAGGAGATGAAACTATTGATCTTGTCTAGAAGGTTTCAGATTAAAAAGCTTCTAGCATCTTGAAATGTTCTGCAGTAGTGATCTGACATGGCATAGAGTAATTTTGTAGACAGAAGAGTGTATGGTTTGGTTAGTGGATATTTCATGAATACTGGGCTTTCGCACAACTACATGGAGATTAAGAAATATCTCAACAATATAGAGTGCTTTCAATTTTCTTTTTTTAATTATTCATAACTGTTTAAATGTGATTTTAAAACATATATAGTTTTATCAAGATTGCAATATAGACATTCTATTTAAGATATATTGTATTTCAAAGGTTTCTTTGGTATCTGTTTTGCCATTTTAACTATTTCAGAATGCATAATTACAGAAACAAATTTTTCATACAACTTGTCACACATTATAGTGATTGTCTTGAAGAAATCACAGATACCTCCAATATTTAGGACTCTTGAAGTCTAATTTCATGAATAGTTTTCTGCCTCTGAAATTATATTACTACCATGTGTAGGGGTGGTTGTATAGTGTCACTTGTCTATAAAAAAAGAAACAACTGCAATAGAAAAAAAGACTAAAAGTAAAGAGAAAGGACATTTATTGTAATTGCCCTCAACTAAGAAGCAACTTAAAGAAAGGAGGAAGAAGGAAGACAGTAGGGTAGCATCATATCGTCCAAGAAGGGCTTCAAAAAGTATTTTTGAAACTAATGTTTTGTGATACCATTAAACAATTTCATTTCTGCTTCTAGGAATCAGCAGAAAGAATGGAGCCTTGTGTCTCACAAAAACCAATACAAGGACAATTATTTTGTCTTCTGGAATTTAACAGGCATTTAGCTTTGTGTGGTGGCCTGAAGATTATTTTTAGACTGATTTTCACATATGACTAATACTATGAACTTGTTTATACTAAAAATAAATTCCAGGAGCAGTAAGCATTTAGGTAATATACAAACAAAGATAACATTTACCTAACTTGGTCATATCTTGAAAATTAGTTTATATTTCTGACATAACTCTGGGTATATATTAGATTTTTTTCAAGTTCTACCTATGTTCAAAAACATTTTTTATATATACATACCTCGCAGTGGAGCAATGGAATTTACAACCTCAAAATTGGAGCTAACATTGGAACAAATGCCTGTTGTGTAATAGGAATGTCCACATTTATAAGCATAAAGAGGTCCACATGCCTATAATAAAGAGAAAAATAATTATTTTCTTAATGTTTAAATAATTCACCATATTGTATAGTAGCTACTTGGTAGAATAGAATAGAATAGAATAGAATAGAATAGAATAGAATAGAATACTTTATTGGCCAAGTGTGATTGGAAATACAAGGAATTTGTCTTGGTGTAAATACTCTCAGTATACATACAGAACATTCGTTAAGGATCAAGAATCTTAATGATAATCACAGGGTACAATTAACAATCAAATCATATTAGGAAACAGTCAATATAAATTGTAAGGATACAAGCAACAAAGTTACAGTCCTACAATCACAAGTGGGAGGGGATGGGTGATAAGGAGATGAGGTGATGAGGTGATGGGGTGATGAGAAGATTAACAGTAATAGTAGTGTACACTTTGTAAATAGTTGAACAGTGTTGAGGGAATTATTTGTTTAGCAGAGTGATGGCTTTTGGGAAAAAACTGTTCTTGTGTCTACAGTAGTTGTTTTGGTGTGGAGTGCTCTATAGCGTCGTCTTGAGGGAAGGAGTTGAAACAGTTTAAGTCTGGGATGTGAGGGGTCTGTAAATATTTTCACAGCCCTCTTTTTGACTTGTGCAGTATACAGGTCCTCAATTGAAGGCAGGTGGGTAGTAATAGTTTTTTCTGCAGTCCTAATTATCCTCTGAAGTCTGTGTCTGTCCTGTTGGGTTGCAGAACCAAACCAGACAGTTATAGAGGTGCAGATGACACACTCAATAATTCCTCTGTAGAACTGGATCAGCAGCTCCTCGGGCAGTTTGAGCTTCCTGAGTTGGCTCAGAAAGAACATTCTTTGTTGTGCTTTTTTGATGATGTTTTTGATGTTAGGTGTCCATTTTAGGTCATGTGATATAGTAGAACCTAGAAATATCCACAATGGTTGGAAATGTGCTTACTGAAATCCTAAGTGAAAACTATAAAATATTGCAACAGCAATATGATGGCACAGCCACAACAGAACTGACCAAAAAGATCTAATCCAATTTTGGAATTCTGTGCAGTACAAACTTATTCTTATTATATTTGGATATTAAACAAGGAAGTTTAGAGAATACCAGGAACCCAACACTTCAACCCTGAGCTGCATTTATCTCTACCATAGTAACAAAATTATTGCTCTAAATATATCTGATAAATGCATATCTGATAAATACTCAAGTTGTTTATAAAATAAGCAGGTATATGTAATTCTAGATTGTATCCCATGTTCCTAGGTCATTCCAATACATGTAACCCTTCGACCTATGACCACAACCGAGCCCAAAATTTCTGTAGATAAGTGAAACATTTGTTAAGTGGGGTCTCCTCTATTTTACGAACTTCTTGCCATAGTTGTTAAGTGAATCACTGTAGGGGTTAAGTTAGTCACACGGTTGTTAAGTGAATATGGCTTCAGAGCAAAACTAATATAAGAGCATTTAAGTCCCATGAAAACTCCATTACAGATCTCAAAGTAGGCATTTTCTAAAAAAAGTACCTTTATCAGCAGAACTAAGGGAAAGATGGGGAACAAAGCCATTGAAATGATGACCCGGTGCCTGGAGGCTGTGCGGGATTGCATGGGGCGGAACAGGCTTCAGCTCAACCCAGCCAAGACTGAATGGCTGTGCTTTCTGGCACCCCGATACAGCCAGCTAGTTCCATCACTGGCTGTGGGGGGGGGGGAGGAATTCTTGCCCCCACAGACAGGGTGTGCAATCTGGGTGTCCTCCTGGACATATGGCTGTTGTTAGAAGAACATATAGCGGGCGTCGCCAGGGGGGCTTTTTATCAGGTCTGTAGAATCTACCAGTTGCGGCCCTTTCTGGATCGGGATGCGCTTCGCACAGTAATATCCACCCTCGTTATCTCCCGCCTAGACGATGCCAATGCTCTCTACATGGGGCTCCCCTTGAAGAGCACCCGAAGGCTCCAACTGGTGCAGAATGCGGCCGCACGGGTAGTTTTGGGGGCTTCTCGGAGCTCTCATGTTACGCCACTCTTGCGTGAGCTGCATTGGCTCCTGGTGGTCTTTCAGGTGCGTTTCAAGGTGTTAGTTACCATCTTTAAAGCACTCCATGGCTTGGGACCTGAGTATTTACGGGACCGCCTACTGCCACCATTGATCTCCTGTCGGCCAGTGCGCTCCCATAGAGTGGGTCTCCTCAGGGTGCCGCTGGCTGGACAGCTGGTGGCCCCGAGGGTGTGGGCCTTCTCGTTGGGGGCACTCTCCCTCTGGAATGAATTACCCCCAGAGATGAGGATCATCCCTGACCTTTTGACCTTCCGGCGCACATTGAAAACTTATTTATTTTATCAAGTCGGTTTGGCCTAGGGTTTTATAGGGTTTTAAATTTGGTTTTAATTGGTTTTAGTCTTTATTTTTAAACTCTTATCTCATTTTTATTATTCAGCCACGATATTTAATATTTTTAATTGTTTTTAATTATTGTGTTATTATTGCATTTTTTAATGGCTGTACACCGCCCCGAGTCCCACAGGGAGAGGGGGTGGTATATAAATCTTATAAATAAATGAATGAATAAATAAATAAATAAATAAATAAATAAGATTGCTGAATTCACACGTATAAAATGACTTCATGATATTTCCCAAAATCTCAGCACTGACAAGCATTTCTTAGCACCTTATAATTGCTATTAGAAAAACATTTTTGGCCTGGACAGGCTGCTGCAGCACTCTGCCAGGCAAAATGGGGCACAGGGGGCTGCACGCCCCTCCCCCCGTGCCCCCGTGCTGCAGGAGGCTGTCCAGGCTGAAACGGAGAAGGAGGGGCACACACAGTCCCCCTGTGCCCCATTTTAGCTGCCAGAGGCACCAGGGGCCATTCCTTTGCTATTATTAGGCCGGCCCTGTGGGCCAGATTTAAGCACCCCATGGGCCAGATCCAGCCTGCAGACCTTGAGTTTGACATCCCTGCACTGATATGGTATCCAGCCATCTTTTTCTTTGGACAGTCTGGTTTCTTTTTACTGCTAACTTCTAAACATAATTGCTTTCTCCAGTAAATTCCCCTGCCTGACATGGTCAAAATAAGTGAGATGCAGTTTTGTGATTTTGCCTTCCTTATGTGGATAGATAGTAGCTTTCCATTATTGTGTATAATTTCCCAAAAGTAGTTAGATTCCAACCTTATCAGACCAAATCACCATCTTTAATATAGTATCTGGGCAAGTTTTATATTCCTTCTATAAATGGGGAAAATATTCTATATGTGGAAGCTTTCATGGTAAATATTATAGTATTGGTTATATTAAATATGCATATTGTTTTTTATTTTCCTCAAGAGATATTTACTCACCAAAAACCCTCCTTTGGGATTCGTCACTAAGGTTGACCCAAGAGTCATATTCTCCTTTACCTCTGTTACTTGAGGAATTGAAATGTCATCTATAGATAGATTAAAAATAAAATTAAATATGGGAATATATGCAAACAAGACATTAAATCATATAGTGGCCTGTTCAAAACACCAAATTTGTATGTAAAACATGGATGTTTTTAGTTTCTTTTCCTTTTTTTCTCCCTATTCCCTCTTGGTTAAAACTATGAAATACAAGTCAAATGCCTGGCTTTCATCCCAGAATCTTTGTCTGGGATAATGTTTCACATAGTTTTCCTGAACCTCAAAGAGAATGTCAAAATAGCAACAGGGTGACAGTAGAAGATATGCATCCATTTAAAATTGAAAATTAGGAACAGTAAAACTTTTCATTTTCTGTATAGCTCCACTGTTGGATCAGTAATTTATCAGCTGTATACATAATATTTCAGTGGGCAATAAAGGTTATGGGAACGCCAGTGTAATAGAATTCACACTAGTTCCTCTCTTAGTAAAAACTATATAATTGACATTGGAGGAAGTTTCTGAGCCTTTCGTAAAAGATTCTGAGATGTAGCAAATATAGCTAAAAGACCCATTCCATACCCATACAAAAAGGGGAAATGAGTGAAAAGAGAATATTGGAATTTACAGATGGTCTTTGACTTATGACCAGGCACTTAATGAGAGTCTGAAATTACAACCTGCCCTGAACAAGTGTTTATGGCCTGGAAAACACTTCTGGCCATTGTAACATTTCATGCTATACACACTCCAGACAAGTAATTGTATTTTGGGTGCTAGGCAATTGGCTACAAATGGTAGCAGCTTCCTGCAGCCACGTGATCATGATTTGCTATAATTTTTTGTCTATTTTGGGCATTTTTTGCTAGCAGTATGAATTTGGAGTTATGACTGCAGATTTGCTTAACAGTAGCCATGGAAATCTTGTAAAATAGGTTCTGTCATGTGTGTGCCTCAACTTACGATCAGAAATACAGTTCCAATTGTCGACAACTACTTGTGTACCATATACATAAATCGACAACTGCTTGAGTACCATATACATAAAATACTGTCTTATAGCAACCTCCTCCTCTTTGCAGAGAGAACTTTAATTTCTTTTTATCACATAGCCTGTTTAGTGAGTGTCCTTTGATTATGATGTTTGTTATCTCTGGTCTTTTACTTAAACATGTTTTGGCTTCTAACTTGATTTTGTTAGGGTAGGTCAATTTTCAATTTCTTTCATTGACTTTCTTACCTGGCAGATTTAATTTTATACATGGCAAACCATTACCCTGTCCTACAGGGCATTTATAGACATCACCTGTCTTCTTTTGGGGCTGACCAGACAAAGGAGAACCAATAAGAACCCTGCAGAATGATAATATATATATATAGAGAGAGAGTCAATACAGTACATACAGTAATATTTGCTTTGGTACTTTAGCACCAATTTACTATCTAAGTTGTATGTAAAAAAAACTAATGGAATAAAAATATGTTTATAATAGCAGATAGGAGTAGCCAGTAGTGGTGGGATTCAATTTTTTTTTACTACCAGTTCTGTGGGCGTGGCTTGGTGGGCACAGCAGTGGAAGGTTATTGTAAAATCTCAAGACAGAGGTGGTATTTGCTGGTTCTCTGAATTACCCAAAATTTCCGCTATCGGTTCTCCAGAACTGGTCAGAACCTGCTGAATACCACCTCTGGGAGTACCGAGTTAGAGCAGCTTCTCTAATTAGTTATTCTTTGTCTAAAAACACCACAAAGTGTTCATTATCACCTATGAAATTCTAAATCATGAAGTTTTAGAGCAGGGGTGTTAAACTCGTGGGCCATGGGCCAGATGTGGCCACCTTCAGCCCTAGTTTAGTGAACGGGGGGCGGGGGGAGTCACAATATGTCACACGATGACAACATGACACTGCAAGTTTGACACTTCTGTTATACAGATATGGGAATGGGTGGAAGGGAGAGATAATTAACTAATTAATAATCTCACCATTTTCCCTCTTCATTTTCAAATTGCTGCACACTGTATCCAAACATGTCTTCCACAGGACCACTAAAAGTCATCGTATCTTTCACATCAACGTTGAATGACAAAGAGAGATGCAGCAGAACTGTTTTTTTTTTGTAAAAGAAAAAAGAAAACAAAGGAAGGAACAGAGAAGCTTGAACCGGTCTCAATGACAAAGTTTACATGCTGCCTAAAGGCCCTCAGAAATTTGAAATTGAAATACATTCTCACCAATAGTGATCTGGGAAACACATGACAGCATATGAATAGAACAAAATTCTTTAGCATAGAATTCTTTATTGGCCAAGTATGATTGGACCAGGGGTGGGTTTCTACTGGTTCTGTCCACTTCTGTAGAACCGGTAGCTCTGAAGAGCAGCAGACCCGGGCTCTTACCTGACCTTTATTTCCTGCTTTTCAACTTCAGCTGCCGTGTGAGGCACAGTTGCAGTTAAAAAAGCAAGAAAAAAGTGCTTTTTAAAAGGCTGCTTCTCTGCACACAGTGTGCTGATGATGATTTAAAGATGCGCGTGCCTGCAGCGTGCAGGAAAGCACATCGTAAATCACCGAACTGGTAGTTAACCCTGTCGGATCCCACCCCTGGATTGGACACACAAAGAATTTGTCTTTGGTGCATATGCTCTCAATGTACATAAAGAAAAAATAAAATACATTTACCAAGAATCATAAGATACAACACTTTGTGATAGTCATAAGTTACTAATAGGCAATAAAATCATATTAGGAAACAAAATAATGTAAATTGTAAAGATACAAACAGCATGGTTATAGTCATAAGTGGGAAGAGATAGGTACTAGGAAGAATACTAATAACAGTCTTGGTAAATAATTTGACAGTATTGTGGGAATTAGTTGTTTAGCAGAGTGATATTTGCAGGGAAACTGTCCTTGTGTCTAGTTGATCTGGTGTGCAGTGCCCTATAGTGTTGTTTTGAGGGCAGAAGTTAAAATAATTTATGTCCAGGATGTGAAGGGTCTGTAGATATTTTCACAACCCTCTTTTTGACTCATACAGGTCCTTAGTGGAAGGCAGGTTGGTAGCAATTTGTTTTTTCTGCAGTTCTAATTGTCCGTTGATAATAGATACATTCTTCTTGGACTGTGGTGTGTTAAGTTTGCTACTTAAGTGGACTGTTAAATACTAAAGCTTTTTTGGAATCAAATATTCTGTTGTCACAAACAGCATCTTTGTGTTCTGTGTAATGGAGAAAGTATGAGATTTTTATTGAGTTGGAATATAGAAGATGGAATATGGGACTTGATCTGAAAGCCATCTGGGCTTCCTTGTGCAGTTAATTGGCCATTGTGAAAACAGACAGCTGGACTAAATGGGCTAAGGGTATGATCAAGTAATGCTTATGTTTTGATGATTGCCAAAATGAGATTCATATCTTTCCTCAGCTGTAGTATAATTTGTCATGTTGTCATATTGTCACCAACTGGGATTGAAGGAAAGGAAACAGAAAGAAATAGCATGAACAGGCCATATTCTTACACTATTCAATGATGAAGGAAAATCATTGTTTTCTAAAGGTTAGACTGTTTTGTCTTTAATGTAACCTCTCACCAAAGGCTCTATTGTTATCTAAACATCATATACTTGGGTGTGTTGGTGACTCATAGTCTTATTTTTCTTTTTCCTAGCCAATTTAGTTTGATTTACTGTCAAACACATTTTGTTTTAATGTAGGACAAATAAACCTGATCAAACACCAGGATTACGCATTATATATGATAGCAAAGTTCTGAAATTAATACCATATTACACAGCATTGTGTCAGATGTTCTGACCCAAACCTTGTCCAATAAAACAAACACGAATCAAAGGGAACAGAAACTTTTAATGATTCTTACAAATCCCCGGTTAAAAGGCTGCTGCAAACTACTTAACTTTGATAAGCATGAGCCTTACCAGAACTGTGCGAGGCTGCCAAAAATAACAGATAAGGTTACCTAGAAATATTTTACAACACAAGAGTCTTCAAATACCAATTAAGATACTGCAATGTCCACGAGGCTCGAGTTTCAAAACATCTTTGCTTTCTGCAAAGAACCAATTCACAGCTGGCTTTTATCTTCTTGAAGGAGGGGCCATTACCTTGCAGCCTTACTCCCGAGTCACCTGTGCTGCTGCAGCTGCTCTTTCCTGAGAGCAGCCCTGCGCTCACACACACTTGGCACAGGCTCCTCGGGAACCTCTTTATCACTGCTGCCAGCCCCCACAATCTCTGAAGGCAGCAGTCCACTCCCTAATGGTCCTGGCCCCTCATCCGAGTCCTCGCTCTCCTCAGCCATCTGCACTTGCTGCCGACTAACTACAAATCAGGGCTACATGTTTTGATAAGGAAAAACAGAAGACCGAACTTGGCTCTTGGCAACTACAAGGAAATTAGGCAGTTTTCATGAAAGGGGATTATCTTTGCCATATTCCAGGATTATTATTGTTGTTATTATTGTTATTGTTGATATTATTGTTATTGTTGTTATTGTTGTTATTATTGTTTTGAGCTTAGGGTTTACTTTCCATCTTAGCTTACAGGCTTGGAATTGTCTGAGTGTCTCCTATTCAGATATTAACCCTAACTAACCAACCAACCAAATAAATAATGAACAAAATTCCTGAAGTGAGCGTTCTTCTAGGGTGCACTGTTTTCACTAACAGATTAACAGATAATCAGAGTTGGAAGGGACCTTGTAGTTCATCTAGTCCAACCCCCTGCCCAAGCAGGAGACCTACACCATTTCTGACAAATGGCAGTCCAATCTCTTCTTGAAAGTCTCAAGTGATGGCGCTCCCACAACTTCTGAGGGCAAGCTGTTCCATTGGTTGATTGTTCTCACCGTCAGAAAATTTCTCCTTATTTCCAGGTTAAATCTCTCCTTGTTCAGTTTCCATACATTATTCCTTGTCTGGCCTACAGGCGCTTTAGAAAATAGCTTGACCCCTAAGAAGAGGGGTCTAAGGAGAGTTTTGGAGCTATGTGAAAGATTTCTTTTATAATTTTCTCCCTTAAGATTCAGTCGATGTGATAGGGAAGAAATGGTTTTGTCAAAGAGAAGAAAACATCATAAAATTCTGGTAGTGGAGGATAGGGATTATTGTAATCTTAAAGTGATGATGAATAAAACAAACTTTTTTTTTCCAGGGAAGGATGTCAATCTTCCCATGGTGGGCTGTGAGAAAATTTTGGTGGGCTGCAGAGAAATCTCATCCCCAGAGCACCACCCCCAAAGCAATTAATCCAGGCTGTGCAGAAACACAAGGCTGCTCAGCCCACATGGCCCACGGGAACCCTCTCTGCCCACTCACTCCTTACCCGGCAAACTTGTCTGCTAAGTTGCTATTTTTCCTTTTTCCAACCATCATCTGTTCTGCTGCACCGGGAGCTTTAGATTAGCTAGGAAGCAGGAAATGGTTGGATTTCTTGCTTTCTAGCTAAGCACATCCAACCTCCCTTAGGATTCAAGGTTTGTTTGCAAGCAAATTCAGTGCAGACTCATGGCAAGCAAATTTGAGAGACTGAGCTAGCCGATGGTAGATAGATAGATCACTGAGTGATTCTGTGAGCAACTCAATCTGCCTGATTGAATATTGATAAATTCAATATTTTTGCCTGATTTTGGATAAAAGTTGCTTTTTTAAAATAAAAAAATCAATATTTACATACATGATGTGTTGTGAGTTAATTTTGTGAGTTTGCTAGCTAGCAAATTTTATGAGTTTGCTTGCAAGCAAATTTTATGGGTTTGCTTGCAAGCAAATTTTATGTGACAGACTGAGCTAGACAATGGCAGATAGATGGATTTCTGAATGAATCTGTGATTCTGTGAGCAACTCAATCTGCCTGCCTGCTTTGCCTGATTTTGGGTAAAAGTTGCTCTTTTTTTATAAAACATTCAATATTTATATAAATATTTATAATATTTACATGCAAGCCATGCCCAGCCAATCACATGACCATCAAGCCACACCCACAAATTAGGCCATGCCCACAGAACCAGTTAGTGGTCCCTGGGATCTAAAATTATGAGTTTGGTGGTCCCTGAGGTCCAAAAGGTTGGCGACCCCTGGACTAGAAGACCTCCAAGGTGCCTTCCAACTCTGTTATTCTATTTTCTCCTGGCCCTGCCCACTTCACACAGGACAATCTGCAGCAGGCTGTTTGAAAGTAAGTCCCTCAGCCATGGCGTGGAAAAGATTGCACGCCCATCTTACTTTTCATATCTATTTTAAGTAATAGTTTGCCTGATATTTTCATTATTAGAAATAATTTCAAAATAAGACTACAACTGATTTAAAATTGCTGCACATAAATTAAAATATTAAAATAAATTTTATATTTTTAAAGAAGACATGCATCTTTTCATACTTTCACAGTAAAACATCTCTATGTTTAAATCATAAAATTCCATGATGCAGAACATTAATGGCAAAACAAAACAGAAAGGACCCCAAATTTAAGCTGAAAGTTTACACGAGCAGATATTGTTTTACCTGGTGCTGAAAATTATAATTTCAGTTCTAACCACAAATGAACTAGGAAGGAATTCCACAAACCAGGTTTTAGTGCAACGAATGCCCTCTTTCAGGTCACTACATAGGGAAGCATAGCAAATGTGACAACTTCAAACTGGCTGCTAGATTTTAAATCCCAGGCACTTAAGAGAAAAAGTGCTGTGCTGGGGCACCCTAGTGTGTTCAGTCCTATAACAGTTAGAAAGAGAACACAGTGATCTTTTGTGCATTTCAATGTCTTTGACAGTGAAGACATTTCTTCTGGATTATGTGCTCAGGAACATAAAACATTGTAAGAAGTTGTTGATGTTTAAATGATGCTAGGATTCATCATGCCTTTTATGAGTGCCTCATCAAATTGTTCAGGGCCTTTTATAGTAATAGAGGCTGAAAAAATGGAAGAAAAAACGTTTCCATTAGTATTCTTTGGACTCATGAGAAAATAGCAAATATTGCTGAGGTAAAATAGCAAATATTGCTGAGGTAAAAAAAAGAAAAGAAAAGAAATAATGGATAGTCAGAGAAGATAAAGAACTACTTTTTTTGGCATTGCTGTTATGAAAAGTATGCAGAGAAGTTTTAATAGTCAGCCTAGCCTATTATAAGAGGGAAGGATAATGCAAAACTTGCATACACAAACAATTGCTATGTAACGGAAGACTATAGTAATGTGGAGATGTCTCTTCTGTGTATGTCTGCTTTATTCCCCTCTTTCCAATATGATCAGAGATTTTGATATATCCACAGTACCATACAAACAGACTAGAAAGGGTTTACAATACCCAGGGGTTTTCTAAGATTTGTAGCACTTCAAAACCCTTTTTTTAAAAATACACCTACATATCTGGATTGCAAATGTCTAGACTGCTAGTGGGCAGTAAAGAGAGAGAGAGAAATTACCTCTGATGCCCTTTAACTCTCTTCTGAATTTTTACAATCAGATATTGTAGGCCAGGGATGTCAAACTCACATTGTCACGGTGACATCACATGACATATTGGGACTTTCCCCACCTTCGCTAAACTGGGCAGGGGTGGGGGCAGCATGTGACATATCCGGCCTGCGGGCCATGAGTTTGACACCCCTGTGGTAGGCCTATTTTAAACACAGGTCATTTTTTATTTAAATCGTTCATTTTGCAACCATTTGAAATTAGTGAAAAACAGTGACTTATAACCAGTCCTCACACTTATAATGAGCATCCCACCATGTGATCAAAATGCAGGTGTTTGGCAAGCAGCATGCATTTATGAGGATTGCAGTGTCCCTTTGCAATTTTCCCAGCTGGCTTCTGATGGGAGGAAGCTGGATAACGTCCGCATGATTCACTTAACTGCAATGATTTGCCTAACAACTGTGATAATTTTTTGGGGGTAAAATTGGACGTTGACTCACTTAACAATCACCTTGCTTAGCAATGGAAATTCTGGTTCCAATTGTGGTTTGTAAGTCAAGGACTATCTGAGAACAGAAAACACTACACGGTAAAACTGGCATTCTCATGGGCCCAAACTCTTAACTAAACAGTGAGGGGGAGAAATTTTGAAAAGTGACAAGACAATGAAGCAAAGAAGGAAGGCATTGTGGGTTGGCCAGAATGTGAATAAACATTCAATATTGCAACATTTTGTCGCAGGTCCCATTGGATCCATACTCTTTTTCAAACATGGCAACTTTAAGATGTATGGACCTCAGCATATTGGCTGGAAATTCTGGGAGTTGAAGTTCACATACCTTAAAAGTTACGAGCTTGAAAAACACAGATCTAAGGTAATCAAGAAATAAAGAAGTGCAGGAATTAAGCAAGTCTTAATGCTTAATACTTAATGGTAAGGACAACTGGGACTAAGTGGTTAAAATATTTGCCACATTAAATGAATTGTTCAAATCAATGAATACAGAAGGAAAAACAGCATCATGTCGTTAGCAGAGGTGCTATTCAGCCGGTTCGCACCTACTCGGGCGAACCGTTAGCAAGAATTTGGCGTGGATCGCTGAACCGGTAGCAACATCTAGCTGGCCACAGTCCCAAACCAGTTGCCCGGGGTCTGCTCACTCTCTTGCCCCGCCCACCCGATGCTCGCTGCCCCAGTTTAAAGGAGGACTGCTCCCCTGCCCTAGCCATGCATTTTCAAGCAGCCACTTGAAAACACATGATTGTGGAGAAGCAGCGGTCCGTTAACCTGCAAAACTGTTCCAAGGCCGGATTCTTTATGGACACTAGAAGCATCGCTTCCCTTTCTGAGTGAAGTGCCTGGAGCGAGAGGGAAAGGACGCTGGGGGTGGTGGTGGTGGGGGGAATCCAGCCATGGGGAAGTTTGCAGTAGCTGCAAATGCAAGTCCATTTACCTGCAGAACTTATTTTATTTTATTTGGTTTGTCAATTGCTTATAAGATAATAGGTATAAGTAAAAACATAGTTATGAATTCATGGATACGTATAAGAAAAATAAAAGAAACAATAGGACAGGGACGGTAGGCACGTTGGTGCGCTTATGCACGCCCCCTTCTCTAATAATTTCTCTAATGCTGGATTCACTTCCCCTTGTGAGTAAAGTGCCTGGAGCGAGAGGAAATGAAGACTGACGTGTGTGTGTGTGTGTGTGTGTGTGTGTGTGTGTGTGTGTGTGACAGAGAGAGAGAGAGGAAAGAAAGAAAGAAAGAAAGAAAGAAAGAAAGAAAGAAAGAAAGAAAGAGGAAGGGAGAGAAAGAAAGAGGAAGAAAGAGAAAGAAAGAAAAAGAAATAGGGAGAGAGAAGGTGTGTGTGAGAGAGAGAAAGAAAGTAAGGAAGGGAGAGAAAGACAGAAAGAGACAAAGAAAGAGAAAGAAAGAAAAAGAAATAGGAAGGGAGAGAGAGAGACAGAGAAAACTCTGTGCTATTATTTTTAATTGTTCCATTATTTATCATGTATTAATATTCTACACCTAGACTGATTCTACTGCCTTTCTTTTGCCCAGGACTACCACATATTTTTCAGGGTTTACATGCATTCAGTGTCTATAGTCCAGAGCATAAATACATGTGTGTTTAACAGAGTTGAAAGGGAGTTTGGAGGTCTTCTAGTCCGAGGCCCTGCTCAGGCAGGAAAACTGAGGATGCCAAACTCTGAGTAGAGGTCCTGGGAAAGGTGTCAGAATAACACTTAGAAAGGATTTTTGGGGGAACCCTATACCATTTCAGAGAAATGGCTGTCCAGTCTTTTAAAAATTTCCAGTGATTGATCACCCAGAACTTCTGGGGACAAGCAGGTCTACTGGTTAATTGTTCTCACTGTCAGAAAGTTTCTCCTTAGTTTTAGGTTGCTTCTCTCTTTGTTCAGTTGCCATCCATTGCTTCTTGTTTGCTTCCTGGTGCTTTGGAAAATACTGTACACCCCCCCCCCTTCTTTGTGGCAGCCCCTTAAAAGCCTGTTGCCTATATCACACTCTTGAGTAAAGCATGTGAGCCATTTCCTCCTTTCAGTGGTCCATGAAAGTACATCTATAGTATGCAGATAATAAAGTCAAAAATGATGAACAACATTTTTACAGAACTATAGATAAGTTGAGGCTGGGTGACAAGGAATGGCTGGGAGGGGAGGGGCCAGGTGAGGCACCCTTGATGTGAGTGACATTGAGTTGGCCATGCCCACCCAGTCACATGACCACCAAGCACGCCCACCCAGTCACATGACCACTAAGCCACATCCACCCAGTCACATGACCATCAAGCCATGCCCACCAAATAAGCCATGCCCATCAAATAAGCCATGCCCACAGAACCGGTAGTAAAAAATTTTGAATTCTACCACTGGTCATTAGCGTATATTTGTATAGCTAGTGCACATTCTATGAATAAACTTCATAAAGGCCATCTTTTTTACACTAATATTAAATATATAGTAAATAATATTTTCCCTTCCTCTCTTTGAACTAAACAGTTATTTGAATACTAGCCATAGTTTAAAGCCTTCTGGTAAAAGTTAAGTCAGAAAAAAACTTTATCTTGTTTTCAATGATCTTCTAACAAATGTTTTTGACTTCCTTCCAGATTTTTGCTGCTCAAGCTATTTCAGTATTATAAAGCCAGTGTGTTTAGAATGCTCTGCCATCTGAAAAATATGCTTGTTGGCATTCATTGTGGAATTTTCCTCATGCCCTATTAGCTGACTTTAATTTGGACTATTTAAAGGCCACATCAGAATGTATATTGCTATTAATTTCACACTTGGCTAAAAATCAGTATTTCTGATAAAAGCTTACACAAAGCTTTCTATTTATCAGTGAAGAATTCATACATGCCCTTTTATTCCGATAAACCATAAAAGAACTTTTGTTTAACTTCTCTTCTACATCTTTAACTTTGCCAAGGAAGAAAATGACATTTTCAGCAATCACTCATAAATAATAAATACATTAAAAATACAGTTCTATTAAATGTAGGCAACAAGTAAAACACAATTAAATATTTTGCAAAAAAAGTTTAAGTCACACAATCAATATTTCCTTAAATGTAATAGTAGACTGCTCCCTTCACATATACATTAAAAGTAATTTATTCAGACTGCATTTAAATGGACAAATAAGTCAAATTTCTCTTTCCAAGTGGATTAAGCTGAAGAATCTAGGGGAAAACTCTGGTGCATAAACATGGAACTTGAATAATTATACAACCCAAGGCAATGTAACATGGTAGACCACAATTTTATCATGTTGTTATGACTTGTTTTAACTGGGGGTTGATCTGACTCCAGATAATACAGCAAAGTAAGGCCAATATGCCTTCCTTTTTATCTGCATGTGTACATGTGTGTTTACTCATTCTATCTGTTGAAACAGAATTTGCCTTACAATTTCTTATAGATGGAATGTGTAATGAATTTCCAACACCTATTTACTATATTTAGCCAAAAGGTAGACAACTCTAAATTTAAAATACTATCCTCTCTCTCTTCCAAGTTATCTTGTGAATGGGTGTATGTATATGTATGTATATATGTCATATGCATATGACAAAAATCCCAATTTCCGTCCTTCCAACCTGTTTCCCAACTCCAGTTGAAACCAGTTCGGAGTATTCCTCTCCCCTCTGCAATAAATGTGCACATTTATATATGCATGTGTGTAATAGATATCTTAAAGAAGCTGTATGTCCTTTAAAAGGTGGGATAAGGACAAGAATAAATTTATATTAATTTAATTAATAGCGTAATTAAAAATATATCAAAAGTTAAGGATTGCAACTTCCTCACTTTCTCATAGAAATGACAAGAAACAAAAAAAAAGATAATCAGGAAATGGGATAAGCAAGGTAAAAGGATAGCTGCCCCGGGAAAGTATGAAAAGAGAAAGAGAAGGGCAAATCTAGATGGTGATGAGACCATAGAAAGAAATAACTGGCCAGGGATGGAAAGAAAAGAGAGAGAAGTGTTAAATTCACCAGGTAGGCAGTCCCTATCATACAAGAGGATACAGGGAAATTTTCAGACACCCATGCTTTTCACCTACACTTGTTCCTTCCTTCCCTTCCCAACAGTTCCTTTATTCTTCTCACCAAATAGGGTTCCTCTTCTATTCACATGAAATTCCAGGAAAACCTGAACCACAACAGACAGAGTAAGGCATCCCCATTTCAATTCTTAGGAAATATAAATTGAGCCCTTAACTACAACAGAAATGGATAATCTTTTGGTGACTGAGGCACACACTTAACATTTGGGAGAAACCACTACTGATATACTGTACATAGACTGATAGGCAGATTTTTTAAAAAAAACTTTTGGGGAAGCGCACAATACAATACATGCTTGCCTTACTATACATCAGGCCTGTCAAACTGGGTGCCTGCAGGCTGGATGCCTCATGCGCAAGCCATGCCCACCCCGGAAAGGCAAAAAAACATCATGATCAGAGGTGGGATTCTACCGGTTCTATCCGGCTCTGTAGAACCGGTAGCTCTGAAGAGCAGCATAGAACCGGTTCTATGTCTGCTGCTGTTTTGGTGCACACGCCTGCCCGGATTCTTACCTGACCTTTATTTCCTGCTTTTTCAACCTCAGTTGCCATGAGGCACAACTGCGGTTGAAAAAGCAGGAAAAAAAGTGCTTTTTCAAATGCTGCTTCCCTACGCGCAGTGCTGTTCCCACCCCTGATCGTGATACATCATGTGATGCAATCAAGTTTGACACCTGTGCTATCCAAGTGTAATCAAAGGAACCTTAGGAGCTGCATCTGGATGAGGTTTGCCCTGGTGATCACAGGGTGTGGGTGTGTGGAGAAAGGCACATTAGAGAAAAGTTCTATTTCTAACTGATTCTAGATGTTTCTGTTTCCCAAAGACTGAGAATTCCATTTCCCTAGTTCTATCAGAAACAAAATATATTCTTAGAACTAATCCACAGCAGTTCTGTGGTTTGAATATGTAAATCCCACATAGCATAAGCCCCATTATGTAAGCATAAATACAAATAATCAGGCATAGTGTTTATGTTAAGCATGTTAACTGGAACTGGTTGTTTGTTTGCCATAGCAGTTAACAAATGTTTTCACTGCAATTGAATCTCCTTTTCAACTCTTAAAAATAGCTTACATTCAGTTATTTAGTAATATATTGTCAGATCTTATGTGATCTTTTAGCCCATTAGTTATGTCAATAGCTTTATTTAAAACCATGAATTTAAAATTTTATTTATAACTAGCTCTATACCCGTCCTTCACTATTTATTTATTTATTTTTATTTATTTATCGTATTTTTATACCGCTCCCTCTCCCAAAAAGGGACTCGGGGCGGTGTACAGACTAAACATATAAAAGATACAGTCAAACAGCAATTAAAATCAGAATTAAAATAAATAGATGAAAATAGAATAAATGAGTAAAATGAGTAAGTAAGTAAATGACTGAGTCCCGTCAAATAGAATTAAAAAGTCTTATTAGAATTTAAAATTTAAAAATCTCAGAAAACCCTTAATTGGCTAGGCCGGCCTGCTTAAAAAGTAAGGTCTTGACTGCACGCCGGAAGGTTAGGATGTCCGATATGTCTCGTATCTCCGGGGGGAGATAATTCCAAAGGGAGGGGGCTCCCACAGAGAAAGCACGTAATCTCGGAGTCGCCAGCCGACAACGATCAGGTGGCGGTACCCCAAGCAGGGCGACCCCGTGGGTGCGTACTGGGCGACCCTGTGGGAGCGTACTGGAGCGTACTATGAAACTATGACATTGGGCTTAGTTTTTGGGGAGGAAAATAAGGAAAAAAAAATGTGCCTCTGCCTACCAGCATCCATCGGTATTCATCTGGCTAGCGTCCTGTCAGTGTGTGAGTGTTGAGGGCTGTTTGGGAACTGAAACATGGAAACTTTGTATTTGCTGTGTGCAAGGAGACAGCAAGGAGCTTGGGCGTGGCTTAACTCAACTGTTCTGTACTAAAGCTGGTTGCTGCTGTGAAATTGAAACTGAAACACCTCTCCTCTGCTTGTGTTTTGCATTTGGAAAAGATTTCTTTTCAGGTGGGGAGAGGGAGTAAAACTCTCCTTAGCATCAGAGTGTGTTAATAATAATATACGAAATGCTAATGCTGCAATGGTCATTTAAAAAAATCCTTTCTTAGTGAGCACCTAGAAGCCAAATGTGTGCCAAATTTCAAGTTTGTAGGCTTTACAGTTCTGGAGATTTTGTGATGATGCTTGAGTGGTATTTTGCTTTTATATATATAGATAAAAGACAATGTTTTAATACTCAATTGCTAAAATGGAAACATCTGATAGAAGTACAGTAACAGATGTACTGTTCAGTAAGTATAGTAGTCTTATAGTAACTTTCAGAGTTAAAATTATTACAGATTTAAACTTGTCACATGCTTTCTGACTATTCCTACTGATTACATATTTTCTCCTTTCAACTTAGTCTTTGAGGGCAAAAGGATAAGGAAAAGATAGCAACACTATTGTTTTTCTCTAAGATACAGAAATAAACACATTGTTCTTGCCTGACAAGTTTATTGTTTTTGCATGTTCGACAAAGCACCAGAATTGTTTGCCGATTAGTTAGGTCACCCCAGTTTTCCTAGGGGAAATCCGTTAGCACTATCACCACAGCAACACAAATGCATAAATAACAAGTTCACAAAATGACAACTTGGTCAATTGTTTTAAAAATATTCTCTATTTTTTGTTTTGTTTGGTATTTACTATTGGGGACAAGAATTATAACGGCAGTGGTCTCATTATACAATAAGATAAGAAGGGTGAAATTATTCTCCATCATCAATCGTCTTCAGAACTAGATTCATCCTCCTGGTCAGAAAGTTCTGCAACAGGGAAACGCAGAATAGCAGCTACACCTGTCAGTTGTCCAAGCTGTTCCCCAGATACATGAAGGCTGGAGAAGATGCGAACTGTGCCCATATTGTCACGCACGCTATCTACGAGCCGGACATATCGACTACGAGTAGCTACATCCTGATGCCTAAAAAGTTCATCGCTGATCAACAGAGTATCAATAGCCATAGCTTCATTGGCCTTTTCCACATGTTTGAGACCATAAAAAGCCCGATCGGGCTCATGTTGTAGCATTTTGTAGAAATCATCTAAAGCTTTGACTTCAGCAGCTGCTTTGGTATCAGCAAGTCGACTAGTCACAGCTGGATCACAAAGAGCTTCTTTCAGGGCGTATTTATGTCCAGATGATGAATGCACCTAGAGTATGAAAAATAACAGAAAACATGTATTATCTACTATGATACTGATTAGTTTCTTTCGGAAACAGAATTTTCAGGAACAAGTTGACTTACAACCAATCATTTAGTAATCATTCAAAGTTACAATAGCACTAAAAAAAGTGACTTATTATCTATCAATCTTTGCACTTACGACTATCACAGGATACCTGTGGCTCCTTGAAGGAGCCTCTGTGGTGCAGTGGTTAGAGTGCAGTACTGCAAGCTACTTCTGCAGCCAGCTGCCTACAATTTGGCAGTTCAAATCTCATCAGCTCAAAGTTGACTCAGCCTTCCACCCCTCCGAGGTGGGTAAAATGAGGACCCAGATTGTTGGGAGCAATATGCCGATTCTGTAACCCGGTTAGAGAGGGCTGTAAAGCACTATACAGCAGTATATAAGTCTAAGTGCTATTGCTATTCCCAATGGGCACATGATCAAAATTTGGGTGTTTGGCAACTGGCATGTATTTACAATGGTTATAGCATTGGGGTCATTGATCATCATCTGCAACTTTCCCAGCCAGCTTCCAACAAGCAATGTCAATGGAGGGAGTCAGATTCACTTAACGATCATCTAATTCACTTAATAATTTGCAGTGATTTGCTTAACAACTGTGGCAACTGTGGTCATAAAACTTTTCATGACTCACTTAAAAACTGTGTTCTTAGCAATGGAAAATTTTGGTGCCGATTGTGGTTCTAAATCAAAGACTATCTGTAAAGGTTTTTAAAGCACATGGAAAATATTCCTATATATTTTTCTCATCTGGGGAAAAAAATTATCAAATTGAAAAAAAAACCCTTCCCATCATTCAAAAAGACAATCCAGATAGTCCTCAGCTTATAACCACAAAATTGCCATTGCTAAGTAAGACAGCTACTGAGTTTTGCCCCATTTTGTGATCTTTCTTGTTAAGTGAATCACTGCACTTAAGTTAGTAGCATGGTTGTTAAGTGAATCTGGCTTCCCCATTGATTTTGGTTATCAGAAGGCTGTAAAAGCTGATCACATGCCAACATGACATTTCAACCATCATAAATACATGCCAGTTGTCAACTATCCGAATTTTGATCACGTGATCATAAGGATGCTGTAATGGTTTTAAGTGTGAAAAATGGTCGTAAGTTTTTCATTGCTGTTGTAATGTCAAACAGTCACTAAAGGAAGAACTACCTGTATATTCAACTGCTAAAAAACTACAAGTATGCCCCATTCAGATTTTGTCAGCTAGTAAGTATATTTACTGGGAAATATGTCTAGTTGAACTTGATAGGTGTACTTTTCATATCCCTTTATAGGCAACCAGTTTTATTTGCTTTATAATAAACTAGAACAATGAATCATGCTGTCATTAAACAGCTTATCTTGAGAAAAAGTCTCAAGCAGAAAAATAGAAAAGGACATCTATAAAGGAGCTAAGATTGCATGTACAGATAATCCTCGACTTAAAACAGTACATTTAATGAATGCTCAAAGTTACAACAGGACTGAAAAAGTGACTTGTGAACATTTTTCACAATTACGACTATTGCAGTATCTCTATGGTCATGTAATCAAAATTCAGATGCTTGGTAACTGGTTCATATTTATGGAGGTTTAGTGTCCTGGGATCATGTGATCAGCTTTTGCAACCTTCTGACAAGCCAGTGGGGAAACGAGGTTCCATTTAACCAGCATGTTACTATCTTAACAACTGCAAGGATTCACGTAACAATCGTGGCAAGAAAAGTCGTAAAATGGGGCAAAACTCACTTAACAAATTTAGCAACACAAATTTTGGGCTCAATTGTAGTCGTAAGTTGAGGACTACCCGTACATTGTATAGTTTAAATCAGAGCAAACACATTTAAGTAAACATATTAGGTCCCAAAGGGGCTTTTTCAGGAGGCAACTGGACTTTCTTGTTTTTTCTTTGAAGACATTTCGCTTCTCTTCCAAGAAGCTTCTTCAGCTCTGACAGGATAGTGGCAGGATAAGAAGTGGAATGTCTTCAAAGAAAAAACAAGAAAATCCAGTTGCCTTCCGAAAAAGCACCTTTGGAACAACCATGACCTGAATGACTGAGAATCTCTACAGACTTTCATACACGTTAGGCTTCATTTTAAAATTATTTTAGTTATCTTAAATATCAGTCCATTCTTTTCATAAAACTATGTTGAAAGATTGGGGATTATGACTTAGGAGAGACAGAAACTCCCCCTTTCAGTAAAAAAAAAAACAAATAAACATAGGTAGGCCTCTCATAGATGGATTTCTTAAACCTGACTGCACCATTATTTATAGGGCCCTCCATCCTGTAGGTTTTGTTTAACTTCATAGGCAAATTATGGGCAGATTTAGCTGATCCAAATTTTAGTACTTTATGTGTCATTAAAAATGAATTAGGAAATTACATTATTTTTGTTTAATTATATGGTTAGGTATTTTTACATCTCCCATTTCTATATACCACACAATTCCACGGCTAAAGATCTTAGAATAGAATAAGAGTTGGAAGGGACCTTAGAGGTCTTCTAGTCCAACTTCTTCTAGTCCAAGGTCAATTAAGCTGATGATATGAAGCACCTTAACATCTAAATTACCTGTAAAAATTTGGAGCGATTCTCCAGCAACAACTTGTTGTCCGTCTTGACAGCCTGCTGGAACATGTAGTCACAAAACTGCTCTCTCACGAAACCCGGGCTGGCCACCAGGACACACTTGACCACTTCAAAGTTAAGATGTCGCTGAATGGCCTGCATCACTTGCTCGTAGAACCTCTCCAGGGCCCGGTCGTGCTGGGAGCAGTTGCCCCGGCGTTTTCGAGGGATGTTCACCTCGATCTTGGCCCGGGTCAGCGTCATACTGGGGGTGACGAGGCAGACGTGGGCCAGCCCTTCCTGCATCACCACGGCGGCCAGGTCGGCGCTCCAGGCCGGGTCGCAGGCTTGCTCGATCCGTTCCAAAACCACGCTGTCCCACTGCTTCTTGGCCAGCGTGAACTGCCGGTTGGGCTCCAGCTCGATGGTGTGGTAGGCGCCCATCTTGACGTACTCGTTCTCCTGGATGTTGGTGCCTTTGACGCGCAGCTGGCAGGCCTGCGAGTCGAAGTCGATGGTCTCCACGCAGAGGGTGAGCGTGGTGCGGATGCGGTTGCTGCCCACGCTGCCCGTGGACGACTCCGTCTGCACCTTTCGGATGGTGGAGGCCCGCAGGCTGTCGCCCACCTGCAGCAGGTTGTAGGCGTGCCACATATCCTCTGGGTCCTCGGGAATGAGCGTCACTTGCCCGGCGTTATCCTTCTCGATGTCCTTCCGCACCAGCTTCATCGTGGCTCCGGCGGTGGGCAGCCCGGAATCAGCCAAAAGGACGCCTTCTCCTCCTCCTCTTCCTCTCTTTTCTGCCTGCGGGAGTCGGCGGCCCGGCCCGGCCCGGCCCTGCCGACCGACCCAGCGACCAGCCTCGAAGACTCAGCAACGACCGCTCCGGGGCGGGCAATGCGACCGGCCGCCGGGGCGCTAACAAGCCACGAAGGCGCTTGGCTCGCGGCCCAGCGGCGCGCCCAGTTGGCGCTCCGGAGCGGCTCCTCTCAACCCCTCATTGAATGGCTGGCGTGGAGAGAAGCCATGGCGGAGGGAAGGAGAAGCCTCAGGCAGAAGGAGGAGGAGGAGGAACAGGCCAGGTCCCGGGCGGAGCGTCAACGTGACAAGAGTCCTGAAGGGGAGTGGCGGGACACAAGGCAAAGGCTGGTTGGCTGCCGGCCTTGCTCCGCCGATGCTCTCTAGCCGCGAGAGCTGCGGAAGGGAAGGGCTTCCTTTCGTCCGCTGACGCGATTAAGCCGGGTTCCGTTAGGGAGGGAGAGAGAGAGAGAGGTTGGGGCTTCGGGGTGACGGTGGGAGGCGTAGCTGCTGGTGGCTTCCCGCCTAAGTCACTTTAAAAGGGGGCATCGTAATGTGGACTTCATGCCTCTTGCGCCTCATTGCCTATGCAAGTTTTTGATTTGAAACCAAAAAGAGGCTCTGGGGACACGTAAAGATAAACAAATGAATCCCAAACCAGCTTAAGCCTGGCTTGTTTAACTGCCCCATTTTCCGGGGCTCGCCTCGGCTCATACGGTAACAGGTTTCTTTAAGGGGTTCTTAACCAAGTTGGGAGTTGCTGTGATCCGTGAACAGCCAAGTTTTTAGGGAGTTTGTGCACTGAGGTTCATTTCCACTTTCCATATGAGGTGCAGAGGATTTGTTTTTAAAGAAGAGCAGCTGTCCAAGACAGGGAGATGCTCAGTACCATAAAAACGATCTTTTAAAATGCAACGTAGACTTATTTCAATATCCTAAGCCTCACTCTTTTCCCCCTCTCGTTTTCAAGTGCTTTGAGCCACAGTATTGGCCTAGGATTCAGTGAGAAATGTTGGATGGGTGTGGGATTAAACGATCATTTGCCATGCTTGTGGAACTTAGTTTAATAATAAAGCATACTTCCTTATTGATCAGGACACAGTATTGCCTAAGGCCCAATTGAAAGTTGGTAGGTAGTCATTGGAAGGAGCATATTTCTAGAAAAATAATTTCAAAATATTCAGACATCCCATCAGTCACATAACTTAAATCTCCCGCTATGATCAGATGGAAATTGAGAGTCATCTTCTCTACCACAGCATAAGGGTGGTACATATTTTATGTGTTAGTTGTTTTAAACTGGAAAACTATAGTCTTGGAAAGTAGGAGGATTTTCTATGAATGGCTCACTAATATTCAACGTTATTCATTATGTATGTACAGGAAGAGAAGTCATTACAGAGGAAACATATCCACAACTTTTTAATTTGAGCAAGTTTAAGAGGGGGAAAAAGCTTTTATACCATTTGAATAATGGAATGCATTGAATTTCCAATTATACATAAATTGCTTTTATGTGGTTCTGTTGGTTATGGTTTCTGACTTCCAGAAGAAATTAATGGTGATTCATTGCCCTTCCCCTTTATGTAACAGAACAAGATCCAAAATTAAAACCTATAATTAATAGTGTCCATGCCAATGCAACGTTTATATTTTTCCAGTAATACAAAATAAGATAATCTCTAGGATTAGAGCATGATAATTTGAGTATAGAAATATATGAAAAAGAAATAATTAAGTATATAGAAATACTGTTTGTTCTTAAATTTTCATGTTACTTTGTTGATGAATGAATCTGTTGAAAACTTTTGAATTTGTTATCCATCTAATCACTAGTGCTGTTCAAATTTTTGGGTTCAGTTTTTACTGGTCTTTGTAAGGAATGATGCAAACATGATGCCAGAAAAATCTTACAGCGTTCTATACTTTCGGGATTCCAAATAGAATCTGGTCAGAGAGCTGTTTGAAGTGTTCTGTTGCTACAATTTTAATATTTATCTAATGTTTGAAAAAGACTTATTAACAGCTTTATGTAAGGACAGTACATTATATGAAATCAACTAGATGCTGTTCTTATTACTTTGGCCAGTTGCTACCAATGTGTTTCGTGCTTTTTCTACAAGTCTTCACTCTGGAAAGCCTTACACGGGCATTGTGTAGCAATGGGAATGTGTTGGATTATGATTCTGTACGTTACGTACTTAGCTTGTTGACCTTGCTTTCTTACATAGTTCTAATATTCCAGAGATGATTTACAATACTAGTGTTTATTGAAAGCCTTAGCAAGACTGTGTATATTATGGGAAATATACTGGATATTATTTCTGTGACTTTATTTACCAAAAGCTTCATCCAAATGATACATAATGACATTGGTGTTTAGATTTATTTTTGCTATCATTGGGAACTTAGACTTTTCATTGGTTGCTTTGTCTTTCTAAGTTTCTGTTGGATTGCTTCAGAAGAACTATATCTGAATTTCCACTTAATCTCTAGAAGCAGGAAATTGAAAAGGTCCAAGAACAGGCATTCAATTCCTGAAATCATATATTACAGGAAGAAAGTGCTTGAGTATTTTGTTAGAAAGCTACAAGCCTTTTTATTCTTCTGCGGGGTAACTTCAGGAAGTCAGGGATACAGAGGAAAGGTGTGATCTGGGTCTGTTTGTATGAAGAGGAAAAGAGAGAAAAGCAGCCAGAACTTCTATTGTATAATTCTTTGAGGAAGCAGAGTTAAGCTCAATATTGCTGTGCAGAAAACCTCCAGAGCATTAGCTGTTACTAAATATTCTTGAGCTCTGGTATGATCTCTTTTTATGTACATTTGTGCATTTTCAGAGGGGTCTTTTCGTCACAAGTTAGCGTTTAGTTTAATATTAATACTTTTACTATTAACTATGCATGTATGTCTTTATTGGTGTGTCTTCATATATTGGACTCTAAAATAGTTATATGGTGCCAATTGGCACTAGTGCAATTGTGGTACCTCATTTTATAACAGCTGAAGCTCCATGGTTTCCTGTCTATATGTACAGCTCAGAAACATTAGAATGTTTCTGAGTCCTACATATATTCTAAAGGCCTTTTGAGAATATAGAAATAATGAATGGCAGTAACCCAGTGATTTTTAGGAAAAATAAAGAATTGTTTTCCCCCCAAAAGAATAAGAAAACAAAAAACAAAAACCGAAGTGCGCGATCACCGAACTGGTTGTTACACTGGCAGCATCCCACCACTGAGTTTTTCCCCCCATGGTAAATTTCTGATAAATTTGGTAGATTTCATGGTAAATTTGAGAGCCAGTTTTGTGCAGCGATTAAGGCATCAGGCTAGAAACCAAGAGACCCATGAGTCCTATTTCCACCTTAAACAATGCCAACTGAGAGTCACTGACTTTCTCTCAGTCTTAGGAAGAAGGCAATGGCAAGCTACTTCCGAAGAGACTTGCCAAGGAAACTGCAGGTTCCTTTGACTTAAAGGCACCAAATAATTACTTTTATTTCTTTTATTTGATTAATATTTTTTCAACCCATCAGAAATATGATTCTACATATACAAATCCATAATTTTTCATTCTTAACACAGTTAAAAAAAAGTCATTAAGAAAATACTGAGCTAAGTTTCAAGAACAATAAAAATACTCAAGCTAATTATAATCTATCATTTGGAGTATATGAAAAGCCAAATTTGATGGTGTACTTGGAGGATGCTTTCTATTTCTGCTGCTAAAGAAACTGGGTGTTAATTCAGATAGACTTTGTTCTTAATTTTTTTGGGGTGGGGGAATACCTCAAAGTCCAAAGCTATTATTTACTTTGCCATTGAAATAGAAATTATTTGTTTAATTGGGAAAAAGAGTTATAAGTAGCATGATTAGAAGAGAAGGTGGCATTTCATAGAAATTTGTTATGCAGAGCGTAGTTCCCATTGAGACAGATTAACTACCACATTTTTTTAAAAAAATGTATTATTTCAGTAGAGAGCATTGACCATTAGGTTGCTTCACTAAGTCAAACAGCTTCTGAGAAAAATATTATTTGAGATGGTAAGTTTAGAGCAGGGGTGTCAAATTCAAGGCCTGCAAGCCAGATCGGCCCGCGAGATGCTTAGATCTGGCTGGTGGGGCTGCCATAGAAATAGCAAAGGACCAGCCCACGGTGCTTCTGCCAGCAAAAACGAAGCTCAGGAGAACCCTGCATGGTCTTTGCAGGCTCCATTTTCAGCTGCGATGGCCTCCTGCCGCCCTTTGCCAGCGAAAACAGAGCATGGGGGGAGGGGTGCAGCTATTTTCGCTGGCAGAGGGTGACAGAAGGCCATTGCAGTTGAAAATGAAGTTTGTGAGCCCGTTTTCACTGGCAGAGCACTCAGGCCAGCACAGATGCCCCCGACATGAGTGATGTCAAGCTGGCCATGCCCATTCTGGGCCCCCGAGGTCAAACACAACCCTGATGCAGCTCTCGGTGAAATCAAGTTTGACACCCCTGGTCTAGAGTAAAACTGAAAACATCAGAATGGCTGGGAATGCCAGCCCAAAGTAGTTGTTTTACTATCATGTTAACTTTATAAAAATGACAATGGATTATGCTTGGAAGCAGAATTTGGTCACGTATGTAGATTTAATGCAAACTATATTGGCTTACTCAGATTTGAATATGTTAGCATTTCATAATGTCTTGCCTTAAGCTAGTTCAAAAGTTGCAAAGGAAAAGATATTTGATCCTTGACACTTATAGTCAATTGTTTAGAGGAAGAAAAGTTTGGAATGCAGGGTGTATGTCAGGCCTATACTTGGTCATTAAACTTGTTTATTCAGCTTTCTACAAATATGCTTGACCCTTGGTTCCAGAGACAAGAATGGCAAAGATTACATTTGCAGAAGCTGCGTGCTGTGCTAACTGCACACTTTGAGAAACTGATTTACAACAGTGGTTTCTCCTTGTTTAGAACATATTTAGAATATTCTAAGGTGCTGATTGTAAGACTGTTGAAAATCTTTTCTTGTTGCCCATCTGGATTTTATATATGTTCATATTATTCTGGTATTGAAAGGTTTGCATGGGTTGGCATCTTTTTCCAGGTTTTATGCAAGATATTAATTTTAATATCTTAGATAGCCTTTACGTAAGAGATGATCAACCTACTTTTGGTTTGGGTCTATACTTCTAGACTATATTTAAAAGATGTTATGAAAAAGGAACAAGCTTTCCCAGATATGGCTGAGACTGCTCTGAAAGTGAATTTAAAAATGACAGGCTGCAAGAACAATATGGAAATATGATATTACAGTAGGAGATGACAGGCTGAGCCCAAGGGAGGGGTTAAATGCATAATCAGTCATGAGTCCTTTCACATCCACAAGAGATCTAAGCCCAGCCCACCTTGAATTCCTTTTACCTAGTCATAATTTGCTTTTTGAGTATTTAATGGCAGTATCTCATTTATCCCCCAAAAATTGTAATTGGATTGATTCTTAAACTTTACCTTCACAGTTTATGCAAAGCAGCATACCAAGAACAAGGTGTATTTAGCATAGTGTACATTTTGAGAAAGTGTGAGTGTTTGAGAACATGCACACATGCCTGCACCCATAATGCAATGCATGAGGGACTCTCCCCATGCTCCCCCACCTCCTGCGCATGCACACAGGACCGTCCCACGTTCCCTCACCCCACTGCGCATGCACACTGTTATGTATATGTAAATAACGTAGTTGGGTTGACAATATAAACTACAAATATATATGTTTGTAGCTTTAAGGAAAAATACTGTAAGGTATTATGCTATGTTCTGGTTGGTTAATTATGCTACAAGTTGCCATAAGAGGGAGCTATAGATCATGATTTAATTCTTCTCTCTTTTTCATTGATGATCTCTGTTGATAACTGATACTGCCTGACTATGGACCGATACTGACTAACTCTTGTTTATTTTGATATTCTGTTGATATCAAAGATTATCTGTTGTATTATGGTTTGATTTTTGTCTGCTGTAAAAGACTTGAAACCGGTAAGAAGACTTTATAACTGGATATTTCTGGACTGTTAAAAATGTGTATGACTTGGACAATTTATTGGATTGTGCTATTTCTTCAAGTAAACATTAATACAGCTTGTTCAACTCTGTGTGGCTGTATATTTATTCATAACTGTTCTCATAAACCATTTCTGTGTGCATATCCTTTTTATACAAAGGTTACTCTGCACATATCCTAACATGCACCATCTCCCACTTGCGCCCCGCCCCCACGCATGCACGGCATATACCCGAAAATCAGTTGGCTGGCAGGAGGTGCGTGCACATGCGCAGTGGAACTGAGCTGAGGCGACAGCTCGCGTGCCCGCAGAAATGGATCTGTGTGCCACTTCCGGCATGCGTGCCATAGGTTCGCCATCATGGGAGTAGATTATTAACTATTAACTATGACTAACATATGTAGAAAAATATGTAGTATTGACTGTAGTAGAAATAAGAAGAGAGAGATTGTATTAAAGACAATCCAGCTCCAAGTAATACATGTCAAGGCCATATACAAACCCTGGCAAAACAGTAGCTGGGTAAGTGGAAGAGAAAACATGAAAACAAATCTTAATAATACACAATTTTATTCATAATTGATAATTTTGATTATAGTTTTGAATAGTAAGGGTTTTTGTTTTAGGAATGATTGAAACGTTTCTGATCTTATACTATTTAAAGTTGTCATCTCATGTCAAATGCAACTTCTTGAAAAGTTAATTTGGATTAGGAATACATAATCTCTTTGGGATTAGCAGGTATATTTCACTGACAAAAGTAACATTTTGAGAAGACAAACATTGAGGTTGTTCTCTGGTCTTTAAAGTGCCTTGTGATCCTCTAATCACCCCAATTTACTTTTGTCTTCTGTCTGGGTGAATGGGTTCTCTTCCAGGCAGAGCATTCAATTGCAGCCATCATATCTAGTTTTCTTATAAGCTATACAACATTTGTGGTCCAGAAACCTCTTGTAAATAAATATGGTACATAATGGTAGATATAGATATGTAGACATTGATTATAGATATATAGACAGATAAAGTTGATGAGGCATCCAAGAAGTATTTGCAAGCACGCTGGGAATGGAGATAAGGTCTATTCAGTAATGCATGTATTACTCAACTGAAAATCAATCGAATCAGGCATCTCTTCCATGTTAATTCACTCTACCATCTGCAACTATCCAGGAAAAGTGGAATATTCCATGCTTATTGCTATCTTTCAGGAACTTGGTGATGTATCTGATAATCAACAATGCATGGAACTCATTAAGAAGATTCAAGCCTTTTGTCTTTTCAGCTTTTGTATGTACTTATTTTCTCCAAGCTAAAGTTTAACAGTAATTTATTCAACTAAGCGTGGGTGGTACAAAAATCACATTTTCCAAGGGCCCAGAAATGGAAAACCATAATGACATAAAACCAACTTTACCACAAATACTATACCAACAAGGGTGGACCATCACTGTATAATTTTGAAAATTAGAATAGTGTGATATATAGTACGATATATGCATGCAGAAGATTATAATTACTTGAGAAAACCAAATTATTGTAATTAAGCATTAACATAACTGCTGTATATTCATTCAGAAATAAAGACCTTTCACAAGTGAACACAATTGAAACAGTCTGCTTACTATATATTGAGCTCATTAAAATCATTAAAATATCTAGAGGTTTATGAAAAAAAATGATAAAAGAATATGAGCAAAAGAAAAAAAAAAGAAGCAGCTCTTTACCCTATAAGAAGAAATCTGCAAGTTACTGTCTGCCTTTGGAAATGTTATTATCCATCCCCCGCCCAACCTCGCTTGCTTTGCCCATGCGTTTCAGTAGACCACAATATTCTAAATAATTATGACTATTTTAATTTCCTCTGTTCCAGCTACAACTTGAATTTCACCACACTGCTCTCTTTAAGAAATCCTCAAGAACATAACATCCGTAAATGAAAAGACCACATGTTTTTTTGGCAATCTACCCAGTGACAATGCACTATTTTACTTCTGGGCATTTCACTAGGCACAAGTTCATCCGTCCCTTTAGCTTGGTTTAGTAACAAACCAAAGTTGAAATCAACAAGTTTACTTCGATGCACACTGTAATTTCATCTGTCTAGAGAATGTTCACTTGCAAATCAGTCTTCTCTTAACTTTTTTTTCCCCCTGTTACTTTTTGGGCGTGACATCACAGGCATTGATATTAAAAGCATATAATAAAGGCAGCTTAACTCTGAGCAAAAACTGACTCTACAGACCGAAAGAAGCCAGAGCATGAATTGCATAGTTCTGGGAAAATCTTAAAAGGGAGGATATTGTTCACAACTTGGCTTCAGTGAAAGCTTCATAAATTAGAAAAAGCTGGACATACCTGTTATTCCCACCCAAGGGATGGAGACACGTGTAATGCTGCAGATGGCAGTGAGGGAGGCAAATCCCATGGCTGAAGTGTAACAGGAAACCTTGTGGGGAAACAAACTGAAGCTGGAATAGAAGTCCTGTTGCTCGCAAGACTCTTCTGCTGCTTCTGGTCCCCTTCTGTATCAGCAGCCGCTGCAATTGAACCAGGCATTTCCTGTTTGTTGTCCAAGCCCCCCCCCCCCAACACATGAAGATGAATGGTTCCCTCCTCTAATAAGGCCCCCTCCTTCCGTTGTCCCAAGTAAGCTCTGAGCCTTTGAAACCCCCATGCGGCAAGAGCTCAAAGTCAGGAGACATGTACAAATAAAGTCAGATATTTAACAGCCAGTGTTTAGGCTCAAGTCTGCAGGCTAGCAAAGCAAACCTTAAAGGGATATCTGCGTTCTTATAATTAATAGGCATCTTTAGCTACTAGGCAACCTCCGCAAATACAGTTAAAAGGCAAGTTTGGGGACCCCGCCTTCTTTTTGCTTCAGACTTCCTTTAAAAAAAAAAAGCATTTCTAAATGTTCTTTTTCTCAAGAAACAAAGCTGTACTATATGAGTATAGTGTGTTAAAACTTCAAGATGCATTCAAATGTCAAACTGCCCTTGGTTGGTTGAATTTTATTCCACTTACATCATTCTTTTAAAATGTCCCTGTTCAACCTAAAGCAAGTCTTTGTGCAAGAGTTGTGGGTGGGATTGACTTCATGAACATTTTCTCAAGACTCTAATTTTGTGGAGTGATAACTGCAGTTTTGGTGTGCTTTGTAGTTAGGATGCATAGACTTTGGTCTAGGCTGGCTGGGCAATTCTGGGAGTTGAAGTCTGGACATCTTCGAGTTGCTAAGGTTGACAAATGCGGCCATAGTTCATTTTCAGGTTAGTACAAATTGCTTAAATTTTCTCATCTCATCCAATCCTTAATCCAGTCACTACCTTTCACTCAATTAACCAATCAACAGTTTGATGGCAAGATAAAATGACACACCAAATAATGAAATTCTAGATTTTTATTTTCTCATTTTTTTTTCCTATTCTGAACGGAGGAAGAGAAATGGCCAGAAACACAGGTAGTCCTTGACTTACAAACTTAATTGAGCCCAACATTTCTGTTGCTAAGCAAAACATTTATTAAATGAATTTGTCCCATTTTGTGACCTTTCTTGCCACGGTTGTTAAATGAATCACTGCAGTTGTTAATAATACAGTTCTTAAGTATATCTGGTTTTGTGAAGACCCAGGGTGGGATACAAAACAATCACAGTCACAGAAAACAGGTGAAGCCCCTTTTATTCCTTCACTTTGCTTCCAAGCTCCGGATATTCTTGACAGAAGCCAAAAAACTCCCACAGAAACAGTTACAAGAAGAAAGGAAAAAGCAACACAAACCAGGCAAGATAAGGGCTGGAGGATGTCCACGGATAACACACACTGTGAAGAATGCCAAACTGAGAGCGGAATCATCAACTAGAGATATTTCCATGCTTTGTTTCCATGCTTTCCACGCTTATTTCCACGCTTTGTTTCCAGCGTTCGCCCATACGCAGGTCCATCTTATTCAGCTGTCACAGCTGCAGCTCATGAAGAGGATCAAGGCCCTCTTCTCCCCGGTACATCACGTCTCTCCCTTATCCTCTCCTCCCTGCGTGCCCCAGGATAGATAGGGGATGGGCCTGGGTTCTCCTCTAACTGCTTACTTGGCCTCTGCCCTTTCCCAGCCTCGTCCACAACCTCTGGAGCCACACTTCTACTCCCTGTCGGCTGGTCCTCCTCTCCCTCAGAGTCAGTCTTCACCAGGGGCATGACAAGTTTCTCCATTGACTTTACTTGTCAGAAGCTTGTAAAAGGAGATAACATGACCCCAGGACACTGCAACGATCATAAATATGAGTCAGTGCTAAGATCTGAATTTTGATCTCATGATCATGGGGATGCTGCAACTGTTGCAATTGTGAAAAATGGTCATGAGCCCCTTTTCCCAGTGCCTTGTAACTTTGACCAATCATTAAATGAATGTTGTAAGTCAAGGACCACCTGTATTTGACTTACAGCAAGAATTTTGTGAGCATCCAAAAAGATTCCATCCCTCCAATTTTTCACTCAGTTATCTAAATTTTAGATGGACCGAGTCAGACTTATAAGAAGGGCATGCTTGTTGAAAGAGGGTTTTGTTTATTAATTAGTATAGTGAATAGTTATCAATTAATATGGTGAAATCACAGTATATTTTGATGAACATACAGGAAATCCTGGACACATGAACATAATGGAATTTGCCCATTAAAGTTACAAGTTGGGAAGTTGTTACATGAGATGTCCATGTGATTGCCTAATTTAATGACCCCCCATCCTTGCTCTCCACCATGTCATTAAATGGAGCACAAGGTCTCTTGGGGGTCGGGGTGGCCCTGGGAGGTCTAGTGCAGGCTCAGGTTCACCTGCCCTGGATCTCCCAAGTCCTCCCCCATCCCCAGAAAAATCCCATGCTCTGTTTCCTACATCTCAGGGGACCCCACAGGCCTGAAGCTTGGTTTTCTCTTCCCGCCAGATCCCTGCAGACCTTACAACTTTTGAAATCGGTTGTAAGTCAAGGAGTATCTGTATTATTCCACTTAGAAATAGGATGCCCACATAAGCACTGGTGAGTAGCTCACTCACAAGTATAATTCAACAATCTGAACTTTTATAGAGGTCAAGCTCTAGTACACACAAAGGCTTCTCTTCTGAATTCAAGCCCTGATAGATTAGAGGCAGAGCTGGGATTCAAAATTTTTAACAACCAGTTCTGTGGGTGTGGCTTAGGTGGTGGGCATGGCTTGGTGGTCATGTGACTGGGTGGACATGGCTTGGTGGTCATGTTATTGGCTGGGTGTGGCCAACTCAATATCACTCACATAGAGGCACGCATTTCCTCGCCTGGCTTCTCATAACTGTGGGGATGCTGCAACAGTCATAAGTGTGAAAAATGGTCATAAGTCACTTTTTTCAGTGCCATTGTAACTTTGAATGGTCACTCCACACAAGCAAAGTACCAGGAAAGGAGGAGGAAAAAAACTCCAGAGATGTTTCAGAGACAGGAAGTCTAGTCCTGCCAAGAATGTAATAAGAGTTAACGGAGAGGCAGTTTCTATAAACAACACCAGAATGTTTCCTTCCTGCCTTTCTTACAGGATTAGGCCAGTAATTTCTTTTAACAACCAGTTCTCCGAACTGCTTAGAATGTTAACAACCGGTTCTAGCGAATAGGTGCAAACTGGTAAATCCCACCCCTGATTAGGGGTTAAGTTGCTAAACACCTGCGTACATATGTACGCAAAGGCTTCCCATATGCAAACGTAAGCAATTTATGGATGACTGAAGTCCTCATATGATGTTACAAGAAGCAGGGGCCGTTTACCACTGCTTGTGTGGTAAAAGTTCTCAGTGTGCCTTATTAGTTGGCGAAACAAATGATTGATTGTATTGGGCTGCTAAAGGCTTACTCTGCTTATAAACGTTTTTTGTTATTGCACAAATAGAAGCTGATATTTGTTGGCCTGTCGTCTTAAAATGATTAGAGGTTTTCCCATACTGTTTTTGATGATAGCTGGAAAACTAATGTTTTTGGTAGCTTGAAATCCCTGTGTAAATTGGAATGCAGTGTTGAGAAGTCTCATTGTGGGAAAGTAGAAAGGATAAAGAACTGTAAACTAGCTTCACCTGATTTTTTTCTCTTCCATTCAATCACATACGATTCTCAAAGACTAACTAAACAAGTCCAGGCAGTTTTCTTGACAAGATTTTTCAGAAGTTATTGTTGCCATTGCCTCCATCCTAGGGCTGAGAGAAAGTGACTGGCCCAAGGTCACTCAGCTGCCTTTACTTAACTGAATTGCCTGTTGTTATCTGCAGATTTTATCCCCAGCTACCAATTTTCATAGTAATGGAGGAATTTGTTTGCTATGTGTGCAAATATTTACAAGTAATGCCTAATCCCTGAAGAGAGATGATACACTAAATCTCCAATGTTCTCTCATTCAAATGAGCTAACCTATGGACACATAACAGTATTCTAGACTTTTCATCTTTGAGGACTGTGGAAAAGAAATTTAAGATGGAATATTATTTTCTTGGAGAGATGCTCTCTCTGTGTGAGCCAAAACGGAACAATTATAGGAAGCTTTAAAAAATCTGAACATTTTAGAAATAGAGACAATTGTTAGCCTTTTTCCCGAACAGACAACTATACAATATGACAAAATGTGTCCCAAAGCTATTTGGAAAAGCATTAGTCAAAATGTTTGAAATCTAGCTTCTTTTGTATTACCTATGATATTCCAGTTACTGAAGTGCTGTAAATCAGGGGTCTTCAATCCCCGGTCTGTGTACTGACACCAGGCTGCAGCATACCATAAATCGGGCCACACAAACAAGTGAAGCCCCATCTGTGAGATGAAAGCGGCATGACAAACCATGCCCCCTCTGGTCCATGGAAAAACCTGTTTCCACACACAGAACTGGTCCTTGATGCCCCAAAGGGCCTCTGCTTTAAATCATCAGCAAAACACCAATCAAAATTTCATATATGTTTTTAAGTGTTCTTTCAGTTTTTTTCCTTTGAAAAATATGCCAATCAACTAGTAAACAAATCTTGGGATAATCTAGATTAGAATCATTAGCAAGCTTTGCATTCTGAATGATTGATATGCTTGCTTTGGCAAGTAAGGTGCCTGGGTTGCAATTTTTGTGTGTGTCTTGATGAACTTTTTGCTTCCCATTTTTTTCTAGTCTCTTTCTTTCCAAAGCTTAGATCTTACAGTTGGGCCTTTGATCTTACTAGTATGTTACGTTATTGTTTGTGAAACAGTGGGAGCTAAGATGACTTCTTGCTGTAGTGGTGCATATGAATGTAGTGCAAAGCAGATTGATCTCAAGTGTTTGAATAAACTTTGCCCACACCCTTCTACTCTGGAGCTAGAAATTTGGCAAATAATTGAAAGTTTATGGAATTTTCCTCTTGTTCCTTTGAGGATAATAAAATGCATCTGCTAAGGATCACTAACACAAATTAACCGTGGTTACTATTTCTGTCTTGGGTTTTATGAGAACATTTGAGCTACTTTTTCTATATTACAGAAGGGGGCATTTTTAGCAAATTATAATATTTAACACTGTGTCTAATAGCATGCAAGAAATCATACCCTACATTTATAGTAAAAATACATCTACTTAGTTAATCAAACTAATAGAGAGAAAATACACACATAGCAGAGTTAACAGTGTAAGAAATTAATCCCCCTCCCCCCCCAAAAAGGGAAGGAAAGAAAATATTCTCCAAATTGAGAAAATGCTATATTTCTACATGTTTATATATGATTGCCAGATCAGTTCAAGGCAAGAAAAAGTGGTCATGGCTACTCTATTTACAATCTATTTAAAAAATAAAAACTGGTGTCAAGCATTAATTTTGATTTTTTTTTAAAAAAAATCCTTCTGCAGAAATTTCCTCTATCCATTTTCTGAAAGCCTGTATGGTTATTTGATCTTGATTCTGCTGGGACAGCACAAAAGAACTTCAAGGGGGAAGACTGATAAAATAAATAACAGTCAAGAACTAGCAGACTTTGGCTGTATAACTGCTGTGCCTTTTCCTAATGAAGAAATAACTAAGTTCAAAAGTGGCATTGTTAAATGGGGATGTTGTCTCACTCCCCATGTTATCACAGATAACAACCCTTTGTTTTCCTGTTTCTGATGGTTGGGATGTACATTTTCGTAATTAAAATTGGCAGCCTATTTCACTATTCACATCCACAAAGTTTATTCCTGTGTAATGAATGAATAAGAAGAAAATACAGAATATACTTCTCTTCAGTGTAAACTGTTGTTCTGGGTATTCTTGTCTTTCAGAGAAATAACTGCAGGATGATAGAGTTGGAATGGAGCTCTGAGATCATTGAACAAACTCTCTGCTCAGCAGAAGGATTTATTCATTTTATTTTATTGGCATGCAGTGGATCCCCAAAGGCTCTAGGCAGTTGACAATCTTATCACTGAATATGAAGTAACACCTTCAGTTAAAAATGACACTAAAATATGTGTAAAAATAATAGTACAATGTGGAAGTCATGTACAACCTCCACTTTCAGACATAATCTCTTCTCCGCCAGTGCCAGATGGAACAGGTATGTCTTGACTACTTTGCTAAAGCTCTAAGAGGACATTGCTGGCGAACTCTCCATAGGGAAGGAGTTACAAAGTGTGGGAGTGGCAATAACAAAAGTCTGTTTCTGAGGCCCCATCAGACATCAGTCTTCTAAAAACAAGACCTGAAGAAGGTGGCTCTATTCTCTCTGATTGAATGGGCAAATAAATGAGAAAAGGCAAAACGGAACCCACCACATCGCAATTAGTTCCACTGTTAAAATAATTATCATTGTTTGGAAGGTTTTAAACATTCAACCAAAATGTGCCTTCCTGTAACATAAAACCAAACCATTATTTCACATCCTGTGCTTTGGAATTACCTTCTTCTGTGCACCATTCTTTCCAGTATATGAAGAACATTATCTTCATTGTCTTCAGATTGAAATAAATACTTTATTTATTTATTTTTAATAAAAATTTTAAGTTTTCACAAAACATACAAATATAAATAAAATATCTTTTTTTGAGAACAGCGTGCCCCCGGGTTGTCGTACAGACATAAGCTCGATACATATTTATCTTATACATTCTAATCCACATCTTATAACTATTTTCACAATTTTTTCAATAGCCTTTTCCTTTCTTTACTTCCTATAGCCTTATTTTAAATTATCTCATTCTTTCTTAATTCAATTACATATCTTTTTCTAATTTTTAAAATCTTTCTAATCAATGTTTTTATACTTTCGTCTGTCCTGTTTAGAATTTTATATTACCTTTTCTCATAAAACAAATTTTCCCCTATAATTGCTAGACTGGAATATAACATCTTTGTATCTTTTTTCAAATCTTGTTTAAAAATTTAAGTTATACCTTTACTGTTATAACATTCATTTTCTAACCTCTATTTTATAACACATAACCTATTTTCAATCGAATTCTGCTTGGTACATTCCCTTAAAAATGCACACTAAATTCTTAAAAGAAAAAAATATATATGTATATATGTCTGTGCATATATGTATACCAATAGTAAATGGAATAATTATTCTATTCAAGTACAGCTCTGCCATTAATATTAATCTTTTACTTTTCTATTTCTTTTAACAAACATTACCTAGTAATATCAGTTGTCTTTCACTTTAATAATCTATATTTCATATTTTACTTATTACTGTCTTTAAATAAAAAAACCAAACAATAGTTATTAACAGTAGTCAGTAAAGTTATTATTCTTATTCAAGTTCATCTCATCAACTGATAAAAATCTTCCATGTTTCTTTTCAGTTTTTTTTAAACTTTCTTTTTAAATAATTGAGAGCCTTATTCTCTTAACAAACATTCCACTACACATCAATAGAAATTTTTTCTATCACTTTAATCATCTAACATATTTTCTAACCCTTTTCTATTTCTAATATAACAGTGCTATCCCATGCACCCTTGCAGAATCCTCTCCTTAAGTTAAATTTTAACCATTGTCTCTGTGTCTTTTAAATAGGTTTATATCTTTAATTCTCTTTAGCTTTTCCTGTACCTTTATATCTTGTTTCTGTCCTTTGTAGCTTCTTTTCCTTTCCCTCTTCCCTCTCTTCTTCTCCCTCCCCTTTTTATTCCCTTTTCAATCTGATTCTCCCTTCTGTGATCCTCCCTTCTGCTTCTTCCTGATATTATGATTACTTTTCAAATTACTCTTTTTTCTGGTTTTGCTTCAATGCTTAAATTTTTAATTCCCTTTCCCCCCTTTCCCATTTTTACCCCGCTTAAAATTGATTGGTCATTAAAGAGAGCTTCTTCATTGACCCGCCATTCTTGTTCTGCCAGCGTTTCTTGTTTTTCATACTTCAAAATCTCCATTTCTAAAAATTGGAATACGAAACCAAAGGATCCTCTTCCATTTTGTGCTTCTTCTTTTTGTTCAAGTATCATTTTTAACTCTTCAAGGAGTGATGCCATTTAAAAATTTTTTTAAACAACCCCCAATTGATTTTGTTTTGTTTCATTAGGATCCACCATCCAAAGTTCCAGAAATCATCTAATAATCCAAAATTGTTTCTTGCTTCTTTTCTCACTTTCTCTTTCCAGGGGCTTTGTTATCTTGTAAATACATTATTTATTTTTGTTACTTTCTTCTTGTCTTGGAGCTTTCCGAGTGTGTAGACTTCAATTCTCCCAAATCTCCAAAAATGGCCAGTTCTAAGAATTCTGACAATTGATTCTGTTCCATTCTGGGTGAGTGGTTCCAACTAGGGTTGGTGGAGGAGGACAGTTCATGCTCTTGTGTAGTACCTAAACTCTTTCGCCTGAATACCATCTAAATGAAATTGCAGGGAGAAATCATACTTTGGGTAAGTTACCATCAGGATGCTAATGATACATGTATACATTTTCATCCCAGGCCAAAGAGGAAGGACACTGGAAATCTTGACTCAGGACCTGGAAGCTGTGAGGAATTGAACGTGGGGGGTAGGAGAGACTCAAACTGAAACCCAACAGGAAATCATAATACAGAAGTCCTACCTGCTTTTTATGGATTGAGCTTCTCTTGAAAGAGAAATGTAGAATTTTGGGGATTCTCAGGATCTTACAACCCTTATTAGTGCAACATGTGGAAGTCATGTCCAGGAAAGCCTTCTGATGGTTTGGGCAGGTCTACTGATTGTAATCCTTCCTGAATTAAAGATAGTGACTCATGCCCTCATTAAACTACTATAATTCAGTCTACATGGGACTGCCACTGAAGATGATCAATAAACTACAAATGGTACAGAATGCAGCTCTCTACATACAGTACTAATGAATAGAACTAAATCCTATAATGCATATTTTATATTTATATTTATACTTTATATTTATAACATTTATATACCGCCCTTCTCCCTAGGGACTCAGGGCGGTGTACAGCCAAATCAAACCCAACAATACAAAAGTTAAAAAGAAATTAAATAATGGCTGTTAGATTAAGACAACCCACCCCCAAAAATTTAAAACCCAAGTTAAAACCGAAATTAGGAGACAATTAAAACTCTCTCAGCCCAAGCCAGCCTGCTCAAAGAGCCAGGTCTTCAACGCGCACCTGAAGGCCCTCAGGTCCGTGCTGGTGCGTATCTCAGGTGGCAGAGTATTCCAGAGGGCAGGGGCCCCCACAGAGAAGGGCCTACTCCTGGGAGCCGCCAGACGACACATAGAGGCCGACGGCACCCGGAGAAGGCCCTCCCTGTGGGAACGCACCGATCTGCTGGAGATCACCGGCAGAATGCGGTCCTGCAGATAACCTGGCCCAATGCCATGGATCGCCTTAAAGGTCAAAACTAGAACCTTAAAGCGAACCCAGAAAGCCACTGGCAACCAATGCAGTTCGCGCAGGAGAGGTGTCACATGGGAGCTACGCGACGCCCCCATAATCACCCGCGTGGCCGCATTTTGCACCAGTTGGAGTCTCCAGGTGCTCCCCACAGGGAGCCCCATGTAGAGAGCATTACAATAATCCAGGCGAGAGGTGACAAGGGCATGAGTGACCGTGCGCAGGATGTCCCGATCCAGAAAGGGCCGCAACCGGTAAATCCGGCGGACCTGGTAAAACGCCCCCCTGGAGACGGCCGCAATATGATGTTCCAGAGACAGCCGTACATCCAGGAGGACGCCCAGATTGCGAGCCCTCTCTGTGGGGGGCAAAATCTCCCCCCCCCCCAATAGCTAGTTAAGCTATATTGATTCCCCATAGGCTTTTGGGACCAATTTAATAGTGGTAATTGCTTATAACGTTTTCTAAGCCTTAGGTCCTCACTATCTTTGCAACCTGTATCTTCAGGTGGAATCTACTTACCAAATGTATACTAACCAGGAGAGAGCATTGTAAAATGGTTCCTTAGCAGAAGTGGTATTCAGCAGGTTCTGACCAATTCTGGAGAACTGGTAGCAGAAATTTTGAGTAGTTCAGAGAACTGGCAAATACCACCTCTGACTGGAGATTTTACAGTACCTTTCCCTGCCACGCCCACCAAACCATGCCCATAGAACCAGTAGTAAAAAAAGTTGAATCCCACCACTGTTCCTTAATCTGGAACAGATTACTCCTTTAAGTCAGGATGCCCCATACCACATTGTTAATATTTTAAAAGGTTGTAAAACCAGTTTTTTTCCACAGGATCTTTGATGTGGAGCGCTTTGATTAAACAGTGGTAGGATTTCTATTGTGATTTTAACTGATTATTGTTACAATGTTTTTATAATTGCAAGCCATCTGGAGTCTTGCAAGTAGGTGGCATACAATGACTGTATAAATAAATGCATAAATGGAAGTCCACACACCTGGAGGGCATTCAGCAAGAGAAATCTGGCCATCATTAACTTTAATAAAGCTATTGGGGAAGACTACAGTGATTTTAATATACCCTTTCCTGGAAAATACATGAAAACTTTATCTAATTGATGATTATCAGAACTGTGTCTGTTACTGTCATTAAGAAGTAATACATTGTTTTGATAGAGCAAGCAGACTATTTTAATAAGAATAGAATGCTATTTTCCTTTAGTTTTGAATTTACCACAGGAGTGTTATGATGAGAATTCCCATGCTAGAGATACCCTTCAATGAAGTTCATGCATTAGGCAGCAGGAAACTTACAGTAAAACTAGCAGATACCGTTCACACACAATATTAGTGAAGGAAATCAAAACATTCCAGTATTACTTTTGTATCAAAATAAGTTTTGGTGAACTTTGCGGAAGTTTTAACCTGAAAAATAGCCCCTTCCTTTTCCTGAGAATCAGGATGTCATAACTTCTTTTATTGAAATGGGCACAGAAAAAAGGTTGCACTTCTTTAAAATGGTATTTGATATGTAAAGTTTGCATGAATATATTTATGATCCTGGGATAACAAGAGGTGTAGGGCAGAGCTGACTATTACACACGCTTGTTGCCATGCATTTATACTTGTTAAAACGGATCTTGCAGCCAAAGAAGACAGAAATCTGATTGCATAAGGAAGGCTAATTATGGGCTCTGGGTTTTAGTTTGGGGAAACAGGCAATCATCTAACCCACCTTTTCCAATGGTAGCATTTTAGAAAAAGGTTTTCTGGAAAGTTTGAATATGGAAACTGAATTTGAAATGATGAGGGAAAAAACCTTTTCTCACATTGCCTGAAGGATCCTATAAGCCAGAGATGAAGAAACAACATTCTGGATGCTACATGCAGAATATTACATGCATGGATTTATTGGATCTTAGTTTAATCTATGGATATTATGGAAGTGAAAAACAGAGCTGAAACTGAAAATTATATTCCCCAAACACTTTGCTCTTATTTCCTTCATTAATTTGTAGGAAAAAAACTGTTAACCTGTTTTTTGCACATTATTTCAGATGTCCCAGCAGCTGATAATCCATTGAACTGATTATATTTCATGTATGTACGATTCTTTCATTAAGTATATATTTAATAGCTATGATCAGAGGTGGTATTCAGCAGGTTCTGACCAGTTCTGGAGAACCAGTAGTGGAAATTTTGAGTAGTTCAGAGAATCGGCAAATACCACCTCTGACTGGAGATTTTACAGTGTCCTTCCCCTGCCACGCCCACTAAGCCACACCCACAGAACTGGTAGCAAAAAAAATTGAATCCCACCACTGGATACAAGCAAGTTTATCCATCAGATTGTACATACATTGTTGATAGTAAACTGCCGGTGTTCCTTTGGACTCCTTTTCCCTATGAAGGACTGAGTTATCTGTCATAAATCAAGACCCATGGTGGCACAATGGTTAGATGCAGTACTACAGGCTATTTCTGCTGCCTGCTGGCTACCTACAATTTGGCAGTTCAAATCTCACCAGGCTCAAGGTTGACTCATCCTTCCAACCGTCCGAGGTGGGTAAAATGAAGATCCAGATTGTTGGGGGCAATATGCTGACTCTGTAAACCATTTAGAGAGGGCTGTAAAGCATTATAAAGTGGTATATAAGTCTAAGTGCTATTGCTATTGCTATATATTTTTTCCACCACTGAATATTTGTCATCCATATTTTGCAATTTGATAAAGCTGTATGGCAAGATTTTTTTTTCTTTTCTCGTGTTGGAACTTAAGAAATGTACAAAGTGCCGGAGAAATGAATTTATATTGAAGAAGCGTATTCATAAACATCCCATGGTGACTGTAAGTGTGAGAACACCATATTTCATCCATGAAAGCAAATTCTCTTTCCAACACTCATAGAAAAAAAAAACAATCGAGGCGGTGAGTGCTTGTTTAGTTTTTTGCCTATCATTTAAAGTAAGATACATGGACATCCCACTAAACAGCAAAGCTTGTAGAAGGAAAACAAAAAAGAGTGAAGAGCATATACATATTATGATATATATATTTATTTGTCTTGTCAAATAAAAAGTATTATTTTTGATGTGCTGTAAAATGTTGTGAGGAAAATATTATAGAAGCAGATCTTGAACTGAACTGTATGAAAATATTTGGTTGAGGATGATTTACCATCCCCTCCCCTGCTGAGTTTTTAAATCTTAATTGAAATGATGATACAAAACAGTCCTTTAAAGTAAACATTAATTTAGTTCATCATAGTATATCATAGTCACTTATTATATAACTACCATCCAAATTGGTAGTAAAGAAGATTTACATACTTTCTCCTACAAGTCAATCAGTAGCATCTGTGGTGGTAATTATATTGCATTTTGCATAAGGCTATTTAGATTTGTTAATAATTAATCTTGTGATAAAAGAGATATTGTACATTTTTGTGTTTTTTTCCTAAATAAATTGTTTATATTTTCTTTTTCTAAGTAAATAACACCAGTTATATGTTCTTTTGGATGGCCCTTTTTTATTCTGTGTCACAAAGATTCCAGGAAAATTCTCTAAAATTTTTTGGCATCCCTGTGTTGGAAGGAAAGAAACTTGCGAGTGTTTGAGACTAATACTTTTTAACTCTGAACCTGTTTAAAATCTTACACTATGCTTCCTTAATCAAGGCAGGCTGAAAACATTGAAACATATTGTCAATTGTCAAAATCATTTGGGACTTACTTGGCATTAGTCCAATGTGAGCAAGCAATTGGTTGCAGAAAAACCCAAGAAAACAACAGAATGCTATTAAACTAAGAATAATAAGAATAGTTTAAAATATCATGGATAATATAGCATTATTATCTCTTCCTCTTCTCCCCAGCTTTTTGATTGCTTGTCTGAGGACTAAAAGCCTGAATTAGTACAAATTCATACATAACATCAGAGAAACACAAGCAGATGAATCCTGGAGTAGAGAAAAATATTTGATCTGATAAGGGCAGAGGCATCTTTAATTCTGAAAAATACTGCATTTAAGAACGTCAGCATAGTATAATTAATAATAAGTCATTACAGTAATATTTAGTTACTCATAATTTGTTACTCATATTTTTGTTACGACCAAGTTCTCTTTACCAAATACAGTTATTTTCATCTGGAAGAAATAAGTCAATTGATTAGAATGTTTATGTCTCCTCTTTCCTTCAGGCTATGGATGGTAAACAGCCATCAAGAAAAAAAAATTAAAAGCATAAAAGAATTCCAACAAATAAAGTTGTTCTTGTTTTATGATTGCATGTATTTTGTGACAGTAGAAGTATCCATTTAGCAGTGAGTCAAAAGCTCTTTTTACAGTTTCTTTGAAATCGTTGTTTCCTTTATGTCTCTGTTTGGTTATGATGGTTGGGAGGTCCTGGATTAGTTCTTGAGCTTCAGATTTATTTATTTTATTGTCATTTCAACTCATTTAGTGGAGAGGGCAGAAAATGCAATTATATTCCTAGGTAGCCCAGTTGGGAGTGCACACTGTTCTGCCTTTCAACAAAAGTGAAACCAATCCACCTTAATGTACCTCAGCTTTGGCTAGAGAACGTCAGACTCATCTTCATGTTCTGTAACTATTCCTCGAAGATGCCTGCATATCCCTTTTCACTGATATGCCTTGACATGTCCTCATGACTTTGTCTTCTATGACGGTTGTTTTGGAATAAGAAATCAGGCACAAATAGACTTGTGTGGTCTGCTTTTTCAGATATTTATTAGATTAATATCTTTCAAATACAGGGCCCTGATCCCTTTCTTCTAGCTTAATGTCATTCACATCATTCTTTCAGCTACAGTTATTTGACTTGAGCCAATTAGCTATTTCTTTTGGCCTTTGTTTTAGAAGTCAGTTAGCATTTTCTGGGCTTTTTAAATTCTTGAAGATTGTGCAGGCTAGGGAACTATCCTTTCTTCCTATTGGTCTGCACAGTCTTTACTCTTAGCCTTATTGTGACTTAGCCCTCCATTTTGGGATGAAGAGACTTCTGGAATAATTAAGAGGGAGGAAGGTTAATTGGTTTATCTGTTAAAAAAAAGATTGGAGATCATCTGTTTTAATTTCTTTGTTTCTTTCTGTTTTGTTTTTATATTTGCTCCTTCCTTCCCTCCCCCCATTTTATTAGATTTGGTTTTTTAATGTATAAAAATAATTAATAGGAGTGGTGCAGTGGCCTAGAGACGAAGCTCTCACCTCACGAACAGGGAGCTGTGAGTTTGATCCTTGGTAGCGGCAGTTATTTCTCTCTGGGCACAATGGGTAAATATCAGCTGTGAACTCTGCATTGGTGACAGGAAGGGCATCCGGCCAGTAAACACTCAACTCCATTCAATTGCCCCGACTCCCATCCAATGCATGGGATTATGGGGTCATTTGAAGTCATTTTTTTAAAATAAAAAACATTTAAAAAATGTTAGACCTTGCCCCATTGATATAATAGCAGTGAATTCTCTTGCTGTTTCCTCTAGTCCCATCACTCAATTTGTCTCTTCCCTTCTCCTGTTCAATCCAGGGGACAGGTTCAGTAGAACCAGTTATGATTCTGCACAGTTCAGAGAACTGACAAATTGTGCCCTTGGCTGGCCACGCCCCTCCCCGCCCATCCCTTCCCTCCCTACCCAGTCAGTCCTTATTGTGCATGAGCGACATCACTGACTGCATTCTCTCCTGCCCACCCCGCCCCGCCATTCCTTACGGTATTTTTTTCTTCCTCACGATGATCAGCTGTTCCGATGATCAGCTGTGCTGGGATCCCCCTCGCTGTCTTACTGCTTTACCCAGGAGCCTTCCCTGAGGCCCAGGAGGGAAAAAACGGAGCACAGTGTGTGTGTGCGCAGCTCCATTTTTTTCCTCCTGGGCCTCAAGGAACCCTCTTGGGAACAAAAAGCCCCCCCCCCAGGAGGCTTCCCTGAGGCCCAGGAGAAAAAAATAATGGAGCGCAGGGAGGGGGTGCTGCAAAAAAAGAAGAAGCCACTCCCACCCAGTAACATGGCCACGCCCATGTAGCCACTCTCACCTGGCCACGCCCACAGAACCGGTAATAAAAATATTTGCATCCCACCCCGATTCAATCATGCCTTTCCTGCCAGCTAGTCCTGCCTTTTATCCCAAGGACTTTGGTGGGAGGATATGAGTACAAGCAGAGTTGATGTAGGGACATGGTTTCATCCCCTTTTTCCAAACAGCTATTGATAACAGCTTGTGTAGTCCCCAGCAAGACAAGGCTGGTCTAGTCAGATCAGGTTATGCAGAAGAAAGGGAGCTTACCAGGTGGCCTTGGTAATAGATAGGAAAAAGCCACTCTGGCCAAAATAATTAGGGGGTTGTGACCTGGTCTTTTTGTACTAGAGAGGGCATGTTTGAGCTGGTCATGGCATAGTTGGCTAGGCATGTCTTGGGAAAAGTGGAAGGGCTGTTTCTGGTAGGGTTGCAGGTTGGATTGCAATATTCTACTGTAGGTCCGAAAAGCATGGGAAAAACTGTTTTAGACTGATTTATTGGGCCACTTAAAATGCAGCTTTTATAGTTTTTAAAAATATTGGTAATTGTTTTAGCATTTTTAAATTGTTTTAGCTTTGTTGCTACCAGGGTCACTTTTAGCTATATAAAATGGAAAAATAAATAAATAAAACGAAGCTTCAAAAAAAACAAAACCAAAAAAAACCCAACAGCTAACTGGGCTCTTTTCTTGTGTCTTTATCTCAAAACAAAGGCCATTTAAATTCGTTTTTAGTTGACAAGTGTTGTTTCCTAACACAGTATTTGCCATATACTTCCTCAGTAAAGATGTATCAGCAGTTGAGAACTGCCCTGCTCCTTCAGGCTACTGTGATCTCCTTTTTCTCCAGTTGTTAGTCACTTCTCAGTTGATTTGGCCTGGTGTATCTGTATCACCCCAAGTTTCTAAGGTTCTCTTAGATTCAAAGACTGGTGAAGTTAGTGGTATTAGTTTGGCTGCCCTTTCCCTTGATGTCTCACTTTATTGGGATTCACTTCCATTAGAGGCAGCAACATTATTATATTTACTGGAAAGTACCATAATTTACCAATACATTTGCTGAAACAAGAGAGCTATCTGATAATTCTTCTTTTATGGGAGGTTGCTTTTTTTAAAATTCAGGAGCAATTCAGGGTTATGGAAGTAAAAATCTGCAAAATGGCAAAGACCCTTCATTTTTGGATTATATTAGCTGACATCTTTCACAACTTCTCATTATTTTGTTTCACATTCTATAAAATGAAGTATTAGGCTACATTCCGTTATACTTCTTCATAAAAACTATTCATAATGTAACACAAAATAAAACTCAACTTTAAAAAAATTCTTCCACATGCCCTGAAAGACATATGAATTCTAATTTATAATTCTGGCTTTTAAAAATATCCAGAATTCAGCTGACCTTTCCTGTTTCCTCCATTTTGTTTTTGTTTTACTTTTGGGTTTTCGACTGCCAAGAAAAGATACAAAACAGGCATGTCAAGCCATTGAATATACAATAGATCTTAACAGCAAAGCAAAATTCTAACATAGCTGGCCAACTTTTGAAAAGGCAAAGCAATTGGACAGTTGATATCTCTGTCCCATGCAAGATAAGATCGCAATCCAACATCACCTCCAGAAGAATGGAAAAAAGAAACAGTGAAGATCCCCAGTAAAATAATTATATTGGTGTTTCCAGTTATAGTGTTTCTTTTATTATAAACTTTTGGAAGGCCAAGTACAATATATCATGGTGACAACTAAACAACAATAATACTTAGTTGCATTTTCCAAAAGGAACCAACTCCAATTTGTTTTTTGCAGGAAACATGGTTTCACCTTTTGTAAGTGACAGATAAAGCCTGTAGATGCTGTTTTTCAGTAGTGGCATCTCTCCAGTGGGAAAGCTTTGTCCTAGAAGATAGTTTTGTCCCTCTTTGACAGCTTTCTGGGGGCTAGTAAAATGGAGCTCTTATAGAAAGCATTTTGGAGAATAGGCTCACGCTATGCATCTTTATCGATTGGATTACTGAATCTGTGTTTTAATTCCATTTAATTTACTTTCATGTGTATTTTGATTAGCCTGGGCATTTTATGATTATAAGAATAACAAGTCTTTGCAGATTATGGCAATGTATCCAATTCAAAAGAGTAAACTGCCTTCCAAAAAGTTAAAGAAAATTCTCAGATTTTTTAAAATATTTATTGTAATTCTTAAAAAAACAAAAGAGTGATACTCCAAACACCAAATAAATTTTCCACAGAGAATCTGTCTTTCATGCTCATCCTGTATGTTTTCATTCTGGGACATACTTAAATTCTTTGGAAAAATGTACTGCTCTGCCATTTCGAAGGATGCAGACATTCCACATTGAGATTCCTAGCAGAATCTTTCTGTAATTAAGCTAAGAGGTTTCTATGTATCATGAATTAATGGATATTTTCATATAAAAGGCAGTCTGTTATCATTTTACATACTACTTTCTCTTGTAATTTTCCCCCTGTACCATGCAATCTTGTAAGGCATATTGTAAGTTTTTGTATACTGTATATGAGGAATCTAATTGAAAAACCTTCATTCTGATTTGATAACCAAGACTACGGTAGCATTGCATCTTCATTGTGTTCTGGGAGTTGATAGATACTGCTGGTGGGCATTAGACTTTATTCTTCCTGTTCAGTCTTTGGAAGTATGCTAACAGGCCAGACTGGTAGGTGCAGTCAAGACACTATTGCCATTCACCCTTCCCTCCTCAATTTAACAATAATATAAAAATTATATACAATTTAACAATAATATAAAAAGTAGCTGTTAGCAGTGCTGCTGGGATCTGGTTGTGCTGGCAGCCATTCTTTGAGACTCTTTGGTTAATTGTAACTTTCTATCTGAACACTGTTCACCTTCATAAAGTCATTAGCCAGTTTCAGCAGCTACTGATGTAATTTTGCACTAGTCAACTGTTGGAGCCAAGTTATACCAGCAGCTTCTATGCAGCAAGCAAGCCTATCTGCACCCTCCAGTGCTTGATCTCTCAACTGGACATAGTATTTTCTTTTTCTGGAAAAGACACATGGAGGAACCCAGATTTTCCAACAAGCTTCAATTCCTCTCCTTTTAAATGATGCTTTATAACACGTGCAAAAACTTTTGATGAGAATTTTTGTTGTCACTGTTTGAGAATGGACTTAAGTAAAGGAATAAACAGCTTTAGACTCCTGCTGAAGAATACGATACATATTTCTCCTAGTTATATAGCATTTCTGCTGTCTGAATTTCCCAAATGCTTTTAGGTCATAGAAACTAAATGTCAGTTTTATGGGAGCAGTGTATCAGCAGACTTCATTCCCCTGATAGCTATTCTGATGCCCACTGCAAGTCCTGTAAAATGATTACAACAAAGCATTGAAGTGCATTCAAACTGGCCTTTTAAGGCTTGAAGAATGGACTTAATGACTCCAATCATAGGTGTATGAAGGATTAGTTAAGGAACATGGGTACTCATGCTCCATTATGATGAATGGGTTCTCAAAACAAAGAGAAATAACAAGAGATTTGTTTTGATACTAAAACAGATAGGCCATCATAGAACACATTTTCTCTTGGTAATAAAAGAAGGATTTAGTTCAAGGAGAGCTTGATAGGAAGAGGAGAATAAAGGCAGAATAATAAAAACAAAATTCATTTGAAAGATAGATAAATAAATACATCTTTGCTTCAACCATAAATTCTATGTAGTTCTAGTGTGAAAACAGCCACTTAGGTGGCTATAACCATGAAAGAGGAGGATACAGGAACAATTTATTATTATTATTTATAGTAAGTTCCAAAAGTGTTGGTTTTATTAAGAAATTTAGGAGAGGTATCTTAAAAAGCTCACAGAGCATCAGAAATGATTATTTATGGGTAGTGCACAGGCAAATGAACTCTCATTTTCCTTTTGTTAATAGCAACTCATCAAACTGTAGTCCTAATATATTTTAATTCAAAATGAGTTTTAAGACCTCCTCTTCAGTGGGGAACAGTTGCATGAAATAGTCCAGAACCTCAATTGCTTTGTCATTTGCTGAGGAAACCATGAGAAGTGTTTCTGAATGCTAATTCTTGGTGACAAGCAATAGGAGCTGAATATAATTTTAATGCCAATGTAAACAGAGCATATATGCAAAGGACTTTCTTTTTAATAACAGAAAAAATGGATTTCTTTTTAATAACAGAAAAAATTGATTGCTTTTTCTAGGATGCAAATAAGGTGATAACAAGGCTATTGAATTTTAGTTTTCTTGGAGCCAAGTCAGCACAGAAGAAGCAAGAACTTCTACAACTATCATAGAATCATGACACGTAAAGATCTTGATCAATCAAATGTATGGCGTGGATTAAAACCTTTAAATGGTGGTTTTGGGTGATCTTTCTGGTAGTTCCTGGGAGCTACCTCTCTCTGGTGTTTGCTGACTCTCATATTTTTCATTGGGAGAGGCAGCTGATGAAGAAATTACACTTGCTAGGTTTTACGGGGGATGCTCTGGGAGATTATGGCCTTAAGGACGCTCAATTTAGGGTAGTCCAACAGCTTGTGGACATTGACTTGCAATATCTACGAGCCAGAGCTAACAAAACTTGCTCCTCTCTGATCTTCAGCCAATTTAATAATTATGGACTGAACGTGGCTTCCTATTTTTACACTCTAACCATTCCCAAGTATAGAAGAGCTTTCTCCCTAGCTCGTTTCAATGTCTTGCCCTCAGCACTACTAGATGGGTGATTTAAGAGGCTCCTGATTAACGAGCAGCTATGCCCCTGTGACAGAGCTGAGGTTGAAACTGTGGAGCATGTCCTTTTATATTGTCCTATTTATAACGCAGGCAGATCTAAGTTATTGTCTCTCCTTGGAACAGACCCTTCTAGACCTAATGTTAGGAATGTGTTCTTATATTGTCTAGGGGATGGCTCCTCATACATTACTTCTCAGGTTTCCAAATTCTTTTTAAGAGCTGTAACCATCAGAGGAGAACGCTATAATTCCCCTCAGTCAAGTTTTTGGTGACCAACTGTTCATGATTAATTTTTCCATGTTCTTCTTTTGTTGTACTTGTGTTTTGGTCTGTGACCACAAATAAAGTAACTAACTAACTAACTGACACGTAAAGATTAGAAGAAATTTTGGAGATCATATGGTTTAATCCTCTGGCCAGTGCTGGAATTTTTTGTTACAATATTTGTGATAAATGGCTATCCAACATAGATGGAGGCGGGGAGAAAAAGAGTACATATGATGGTAAGGCAGAATAAAATACAGTGAGCACGGTTGTGAAAATGGGAAATGAGGAGGCAGGGAAGACATGTGATTTGTGTAGTAAGTACTGGATTTTGGAAACGTACTCCATCCAATAGCTTAGTATTGTTGACAGTTCTATTGTACCTGTGGCTAGCTGTTCATATCCTGTATGTGTTTCCTAACAAGTAACAGCTGCAAAAATTAGAATTACAATTAGAGGTGGGAATTCTTTTTGTTATTGGTTGCCACTGAAGGGAAGGAATCTACTCCTCAGAGGTCCTGTCGTGGGTGGAAATCTTGGCTGATTTGATGAGAATAAATGCTGTAGGAGCTGAAGGATTCTGCCTGGGAAATATTTGGAGGGAATCAACACTCCTAGTTATGATCGGATCCTGTATTATAACAGATGGAAGCTAGACAGTTATCAAATTCTCTTTAATTACTTTTTGTTATACTAAAGATAGAATAAGTCTAGATGAGTTCTCTAAGATTTCCTTTACATTCTTTGTGTTATTACTGGGCCAAATTTATACATGATAAGCTATATAAGATGGTTCTATAAGACAATTTATCATTTTTCATGGACATTTTCTACACACAGTTTTTTGATTATGCTTAACAGTTTATGAAAAGCTGCATACTTTTTTAAAAATAAAAATTATCCTTATCCCATCAGTTTGCAAAGAGTTTTGAAAGTATGAAATTTGGAAGAAGCATTGTGCCAAAATAGTGCGGGAAATATCAGAAAATGTCAGCATGTATTGTTTTATTTGTATCATCATCAGCTCAAATACTGGAGTTGTGCATATGTTCCAGCCATATGTTGATTTTGGATTGGGATTGGTTTTAATATACTTTATAAAATTACCCAGGGACTGGTAAGCATATTAAAGATAAGTTAACATTTATTTGAAGTGAGAAATAACTCTTAGAAAATGATAATCTTTTCCCAAGAATTTTCTGAGAAAGTTATCTGATTATCAGAAAGTTTCTGATTCCAATCAACATGGAACAGGGGTCTTTTGGATCTGGGAACAGCACTTAATTTGGATTTATTTGTGGAGGACATGAGGGTTGTGTTAGCCAGGGTGATGATGATACAAAGGAGGCTGGGCTGTGTGATGCATGTATTCAGAACCATAATGTTTGTGACAATGATGTACTGTATAATATTCTGGAAGTCACTTTTGGTCTGGAAGGGCATGGAAGATTTTCTTTGTATAGCTGTATTATGGCTGTTTATGCCCACACTATTTATGCATTAACTGTAGTTTCTCTGTGCTTTCTCTCCAGCAATGTCAGGAAAACAGCATTCAGTGGTTCAATCAGAAAACAGCCACAAAATGAAACTCAGGATTCAATCCTATAGTTGACAGCAAAACTGGCTGGGGAAATTTTTTGGGAGTTGAAGTCCACATGTCTTAAAGTTATCAAGGTTGAAAAACACCGATTTACTGGATCATCTTGAAAGACTTTTTCCAAGCTTTGCATTCTGTTCCTTTATGATTAATTCACCTATCACTATTGCCTGTATAGACACAATTTCCAATGCAAAGTTTATGGCTGCCTATGCAGAACAAATGTACTATAGGTCCTTACTAGCTTCACATATATCATATATTAAAGTTATTTACTTCAGCTTTTGGTGCTAATATTGTTGTGGCCTGCCAGATTCAGACGATGAGGAGGTTGGGGGAAGAACTTGGCCCAGTTCTGGAGTCTAGGGAAAGCTCTGATGGATACTCAGTGTCAGACACAGAGATAGAGTCAGGGCTTTTCCCAGCTTGAGAGGCAGCTGCCGGTGGAGTCAGAGATGAATGAGGAAGAGGAACAACTGGGGCCTGTTCCAGGTGCACATATGTGTAGAGCAGATAGGAGAGGTGAAGGACAATGAGTTGGCCTGGAAAGCAAAACAAACATGGATGCTGACTGGGTCCTCCCTGGCTGGGGAATAAATAGGAGGAAAGGAAAGTGGTTTGGTTGTAGCAGTCAACCATTTACATTTCTAGAAAGTTTACTCCCTGTGTGTTTCATGTGACAAAGACTGCCTTGTCAGAATGAGGTTTGTCTATTTCTGACTTAATTTGCAGCCTTGCAGTTGGGAGCTCAGAGCCTTGCATTTATCATAACAAACTGATAAGGACTATTGTTTCACTTGCACGACTTTCTGTTGATGAATGCAGTTAATTCCCAAAGTATAAATAAAGAAGGGTTTTCCTTTGAGTCTGTTTCTTGCTTCTTGCTTCATCAGAAAGCTTGTTAAAAAAACTAAAGAAAAAATAAGGCTAGGGCTGAAATATACAGCAGCATTGGGGACAGAATAAAAATAGAAACGAACAGTGAAAAGAACAAAATCAATTATTACGGATTTTTGGAAGTTCAAGCATTTAAAAAAATAATAAATCCTGAAAATGGCAACACAGAAAGACTGCTGTATCACTTTGTATTTTTCAGGGTCATGCTATCATCAGGGGTGGGATTCTATCAGTTTTCACCTATTCACTAGAATTGGTTGTTAACATTCTAAGCAGTTCGGAGAACCAGTTGTTAGAAGAAATTACTGGCCTAATCCTGTAAGGAAGGCAGGAAGGAAACATTCTGGTGTTGTCTACAGAAACTGTAGATTGACATTTGAAATCAGAGAACAAGAAGATAAACAATTTTATAAGATTTGGGATTTATTTTATCAATGGTTAGACAATAAAATATGGTAATGAAATATAGAATATAAAGAATATATAAAGATGTATTATCATAATATAACTGTGGGATAGATTTGGGATGATAATATGAATTGTCATAAAATAAATTAATTAAAATATGGATTATTTTGCATAACATGAACAAATAACAGTATAGTCAAATGATTAACAATGATATTAATGTACTTAGGAATATTTAATAGACAATATGAGAACATATACAAGTAATTGTAAATGATGACTATGAAGTGGATGCACAAAATAATTTGTAAACCAACCGACACACTGTATGTACGTAAGTGGAAGATGGCTTGATGTTTTTATGTTGTGTTTGTGTATGTTTGTTTAAAAAAATAATAAAATTTGGAAAAAAAAAAGAAACTGCCCCTCCGTTAACCTTTATTACATTCTTGGCAGGACTAGACTTCCTGTCTCTGGAACTTCTCTGGAGTTTCTTTTCCCCTCCTTTTCTGGTACTTTGCTTGTGTGGAGTGACCATTTAAAATTACAATGGCACTGAAAAAAGTGACTTATGACCATATTTCACATTTACGACTGTGGCAGCATCCCCACAGTCATGAGAGGCCAGGCGAGGAGATGCGTGCCTCGATGTGAGTGATATTGAGTTGGCCACACCCAGCCAATAACATGACCACCAAGCCATGTCCACCCAGTCACATAACCACCAAGACACGCCTACCACCTAAGACACGCCCACAGAACCGGTTGTTAAAATTTTTGAATCCCACCCCTGGCTATCATCCTTGTGAATATTTGATTCTAATACAGATAGTCCTCAGTGACCACTAAGTGAAGACCTTTAAGTTACAAAGGCACTGAACAAAGAGACTTACAATCAGTCCCCAAACTGAAGCCACCACCTGTGGTCACATGATCATGATCAAGGTGTTTGGCAAAGGATGTGTGTTTATGACAGTTGCAGCATTCCATGGTCGTGTGATTGCCATTTGTGGCTTTCACTGCTGACATCTGAAAAACAAAATCAGTGGGGAAATCAGCAGGAAGTTGCAAGTCTTGGACATGTGAAATTATGCTTAATGACCACAACCAGAACTGCTGTTGTAAATTGCCACAGTCATGTGATATTTTGTTTTACTAATGAGTTGTTTAGCACAGAAGTTTATGTCTCCATAGCGGTTCCTAACTGGAGACTCTGTAATGACTAAGTGCTATGTGAACTGAGAACATATAAGGCAAGTTTATACAATGGGAGGATTATTTTATTAAAGTCATTGGTGGCTGTCTAAACTGAAAATGATTCTTCTCCAAACATGGTTTTTACAAAGTTCTCTTTTACAAAATTCATTGCATTAAAATAATTCCAACAAGTGAACTATTTTCAATTTAGAATACACTAGACAACCAGTGACCATTGGGTCATCCATCTTTCCACATACAGTAGGCTTGCACATAAACTTCAACAGAACCTTGGTGAAGTCTCCTTCTCCTCTTTCTCCTCCTCCTCCTTCACCAGTCACATTGCTAGGGGAGGGGGAACTAAGAGAGCCAGGGAATACAAGGAAAACTGCACCCATGCTTTCCATCCAAGCATATCCCCAAAGGGATCCATCCCTCCCAAGAGAAAGACGCTTATTTGTTGACACACTCCTAGTCAACTCTACTTGTCCAGCAGGTATCTAAGTCACTACCTCATCCTTCTCTCACTACCCACTGCTTTTAAGGGATTTCAGATTTTGCCCTTGGTTCCAAGTGGAAACTCTCCACCCAGCCATCAAGACTTCCCACTAGCACTCAGAGGCAATGTGGTTATGGATACCGCCAGAGGTGATATTCAGCAGGTTCTGACCAGTTCTGAGAACTGGTAGCGGAAATTTTGAGAACCGGCAAATACCCCCTCTGACTGGAGATTTTACAGTGTCCTTCCCCTGCCACACCCACCAAGCCATGTCCACAGAACCAGTAGTAAAAAAAAAAAAAGAGTCCCACCACTGGATACTCCCACAGGTGCAATGCATCCTGGATTTGGGAAATAGTCTGAATTTAGACCATTTGAGGTATCTTGTTTTAAAAATTGTTGCCTGTTTTGCCCAGTTGAAGGTTATCAACAGACACAGGCGCATTACGTTCGTCTATATAACTTAGGGAGTTTCTAGCTTTCTAGTTTTTTTTTCAAATAAGGAAACACATTTCACAGAAAGACCAGAAATATATTTTATTGAGGTAAGTTTTAATAATAGAATCTCACAAATTTGACTGTGCTTTACCTCCCCTCTTTATCACAGCCCACTGAAACAGGGATGATCCTGTCTAAACCCATTCCGATTACACTCTTGTTTTCTAAGACTGAAGGATTTTTTTTTGCCCTGATTATGTAATGGTTCTTGCCCATTTCCCTCAAGATTGCTTCCCTGATACTCTACATTTTACTTCTAACAGCTTTCCTTCCTTTGAACCTATGAAGAAGCAGGTCTCCAATAATGGGGAACTTGCAATTGCCTGTTTACGTAACTTTTGTGTGTGACTTCATTAGTCTAAAAAAATTAATTCTTTCAGTTAAACCTTTGAAACAGTAGTGAGTAATGGGTATCCTGATGGCTAAGGGGAATTGTTAACGCCTCTTTGATGGAGGGCTCGCTGCCCACTGCCTTGAAAACAGCAATGGTGTGACCCCTCCTTAAGAAGCCCTCCCTGGACCCAACTCTTTTGAACAACTATCCTGTCTCCAACCTTCCCTTCATGGCGAAGGTTGTTGAGAGTGTGGTGGCAGGTCAGCTTCTCCAGTACCTGGATGAAGATACATACCTGGATCCCTTCCAATCGGGCTTCAGGCCCGGACATAGTACTGAAATGGCATTGGTCGCGTTGGTTGATGATCTCTGGAGGGCCCGTGAAAGGGTTTATTCCTCTGTCCTATTAGACCTATCAGCAGCTTTTGATACTATCGACCATAGTATCCTATTGTGACGGTTGGGGGGATTGGGGGTTGGGGGCACCGTGTTGCGGTGGTTCGCCTCCTTCCTCTTCGACCTTCTGCAATTTGTGTTGGTGGGGGGGGAGAGATCCACCTCTAGGCCCCTCGATTGTGGGGTGCCTCAGGGATCGGTCCTATCTCCTCTCCTGTTCAACATTTATGTGAAGCTGCTGGGGGAGATCACCCGTGGCTTTGGGGTGAAGTGTCATCTGTACACTGATGATACTCAGCTGTTTGTCTCCACCCCAAGCCACCCCAATGATGCCATGGAGGTCATGTCCCGTTGTCTGGAGGCCGTGCGGAACTGGATGGGCGGGAACAGGCTCCAACTCAACCCTTCCAAGACTGAGTGGCTGTGGTTTATGGTGTCCCGATATAGCCAGGTAGTTCCATCACTGGCTATTGGGGGTGAGATTTTGCCCCTTTCAGAGAGGGCTCGCAATCTGGGTGTCCTCCTGGATGTACGGCTATCTTTGGAAGACCACATTATGGCCGTCTCCAGGGGGGCGTTTCATCAGGTTCGCCTGATCCGCCAGATGCGGCCCTTTCTGGATCGGGATGCCTTACGCATGGTCACTCATGCCCTGGTCACCTCCCGACTGGACTACTGTAACGCCCTCTACATGGGGCTCCCGAATGGGAGCATCCGGAGGCTTCAACTGGTACAGAATGCGGCCATGCAGGTGGTTATGGGGGCGTCAAGGTTCTGTTATGTGCCGCCCCTCCTGCGCGAGCTGCATTGGTTGCCAGTGACCTCTCGGGTGCACTTTAAGATTTTAGTGTTAACTTGTAAAGCGCTCCATGGCATCGGACCAGGATATTTACAAGACCGCATTCTGCCATTTTCCTCTCACTGTCTGGTGCGCTCCCACAGGGAGGGTCTCTTGTGGGTCCCATCGGCATCTATGTGCCGACTGGTGACCCTGAGGAATAGGGCCTTCTCTGTGGGGGTGTCTGCCCTCTGGAATGGGTTGCCTCCGGAGTTACGTACAGCCACGGACCTGGGGACCTTCAGGCGTGCCTTGAAAACCTGGCTCTTTGACCAGGCCGGCTTGGGCTGATTTTAGATTTGGGTATTTTAATTTTTATATTAAATTTTAGGGTTTTAGCGAGGGGTTTTAATTGTTTTCAGCCAGGGCCTTTAGTTTAATTTAGTTTTAACTTTTATATATTTATTGTTTTAATTGTATGGCTGTTCACCGCTCCGAGTCCTTCGGGAGAGGAGTGGTATATAAATTATTATTATTATTATTATTATTATTATTATTATTATTATTATTATTATTATTATTATTATGGGTAGGGTGTGGGGCTAAGGACTACTAGGGGTGGGAGCAATTATGTAAAGTGTAGTACTGCATTATAAACGTTTGAGAATCACTTTAATGTAGTGGTTAAGGTGTCTGGCTTGAATCTGGGAGTCTGTGAGTTTCAATCCCACTATAGGTACAAAGCCAGTTGAGTGACCTTGGACCAATCATTTTCTCTCAGCCCTAGGAAGGAGATAATGGCAAACCATTTTTCCTCACTAGGAAAAATGGAGGGACTTGTCCAGGAAGTCCCTGAGAATTGGACTCACATACTCTACATGGGTCAGGCTGAGGTGCACCATGTTTCTTTTCCTTTCCTTTGATAGAATGTTGACGTTCAGTACACGTGCTTCTTATGGCACACTACATCTGCCATAAAACATTTTAATTGCCACAAGGATTTTGGGGTTTTAGAAAAAAATCTTAGGATCTGCATGTTGCTCTTAGGCTTTTATTGCAACTCACATTACAGTTGAACAGGAGAATTGTATCTGAGCCAGAGTTATGTTTAGGGTTAGGGTTATATTGTGTGATTTATTTTACTAGCTCTTAGTATATTATTGTATTTATTTGCTTCATTGTGGTTTTTTTTTTTTTTTGTTCACTTAAATTCTGCTGACTATTGACCAAATAAATATTACTGAAATTGAACTGAGCCAGAAATAACTTGTTAAGCAGTATAATCCTTTCACCATTTTGATTATACCAGTATTTTGGATTCTGCATTTCCTACTACTTTTTCTTAGCTGACCCTAGTTAACACAGGCAGTAGAAGGAGGCTGGCCTTGTGAGACAGCAGGCCACAGAGAAAGGGTAGGCATGGTACAAGAAGCTTTGTGATGTTACCATTCCTTATCCCTAGTGATAAAACATATTTGGGCCATTCCCTCTTTCAGTTAGCCTGATACTCCATTCTTGTCAAATCATAAATCTTCCTAATCATGGCAAATTTAATAGTAATGTTTCATCCAGGATCAGAATGGCCAGCCCTGAGCCTGTATTCAAAGTGCTGAGCAATCAGTGAAGCTGCTGCCAATTGAACTAGCAAAACCAGCAGAGAAGTACAACATTCCAATAGCAGACAAGAAGGAAAACAAAGCTAAGACCTACAACCTTCCCTATTAAAAAAAGATGGAAGCTGAAAAAGTGAAATAAGCTTAAAGCAATAGTAACTTTCTATTCGTTGCTTTCCCAGGAAAATCTGAAATAATTTAATGAAATTACCAGAACTTACTGTCCAGCTCTTTGTGTCAAAGTCCGAGAACTACTCATCTTGGGCTGTGCCCTTAGCATTCTCCATATATGGAAGTGAAGTTATAGCACTTACGGTCTCTGCAACACACTTCAGGCACAGCAAAATTTCTGTTGCATCAATTTGTTATGCACATTGTGGCCATAAAGACAACATTGCTTGTTCTTATTTCTTACCAGCTAACTGTAAGCCTTTCTCTTTCCAAGGAAATGTAAACCTAATCTATGACTAATGGAATAGGAACAGATTGTTTACCTGGCAAGGAAGAATCCAGAATGAACAGAAGCTGGAGTTTACTGGACAGGAAAATTATTTTAAAAATCCAGCTGTAAGCTATTAATTGAGCTACACCAATGCTCTCATTAAGAAAATATTTTTTCAAAATCTCAGAAAAGCTATAAAGACAAAGACCTGAGGCTTACATTTATGAATAAGGACTATTTATGTACTTAAAATTATTATAGGTTATTTCCTATATACCTAGAGACTACATACACGAGTGTTTTTACAAGAGTTATTGTCATTCATTATTTAAATAATGTAATCGTGAGGTGATGTCTCGGGGGAACCATAGCAGCTAACTATACTATAGTCACAAGAAAAATATTTGTAGTGTTTGCAGAGACTTATCACTTCACTTATTAATATAACCAGCCCCTGTTATCCACAAGCCAATGAGAAAAGCAAAGAGAACTGAATTCTAGCAGAGGAAGATGTTTCTTTAGCGTTATTAAATAGAGCACCTTCTATTCATTCCACTAAGTACAGCCTAGAACAACTAACTAGAGAACTGAATTCTAGCAGAGGAAGATGTTTCTTTAGCGTTATTAAATAGAGCACCTTCTATTCATTCCACTAAGTACAGCCTAGAACAACTAATCATAGGTTGGTAGGTATAGATCACAGTTGGCATAAAACTTACGGCCAGTCCTAATTTGCAGCATATTGGTGCATACTATACAAAAGTAAAAGCAACCAATTCCACTTTAATATCTAACATGGAATGCATGCTTCCACAGATTATATCCTGGATTCTAAGTAAGCATTTAATTACTATAGGTGACCAGAAAGGTTAATTTTAGTGCATGTCAAATTTTTCAACTTTCAATTTTCAAACATTAGGGGTGCTCAAAAGTTGTGACATGCCTTGGGGATTGAAGAGATATTTTGTTTACTTTAATATAATTTAGATGTGCTTGGTAAGTAATTACATAAATATCATCACTTTTTAATATTTTGTTTATTTCATTTCATAATCATTTGTTCAGAAGCAGGAACATGCTTCTTGATTCCATATTGTCAGGAGTGACACAGGAATAAAAGAAAGCAGTAGTGCTTCCTAGATTCATATGATCTTCCAGCAAGTATTTCAGAAAGAGTAAGCATACAAAGAAATCAAATTTCTTAAGTTATACTACTAAGAATTACCTTAATTATCCTAATCTTCCGCTATGAAATCTGTGAATTCTACAATAGGGGTGTGAGACTCAAGGCCTGCAGGCTAGATTTGGCCTTTGGGGTGCTTTGCTTTGGGCCATGGTGCCTCTGCCAGCAAAAATGGAGCTCAGGGGTATGGCACATGGCCCCCATAGGCTCTGTTTTTTGGCTATGATGGTCTCCTGCAACTCTCTGCCAGCAAAAGTGGAGCTCGGGATGTGTGCCCATTTTCACTGGTAGAGCCCTACAGGAGGCTGTCTAAGCCGAAAATGGAGACTGGGGTGGGTGGGTGGGGGACAGCCTGTGCCACCACAGGTGTCCCTGACACGAGTGACATTGAGCTGGTCATGCCCCCTCCAGCCCTCCGAGGTCAAATACAATCCTGATGAAGCCTTCAATGATATTGAGTTTGACATCCCTGTTCTAACAAGCACATAGTTCTAAAAGCTTTCATGTTATAGAAATTAATTTGGGTAAAAATAAATAAATGACTGACCTAAATAATCAGAGATGACCAACATTCTATTCATCACTTCAGAGTTAAAATTTGTGAAACCTTTAATGTTACTATTTCTAGATTTTTGATATACCTAAATAAAGGGAGGTAGTGTGATTCCTCTTACTGAATAGGGATCTTTCCATTATAAGGAAACTAGTTCTTTATAATGAGAAATAAATACCCAAACAGAACAGAATATAGGTTAGGAGGTGTGAGGTTTCTAGTTAGAAAGAGACAAAAGTCTGAGTGATGGTTATATATCGATAAATAAACAGTTACTGCTGTAAATCTGGAAATGTTAAATTGTATAAAGAACACATTTGCTTTTAATTTTGCAGATTTATGAAAATACTTTTTCTCATATAATTTTTCTTCCAGTTTTTTTTTCCCCTCACTGGTTCCTGGTAGAAAACCAGTCACTTATTCCACAGTACTTTCTCCCCCCATTTACAATGAGGGATAATGCAACAATAACAGCTGTATTTTGTGGTCATCATGGATGATGATAGTAATATAGATTAATTCAAGTCAACTCTTCCTTTTGGGTCTAAATGACAGAAGTTTCTTGCTTAGCTTAAAGTAAATAGATTGGTCATGCTGCTATAATCAAAATTTGGCCCACAGACTGGTTCAGGAAGATACACTAGATTTATTTTAAAGTAGCTTACTATGTTATGCAACCTCCGAGTATTTTAATGTCTCACTTGCAAAGGAGCAAATAGTCACACGCAGATTTTGTAACAATTAAAAACACATGAAAACTTGCTGCCTGCCTTTAGAATTTGGCACAATCTGTTGAGTTCACTGAATGTACTGTACATTCTCTTCTGTTTAGAGTCTGTAGCTTGATAATCAATGCATAGTTTGCAGCTTCACCCTGTTTCCTAGGAATAGATAGGCATTGTCTCTTGTCAATGAGTTTGGCGAAGCAGGAAACACGAAATCATTTTGATCCTTCCCATGAAACTGAGCCAGTTCTGTTTCTAAATGAGATAAGTTGTTGTGCATTTGATTGCATCAGTTTCCTTTGCTTCCTTTCTTTGGTATATAGTATTGACTCTGAGGAAGTTAACTTTCTCCATCAAATCACACGAGTAAGCATCTGGGCTTGGTAGACTTAATAGAATAAGAAGAGTTAGAAAAGACCTTGGAGGTCTTCTAGCCCAACCCCATGCTTAGACAGGAAACCCTATACCATTTCAGACAAATGTTAGCCAATCTCTTCTTTAAAACTTCCAGTGTTGCAGTATTTGCAACTTCTGGAGGCTAGTTGTTCCACTGATTAATTGTTCTAAATGTGAGGAAATTTCTCCTTAGTTCTAAGTCTCTCCTTGATTAGTTTCCACCCATTGCTTCTTGTCCTGCCCTCAGGTGCCTTGGAGCAGTGGTCGCCAACTGATGGTCCGTAGAGAAATGTCACCCCCCAAAGCAATTAATCCAGGCTGCACAGAAACACAAGGCTGCACCGCCCACATGGCTCGTGGGAACCCTCCCTGCCCATTCACTCCTTACCTGGCAAACTTGCCTGCTAAGTTGCTATTTTTCTTCCCCCCCACCCAACCATCAGCTGTTCTGCTGTTCCGGGAGATTTAGATTAGCTAGAATGCAGGAAATCGTTGGATTTCTTGCTTTCTAACTAATCTTTAGATCTGCTTTTAAGCAGAGCTGAACCTTCCTTAGGACTGAAGCTTCTATTATTCAGTGCAGACTCAGGTAGGCTATGGCAGAAAGATAGATCTCTGAGTGAATCTGTGATTCTGTGAGCAACTCAATCTGCCTGCATGCTTTGCCTGATTTTGGGTAAAATTTGTTCTTTTTTTAGAAAAAAATTCAACATTACATAAATATTTATAATACTTACATACAAGCCATGCCCAGCCAATCACATGACCATCAAGCCACACTCACAAATTAGGCCATGCCCACAGAACCGGTTGTTAAGAAATTTGAATCCCACCCCTGCCTCTGTGTATATGCGTGTGTGTGTGTGTGTGTGAGAGAGAGAGAGAGAGAGGGAGGGAGGGAGGGAGGGAGGGGAGAGGTTAGATCTGATCTCCCTCCCTCCCTCTCTCCCTCTCCCTCTCTATCCCTCTCTCTCTCTCTCTCTTTCTCTCTCTCTCTCTCTCTCCCACCAATGTCAGCAAGCCACCATCAGGCAAAATTCATATTAGTGGTCCCCAGGATTTAAAATTATGAGTTTGGTGGTCCCTGAGGTCCAAAAGGTTGGCGACCCCTGCTTTGGAGAATAGCTTGACTCCCTTTTCTTTGTGGCAACCCCTGAGATATTGGAACACTGCTATCATGCCACCGCAGTCCTTCTTCTCATTAAACTAGACATACCCAGTTCCAGCAACCATTCTTTATATGTTTTAGCCTCCAACTATTTCTCTTCTGTATAAACCAGCTAGAAATGAAGCTGGTTTAAAAAGATATTTTTCTGGATTTTAACTTTATACTCCACTTTGATCAAGACAATGCTTTGGTGTTTTGCCAGTTCATACTTATGAAGATTCCTAATTATTGGATTTCCTTGCTTTTTTATTCTGCCATTAGATGAAAGCAAGCATTAATTGCTGTCTTTTCCTTAGATGCAAGTAGTCCTCAATTTACAACTATTCATTTAGTGTCTATTCAAAGTTACAATACTAAAACAAGTGACTTATGAGCAGTCCTCACACTTATAACCTTTGCAGCATCCTTGCAGTCATATGATCAAAATTTGGACCCGACATGGATTTATGAGGGCTGAAATGTCCCAGGGTCATGCGATCACCAATTGCCACTTTCCCAGCTAATTTCTAATGAACAATGTCCTTGGGAGAAGCAGGATTTGCTTTAGGATCATATGCTTCACTTAAAGACTTGTGACTCTTTTAGCAATCATGACAAAAAGGGAGGAATGTGCAAGAATGGTTAATAGGACATTTTTATCTTTGAGTTACGTTAGAAGTGAACAGAATAGTCTATGTGGTGTATAAATATTACTTACAGAGAAAAGTTACTCTACTGTAGTATTAACATTACTGAATAGAAAATTCAAGAGTTTAAAAAGTTTAAAGCAAGAATTTTCCCACCATTGCATTTCCAAACCCAAAATGAACAAGTTGGCATGTGTGTCACACAGGAATGTCTGAAAATTGTTTTCATTTGCTTTGAGTTATTTTCAAACTTATAATTTAAAGTAACAGATGTAGATAAAGTTGAAGATCTTCTGCTATCTAGTGGCTGTATCTGGAACTGGCAGATGCAGACCAATTGCTCAAAATCATTTTTTTCTTTGTTATCTCTACATTTGTGTTTGACTCTGCAAACTCTGAACATCAAGATTTCTTGTTTATATAAACTTATGGAACACTCAGTATTGAATGCGTGTGCATTACATTATTTATGAAAAGTAGCAGGAACAAACAATGATTTAAAAAGTATCAAGAACTGCATAAGTGTCAGGATGCTCCATTTAAAATGTTGCCTGGAAAATGAGTGGCTAAATTCACACAATGAAGTAGGCAAAATAAAAAGCAACCTTTTTATTAGAATTCTGTGTAAACTAGGTCCTCACATTAAGATATAGCATGCTACTGAACATAAGATTTGTGTTACTTTAACCATGTTTAGCTTTTACCATGTTGTATGATTGCAGCCATTCATCAATTTCAGGTAAACTCAGTTCTTAATATTTTTAACCAGTTTTTCTGCAACAGTTTGAATTAGTTAATGTTTTATTTTACCTACTTTTATCTATTTTAATTATATTTAATCTTTTACTATTAGATTTCTGAACATAAAGACCGGATAGAAATAAAATAAACAAATGCTTTCTTTGAACCACAGCCATAATCAGTAAAATAAGTCTTTATAATAGTGAGTTTAGATCTAGAGTCAAAATGGGATATTAATTTGATAGGTAAATAGATTGTTTGAACCAAATACCATGTTTTATAGATGTCTGGGTATTTATGCTTTCGTGAGAGTGAATGTGCAAGATAGATAGACAGACATAGCTCTGAAGATGTATATATTCGTAGATTTTCATAGGTACAGGTATGCAGGTCTTGGTGTGTTCGGGTCTTTTCCTGTGTAAGATTGAGACTATCTGGGCAACGTTTCGAAGAGATCTCACTCACCATTTTCAGCTTTTGGCTTTGTGCTTGTGTGAGCAAAGCGTGATCTGAGTTGCTGTCTCCCTATATATACTGGTGGGGAGGTTGGCTGTGTTGTCATTTCTTGATTGGATGATGGAGTTGTTATTTGCAGATTAGCTGGCTTTTTCTTAAGAACATGTGCGGCTGAGGTATTGGCCTCCTGTGTTGTAATGACTTGGGTAATGGGTTGTGTGATGACCTTCTGAGTTCTCTTGTTTTGACATCCTGGGTCTTGTGCTGTAATCTCCTGGGTCGTAATGACCTGGGTAATGGGCTGTGTGATGACCTTCTAACTTCTAATCTTGTGACCTCCTGGGTGTTGTGCTATAATCTCCTGGGTCGTAATGACCTGGGTAATGGGCTGTGTGATGACCTTCTGACTTCTAATCTTGTGACCTCCTGGGTCTTGTGCTATAATCTCCTGGGTCATAATGACCTGGATAATGGGCTGTGTGATGACCTTCTGAGTTCTAATCTTGTGACATCCTGGACCTTGTATTGTAATCTCCTGGGTCGTTAGCTGTGTTGCAACATCCTGAGGTTTTGTGATGTAGCCTCCTGAGTTCTGTGATGTGATATCCTGAGCGGGTGGCTATGATGTGACGTTCCAGGTTTTGGTTTGGCTCCGAGTTTGAGGCCTGGCTCTGTGTTCATGGTGTGTGTCAGTTTGCTTGGTTTGGGGGTCAGGGTGTGTGTCAGCTGGTGATGTAGCCGTGGTTTGGTTTCTGGATGGTGGTTGCCTTTCATCTATGGGGTGGGTTTGGGTTTGAGTCTGGTGAGGGAGATTGGTGGTGGCATCATGTATTGTTTTGGGTCCAGTGTTGGTTTTCGTGGCTGGGACTCATTTGTTGATAAGGGCTAGCTTCCAAATGTCTGGTAGGCGGGAGGCATCATCCTGTTTATTCATGTTATGGGGGTGTTTCTCTATTTTGAATGCTAGGACACACCATCTACCAGAAGAAAACACATACAAACCGCTATCTACACGCACTCTCACACCACCACCCAGCACAGATCAATTCTGTAGTCGAGACACTCATCTCCAGAACAAAATGCTTAGCCGATGAGCAACACCTAAAAACCAAACTATACACTCTCACTAACGTACTAACAGCCAATGTATTCCAAAGAAAGAAGATTACCCACCTAATCCAAAAAGAAACCCCAACCAAAATCCAAGACAGAGAACAAGAAAACGGCAAAGCCCTCCTCCCATATATAAAAGGCACTACAGACAAAATCAGCAAGATCCTCCAAAAACACAACATTAAAACAGCATTCTGCACAAACAGAAAAATATCCACCATCCTAAGAAACCCTAAAGACAAAATTGAGTTAGAAAACCAAAGAGTATACGAAATCCCATGCACCTCCTTCCCCACCACATACATCGGACAAACTAACAGAAGAATAAGTGCACTCATTGAAGAACACAAGAACTCAATCAAAAAAGAAGAACCAACCTCTTCCCTGGTCCAACACCTCAAAGCCACAGGACATGAGATTGACTTTAAAAATACGAGAACTATTGCCAAAACTGAACACTTCAACAACAGAATAATCAAAGAAGCCATAGAGATAGAAAAACACCCACACAGTATGAATAAACAAGATGACACCTCCCACCTACCAGCCATTTGGAAACCCACCCTCATTAACAAATGAGTACCTAACATGAAGAATGTCACCAGATCCACACCCATGAGGGACACACAAGAAGCTACCACCACACTTCCATGTAGAAAGCAGACTCACACTCACACAGAAGATGAGACATGACCACGGACTAGAAGCCGCACCACAGCTGCATCACTACCTGCTAACCCCCCCCAACCCATATATGAAGCGAACTGACACTCACTATGAAGATGTGGCACGACCACGAACGCGAAGCCAAACAACAGGATCACAACTCACCAACTCAAATCCCCCAGCAACTAAGACTAATCTGAGTACAACCAAGCCCCCACCAGAACAGAACACACCCCCAACCAATCAGAACACAGCCAAGCTCCCACCCAATCAAGTCATACCCCCACTAGCAGTTAAAAGGAAGAAGCAGCTGCAAGCTCACATTACTCCGAGAAGCACAAAGCCGAAGATACAATATATGTGTGTGTGTGTGTGTGTGTGTGTGTATATTTGTTTTCTGAGATTGATTGAGATCAAAGATACACACACACACACACACATATATGTATGTATATAATAAAAAATTAAGGGATCAAGTTCTCATCTGAAATAATCTATAAAGGAGAGTAATATCAGATCAACATGGGATGTTGAGGGATAATTGAAAAAGAAAAAAAATCTTGTTTGGAAAGAAAGATTGATTAGCTGTCAGGCACCCTGGAGTAACACCCATCCATCCATTTATAACAATTTAAATGATTGGCAGTGGGTGATTATAGGAAGCACACAATATAATTATGGAACCTGGTGCTAAAACCTTTGCTGATGCTAGAAAGATCTACAACGTCTACACTGTGTAGTATAGGAAGGTATCACAGCAAGTCAGGATGTTTATCCATATAAAAGTGAAATACTACTCATGCATCATTACAAAATCTCCAGAACCATAAAGCCTACAAACTTGAAATTTGGCACTTATGTTCCTCTGGGCTTCTAGGTGCTCACTAAGAAATGACCATCAGGGCATTAGTGTTTCGTATATTATTATTAACATGCTCTGATGCTAAGGAGTTCTACTCCCCTCCCCACCTGAAAAGAAATCTGTTCCAAATGCAAAGCACAAGCAGAGGAGTTTCAGTTTCACAGCACCAAGCAGCTTTAGTACAGAACAGTTGAGCTAAGCCACGCCCAGGCTCCTTGCTGTCTCTTTCTTGCTCATACAGCAAATACTGTTTCAGTTTCCAAACATGACGCTAGCCAGATGAATACCGATGAATGCTGGTAGGCAGAGGCACAATTTTTTCCCCTTACTTTCCTTCCATAAACTAAGCCGACCACATAGTTTTGTAGCAAAGCACGGGTATCAAACTAGTCTTCTATATATGTTGTTGTAGACCAGACTTGAACATCTAAGTTATGAATACTGTTATTATAGGGTCACAGTAATAGGATTTTGCAACTCTGAATGAGTCTTTTCCCTCCTGCATTTATCCTAAAAAGAACTAAAGAGGGTCAAATGAAAGTAAGAATGTCAAATTACATTCCTACTTTGGATTCAGATTTCTTTTATCTTTCATTGTCTTGGCTGTGGCTCTTCCTTCTATTCCTTATGATTATTTTCACAGCCTATTATTTATTTTATTTTTTATTTTATTTTTATTTATTTATTTGATTTGTTAATCGCTTACAAGATAATAGGTATAAGTATATACATAGTTATGAATACATGAAATGTATTCATATGAATACATATAAGAAAAATAAAAGAAACAATAGGACAGGAACGGTAGGCACATTGGTGCACTTATGCATGCCCACTACAGATCTCTTAGGAAAGGGGTGAGGTCAATAGTAGACAGTCTGAGGTTAAAGTTTTTGGGGTTTTGGGAAGGAACTACAGAGTCATGTAGAGTATTCCAGACATTGACCACTCTGTTGCTGAAGTCGTATTTCCTGCAATCAAGTTTGGTGTGGTTAACCTTGAGTTTGTATCTATTGTGTGCTCTTATGTTGTTATGGTTGAAGCTGAAGTATTCATTGACAGGTAAGTCATTGCAATGTATGATTTTATATACCATACTTAGATCAGACCGAAGATGGCGTAATTCAAGGTTTCTAGGTCTAGAATTTCAAGTCTGATGGCATAAAGTATTCTACAATGAGTAGAGGAGTGGAGAACTCTTCTTGTGAAATATTTCTGAACTTTCTCAACTGTGCTAATATCAGATACGTAATGTGGGTTCCAGACTGATGAGCTGTATTCGAGTATTGGTCTAGCAAATGTTTTGTATGCTGTAGTTAATAGTGTGATATTACAAGAGAAAAAGCTATGTAGGATTAGATTAACAACTCTTAATGCCTTTTTGGCTATGTAGTTACAGTGGGTCTAGCACTTAGATTATTAGAGATGAGTATTCCAAGGTACTTTACAGAGCTTGGATCATCAACAAGGTCTTGACTATTCAGCTTGTATTTTATTTTCTGATTTTTTTTTGCCAATATGTAAAACAGAGCATTTATTTGTTGAGATTTGAAGTTGCCATTTGTTTGACCATTCTGATACATAGTCAAGATCTTTTTGAAAGATAGCAGTGTTGTCTGTGGTATTGAAAAGCTTTACATCATCAGCGAAGAGAACGCAGTTGCTCTTAATATGATCACAGAGGTCATTTATGTAGAGGATGAAAAGGATTAGTCCTAGAATTACACTCATATATTTTGGAGTGTTACACACACACACAAAAAAGATATCCTGCATTATTTTTCCATTATTCAATATGTTGAAATTTCAAAACTCATTCATGTGTTGGTAGAAAATGTTTATGAGATTCTATTGAACAGAATGTGGTACTGATGTACCAGTATTTCTATAATTACTTGGAGAGTGTGTCAAAGGATTCAGGTGGGCGCACTGTTTTCATTGCACAATCATTTCTCTGGTAGTCAGCAATTTTCCAGGTTTTTTCTGTGGGGATATTTCAAACCTGGAAGTATCAGCACAACAGAGTAATGGAAAGGTGTCTATTTATTTAATATTTATAAATAGGTCTAACCAAGAACAGTAACATTTGAATCATGTCCAACAGGGAAATAAGTTGCGAAGAGAAATTGAGGGGAAAAATAATCTCAAGGACCCATCAAGTAAGGCGGGGAAAAAGTTTCTTTCAAAGGAAAAGACATCTTTTAAGAAACTGCTGAGCTGGTTTTGGAACAGCAGCAGGTTCTTGTTTCTCTTGGCCTAGATTTAACCTAACATTTTTGCCTTATTTTATGGTTGTTGGATATTGCAGTTTCAGAGATGGTAGGAGAAAAGTCATGCTAGTTAATGATAGCAAGAAAACCAGGAGTCTGGTTGCATCTTCTCTGACTAACACATTTTATGTAAAGGTTTTAAGCTTTCATGAGCTGCAGCTTATATGTTTTAATAAAATGTGTCAGAAAAGGTGCTACCAGACTCCTCTTGATTATTTTGCAAGTTCAGAGGTAATTGAACAAATGTGAGATTTCTATCTTTCTTAGCTCTTGCTATTCAGAAGCATGCGGTTCCTGTGACTGATGCAACTAGTACCTTCAATGGTCTACATAAATTAATGACTGTAGTACGACAGATGTTCTTCCCCACTGGAAGAAACAATGCTGACATGAGCTTTCCTGCACTTATCTTCATCAGTGCTAGGATTTATTATCAATCCATTCTCACACTTCCATTTCTGTATATTGTTGTAACACTTGAAAATCACCCTAGGAGTCCAAGGGTATCTTGGGAGAACAATGGAGCCTGCATCCTTTATCAGTTGCATAACTTCTGGTTTCATCATGTTTCCCAGTGGGGCAACAGGATTGTAGAAAGTTTAAGACACTAGGAAGGCCGACCAAATCAGTGAACATTACTTCATCTTTGTACTTTATGTGCATAGATTCTTCCAGTGTAGCTACAAGAAAGGAACACATCTGTTTCCCTGCCCTGACATGTTTCATCTTCAAGCCTCTTAAAAGCTTTCACTTCCTCTGGCAGATGCCCAAAATCAACTGCACCTGAAACTTATTAAGAGGACAGGCAGAGAAATTCTTGTTTAAATGACACCAAGAAAATCCCCATTATTTATCATTTCCTTCCCTGGGATATCACTACTGTTTAAAGAGCTGGTATGTATCTATGTCTGTATATATACACACACACAAACATAGTTTTGTTCTTTATGTAGGAAACAATTTTTTAAAATCACTCATTATTTCCTAGACTTTATGGAATAGAAAGAAAATTCAATAATTAAAGCAAGATCCAAAGTTCCATGTTAATAAAGCACAAAGCTTAGCTATTGTACTTGGACAATGTAATATGTAGTATGGAAATGGGGCATGTTGGTTGTTATTTATTCATCTATTTATTTCTAGGGCGCCCAACTCTACAAAGACTATGGGTGGTTTTAAGGAATTATAGTAAGTAACATGGTTGCTAACTAACATGATTACTAACATGGTTGCACACCTGGACATATTTGGTTGTGTCAAGCTTTTGCTATCTTAACTTTTTGACTCTCCCCTCTACCTCATGAACATCCCTTCCTGGAGGCTTGTCTGGCACTCATAATATTAATTTAATTTAAGTGTAGACCTGAATTTTTACCTATGCATTCTGGAGTTATTATTTGATTTGATTTGAATTATTTATTATCATTGTACATATATACACAGTATACATACAATGAAATTCACATAACACCCAGAGAGCAGACTCAACATGCACACACACATGACAATCCCCAAACACCTCCCCACCTGCCAAAATTCCCGCCTCCTAAAAACACATAATCATCCACACAACAGACCAAGTAATACTGTCCAATAACTCACTGATGGTGGTTCTTAAGTTCATTGTTAAATGCAGTTATAGCTCTGGGATAAAAACTATTCAGAAAATATGCGGTCCGAGTTTTAATTGTTCTGTATCTTCTGCCAGAAGGCAACAGTTCCTAAAGATTCTAAGCAGGATGGGAAGAGTCTCTGAGAATGTTGTGCAATTTCCTCAAACAGTGAGATGCAAAGATATCATCCAGGGCTGGTAGCTGGAGCCCAATTATATACTGGGCAGTTTTAATGATTTTCTGTAGAACTTTTTTGTCCACTACAGAGCTGCTCCCATACCATACAAGAATGCAGTATGCCAAGACACTCAATGGTGCTGCAGTAGTAGGACAGAAGTAGACACTGAGATAGATTTATCTTCCTGAGCATTCTCAGGAAGTACAGCCACTTCTGTGCCTTCTTTACAAGCATGTTAGCATTTGTTTAAATGACACCAAGTCCATGAGAGGTCCTCCGAGATATAAGTGCCCAGAAATTTAAAACTACCAACCCTCTCCACCTCCTTGTCATTTATGCACAATGGTAAATGTACATCTCTCTTCCTCCTGAAGTCAATTATAAGTTCTTTAGGTTTTTTGGTGTTAAGTGTAAGGTTATTTTCTTTACACCATAGTGTCAGCCCTTGTACTTCCTTTCTATAAGCAGACTCATTGTTCTTATTAATGAGCCCCACCACTGTCGTGTCATCCACAAATTTAATAATTGCGTTAGTGTTATACAATGAGGTACAGTCATGTGTACAAAGAATAAAGGAAGGGGCTTAGCACACAACCCTGGGAGGCTCCTGTGCTTAGTTTCAGAGTAGAAGACTGGTGAGATCCCATCCTTACTGACTATGGCCTATCTGTCAGAAAATCCTTTATCCACAAACAAATCTTCTGATTTATACCCAAACTGGACATTTTAAGAAACAACCTGTTGGGTAGAATGGTGTTAAAGGCAGAATTATAATCCACAAATAACAGCCTTGCGTAAGTTCCCTGTTGTTCCAAATGATTCAATGCAGTATGGACAACAATATTTTATGTATTATAATCCATCATAAAGTCCTCTAGGTATACTAAGTAAAATAAAGACAAAGGTAAAATAAAGAAGGCCCCACTATACACACTGCTACTTCCATCATGCTGCCTTCCTCTCAGCCACCCACCTTTCCTCCATATTGGTGATCTCCAACAGACCTGTGCATTCCCACAGGGAGGGCCTTCTTCGGGTGCCGTCGGCCTCTATGTGTCGTCTGGCGGCCCCCAGGAATAGGGCCTTCTCTGCCCTCTGGAATAGTCTGCCACCAGATATACGTACCAGCACCGACCTGAGAACCTTCAGATGTGTGTTAAAAACTTGGCTCTTTGAGCAGGCTGGCCTGGGCTGATATGAGATTTTAACCGTCTCCTGTTTTAATTTGGATTTTAATTTGGGGTTTTTAAATATTAATGGGGAGGGTTGATTTTTAATCTAACAGCCTAAATTATTTAATTCCATTTTAATTTTTGTATTCATGTGTGGGGTAGAATTGGCTGTGCACCGCCCTGAGTCCTTCGGGAGAAGGGCGGTATATAAATGTTTGAAATAAATAAATAAATAAATAATATGTACACTAAGCACAGTAAGTCCTATCTAAGAAAATATCACAATATACATGATAGAGAGTGAAGTTAAATATGAAGTGAGCATCCATGTACCTTTCACTGTAGGGCAAGAAGATAGAGACTTTTTTTCTGGTAGCTTAAGCAACTGAGCTGTCCAGCTAAATAAACCAAATGTTAGTCAACAGGTGTGTGAGGCTATGAAATGAATAATGAGGTCCACAGGTATTAAACATTGTGTTCCTTCCTGAGCAGAAGTCCTAATGACATTTGTTACAATGAGAGTTTATAGTGATAAATAAGAAAAGATACAGGGACTGTAACGTATTAAGCTTATCAGAAAATCTATTCAGAGCAGATATGGAATATTTAATTGGAGTGGTATTGAACATTTTAATTTAGACATATTTTATTTTAAGAGATTAAAAGAAATCTTGGTGTCTTCATAACAAGGGAATTGAATTTTTAATTTTTGGAAATATTTTAAAATTGATATCTATATTATAGATGAATTACAATAAGTCTATCAGATACTTAAAAAAACCATGATTTCAAACAACAACAAAATAACAATAATAATAAACCTAGGATGCTGGCAGTAACCTGTAATCAACCATTAGCACCAGTCAACGATATTTGTGATACATTTTTAAATGTTCAGTTGGGTTTCAACAACAAAATAACAATAATAATAAACCTAGGATGCTGGCAGTAACCTGTAATCAACCATTAGCACCAGTCAACGATATTTGTGATACATTTTTAAATGTTCAGTTGAGTTTCATGTTTAATGAATAAAAGAGATAACAACAGCAACAACAATAATAATGATGATACATTGAAAGAGATGGCATGGTCATGTGAATTATCACATCATTTAAAGTGGTGTACAAAGGGATAGTATGGGGTTGGAAACTATCTAATTAATCTTTTACAGGTATCACAGCTAAACATCAAGGAAAATTAGAACTGTAAAAATGAAATAAAATTGACTTTCCTGAAAGCTTTTCATCAAACTCTACATTTGAATTCAAAGATCCCAAGCCTTTATTTGTGGATAAAGGTTTAATTAAATATCTATAAATTTAAAAAAAAGTGTGGCAAAAGATAAAAATGAGATAAGAGCCACTAGGTGGCACTATTATATAAAGTGAGTGAAAGAACGCTAAAATAAATTATTTTACTGCTCAACTTGTATACAGAATCAAAGATGAATGCCTGTTAGGACAAAAAGTTTAGATTCTTCACCAACCACCTCAACTCTATTACATTATCTTTTCTCTTATTTCTACTTTGTACACCATTATTTCTTTTCCTACATAGATAGAGATATAATAGGTATTTGGTTAATATGGTATTTGGTTATAAAAATCCTCATATATATACATAATTTAAATATTTGATTTACACGTCATTGTACTTTTTCATTAAAGACAAAACAAAAGCAAGACAGAATGCAGCAGCTGGCTGACTTCTGGACTAGGAGGCTAAACATTAGTGGATTTGTTTAGTACTTGAGTGGTAAGTATCAGAGAGTATCAGTGTTACTGGCTAAACTAAGAAGTTAAAAAAACATTTTGGAAGAAGGCTGTGACAATTCGCTTTGGCACTATTCAGCAGTGTCCATTCGGTACGAGGCATTTCCCTCCTCTAAACTGTTTGAAAAAAAAATAGACATCCTACTAGTTCACTATTTTTCAACTTTCGCTATTTTAAGATGCGTGGTCTTCAACTTCTAGGATTCCCTAGATAGCATGTTGGTTGGGGAATTGAAGTTTATTTTTTATTTTCATTTATTTTATTTTGTCAATTGCTTACAAGATAATAGCTATAAGTAAAACATAGTTATGAATACATGGATAAATATAAGAAAAATAAAAGAAACAGTAGGACAGGGACAGTAGGCATGTTGGTGCACTTATGCACGTCCCCTACAGACCTCTTAGGAAAGGGGTGAGGTCAATAGTAGACAGTCTAAGGTTAAAGCTTTTGGGAAGAAACCATAGAGTCAGGCAGATATTCCAGACATTGACCACTCTGTTGCTGAAGTCGTATTTCCTGCAATGAAGTTTGGTGCGATTAACCTTGAGTTTGTATCTATTGTTTGCTCTTGTATTGTTATGGCTGAAGCTGAAGTATTCATTGACAAGTAGGACATTGCAACGTATGATTTTATATACTATACTTAGATCGGACTGAAGGCGGCTTAGTTCTAGATTTTCTAGGTCCAGAATTTCGAGTCTGGTGGCATAAGGTATTCTGCAATGAGTAGAGGAGTGGAGAACTCTTCTTGTGAAATATTTCTGGACTTTCTAAACTGTGTTAATATCAGATACGTAATGTGGGTTCCAGACTGATGAGCTGTATTCGAGTATTGGTCTAGCAAAAGTTTTGTATACTCTAGTTATTAGTGTAATATTACCAGAGGAAAAGCTATGTAAGATTAGATTAACAATTCTTAGCACCTTTTTGGCTATGTAGTTACAGTGGGCTCTAGCACTTAGATCATTAGAGATGAGTACTCCGAGGCCCTTGACAGAGTTTGGATCATCAACAAGGTCTTGACTATTCAGCCTGTATTTTATTTTCTGTTTTTTTTTTTTTTTTGCCAATATGTAGGACAGAGCATTTATTTGTTGAGATTTGAAGTTGCCGTTTTTTTGACCATTCTGATACATAGTCAAGGTTTTTTTGAAGGGTAGCAGTATTGTCTGTGGTGTTGAATAGCTTTACATCATCAGCGAAGAGAACGCAGTTGCTCTTAATATGATCACAGAGGTCATTTATGTAGAGTATGAAAAGAGTTGGTCCTAGAACACTGCCTTGGGGGAACACCACTGTTGATAGGTACCGAATTTGATAGGACACTCCCAATTTTGACCATTTGTTGTCTGTTTGACAGGAATGCTTCTATCCAGTTATGCAGGTGTCCAGAGATACTGTAAGATTTTAGTTTTAGGAGTAGTTTGTCATGTACCACTGAATCAAAGGCTTTACGGAAGTCTATGTAGATTGTGTCTATTGCTTTGCCCTGATTGAATTGTGTAGTCCATATATTTTTGCAGTGTAAGAGTTGCAGATTACATGATAGTTTTTTTCTGAAACTAAATTGTTTATTAGAGAGTAGGTTGTTTGTTTCTAAGTGGAGGATGATGGATTGGTTAATAATTAATTCCATGACTTTACAGGTGATGCAACATAAAGAGATTGGTCTGGGGTTTTCCTTTTTGAAGATGGGGATGACCGTGGCTTGTGACCATAGTTTTGGCAAGGAGCTGGTCCTGAAAGATTTTTCAAAGATTATGCTTAGAGGTTTGGCTATGGCAGTGGATAGTTTTTTTTAAGAAGTAGGCATGGTCCAATAGATAGATATGGTTTTAGATTGCGTAGTGCTTTTTCAACATTGTCTTCTGTAAAATTGATATGTTCATATCGATTTTAAAATAGCTAAGGTTGAGAAACACTGCATTAATTCAATGTAATATCATCTGTCCCAACTGCAGCTCTTGGAAAAATCCACCCACCCACCCACCCACCCATCTATCCACCCACCCACCTACCCACCCATCCTGATCTCTTTATCTCTAAGAGCCATAGAAGAAACATCTTGCTCAGTCTTGCTCTATTTATTAATGTATAGTATTTTATATTTATTTTCTCCTGAATTATACTGTGGAAAGATTTAATCCTTTTAGCTGAAAATGAAACGGCTATTTTGCACATTGTATAAAACGCTAGTTACTTAAAAAAACCCAAGTTGATGGCTTTTTCACTGTTCAACATTAATTCGATGTTTTCAGTCAAATGCTCAAGATTTTTTTTTGTAATTTAGTGTGTTTGTTATGCATACCTAGTCCTTGTAGGTATTCAATTCAAATAATGGATTTATTTAATAGTCAAGCTAAGTTTTTGCAGTAACATAAGTAATCGGTATTACTTATTAGCTGCCAGGGTTTTTGTGGGTGACATAACTTTGCTCACAGACATGTTTTTGGTGCTAAGATTTTTGGTTCTTCCTATTTAAAGTTTACTCATTCTTTCCTTGCCAAGAGTAAATATAACTTCCCCTAAATAGTCTCCCATTGGTTTTATATGTTTTGTAGCAAAAGCTCTATTGATTTTAGTATCTAGTATGGCTTGTCTTATTCATTATACTGTATTTAGTGTTGTGACTTTCCTGAAGGTCTAAACCATGCAAAAAGCATGATAACAGATAATCAGAGTTGGAAGGGACCTTATAAGGTCAACTAGTCCAACCCGCCACCCAAGCGGGAGACTCTACACCATTTCTGACAAATGGCAGTGAAAATGACCAACAATATCATTTGGTATAAAAAAAATTCAGCAACATCCACATTATCACTTGGTTAATCTGGCAGGGCAACTGCTTTTATCAACTTGTTCTGCTAAAAGTGAAATAATGCCAGTTGATAGGTATTTCTAGTTATAAAGATGTGACAGATATAGTATACGTGTATACATATTGTTCTTGCCCGTGTCATACATGTGGTAGAACATTTCAGTTGTCTTTTAAGTTTTTAACTGAGTATTGCTGAGGTCTGTATTTCTGTGCATCTTTTGATGTTTTGAAGAGGGCCTTGGGAGATTGCCAAGAACCTTGATTTGTTACATTTCTCCTGCTGGCAGCTGATTCATTGGCATCATATGTGCAGCTATCAAAGCTATTCTTCCACTGCTCTAGTGAGGCTGAAATGCTGCCATTTCTGCTTACATTCAGCTGCCAGTTTGACACCTGCATCAAACCTACCTATACCCAGTCCAGCTGCATTAGAAGCAATTGATTCTTACTCATGTTAAAAGAAATGGGAACCATAACATGCAGAGCACCACAAGTATGGTGGCAGATAGAAAAAGAAATGGAAAGCATGTGCCATGGATGATTAAGGATTTTGCCAATGCTGTTTGTCCACAGCACTGCCCTAGGTGTCCAGTAGAAGCCACAATGTCACATGCATCATGCCATCGTTATACTAATGACATGCATTATGCAATTCTTATCAGCTGCAGGATACAATTTGCTCAAATTCCAAAAATTTGTATCCTCGGTGGGATGACAAAGCAATGCTCAAAATGTCAGTTGTAATTTCTTGGCCTTACAGTTCCCATGTCTACCACAACAAGTATCAGTAACAAATCCTCTTTGTGAGTGTGTGCATATGTAAATATATATACAAAAATGTTATTACAATAATATTGTTATCTAACAAGTATGCAGAATCTTAGAAAGTATTTTAAACCGATTGATAAGATGTTGAACTTATTTGTCTAAAACAAATTTACTTTCTAGTTTTCTTTATTGAAATTGTGACTTTCTCATGAGGGTGAGGGTTTTAATTTTGTTATCTTCAGTTATATTAATCAATTTTATTTTGATCATAAACCAGCATATGACTAATATAACAATTATGCTAAAATAGAAATAAAAATAAAAACTCAAAGTAATAGAATAAAATAAGGTAAATATAAAATTATTAAGATAAAATGATAGAGTACAATTAAATTTCACAATGAATAATCTAAATGCTGCAAAGCAAGATTTATAACTATAAAAGGACATAAGTAATACTAGTATTTATTAAACACTACAAGAACGTAAGGCCATGCAAACTTATATTAAGCCTAATGCTTTACTGAACCGCTGCTAAGGTTTGTTGGAATTAAAACCATTATGTTCCAGCCAATTATAACAAAGGAATAGGAGAATAAAACGTAAGAGTGGTATGTGTTTATTTAAAAGGAAAAGAGAGGACAAAAAAATGGGTGGGAGGAGAAAGAGGGAAAGGAGAGTAAAGGAATAGAAAATACTGTATATTGAGTTATGGGAAGCCTAGTTAAGGCTCAAAATTACTTCAGTTAGAGAAGTTGTTTACATTAATCACAAGCCTAACACAAAACCTGGCTATGTTGTTTGAAATTTCTGTCACCTGGTCAGCTAGCAAGAGACTAAGATAATCAGCCTGAACATTATGTTATACATTGTGAAATTTGCATTGCTTATAAATGTCTATTTAAAAAAGGACTAGGCATCAACATATAACTCATTTGCAATTTCTGCCTCATCAAAAGAGCTACATGTGATACCTTATAGAACTTGTTCTCCAAGACAGCAGTGGGAAGTTATATGTTGAGTTTCTTATTGACTTTTAGTTCTTTGTAGAACTTAACTGATTTTATCTCAAAAATCATTAAGGGTGTAATCAGAAAGCCACTATTTGAATTGCTTAATAAATTGGCAAGGATTTGGTCTCTGATTTACTTCTGTCGTTTTTCTCACATTACAGTAAGGCTTCATGAATATGAATAATATTGGTAAGAAAACTTATGTTTGATTTTGATTCTTATGAGAAGTTGGGGATTCTTTCTTGAGGGGTTATGGGCAAAAAGGATATTTACAATTTGGATCAACTTGTCTCATCTGAAAACCATCACAGATCCGCTGTTAGATCCCATGCAGTTTGCATACCGAGCAAATAGATTGACAGATGATGCTGTTAATATGGTTCTGCACTACATCCAGTGGTGGGATTCAAAAATGTTTACTACCGGTTCTGTGGCCGTGGCTTGGTGGGCGTGGCATGGCTTGGTGGGCATGGCAGGGGAAGGATACTGCAAAATCCCATTCCTTCCCCATGCCACTAACCTGCTTTCCAGCTCCGTTCTCCTATGCAGGGCAACAAAAGAAGACCCAGTCGATCAGCTGAGACTCAGGAGGCAGAGAATAGATGGGGGTGGGGACAGTCAGAGGTGGTATTTGCCGGTTCTCTGAACTACTCAAAATTTCTGCTACTGGTTCTCCAGAACTGGTCAGAACCTGCTGAATACCCCCTCTGACTACATCCTACAACACCTTGAATCTCCAAATACCTACGCAAGGGTCCTCTTTGTAGACTTCAGTTCAGCATTCCAGATATTCTTCTAACTGAACTAAACCAGCTAGCAGTACCTGAACACACTTGTAAGTGGATCATAAGCTTCCTAACAGACAGAAATCAGCAGGTGAAGCTAGACAGGATCACATCTGATAGCTGTACAATTAGCACAGGGCCCCCCTAAGACTGTGTGCTTTCTCCATTTCTCTTCTCTCTATATACCAATGACTGCATCTCAAATGATCCATCTGTTAAAATACTGAAATTTGCAGATGATACAACAGTGATTGGTCTCATTCAAGACAATGACGAATCCGCATACAGACAGGAGGTTATACAACTTGCCTCATGGTGTAACCGGAACAATCTGGAACTGAACACACTCAAAACCGTAGAAATGGTGCTAAACTTTAGAAGAAACCCTCCCATGCTACCACCTCTTACAATACTAGACAACACAGTATTAACAGTAGAGACTTTCAAATTTCTAGGTTGTATCACAAGACCTAAAATGGACATCTAACACCAAAAATGTCATCAAAAAAGCACTACAAAGAATATTCCTTCTGCGCCAACTCAGAAAGCTCAAACTGCCCAAGGAACTGCTGATACAGTTCTACAGAGGAATTATTGAGGCTGTCATTTGCACTTCTATAACTGTCTGGTTTGGTTCTGCAACCCAACAAGACAGACATAAACTTCAGAGAGTAATTAGGAATTCAAAAAAAAACAACAACAATTACTACCAACCTGCCTTCCATCAGGGACCTGTATACTCCATGAGTCAAAAGAGGGTAGGGAAAATGTTTACAGACCTCTGACATCACGGACATAAACTGTTTCAACTCCTACGCTCAAAATGACGCTATAGAGCACTGCACACCAGAACAACTAGACACAAGGACAGTTTTTTCCTGAATGCCATCACTCTGCTAAACAAATAATTCCCTCAACACTGTTTAACTATTTACAAAGTCTGCATTACTATTACTATTAATTTTCTCATCACTCCTTATCACCCATTCCCTCCCACTTGTGACTGTATGATTGTAACTTTGTTGCTTGTATCCTTATGATTTATATTGACTGTTTCCTAGTATGATTTTATTGCTTATTGTATTGTACCCTCTGATTATTATTGTGTTGTACCTTATGATTCTTGACTCTTGATGAATGTATCTTTTCTTTTATGTACACTGAGAGCATATGCATCAAGACAAATTCCTTGTGTGTCCAATCACACTTGGCCAATAAAGAATTCTATTCTATTCTATTCTATTCTATTCTATTCTATTCTATTCTATTCTATTCTAACTTATTAATTGGTCATTTAAATCAAAATTAATTTGAATTCTTTAAAACTGCTGAGTGCCATATATACTAAAAGATCTTTCACCTTGAGAATTTTGGCCTCATAGAATAGCATTGTAAAACAATATAAAATTATTGATATTACTGGAAAGAGTTTTGGGGGTTTCCAAATCTATAATCAATTGTAGTGTACAATTGAAAATATTATTTAATTATACAATTTTTACTACAGTACTAATACAGAAATAAGGAAACTGCAAGTAATTAGGAATAAAAAGTTGGAACACTGTAGTAACAAAGCAATAGGATCGTGTTTTAAAGAATATTCCATTAGTATCCTATAACCTTCAATTGGAATTCAACAAAGGAGTACATTTTGTGTTGTTAATACTCTAGACAATGTATACTATTGGCTAGGTTTTTCTTTATTGAACATACCTAATGAGTCATAAATTGGATTTGTGTTAAGGTAGTATTATTCTGGTTTGATTTTCATATTGTTGTTAATAATGTCCTGGGAAAAAAAGTAAGAGTTAAATTATATTCTACAAATTTGGAATACATCAATATGTACAACAGTACAACAGAGGAAGTACTTTGACTTTATCATGCGTAGGCTACAGCTACAAATGTTGCACTTCAATGCAAAAAAAAGATGTATCTTCCATTTTGATGTATGAATTAGCCTTCTATTAACATTGTGGAAAGTCCAGTTACAATTACTGTGTGTTATGAAGAATTAATTTATTCTTCAGAAATGAAACCTTCCTTCCTTCCTTCCTTCCTTCCTTCCTTCCTTCCTTCCTTCCTTCCTTCCTTCCTTCCTTCCTTCCTTCCTTCCTTCCTTCCCTTCCCTTCCCTTCCCTTCCCTCCCTCCCCTTTATTTATTACATTTGGTTAATATTTTGTGTTTTTCATTTGCATATCAAAACTACATTGAAAAAAAGCTTATTAATAGATACATTGCCATTAAGAACCACAAGATGGCAGTATTGATATTTGAAGCTCTTACCTTTGAATTACTGTTATTTCATATATACATTCAGAGGTGTTGTCCTCTGAATGTATATATGAAATGGTGTATTATTTGAACTACTGGAATTATACTTGCCATTCTTTTTTTTAAATAAATGTTTACATCAGACTCTACTTGCAATGTAGGCCTTCATTTCTTGTCCCAGTTTTTATAAGGAATTCACTTTGATTTGTACTCCAAATTAATTATCTAATTTTTATACAGAAAAGAAATCAAATGTGAAACAGAACTATGTAGTATTTGAAAGAATACAGTGAGTGGTCTACTGTCTTTGAACCTATTTAAACTGAGAACCTTTGGCTTGAAGTTGAAAAAGAACCGGTGAGTATAAAAATAAAGATGCTTAATTTTTTCCACATTTCCTTGTCCCCAAATCTTCATTTTCAAGATTCTAGCTCCTCTTGTGCAATTTTAAGTAACAGTAATCACCAGGAGGCTTCATTAATTTAATTCTTATTGGGAATCTTCAGAGATAGGTAGCCAGTTGTTCTTCTGTAGGGCTCAAAGCCTCTACCATGAATTTGAACTCACAGATAGTCACATTTTAGATGTTATATGCAATACATTAGTTTTGGGAGGTATTGAAGTCCCAGCAGGTAGCAATTGCCGGAAGCAATATCTTAGAAGTACCATGAGAAGAGCGACTGTAAATATCATTCTGATAGTACTTCTTGTGGCATGAAAAAATGAAGAAGCTATGTAGCTAAATTTATGCTCAATTTTATGTCCTTTCATGAAATCTGCTGGGCCCCAAATCATTTATGATGATATCTAAGAGGAATTGGATCTCCTTCATACCCTTAGATCAGGCGTCAAATACAATTTCATTGAGAGTTGCATCAGGGTTGTGTTTGACCTCAAGGGGCCAGGGTGGGCGTGGCCAGGGTAGGTGTGGCCAGCTCAATATCATTTGTGTTAGGGACGCCTGCAGTGGCCTGAGTGCTTTGCCAGCGAAAATGGGCTCCCAACTCTGTTTTTGGCTGCGATGGCCTGCAACCCTCTGCCAGCGAAAACATAGCTTTGTTTTCACTGGCAGAGGCACCACAGGCTGGTCCTATGCTGTTTCCAGGGTGGCTCCACAGGCCAGATCTAAGCACCCCACAGCAACCTCCATCCGTGGGTTTGGCACCCCTTCCTTAGATGTACAGAAAATGTTTTTCTTTGGCTGAGAGAAAACTAAAGGAAACTTAGTGCCATTTGCACTGAACCACTGGGAAAGGCTAATGGTCAAATCCCATGGCGCATCTGATGAATCTTAGATACTTCAAGAAATGTACTCTCCATCTGATTGAATCTCCTATTTTCCCCAACATTTTAATCTCCAGGAATAGACAAGGGTTGAATGAAAGGTAACAATTTGACTTCCATGAGCCATGGTGGCATAGTGGTTAGAATGCAGTACTGAGGGCTACTTCTGCTGACTGCCAGCTGCCTGCAATTTAGCAGTTCGAATACCAGGCTCAAGATTGACTCATTCTTCCATCCTTCTCAGGTTGGTAAAATGAGGATCCAGATTGTTGGGGGCAATATGCTGACTCTGTAAACTGCTTAGAGAGGGGTGTAAAACACTGTGACACAGTACATAAGTCTAAGTGCTATTGCTAATTGCTATTAGTTCAGTTTGAATAGTAATATTTTAAAAAATATAACAAGGTAACAATCTTCGAAATAAGCTCTTTAGTTGTATGTACTCCTCCTCATAATCACCTTCTCACAAAAAAGCCTTCACATTTTATCTCTTCAACCAGGCCCCAGTTTTTGTGCACTACAACCGAGGGGTGTGTAGCTGGATTCACACATTGCTTCCAGCCAAATATGATTGTCTATGGCTGGGAAAGCAGTCCATTATATTTATTCAATAAATGTGGTTTAGAGCAAAATATGAACTCGGTCAGTAAGTAAATCACTTGGGTGAAGTAGGTCTGATGAACTTATGAAAGCTGAGCTTAGTTTCTCTTTGGATTGACCCTTCAACGTGGTCAGAACAGGTTTAGGAATTACAGGCTTCCTTGATCTTTAGATTGCACAATTCACTTAAGCCTTAAATTGCTGCTTTTGTAGGATTTTGCATGCTTACTTTTTCTGAAAAACAGCTGAAAATGTGATGAAATTCCACTGGGCACACCTCAGGATGAAAGTGCTTTTCCACTAGTAGAAAAAAAATGGAAATAAGAAACCTCTTTAAAATCCACTCTGAAATTTGTTTTGCTTTGATTTTTGCTCCCTTAAAGCTGCATGATGAATCGTATTTACATAAATGGATAAATACATGGTTACATTTAATAGCAATAGCACTTAGACTCATATACAGCTTTGCAGTGTTTTACAGCCCTTTCTAAGCGGTTTACAATGTCAGCATATTGCCCCCAACAATCTGGGTCCTCATTTTACTGACCTTGGAAGGATGGAAGGCTGAGTCAACCTTAATAGAGTAAATTTAAACTGAAGCTGCTTTTGTAACTATTGCCAGAAGGTTGGGAATCTGTTGAAAATCTCCTTTGTTTAGACCAGACGAAAGAATGCCAGAAATCTAGAACTGATCTAAGATTGGATCGGACTGTTTAATATTGGAGTGCTGTTGAGAATTTAAGGTAGGTCATATTACATCTGTGAGATGCAAAGATTTCTTAGCAGCAGTGATTCTGATTGAATAACGGTATCCATTTAGGAAAAAGTCATAATGTTCTTTTATGTTTTCTATCATGGAGTCAACACTTGGTCAACGACATTATTGTTGCTGGATTAAAGACTAACTGAATGGCTGACATTTATTTTTATGATCATTGGAACCTATCTTGTAAGTAAGCTAAATTTTTATATTTTTATTAGTTCATGGTTGACTGGCAAAGGAAGAGAGAGAGAGAGAGAGAGAGAGACCTGAATTTCTTTGAACACTTTCTTCATTAACAATTTGTTTGGTATCTTTCATAGATCAGGAGCTATGAGAAATATGTGCAAGCTGACTCATTCAGAATTTTATGTACTCACCAAATACAATACATATCCATCAAAATAAATCATCCCAGAAAAACAGTTTAAAACAAGCTATAAAATGAAGCTTTATCCCTCCTCCCTTATTTAAAATATGCTTATTTTATTGACTGATTTAAAAGTCAACATATACTTACAATAAAGCTTTTCATACCCCTTTTCACAAAATGCAATCCAAACCAATTCTGTAACATTTGCAAAACTTGCAACCATAAATCAAGACAGGGGAAACAACTCATTGCATCCTGCAGCAGAAGATGCAAAATATTACATGGGCAGTATATTAAAAACAAACAGCAGGGAAATCAGATATCAAGACCTGGCTAATACCAATAGTGATAGGCACCTTGGATGCAATCCCAAAACTACTGCACTCTCACTTGAACACCCTCTGCATTGTTCAAACCATCATCGATTGCAAAAGGCAACTTTGGTTGGAACAGCTTCCATCCTGCAATGATAACTTGAACACTTTGAATTAGCATCTGCTCATCTGAAATCCTTGGGAAGGATTCAATAGGAGGATAAAAATGCCAAGTCCAGTCTAAACTTTTGACTGAGTGTGCAGCTGAACACAATAATTTATTAAACTTGTTTGCCACTCAACTCTCTGACAATCTTGGTGGCTCACAACACTCAAAGAAATTGTAAGACAATCAATGCGACATAAAAAATAAAGATAAAAATTGCAAGCTTAATAAAATGTGGGGTCCCACTCTTCCTTGCCAAAGGAGTGGGTGAATTGTTATCTCACATTAGGGCTATTGCAATGAGCTATAGATGGGGCTACCCTTGAAGAGTATTTGGAAACTACAAGTAGTGCAGAACATGGTGGTGTGGGTAGTTCTTGGGGCCCCGGAGGGTGGCTCATGTTACATACATTGCTGTTTTGAAAGCTGCATTGATTACTGGTTTGCTTCAGGTACAATTCAAGATATTGGTGATGGTCTTCAAAGGACAACAAACTGACACATACTATTACCATTTGTAACTCACATGCACACAAACGTCTTTAATCAATCTTTGACTCCTGGTGACTGCCTGGATAGGTCCTTGCAGTTTTTTTGGCAAGATTTGGTTTGCCATTGCCTTTTTTCTAGAGTTGAGTGTGACTGGCTCAAGGTCATCCAACAGGCTTCATTCTTGCAATAGAACTAGAAACACATTGTTCTTGTTTCTAGCTTGGTACATTAAGCACTACACAAAACTCACTATCTGAAAGATCTCTCTCTCACAACCACGCACTCACACACATACACCAAGACAAATTCTTTGTGTTTCTAATCACACTTGGCCAATAAAGAATTCTATTCTATAATAATTTAAAGTAGTTCCCTGTAGTTTCCACTATACAAAAATGACTCTCTAAAAGACACACATGCACACACAGACAAACTCACCTTTAAAAACTATAATTCAAAATAAAGTGACTTTTGGAGTTCCTTATAGTTTCCAACATTTGTGATGTTATAGTGACCATATTCTGCAAGTAACTGCAGAATTCTATTGTTGGTTTATCATTAACAGTTCAAAAAAGCATCTCAGCCAACAACAATAACTTTGAGGTCAATGATATCCTCCATTGGAATGGTCTGCACTCTATAGAATAATTTCTTTGGATGCATCTTTGCCCACTTCATTAAAAAGCACCAGACAATTATATTATCCTATTCCTGCAAGAACAATTTTAAGTAAATTGGGTCATGTCCCCATTGTCCATACTTATTTATTGTGCTTTTCTAAATTACGTAGTTATTTTTGTGCAAAGTTATGAAAAGTCATAGTAACTTAAAAAAACGTGGAATATGATAGACAGTCAATAATGCAGTTTTAAAAATACTTACTATTTGCTGACTGTATTAGTATCTCCTTTGTTTTGCATGGAATTTTAGGTAAAGGGGGAAACAGAGATGAATGCTTGACATTTGTAACCTTCTTTCATTTCATTCTTTTTTCTTATTACAGAAAGTTATTAAGGAGTGGGGGAAAAAAGAATCATTACTCAATTACTCTTGTTTGGAAGCAATGGGGTCCCTCTGAATGTGTTTAAGTTTGCTTCAGTGGCATTTCCGACAAATGTAATATGTTATTCAGACATCAGTGACATAAATATATGTTCCTGGAAAGTTCTTGTTAAATCCAGTCCCTCAAATGATTTGGAAGTGGCATATTTATCATGTACAACCTCCACAATGAATTTTAAATAAAAGTATAACAAATTATATCAATGGTTTTCCTGATATTGAGAGGAAGTTGAGAGCAACAGAGATGATTTATTAACAGTTTATGAGAAGCACCTGTTTATGCAGAACTATATTCCATAATTACCATTTTACCATGATGATCTGAATGGGCATCACTAGCAATACCCTATTTAATGAAAGTTTCTTGATGCTCAGTGGGGTTCCCTTGGAAAATTATTTTTTTAGATTTTATTCTTGTTTTCTGTGGAAAATTAGGCAGTGATCTACTAGTTGTAAAAGTTTATTATTTATATTGCATTTGAGAAAATGGGTTCAGATTCATGCTGGAACTGTTGCTGTTAATCAAACAGTCCATAAAAGCCTGATAATGTTGTTGACTCAAAGCACTGTTGAAATGATTTCCCTTAATCAGATGCTAAGCAAATAGATATATAGCCTGTATTTTTAGTTAATGGTGCCTTTAATCGATTTGGAAAACACTAAAAAAATAAAGAACCCTGTGCTATCTTCGTAAACATTTGTCCTAAAGACCTATATCTGATTGGCCTGAAAGCTCTACTTTTCTGGCTTGTGACTGGTTCTTTTTTAGCTTCCTTATTAGCCCTGGAAGAGATACCATGTCAGCCAAAAGGATGTTTGGGAATCATGAAATAGCAGAGATAGATCTGGAAATGAAAGCAGAAAGGTTTGAAGTTTTTAACTCTTGTACAGACACATGTCACAATGAAATTTTAGGCAAATGCATTTCCCCAACTAGCAGAATTTTTTTCCAAAAGAATAGCCAGTTCTTCAGTACTCACAACTTAAGAAAGAGGTAGTGACTAGGAATCACACATAATATTTTGGGCAGGGGCTGTAATGGGATGATGAAACAACAAGAAATGGCAGGAATTCCTCTTTTGTGAGGAAAATGCTGTGATGTGAAGATGTTTCTTTTAAATTATGCTAAGCTTATAGGGTAAATTGCATTTTGCTTCAAAATGATGCAAAGACTAGAGCAAAAAAATTGGGGTTTTCCTTCCCTTCTTGCATTAGGGGCAACTAGAGCTTTTTAGCAAAAAGTACTCAAGTTATATAACTAGGAATTTCAAATGAAACAATAACCCCAGCAACTTATGTTATATTTTCCCACTGATCATCACTCAAAGATGAAAGGTGAGCTGTCAGTCATCTATACTGTCTTGATTATCATGGATTAGCTGAACATTGAGAAATAATAGGATGTTTGGGATTTCAACCAAAGAGCATTGAGCTTCCTTGATAGCTAAAACATCTATCTCTGATTACTGAGATGACAAAGGAACTTTTTGATACTGTTTTTCAATTTGGCCATACAAAGAAGAGTAAAAGAATCAAGAATTTCCAGCCACAAATTTAAGCTGGAATATGAAGATCTGCTACTACATTGTTCAAGACTTCATAATAAATCTCAGACCTGAATCTGAGCAATGAAATGTTGTTATTAAGCCCAAACCATAATAATCTATTATATGTTTGTCCACTATGACTAGTGATCTCTAGGTCTTCAAGCAACAACTGGTTTATTTTAAATGAAGTTATTGAGGATAAATTGTCATTGGAAATTTTGGTGCACAAAGAATATGGTTGTTTCACACCCATCTTCTCCCTTTTCCAATATTCAGTTTAATATTCCAAATATTAGCTTGTATAAAGTAAGAAATACCAAATAAGCTCTTCTTGAACTTTCCACATCCAGATGATTGCTTCAAATCGTAAATATGCCAAATACTCAGATATAAAACTCTTATATGAATGGACACGTAACATGGAACTTTTACTTGTGTACCATTGTATACCACTCAGTTCTTCAAAACATCTCATGATAATACTACAACCCGCTGGTTGCATAGAAACGAATATTTTTCAGAAAAACAAAAATAAGGTGGAGAAGAACAAACTAATTTATAAGTTCTGGTAATCACATTAAGAGATAGATAAAACTAACTCCCATTAGTTGTGACAGGAATAGTCTTCTTCAGTTGTTGAATCCATGTATATAGAAGGATAATAGAATTGTAGATTCAGCCTGGAGCGAATTGAGATTATCCATGTTTTATGACACAATTTCAGGGCTGCCGAAAGCATACACTGTTCTCAAGTGTGACGATCTGTATACTGTTTTTTGGGACAACAATGCCTCTTGGCTAAGCTAGAGGATTATGCCAACATACAATAGAGTTTTGCCAAAAAACAATAGAGCCACTGAACTATAAATAGGCAGGCACAAAACTGATTCTTTAGAGCAGAAAATGACCCACTTTTTTGATAGCAGACTGATTCAATTAAACCTACTGAAAAACCACCATGAGACAATTCAACCTACAAATAAAAATGCTCTAGAAAGTAAGCAGGAAGTTGTCTATAAAGAAGCATAATCATTCACAGGCCTAATTGCAGTGTATTGATCATAGGGATGGTACAAATAAAGTATTTATCTCAAAAACCTCCTAATTTTAGATTTATGGCCATCAAAATTGAGTTTCAAAAATCTGAATAAGCACCAGATAGTAAGAAGGAGGTAATGCTTTTGGTATCTTTATTTTTCTATCTAATGGTTATCCAGATTTTTACAGTATATGTCTGATAATGTATTCCATCTGTAATGCTGTTATTCTATTTGTTTGAAAAATAAAACAAAATATTTGATTTTATACCTCAGTTAAGTTGATGATACATCTTTCAGTAAATATTGGATGGTCAAATTTGAAACTTAAACACAGTTCTTGTTGCAGGTTCCTTGGATATGAAGCTTGGCATGGCTTTGTCTGTGATGATATTAAACAATATCATGTGCTATTTCTGAGTTTATAACAGATAACGGATAATCAGAGTTGGAAGGGACCTTGTAGGTCATCTAGTTCAACCCCCCACCCAAGCGGAAGATCCTATACCATTTCTGATAAATGGCAGTCCAATCTTTTCTTGAAAGTCTCAAATGATGGCGCTCCCACAACTTCTGAGGGCAAGCTGTTCCATTGATTGATTGTTCTCACTTTCAGAAAGTTTCTCCTCATTTCTTTTTCTTTTTTTGCAGGAAAATTTTATTTATTTTATTTATTTGATTTGTCAATCGCTTACAAGATAATAGGTATAAGTATATACATAGTTATGAATACATGAAATGGGTACATATAAGAAAAATAAAAGAAACAATAGGACAGGGATGGTAGGCACGTTGGTGCACTTATGCATGCCCCTTACAGACCTTTTTAGGAAAGGGGTGAGATCAATAGTAAACAATCTAAGGTTAAAGTTTTTGAGGTTTGGGGAAGAAACCACAGAGTCAGGTAGAGTATTCCAGACATTGACCACTCTGTTGTTGAAGTCATATTTCCTGCAATCAAGTTTGGCACGATTAACCTTGAGTTTGTATCTATTGTGTGCTCTTGTGTTGTTATGGTTGAAGCTGATTTCCAGGTTAAATCTCTTCTTGTTCAGTTTCCATTCATTATTCCTTGTCTGGCCTTTGGGTGCTTTAGAAAATAGCTTGACCTCTTCCTCCCTGTGGCAGCCCCTCAAATATTGGAAGACCGCTATCATGTCTCCCCTGGTATTTCTCTTTACAAGACTAGCCAAGCCCAGGTCCTGCAACCATTCGTTGTATGTTTTAGCTTCCAGTCCCCTAATCATCCTGGTTGCTCTTCTCTGTACTTTTTCTAGAATCTTATCCCTATGAAGGATTATCAGTAAGAGTGTGGAGTTCTTTCAAGATAATTGCTTAGCACCCAGAAATGATAAATAAATTTGCACATTTCTTCCTTGGACTTTTATCTCTGAATTTGTATATTAAGCTTCAGGAGAAAAGGAGACTTCAGGAGAAAACAGGCTTTGTGGGTCTAATATATGCTCTTGTAAAGGCAACCTGATCAAGCCAGGATCTGCAATTTCAGATACACTTACTACTTACCTAATATTCCCTGCATGTTAAACTTATGTGTGGAGGCCAGGACATTAGTTTAATCTTTGGATATGATGAAAGTGAAAACCAGAGCTGAAACTGAAAATTATATTCCCCAAACACTTTGCTCTTATTTCCTTCATTAATTTGTAGGAAAAACCTGCTAACCTGTTTTTTGCACATTATTTCAGATGTCCCAGCAGCTGATAATTCATTGAACTGACTCTATTTCATGTGTGTACAATTCTTTCATTAAGTATATACTTAATAGTTATGGTCAGAGGTGGTATTCAGCAGGTTCTGACCAGTTCTGGAGAAACGAAATTTCTAGCAGAAATTTTGAGTGGTTCAGAGAACCAGCAAATACCACCTCTGACTGGAGATTTTACAGTATCCTTCCCCTGCCACGCCCACCAAGCCACACCCACAGAACCAGTAGTAAAAAAATTTGAATCCCACCACCGGTTATGATGTTATTTTAAGCAAGCCAGTATCACCTTTATTTTTCTGGAGTGCAGTAATTGGAATGCAGTGTTGCAGGCTAACTCTGCCCACAGCCAGGAGTTCGATCCTGACAGGGTCAAGGTTGACTCATTCTTCCAAAGTTGATAAAATGAGTATTCAGATTATTGGGTGCAATATGCTAACATTTGTAAACCAATCAGAGAGCACTGTGGAGCAATATATAAATCTAAGTGCTACTGCTATGGAAGAAGAATAGTATTTTTTTATTTATTTCATAGATAAGATTAAATATATAAAATAAAAAATGGTGGTAAATATGTTGTGACACCATGAAGCAAACTTCTCCCTTACATACACAATGGTTTTCTTAGTTCATCACCCTTGTGTCTAGTTATGAACCCCTCAGAAATTAGCTTAACAACATTCCCTAATTCAGTGCAATTATGGAATTTGGCACATTGTACAAACAATACTAGTTACGTCCAATACAAATAAAAAAAAACCAAGGTTATTGTGATACTATCCTCTTTGAATTACTGTTAGGAGGAAAATTGTCCTAGTCCAAACCTATTTTCATATCAAGACCGAAACCTGTTATAGTGTATGCATAAAAATTGCAATATAGTATAGAGAGAGAGGCACAAAAGCAGTAATTATATTATAGAAAGACTGCTTGCAAAAAAGCATATACACAGTAGAAAATGTGCATTTAAAAATGCTGCAGTAGGCTGAATATCTGCTGAAATATTTAGGAATCTTTTTGCTGAATCTACAACTGGATATGAAAATGGACTGAATCAAATTAACAAAAAATCAAAACAAACAAACCAACCCCCCCCCAGAGAAACAGAATGAAATCAAAATAGAGATTGGTCCATCTCTAGTCTCAGCAAAAACACACTACAAACCAACATCACCTTGTTTAGAGGAGATTGCCCAGGCCCCATATGGTCTTCCCACTGCCTTTAAAACCTAATGCACAGTTTTAGTATCAGAAATCGAAGCTAATTGCATCAAGATAAGAGCAATGCCAGTTGTTATATAATGGAAAATAAATAAGGCAGATTGCTGCTTGGATTAGAGGGCATAAGGTTGTTTTGGTACTGAAACTTTTCTATCATTAGTATAATTCTTACGATAAATGCTCTACTCCCAATTCAATTAGACAAAGATTTTGGACAAAAGCCAGTTGAACCTGATTTATTTTCAATAGGAGCAAGTAACTCAGAGTCATCCCAATATCTGGTCTCTACCCATCTACTTTTTAGCATTGAGGCAACTGATGGAACATCATAAAATAATACACAGATTCTAAAGCATGGAACATTTAAATCTATTTATATCCATGGGCCACAGATAAATTACATTCATCCAAAGTAATACCACTTTCATATTTTTAGGGAGAAAATTATAGTACTGAAATTACAATATTGATCCACCTTCCAAGGCCATCATACAGACTGATGACATGTAAAACAGTGCTTAGTGTACTTTACAATGGTGATAGGAATGCCAAAAACATTATTGTATTCCTACTTTGCAACATGCAGGTTTGAAATAATGATATTATTAAATAATATTATTTTATTGTTGTTTGAATATTTCTATTTTTTTTTCTCAAGCTGAGACTGGATGCTAGATAGTGGATGTCATCCATTGAGATTATAATTGCTTAAGGCACACCATGGCCATTATTATGTGCATCCAAGATCTACCTAAATTTTAGTCGTTCAAAATTCTGCATCAAATGAATGCTTTTGATGTAGGGCAGGGCTTGCCATGTGGTTGGTCCAGTACCTTGTTTTTTTCCTTTTTCTCCTCACCGTGTTGCGCAAACATCTTGTGACAAATTATTGTGGGTAGCTATTCTTCTTGAATTGTTCATGTAGGTACCTGCTCTTCACCTGTTTGGCTGAATACTACAGTGGGTTCTCACTCTACTTGTAGGCTTCCATCCTATTGTCTGCCTAACAACCTAACCAGGATACAAATCATGAAGTTACTTCAAAACTGTCAATGCATCTTACAAGACCAACTATATGGCACCCTGCCATACACCAAATCATCTCGAAACCTGTAGAATGCAGTTTCCAAGATCTGCAAGTGGGCATCACACACTGCCCAGAGGCTACCAAAAAAGGACAAATTATGCAGTGTAAATATCGCTTGGGAGGTGGGAGATACCTTCCAATGTAATCTACCAAATTTCCTGCATGGATTTCCCCTATGGCTCTCTAGGACAGATGGGGAGGAAGCTAACCACCAGGTTTCAAGAGCACAAGTGAGCAGTCAGAGGAGACCCAAATTCATTGGAAGTCTCACACTGCAATGAACAAGGACACACATTCAATTTTCAGCTATTAAAATTATTGGATGAGCAGGGACAAAAACAGCCAGGGAAGTGATCAAATCTTGGGAAACAGGCCCCTTGTCAGTCAACAAGAGTTCTGATTTACCAGCCTATCAAGTAGTTAGAAGGCAAGGGCTGGGCAACACAAGAAACAATAGCCAATGACTTAAAAGCCAGATGATCTCTGGAGGGCCCGTGACAGGGGTTATTCCTCTGTCCTGGTCCTATTAGACCTATCAGTGGCTTTTGATAGTATCGACCATAGTATCCTATTGCGGCAGTTGGGGGGGTTGGGGGTTGGGGGCACCGTGTTGCGGTGGTTCGCCTCCTTCCTCTCTGACCGTCTGCAATTTGTGTTGGTGGGGGGGAGAGATCCACCTCTAGGCCCCTCGATTGTGGGGTGCCTCAGAGGTCGGTCCTCTCTCCTCTCCTGTTCAACATTTATGTGAAGCCACTGGGGGAGATCATCCGTGGCTTTGGGGTGAGGTGTCATCTGTACGCTGATGATACTCAGCTGTACATCTCCACCCCAAGCCACCCCAACGCTGCCATGGAGGTCATGTCCCGTTGTCTGGAGGCCGTGCGGAACTGGATGGGCGGGAACAGGCTCCGACTCAACCCTTCCAAGACTGAGTGGCTGTGGTTTCCGGCGTCCCAATATAGCCAGATAGTTCCATCGCTGGCTATTGGTGGTGAGATTTTGCTCCCTTCAGAGAGGGCTCGCAATCTCGGTGAACTCCTGGATGTACGGCTGTCTTTGGAAGACCACATTACGGCCGTCTCCAGGGGACGTTTCATCAGGTTTGCCTGATCCGCCAGATGCGGCCCTTTCTAGATCGGGATGCCTTACGCATGGTCACTCATGCCCTGGTCACCTCCCGACTGGACTACTGTAACGCCCTCTACATGGGGCTCCTGAATGGGAGCATCCGGAGGCTTCAACTGGTACAGAATGCGGCCGCGTGGGTGGTTATGGGGGCGTCAAGGTTCTCTCATGTGACGCCCCTCCTGCGCGAGCTGCATTGGTTGCCAGTGGCCTCTCGGGTGCGCTTTAAGATTTTAGTGTTAACTTTTAAAGCGCTCCATAGCATCGGACCAGGATATTTACAAGACCGCATTCTGCCATTTTCCTCTCACTGTCTGGTGCGCTCCCACAGGGAGGGTCTCCTGCGGGTCCCGTCGGCATCTATGTGCCGGCTGGTGACCCCGAGGAATAGGGCCTTCTCTGTGGGGGCGTCTGCCTTCTGGAATGGGTTGCCCCCGGAGTTACGTATAGCCATGGACCTGGGGACCTTCAAGCATGCCTTGAAAACCTGGCTCTTTGACCAGGCCGGCTAGGGCTGATTTTAAATTTGGGTGTTTTACTTTTTTATTAAATTTTAGGGTTTTAGGGAAGGGTCTTAATTGATTACAGGCAGGGTCTTGGTTTAATTTAGTTTTAATTTTTCACATATTTATTGTTTTAATTGTATGGCTGTGCACCGCTCCGAGTCCTTCGGGAGAGGAACGGTATATAAATAAATATTTATTATTATTATTATTATCAACACACCCCAATCAATCATCTAAAAAAACATAAATATCTATGCTATTATAAATACTATAAATATCCCACACAGAACTTCTAGAGAGAAGTTCCCTGAAGATGGACTCCAGCACAACTCTGAAAGTTTGAAAGACAAAACTTCAGGCCCTGATTACTGACCCAGATTGGATCCTGCAATCCATCCTTGCTGTAAAGACATATTATCTCACTTATATTGTTTTGCATTTTAAATAGTTAAACATTTAATGCAAAAATATGATACCCACGGAAAATTTATGTGCATGTAGGTTTCTCACTTGTAATCCACCAGAATCCCTGTCCCACTCTGATCTTTTAATATTCTTTTTATTTTGAAGAAAGGAAGTTGGTCCAAATGAACATTCCAGCCTTTCTTTTGGCCCAGTCCTCTTTGACAATTATGGAACTAAAATGGATGATGTGAAATCGCATTAGAATTTTGTTTTCCAGCAGCCATTTATGAGAACCCAATCACAATAAGAATATATCTGCTGAACAATGCTCTGCATTGGCGATAGGAAGGGCATCTGGCCAGTAAATACTCAGCTCCATTAGTTGCCCAGACTTCACCCCGCAAGGGATTATGGGGTCATTAAAAGAAGATGATGATTTGTGAGAGCTCAATATGCTGACTCCATTCAAATTCTATTTAGTCATTCCAAACATTTCCTATTCTGACTATACATTTCCATTTTAAAGGATCAACTATAGCAATTGTTTTTCAACATCAGCCATTTTAAGATGTGTGAACTTCAACTCCCATTTAATTCTGTGAGTTGAAGACCACACATCTTAAAATGGCTAAGTTTGAAAAAATAGAGGTAGAAGATGATAGAAAAGGCCTTTACGTGGGACTCTGGAGCCTCACTGTTAGATTAACAGTGGGCTAGATTCAGTTTAATGTTGCTTCCATTGTCTTAAGGAAGATACAAATCTTCTAAAATAATTCTACCACTGTTGTTTTATTTATCTGCTATTTTCAATTTGTTGTTTTACCTCCACTCAAATATTGATGAATAGCCACTATTCCTGCTGTGTTGTGATTTGTTTTGCTTTTCTACTCTTATTTGGCCTATTGGGATCATTTATTGCTTTTCATATATTCCATAATTTATGTCATCATTCTGCTTAAGTAGATGGCATAGTTGGCCTGTATAATTTTTTTTTTGTAGTCGGCTCTTTTCTTCTTGTTAATATTAACAGCAGTTCTGAAGGAGCATTAGAATTCAATCCCTGTTCAGAGAAGCATTATGAATAAATTTGGCAAGCATGGCATTTTCATAAAATGTATTCTTACCTGGTAATAGTTATGTACAATGTAATAGATTAATGGTGGCTTAGTTTAGCTTCTTGGTTCAGTTCAGACAACATATCTAATTCCCACATAATCCTTTGGTGCATAGATTTTATATGGGACCAAAGATCAATAATAGACCACAAGCTTTGCAGATTCAGTCCTTTACATCTTACATAATGTACTGCAATTCAGAACAACCGATTATGCATCCAGCCAAGCAGATGGCAGTCCACACAAATACCATCTGATTGTTGAATTGCTGCTTACGATTATTTACAGTTAGTGCTTGGTGGCTGGCTTCACATTGCACACTTAACTTAGTTACTAATTTAATCCATGTTTGGAGTTTGTTTGTTTATTCAGTTTTGATGCTGCCCAATTGCAATTGAAAATTCACAAGCCCAGCCTATTCTTGTGAATTGAAGGATTTTGATCAAGCTAATCATCAGTTAATTGTGTTTGTACCACATGCTAAGCAATAAGAATACCATCCAAATTTAAAAGTAACAAAGCCATTGTGTGTATGTGGCTGCTTTGTCATTAATTTATCCCAGCTGAGCATGCTGTGCAAACCCAGCCAGGGAGACCAATGGGTAGGGCAGAGAAGGCAGCAATAGGCAGAAGATCACAAGGGCAACAGCGAAAATGTAGGAGTGGTATTCAGCAAGTTCTGACCAGTTCTGGAGAACCAGTAGCAGAAATTTTGAGTAGTTTGGAGAACTGGCAAATACCACCTCTGACTGGCCCCACCCCCATCTATTCTCTGCCTCCCGAGTCCCAGCTGATAGGCTGGGTCTTCTTTTGCTGTCCTGCACAGGAGAACAGAGCTGGAAAGCTGGTTAGTGGGATGGGGAAGGAATGGGATTTTGCAGTAACCTTCTCCTACGAGTGGGGAGAGAATGGGACTTTGCAGTATTCTTTCCCTGCCATGCCCACCATGCCAGGCCACACCCACTAAGCCATGCCCATAGAAACAGTAGTAAAAATTTTTGAATTTAGTTATTTATTTTATTTTATTTGGTCTATCAGTTGCTTACAAGGTAATAGGTATAAGTAAAAACATAGTTATGAATACATGGATACATATAAGAAAAAATAAAACAAATAATAGGACAGGGGCGGTAGGCATGTTGGTGCGCTTATGCATGCCCCCTACAGACCTCTTAGGAAAGGGGTGAGGTCAATAATAGACAGTTTAAGATTAAAGTTTTTGGGGTTTGGGGAAGAGCCAGGTAGAGTATTCCAGACATTGACCACTCTGTTGCTGAAGTTGTATTTCCTGCAATCAAGTTTGGTGTGATTAACCTTGAGTTTGTATCTATTGTTTGCTCTTGTATTGTTATGGTTGAAGCTGAAGTATTCATTGACAGGTAGGGCATTGCAATGTATGATTTTATATACTAAGATCGGACTGAAGGTGGAATAGTTCTAGATTTTCTAGGTCTAGAGTTTCAAGTCTGGTGGCATAAGGTATTTTGCAACAAGTAGAGGAGTGGATAACTCTTCTTCTGAAATATTTCTGGACTTTCTCAACTGTGTTAATATCAGATGCGTAATGTGGGTTCCAGACTGATGAGCTGTATTTGAGTATTGGTCTAGCAAATGTTTTGTATGCTCTAGTTAATAGTGTAATGTTACCAGAGAAAAAGATATGTAAGATTAGGTTAACAACTCTTAATGCCTTTTGGTTATGTAGTTACAGTGGACTCTACCACTTAGATCATTAGAAATGACTACTCCAAGATCCTTGACAGAGTTTGGATCATCAACAAGGTCTTGACTGTATTTTATTTTCTGATTTTTTTTTGCCAATATGTAAGACAGAGCATTTATTTGTTGAGATTTGAAGTTGCCATTTGTTTGACCATTCTGATACCACTGGGAAAGAGGAAACTAAATTAAGCAACATTCGGAAACTAGAGCAATGCTTTTGTCATTATATCATGTTTACTTAAATAGAAGGATATCTTACTGATAATATTTAGAAGAATTAGGGTTATCATATACTGAGTTCTCAATTAGAGATCAAATGAATAGTTCCATGAAAAACCTTTGAGAATTTCTGTCTCACTGGCATTGTGAGTGGCTTGCCATGTGTTGAAATTTTTATTGAAACAATTCTGCTTCTTAAAGTCCATATGTCATGTTCTGATTATTAACTTTTTTGATATTTGCATTAGTGGTGAATATCTGTAGCTCAGGTATAGGATGAAGGTGAAAGTTCATTCTCCAGGCTTGTGGGTTGGTTTCCAAACATTTTGTTAGCAGCCTAGGTAATATCTTCAGTAGAGTTTAGGAGATGTCAATGTTCTTCTGTTTATAAGGGCTTCAGATGTAGGTGTGTTCAGTGAGGGTCAGTTTTGAGTCATCAGTGAGTCTTGTGATAAGGCGATTACATCAGGTCAGGTTCATTGGGAGGTGAACTGCTGGCGGGGAGGGGATTGTGAGAATTGATTGAGGGTCGGTGCTGTCTCTGGTTGGCTGGGCAGTTGATTTGGATTCTGAGAGGTTCGTAGGCTGGTTGTAGGTCAATGTGTCTGTTGATGGAATTCCTTGTGGAATGCCAGGCTTTGATGAACTCATGAGCGTGGTAGCATGGTCAATGAATTTTGTGTCACTCCAATCAAGGTGATGCTGTCGATGTGGGTGGAGATTAAGGATTTGGAATTGCGGCATTTGTGATCCTGTTTTTTAACTGATGTGATGTTTGTCATTTGATATTTGTTCTTGGATGGTTCTTATTTTGAAGGGCTAGTATGGCATGCTATTGCTGAAACCAGTTATGTCTAATTTAGAAAATATTCTCTCATTCCCATGCAAAATATTGTATGAATTGAAGGCAGGCAGATTCACTCTTCCAACTTCTTTGTTGAAAAAAGGCAGGATAAAAAGGAATTGCAACCAAGCGCAGGAATGGGAAACCTGTGACTCTCTGAAGATTGTACTGTAATGCTGATTGGTTTTTTTTAAAAAAAAATCACATTGCCCAGAACAGTAACTGAAAAGCTATAAGCACATTGCAGTGAACAAAACATAACTGCATGAAATTAATTAGAAAAATTTAAACTGTTTTATCTAATCACAACAGAGTTTTGTTGCAATGAATAAGATTTATGATAATCCTGCCTTTTCTTATTTAGTTTGTGTGCTTGCTTTACAGTGATTCTTAGCAAAAGTTATATTGTATTACAAAACATAAGCATAATGAAATCACTAAAATGAAAGGAATAAAAAAAGAAAAGCCTAACAGCCTGTAAACAAATAAGCAACACAAAATAATTGATTTAAAGCACTTTATCTTTTTTGGGCTAAAACAGGGCAACAAATAATTTGATTTTTTGAATGAAAGCACCAAATTCAATTTATCTCTAAAGACTTCCTTCCATGTAAATTCTTCAAAACTGTCCAATTTACCTTTATAAATTTTAACTATTTTATGAATTTATTTATGATCTGTGGGAGAGAAAAAGATATATTTATTCTGCAGTGCCTCTAGAAATGAGGTCTAGATAAATAAACATTATGAAATGTTACCATGTTGAAGTGTAATATATATATATAAGAATCATCCTGCTTGGCTTTGGATAGCAATTTTATTGTTGTTGAGTTGGCATCAAAATTAAATATAAGCTTCATTTTCTTTGAGGATTTATTACTTCTTGGCTATGATAGTCATTTTCAAATGAAGAAATAAAGCTGGAATAAATGGTACATTATAAAATAGTAGGAAGGCAGGACAGTTTTAAGTTTCTGCTTGTATCAGCAAGAAAAAAAAGTAGCCAGACACATTATGGAATAGCTGGCTAGAGAATTCTGGGAGTTGAAGTCCACAAGTCTTAAAGTTGCCAAGTTTGGAGACCTCTGTTCTATGTAAACCATAATACAAGATATATCAAGATATATCTGAGGTTCATTCAAAACAATTTGGATGGGAATTCTGCTTTTTAAAAATATTTAATCTTTAAATATTCCCTATTTATTATTTATGTTGGTTAATGGCAAATCATTTTCAAATCAATGATTTGCAACCATATTTGATGGTGTAAATTTCCAAGGCTATTGGATATTATCTTTTACTTTCCAATAATGAAAGTTGAAGGTTTTCATTTGCATGGACTGTGCCCTAGGTAGATGTGATCTAGGTTAGTATTTCCAACTTAATGTACCTAGATGTTAATTTAAGAATTGCTGGTTTTGAAACTGATGACTGACTCTAACACGGCTTGGGAAACACCTATCGAGGGAGATTGCTATATGCTTACTACATTGTATGACTATAAAATAAATGACTCTTGTAGTCAGTCATTACTTACAAAAAAGGGACAAATAGAAAGCAAAAACAGAATTTGAATGACTTCCTAGCTTTACTCAAAGAAATGGCAGAGATACAAATTAATGGTCCAATCATAGTTCATATGTGATTATTGAGCCACCTATTTCTAACCAATAGTTCAGTACAGTGGTGGGATTCAATTTTTTTTTACTACCGGTTCTGTGGGTGTGGCTTAGTGGGCGTAGCAGGGGAAGGAGACTGTGAAATTTCCAGTCTGAGGTGGTATTTGCCGGTTCTATGAACTACTCAAAATTTCCACTACCAGTTCTCCAGAACTAGTCAGAACCTACTGGATGCTACCTCTGGTTCAGTATAATAGATAATCTTTATTTAAACATATGACCCTGCACTGCAAAATACTATTCTTAGTGTCATTCCTATTTAGAAGCGTTAAAATAATTTAAGCTACACCAGACAAAAATAAATTCTTAAATGCTTGCAATCACTGGTGAATCATTAATTATTGACAGGCAGTAGTTTCAAAATAAGGAAATAGTAAAATGTTATATTGCAATTTTTGCAGCAACTGTTATTGTTGTCCTTTGCAAATTTCAGAAATGCAAAGATAGCAAAAAGCCAACATCTGTAAATGTTATATCCATCCTGCTTAAAGCAGTTACTTTACCTTTCAGTAGGAGTTAAATTGACTTACTAAGGAAAACCTTAAAAAGGGCTTGTGTACTTATGGAAAATGTGTACTTATGGAAAATATGTAGTAAGCTGAATGTAAATCAGGACATACTTTCTAGATGGCTACTTCCTATATTGCCAAGTCTAGAGTTCCACTTCAGAATGTCAGGCTTCAGGCTGTTGAAAGCAGAATAATACATCTCTAAGGGGGTCTGTGACAAGTACTTAAAGAAAGCTGATATATGGACAGGCAGGGTTTGCATCTATTAAGAGCAGTATCCATTGTGTTTTCAAGCTAGATGACACTGGAAAGGTGGCAGGAGGGATGTAAGATTTACACAGAGAGTTTAAAGTTCTACTTTTTATATTTCATTGGGTATTTTACAGTACTTCTCATCAGCAATTAATATGGTTGAGACTAACACGAACAGAATTTCATTATAGGAAGGAATGTTTGTTTTGTTCGAAATGGCAAACAAAAATAAAAATGCATTGAAATGCACTTAAAATTTGGGAATCTTTTTTTAAAAAATCTTGACATATTAGTATAGACATGAATCAAAAAAAATTTAGAAGAATAAACGAGAACGGACAAAAGAGAATTCCTACTATTTAAGCAGCCAGATACATAAAGGTAAGGTATAAATAAATAACATAGAATAAGAGAGTTGGAAGGGACCTTGGAGGTCATCTAGTCCAGCCCCCTGCTTGAACAGGAGAGTTTATTCCAAATATTAAAATAAATAGTAAGTAAATAAATAAATACATAATCAAATTCCTGTTTTCCCTTCATATTCTGTATCACTCATTATTAAACAAGTAAAGAAAGAAAAGGAACTCCCCCATCCCTAAAACACTTCCTTTCAATCAAAATCTCTTGATTGAACCATTCTTTGTGATCCATTTCCGGGCTACAACAGACAATTTATACAGATATAGAGTTGGCTTGATATCAAACCAACTCTATCAAACCATATCACAATATCATAATGTTCGATATTTGATATAACAATATCATCTGGAATTTTGGGCAAGAGTGACCACATCATATGGTCACTCAGTGTAATGTAAACACAAGCAATATAACATGTGTTTGTTAAATTTTAAAAGAACTGATTTTAATAAATTCTGAGACTGCCTTAGAAAAATTTCATAGATGAAAATTCTAAAAGGGAAAATAACTCAAGAAGCATGGGAAACTCTGAAAAATATAATTGTAAAAGCCCAGCCCAACACAATACCATTGAAAAAGAAAAACAAGAAATCCAAGAATAAACCAGCATTGTTGCACAAAGATCTCTCCAATAAACTGAAAGACAAAAATTGTTTCTGATAAACTATAAAGGATAAGTCCAAAAGATGGGAAAAGGGCTACTTAACTAAGGCAGAATATCAAGCAGAATCCAGGCAGAATCCATACCTGAGTTTTATTAGATATTTCTTCCCAGAGGACTGACATTTGTATGTGAAAAAACTAAAGCCCTGTTTGATGGCCCTGCCTCCATTCCACACATATAGCAAGTATTGAAGAGGCTTTATCACTGCATTTTGCGATTGTGATGTAGAAGAAGGGAAATATATTTCCAAATGGGAAAAAAATAAAAATTCATCAAAAACAAACAAAAGCCTGAGGTTAATAAAAGTCTGAATCAAGCCACAGTAACATCAGCATGCCACAATATCATATCAATAGGGCACTATTGTGCAAATGAGAAGAATTATATATTTATGTAGTTAGAACATGAACCACAATTGCATAATTCAAATAATTTGCAGAATGGAACCATGATGCTTGTAATATGACACATGTGATGTCACTCACCCTGACCTCCCCTGTCCAACATAAAAAATTGCATATATGCCTAACAGATGGGCCTTAAATCTTTTCATCTCATCAATTACTAGGAGATTTGATTCAGAATATCAAATTTATCAACTCAAAATATCTGAGTTGATAAGTTCTGCCTAAAACTACTCTTCATGTGTTATATACTTTATTATAAAATTTCAACTGAGTCCATAGCACAGACAAATTTTACCAAGAATGAGAGACAGAAATCTTACCAATATACAATCACTTATCAAATAAATGAGATTTAGAATAGTGCGATGATTTAAAGTACCAGGCTAGAGATTTTGAGTTTTAGTTCTGCCTTAAACACAAAGACAGATGGAAGATTTTGGCCAGCCACTCTCCTACAGCACTAGGAAAGAGGCAATGGCAAACCACTTCTGAAAAATATGTCAACTATAGGAACTAATCTAAGCAGTCCTCAGGATTCAAAATAACATTGAAGGATTCAAAAAAATATTGTTCAAGGTGATGAAATAGCAATACTGCTAGAAAATATACCAAAATAGAGAATTTTCTTTATCTGAGGATTAATAGTATTTGGAAATGTTAACCCTGTAAAAAGTTGGAAATGTTATGGATACTAACAGAGATTTGTCATAACCAGCAACAAAAGTCTTTTAATGAATTTGTAGAAACAGGAATTATCATCAGGATTTCCAGGGCCATCAGGACTTTAAAAGTTGGACTCCATTTGAAATCATTGATTTAATCTTTTGATTTATTTAATCAATTTATAAGTTGGCCATTTCACTATCAAGTGACTCTGAGTGGTGTATCTTAATACATGTGTTGCAAGTTTACTGTGGTTTGTTTGAAACCAAACTTTTTCTTTTTTAAAACACAACAGACTACGTTTTTTTGTGATAGAGTGGATAGAAAAAAAAAACAAACCTCTGGGCCTTTTTTCTTTTTGGTGACTTATGTCTGGAAGGGAATTTGTCTCTGAGAAAAAAAAAAGGCTCCCTCCTTATCTTCAGCATTAAAACTCTCTTAGCTGGCAGGGCTAGATTCACGATCCATTTGCTTCTTCCCAGCCAGCAGCTAGTTGGCACATAATGTCCAATGTCTCTTTCCATTAGAGGAACTCTCCGTGATGCCAATTGAGAAAAACACGAGCTGCGTATTAGAAAATTCTCCAAGTGACCTGACAATGGCTGCACTCTGAAATCTTTGCTCAGTTTGTCCCTTGCTTTGCTATTATATCTAGGGGAAGGCAGTGGAAGAAAGAAGAAAATTTAAATAAAACGAAAATAAAATATATTTGTTGTTTTATTGCAGTATTGAAGGAGAGAGAGAGGGAGGGACTGGGAGAGAGAGAAATGCATCAGTTCTTTCATTTGAAACAATTTAGTACAGGTAGTCCTCAACTTACAACCACAATTGAGCTCAAAATCAATGTTGCTAAGTGAGACACTTGTTAACTGAATTTTGCCCTATTTTACGACTTTTCATAAATATGAACCAGTTGTCAAGCATTCAAATGTAAATCCCATGACCATGAGGATGCTGCATTGGTCATACGTGTTAACAATGGTCATAAGTCACTTTTTTCAGTGCTGCTGTAATTTCGAATAGTCACTAAATGAACTGTAGTAAGTCAAGGACTATCTATAATTATCCAGTAGGAAACCATAAGGGGAGTCCACCTCTGCATTATGTGAAGCCATAACCACGATTTGGGAATAATTGTGTTTACATAAGCTAGAATACGACTTGTGTTGGTTGCATCAAGCCATGGATATATAGAAGTTATGGTGGTGAATGTTATATACAATATGATACCAGGTTTGCACAAAATACTAAAATCGATTTGGGTAGGTTGTGATTCAGTGTGTTACCTTACTACTATGTACAAACTAAGTTATCAAGTTTATGCATAATGTGGTTTAGTAAGGTACTATAGGAATAGAGCAATAGTGTTTTTTAAAAAATCTGTTTAACACACTGTGAGAATTCTTCTTATAAGTATTGCCTCAGACGTGAGCCAGGATAGGGCCTACCAGATTTAGCTTGGCTGTAACCTAAACTTTCTGTCCCTGGCTGAGTTTTGTCTGATTTGAAGAGTTCGTTTTTCTTTTAATATTGATAATTGTATAGATCAGGGGTGTCAAATTCAAGGCCTGGGGCCTCGATCCGACCTGAGGGTTAGATCTGGCCCACAGGGCCACCCTGGAAACAGCAAAAGATCGGCCTATGGTGCTTCTGCCAGCGAAAACGGGTTCCTGAGCTCCATTTTTGGCTGCCATGGCCTCCTGCAACCCTCTTCCAGCAAAAACGGAACTCGGGAGGGCTGCACATGGCCCTCCTGAGCTCCATTTTCACTGGCAGAGGGTTACAGGAGGCAGTGACAGCAAAAAACGGAGCTTGTGAGCCCATTTTCACTAGCAGAGCACTTGGGCCACCATAGGCACCCTTGACAGGAGTGACGTCAAGCTGGCCACTCCCACCCTGGCCACGCCCATCCCAGCACCCAGAGGTCAAACACAACCCTGATGCGGCCCTCAATGAAATTGAGTTTGATATAGTATAGAGATATAGTATGTCTCCTGGTATAGAGATATAGTATGTCTGGCTCAGGTGAATTGGTCAATTCCTATTGCAACCAATGAATCAAACTCAATTGATCCCCAAAAAAGCAGACCCTGCACTTGCAGGAAATACGCTGTAAAGGGAAAAAAATAGCTGAAAAATGAACAGATAGATATAATCTTGCAGTCTATTTAATCAAAGAAAGCCATGGAGAAAAGCTCCCACTGACAGGAAATGTCATGTGATCTTTTCATTGAACATAAATTTGATTATGTATGGAAGACACCGGGAGAAAAATAAAAGCAACCGTTCCATAAACTTAATTTGAAGGAGCTACGAACTTTTTACTACAGCCTGCTGCAAGGAAACTCTTCTTAATGGAAGAGTATTTATAAAACTCATGGTCCAATGGAGATTTAAGAACTGTTGGCTGTCTTGTTACCTTGGCAACCAGCAGTAATTGACACTGATTGCTAGACGTTGTCAGGAAGCAGCAGAATGTACCATTTTCAAGAATGTTTCTCTGGAAAACATAAATTAAGTCACCTTCCCAAAACAGATTTGCAACCCTATAGAAAATACAAAAGACATCCTTGAACAGCACCTGCATGCTTAAAGGCCACTCATTTGTGTCTTTTCCACAGATGATTTATAAACAATGTTCTTTATTCCAGATGCTGAAAATAGCTTACAATTTCACATAAGGGACACATAGTGAAATGGCCCTCATAATGTGATTTCAGCCCTTTTGAAATGACATAGGCTTGGCTGAGTGGATTTGCCAACATCTTAGCATTTATACAATGCTTTAGCCTGTCCAAAGTAATTGAGATAATTTGGTGCACTAATTCCAACAGCAATCCTGCAATGCAACGAAGATAATCTGACAACCAGGAGTCCTGGGGTGTTTGTCTAAAATGATTCTGCCAAACAGAGATTTTTAATGAAACAAAATAGAAATGTTATTGCATTAAGGAGATTATTTCATGTCATTAATGTTGAAAAAAAATTAAATCAACCTTGGGTTTGTTCTGGTGCTATTTAATTTCCTTTCTCTTGGTTTCTTGGTTCATATCCCATAGTATCTACATTCAAGGGCCAAGTGCTGTTTTCTCTTCCAAAAACGCTACATATAATATTTGTTTATTTGATTGATTGGTTTTTATCCCACTTTTATTATTTTTATAAACATTTCAGTGTGGCAAACATACCTAATACTCCTTCCTCCTCCTATTTTCCCCACTACAATACTGTGATTTGAGTTAAAGAGAGTGATTGGCCCAGTCAACTTTCATGCTTAAGGCAGGACTAGAACTTACACTCTCTTGGTTTTAGCCTGGTGCCTTAACCACTAATACAGCCTGCCATATTTCCTCAGAGGAAGAGCTCAAGCCTAGGGGGAAAAGCTGTCATTTGAAACAACAGCCTTGAAAATAAGACAGGGAACATGTTTGCTTAATTTATTTCGTAAGTGAGCTTATAAAGTTGTGGTTTTCATCATCAACTAGCTATTTTGTGCCTGAAAATTTCCTGTGGCCACTAATTAAAATGTTCAGTGTCTTTTTTTCCCCATCTAGTAGTCATCAGTATTCTTGGCAAATCATGTATGTTAGGCTATTATTGATGTGTGGACTTCCACTGTTCTGGAACCAATTTTGTGTTGTCATCCTCCAATGAAATATTCACCTTTGGAGGGAAATATTGTATAACAATACATATCTTGCTAAAATTAAATATATGAAATGATTTTTTATTACATTAGACAAAATGAGATCTGAACAAATGTATGCAAAAATGTGGTGAGTTTTTATAGTTAAAAAAACTCCTTGACTACTACATTGGAGGGGAAAAAAGACATAAGCATTGATATTTCAGTTGTGATGTGTCATTGAAATATTTCCTTCAAGCTGAATATAGCTAGAAAGCTATCTTCAGCAAACTCATCAATAAAAGTATCTCTTCTGAGACTCTACTTTTAAAGTGACAGAAAGATGAGAGGTGAAAAATATAGTATTAACTTTAATTTTCACACTCCAGTTATTTTTGTAGATCAGCTGGTTTGGAGATATAGTGACTGAAGAGCACCAAACTAGACACAGTTGTAATTGGGCACACTATTTAATTACTCTATTATGACTTGTAAGCTTCATAATTTTAGCTAATAATATACTCCTGCTAATGTGATAATGGGTGGCTGTAGATATGGCATACTTATGGCACTGAGGAGCTCAAAAATGGATTAGGAGATAAACAATTACATATTTTGTGCTTGATCTTCCTCTTCTCCCTGGCCAATTAGAGGATTCTGTATTGCCAAATCAACTCTGATGTTGCTAACTTCAGATGTGTACTTCGCTACATCTTGGGTGCTCTGAAATACAAAGACTAGCATTTATAGAATTGTGACATCAATACCTAAAGATTCGTCATTAGTAGTGAAATTAAGCACATTTAGTAAATGGCAAATTTGAATCACTACATGACTGCATCAACAACATTCATTATATTGCTCCAAACATTAAGGTGAGACAATTTTGCTGAATGACATAAAAATGTCAGAATAGCTGAACTTTGATGTGCCATTAAGTGATCAATGAAGGTTACAGATTTTTGGTTAAATGATGCTTAATTGCATGAGGTCAATATTTGTTACTTCATCAGGAGAATAATTAATTGATCAATACAGGATGCCTGAAGTTACATGTGTGTATGTTCCTGTATATGTGCCTGTATAAGTATAATTATTTCTTTTCTTCATTCAACTAGGCTATGGTTAAAATTGCAGTTTCATTAACCCACTCTATGCAGAATTTATTTGTGGATAGAACATTGTAGCAGAAGGAGGAAAAAAAGGGAGAGGCAGGGGGAGGAAAATAGCCCTGCAAAATGCACTTATTGTAACCTTGAGCTGCCTGGAAGGAATGCTTCTAACAAGCAGAGTGCATTACTATTAGTTTCTCCCATCCAGACCATCATCACACTCAGCTTTGGAAATAATTACATGCAATTTTTCTATTTTGCTGTTGGGCTGCATGACACAATGTTCTACCTACAGAATGACTCTATGGACCTCTTCCATTTTTGTCTCTTACTATAATTTGGAGGACAGACATAACTAGCCCAGGGTGTGAATAATAATATATTTTTTATTGAGTTCCCCAGAAGAAATACTGACAGTAACTTAAAAGTTCCCTTTTGTTACCTTTTGCTTTCAGATTGCAGTCTGTCAATGCCCTTGTGAATTTTCCGAATATTAAAAAATGCAAATGTATCTTTACACCCTCATGTTTAAGAATATTTTCAGTTGTGTTTACCGTCATGTCTTTTTCATGTTCTTTTTTAAAAATAATATATCTGTTTAACTGTATGAGTATTATAGCAATATTTCCTTGGGTTACATCTAATCTGGCCATGTATTTGAAGAATGGCATTTTTTGAGTTTTTCTCTCCCACCATAACCATATCCCAAAACTATTTCAAAGGAACATCTTGGAAAAACTGGGGACATGAACTTCAAATAAGTATGAGGGAGACAAGTGAGATGGAACTCCCATTTACTCAAGAGGAAGTCTACTTGCTCAGTGTGGATGCAGCCCTTTAGCCTTAATAATATGATTTGTAAATATCATTCATAGAACAGCCTCTCTCATGCATGCATGTTTCCTTACTCCTGAGTACCAATTTTTGATGGGGAAATAAAGATAAAGGCATTGCAGCATATTGATAGTAATAAAACATTAAAAATCTACAGACACATTTATGTCTTTCTGTCTTTCTATGCATGTCTCTCTTTCTCTCACACACAAACACACACATACATGCATAGACTCACACAAGATCTAAATCAAGTCAGGGAAGTGAGACAGGGGGCACCAAAATATGTGAATTAAATCAGCAACATATTCCCCTGCTAGGAATGATGACAATGATGATCATGAAACATCTTATAGTTTCAGAGGATGTGATAATTATGAAAAAAGCATTAGTGGGATAGCATTGGATTGTGTAGCTTTTTTAATTATTAGAGTGACTTCCTTCCTTCTTCCTTTTTTAGATTTTAATTCTATTTTTCATTCAAGGTAATGCATATATTGTTCCCTTCTTCTATATTTTCTCAATATATCCACAATGGTGGATAGAACCTCAGTCTCCCTATTCTACTACTCTCACAAAATAGTTATGTGAAATTTAGAGAATGAATACTAAAAATTAAATTGTTTAATAATTTTTAAAAGAACATTAGAGAACTTAGTGGTTTAAGAGGTTGTGTGTATATAGTTGGGATGCCCAATTACCAAAATACCAATGAAAGTAATTTATTGGAACATTGAATGTTTTGTTTTGTTTTATAGTAAGCTATTATTTTAGCTGTAAATTTCACCAAATAATCCTACATCAAACCAAAAATGTGTTGGTTTTTATTTGAATCAGAATCTGCCTTTGCTAAACTGGGAACTTCAAAATTTCCCTGTCAGCCCTGAAGCCATTTTTATTTTGGAGCCATTTTGGGAGCATCTTCAGGGCTGCCACGGTTGGACCATGTGATGGACTGAGGGGAAGAACTTTGGGGTTTGATTTGGGTGGGGAAAGCAGAGTTGGGTGAGGAAAACAGAGCCACATCCTAGAAATGATCCAAGAGGTTTCCTGGCTCTTATTTCCCACACATCTCTACAAAGTTAAGAATGGAAGGGGTGATGGAAAACTAGAATGGCACTGAAATAATCTTTGTAACTAAATGTTTTTTATAGGATTTCCACCAGGGATTTCATAGATTTGTGAAGAAGACACACAGGAAAATCCATGAGTTACAGAAAACAGGATCAGAGTGAAATTTCAAGAAGAGATTTTTTTTTTTACCCCTGGCAGAATTAAAGCTTCAGGACTTCACTTCAAAAGAAAGATGTCAATAATACATCTTCCTTTTATGGCAGTGCCAAGCTGTGACAGTAATGTCACTACCTTACAACATAGGAGGCTTGCTCAGTGTGAGACACAATTTCTTGAAATGTCAGTGACCTGAGCTATTTCATCCTTCCATCAGGGACATCAAGGAAGCTGGGGTTTTTTTTTTCACTTTTTATTTTTATAAACCTTAGACTATTTAGGATAGTTCAAAGCAATACATATAGACTTCATCTTTGCATGGAAATAATCCACCATGAAAATTCTTTATATAAAATAGACTTTTTCCTGCAATAAGTGAATCTAAATCACTCTTTCATTCATAAAAAATCAATATTTTTGGAGTCACGTTTGACTTTTGATGACTTCCTGATCATATAAACTTCAGAACAAGGTGAATGTTGGTTGCCATTTCTTCTTCTAGGATTTTTTACAATATCTCATCCCCAATAAATATGTCAAAGATTGTCTAAAAAACTTATGAACTGTTCATATACCACTTTGTACATAAAGATACAGATTTATAAATAATGAGATTCATTTTAACGAAAACTCAATACCAACAAATCTGATATAAATAACAATATGCTGTTTCTTGTCATATATTTTGTGGTGAGTTCTAGTTTGCTTCATTCTTTCCTCCGTCTATAACAATAGTCAGTTTTTCTTCTTATACTTAGAGTGCTTTCAGATTTCTTGAATAATTTACTTATTTCCTACATTTAGATTATTGCTGCAAAATGGCAGAGGGAATTGTTGATGTTATTCTGCTTCCCTTTCACATCTCTTCCATTGTAACCTCCCTTGTGACCAGTGATTTTTAATCTGAAAAGCTCCACAAAAAGAGTTCTTCTTAATGCAATATTAGAAGCCTGGGAATCTAGAAAGATGACAGGCTACCAGAGAAATCCCTGAACAACAGGCCGCTTGCAGATATTTCTCAGCTAGCTTGCACCAATTTATTATTCTTCTACAGTATTTTCAATGAATCTAAAGAACTACATCCTGTCCAGGAGAATTTCATCAGATTTTGTTTTTTTGGAGGATTCAAAAAGGATTTTTTTGGGCTTTTAAGAAACGTGGGAGGGGGGGGTGTTTGATTAAATTTTTAGCTAGGTTTTTAAGGGGGTTAGGTAGGTCCGGGCGGGTGTTGGGGGACAACTCGCCGGAGGCTGGGACCAGGCCGGGGGTGGAGCGTGGCCGGGAGAGTCATAATCCGGACAGGACTGTATTAAGGATGGGGGGGGTCATTGGGGAGGGTGGAATTAAATCAATTGATACGGTGAGCGGGAGGGGCAGATTTGGCGGTTGTAGGGGGCCACATTTTGTGTTGGGAGCGCGCCCCCGCTGTTTACTTGCTGTGGCGCGCTCCGACCCCCTTGTCATCTCCCGTTCCCCAGGGGGTTTGAGTAATCGGGCCCTGGGCCTTCGGCTGATGCTGTGTAACGCCAGGTCCGTCGTTAATAAAGCCCCCCTCATCCATGATTTGATCTGTGAGGGGGGCGCGGACCTGGTGGGAGTTACCGAGACCTGGCTGGGCCAAGAGGGGGGAGTCCCTCTGGTGGAGATGTGCCCAGCCGGGTTTCGGGTCTTTCATCGGCCGAGGGCCCAGGGGAGGGGAGGGGGGGTCGCGGTAGTTATTAAGGAGGATCTGTGTCCGAGGGAGGCCACTGTATCTCAGACGACCGGGTGTGAGCTCCTTTTCGTGAAGTTCGGTTCCACGGTTCAGGTGGGCTTGCTGGTCGCATACCTGGCTCCCTGCTATGCGGCAGCGGCCCTGCTTGAGCTCCTTGAGGTTATAGCTGGCGTGGCGGTTGGGACCCCCAGGCTTATGGTCATGGGGGATTTCAACCTGCCATCTGCCGGCGGTACCTCGGGGATTGCCCAGGAGTTCATGGCTTCCATGACGGCCATGGGCCTGACCCAGTTAATTCGGGACCCTACTCACGTGGGAGGTCACACCTTGGATCTGGTTTTTGTCTCTGATCAGTGGCAGAGTGATCTGGGTATAGGGGATATAGTTGTGGAACCCCTGTCATGGACGGATCACTCGCTCCTGAAGCTCGACTTCCGTTCCGCGCCCCCTGACCGCAGGGAGGCGGGGCCATTAAAATGGTACCGCCCCAGGCGCCTGATGGACCCTGATAGGTTCCTGACGGAGCTTGGGCCATTTCCCGAAGCTCATTCACACGACTCGGTTGAGGGCTTGGTCGCCACCTGGGATAGGGTGGCGGCTGGGGCCCTTGACCGAGTCGTGCCCTTGCGGCCTCTGACCCGGTGCCGATCCCATCTGGCTCCTTGGTTTTCTGAGGAGCTAAGGGAAATGAAGCGCCGGAAAAGACGCCTAGAGAGCAGTTGGAGGTCCAGCCGCTCTGGGTCTGACCGAACACTACTGCGTTCTTATATTAAGACGTATCTAGTGGCAATAAGGATGGCGAGGAGGTCTTACCTCTCCACCCTTATCGCGTCCGCGGAAAACCGCCCAGCCGCCCTGTTTAGGGTGACCCGCTCCCTCCTGGAGGTGGGAGCGCGGGAGGACCCCTTACAGGGACGGGCTGAGGAGTTTTCTAGGTTTCTGCAGGACAAAATCGCTCAGATCCGGAGCGAACTGGACTCCGACTGGCCATCTCCGGGTGGGGGGGCGGGGGTGGATATCGGTGGAGTTGGTTGGGTTGAGTTCGACCCTGTTACTCTAGAGGATGTGGACAGGATACTGGGGGGGCTTAATGCCACCACCTGTTTGTTGGACCCGTGTCCCTCCTGGCTGGTTTTGGCCACTCGGGAGGTGACACGAGGCTGGTTCCAGGGTATTATAAACGCTTCCTTGAGAGAGGGGCTGCTACCTGCTGCCTTGAAAGAGGCGGTGGTGCGGCCCCTCCTCAAGAAACCGTCCCTGGACCCAGCACTGTTATCAAATTATCGTCCCGTCTCCAACCTTCGTTTTGTTGCGAAGGTTGTTGAGAGTGTGGTGGCACGTCAGCTCCCGCAGTGCCTGGATGAAGCGAGTTATCTTGACCCCCTCCAATCGGGTTTCAGGCCCGGGCACAGCACGGAGACGGCTTTGGTCGCGTTGGTTGATGATCTCTGGAGGGCTCGGGACAGGGGTTGTTCCTCTGTCCTGGTCCTATTAGATCTCTCAGCGGCTTTTGATACTGTCGACCACAGTATCCTATTGCGGCGGTTGGAGGGGTTAGGAGTGGGGGGCACCGTGTTACGGTGGTTCACCTCCTTCCTCTCCGACCGTTCGCAATGTGTGTTGACAGGGGGGCAGAGGTCGGCCCCGAGGCCCCTACTATGTGGGGTTCCTCAGGGGTCGGTGCTCTCGCCCCTGCTGTTCAACATTTATGTGAAGCCGCTGGGTGAGATCATCCGTGGCTTCGGGGTGGAGTTCCATCAGTACGCTGATGATACTCAGCTGTACATCTCCACCCCGGGCCACCCCAACGAAGCTGTCGAAGTGATGTCCCGGTGCCTGGAGGCCGTGCGGAGTTGGATGGGTCGTAACAGGCTCCGGCTCAACCCGACTAAAACCGAGTGGCTGTGGTTTCCTGCGCCCAGATACAGCCAGCTGGTTCCTTCGCTGGCCGTGGGGGGAGAGGTTTTGACCCCCGTGGAAAGGGCGCGCAATCTGGGTGTCCTCCTGGATGTGCGGCTGTCTTTAGAAGAGCATATTGCAGCCGTCGCCAGGGGGGCTTTTTATCAGATACGTCTGATTTACCAGTTGCGGCCCTTTCTGGATCTGGGCGCACTTCGCACAGTCACGTCCGCCCTCGTCATTTCCCGCCTGGATTATTGCAATGCTCTCTACATGGGGCTCCCCTTGAAGAGTCTCCGGAGGTTACAGCTGGTCCAGAATGCAGCCGCGCGAGTGCTTGTGGGTGCTCCTCGGAGCTCCCACGTTACTCCGCTGCTTCGCAGGCTGCACTGGCTTCCTGTGGCCTACCGGATTCGATTCAAGGTGGTACTGATGGTATTTAAAGCGCTCCATGGCTCGGGACCTGGGTACTTACGGGACCGCCTGCTGCCATCGTCAACCTCCCGCCGCCCAGTACGCTCCCACAGGGTTGCCCTGCTTGGGGTACCGCCGCCTGACCGTTGTCGGCTGACGGCCCCGAGAGTTCGGGCTTTCTCTGTGGGGGCTCCCTCCCTATGGAATGATCTTCCCCCGGAGATACGGTCTATGACGGATATCCTGACCTTCCGGCGCGCGGTGAAAACTTTATTTTTTAATCAGGCCGGCCTGGCCCAGTAACTGTGTTTTAGGTTTTTAATTAAATTTTAATTGGGGTTTTAGTTTTTAACTTTTAAATTGAATCTGAATTAGACAGCCGGATTAAACTATTTAATTTATTTTTAACTATATTTATTGTATATCTCGTATGTTTTAGTAGGCTGTACACCGCCCCGAGTCCCTTTTTTGGGAGAGGGGGCGGTATAGAAGTTTAAACAAATAAATAAATAAATAAATTCTTCCCCACCTCCTTTGTTTGCTTTTGACAAACAAATGGAGACAATGGAGTTTACTTGATTATATATATCTTAATATGTTTTCAACAACGATAGACTAGATGCCTCTGCATAGTGAACCATTTTTCCTGTTCCCAGAAATATTTGGTATGTGGAAATATACTGCCTCTGAACACTGAGGCTTCATGTAGCATGCATGACTAATAACATTTGGCTGGGACTTCGAAAAAGCTTTGAAAGCCATCCAGACTAGTTAGACATCACTGCAGAAGAAATGAAACTCTGACATTCCTTCTAAAAGTCAGTTCATTTCATCATCCAGACTTCTTGATCTGGGGCTGGCTGTCCAAAACGCCAAAGTTTCCTAGTATGATTTGATTGCTTATTGTACCCTATGACTATTATTAAGTGTTGTACCTTACTATTCTTGATGCTTGATGAATGTATCTTTCTTTTATGTATACTGAGAGCGTATGCACCAAGGCAAATTCCTTGTGTGTCCAATTACACTTGGCCAATAAAGAATTCTATCCTAAAAGTGGAGCTGGACGTATAATTCTATGATGCAGAAATTTACTTTTCAACAGATATCACTACATTTTAATTCCAGAAATTTAGACATGATTTAATTCTGCTTGCCAGCCTTCCACAAAATATTTCACTAAATAGGAAATTTGGCCCCAGAGAAAAAGCTCTCAAATTCTACTTCCTTTTCTTCATTTGAAATACAAGAACGAATTAAATAACCTTCCATTTCCCATCTTTGTGAGATACCCAAAATCATCCCATTAATGGCATGACTGTCTTTGACCACAGAAAATGGCAAGCACAGCTGTAGGGAAGAATCTCTTGATACAGGACTTCTCTCTATAGTTCTACTCTTTTGACCTGGATTTTTTGCCTTGGCTGAGGGCATTCATGGCAAACATTGGAATAGATCCATTGTTGTAGCCATTTCCTCCGTTCCCCTTGTTTGCCTTGCTCTGTATCTAGCCAGCTGCCTCTTGGGTAGTAATACTTTCTGAAAGCAGCCAGTTTAGCTGATTGCAGGTTTCTAAAGCAGACATACCTTGTAATGAAAAAAAAGTTGCCACCTAGATTTATGGCTAGTGAGGTCTCTTTCTGAGATTAGTGGAACAGAAAGCCAGTGTCACATTTTCCTTTGCCTTCCCACTGCCTGCGAGTGATGGGCTGAGACGATACCCCTGCATAAAAGGTAGCTGTTTGTTATATTGAGCAATAATTCCATATTGCCTCCAGTCTGCTGATGCAGGGAAAGTACAGATTTGTGACAAGGCATACATTTGCCAATATGTTTTATTTCCAATAAGGAGATGCTGTTAAGATGAAGGTTATACAGCAGCTCAAGATTATGGGTTCTGATGGAGAAGATGCTAAATAGATAAGTGTTGTTCTCCTTTTCCTGTCAAGGGGACTGCCTTAAGTGCCAAGACTTTGATCATAGTGACAGTTTGAAACCCCTTAAGGAAACTAGAATTGAGCACAAAATAGCTGACAGCTGTGGTTCACCTTCTCTCTCTCTGCCTTCCTTATTATGTTAACCTCTTGAGTATCCATGGAATAAGGTAGGATTTATATTGACTATAATATGATAAAGCTACACTGGTCACGAGTTCCTTTGAAAGACAATGTATGTTCTTTCCCTCCCCACCCCCCACCCTGGAAATGGCAATGAAAGAACTAAAGCTGCACAGCTTGACAATCAGAAAAGTCCTTTGTGAAGTATGAATGTGTCTTTAAAACTGGAAGGCAGAAAAAAAATGGAAAAATAAATGTTGAATTCCGGGGGTTGAATTTCTATAGAACAACCAGATGCTAGATTAAAAACAAAACAAATGTACTCTGAACATTACATAATTTGATGAAAGCAGTAACAGAACTTTCCAAATTGTTCTGATCTATTCACTGCTTTTAGTTCTCTGTGAAGTTTAGGGAGGGGGGGCAAATAAAAAAAAGGAAAATATTTCTGTAATTCACACACAGATTGGATGATCAAATCCTTTCAATAAAAATAGACAGGAAGGAGTGATTTTAGATTATAGTGTCATAGGGAGGAGTTCTAATTTCTTTCCTTCCTTCCTTCCTTCCTTCCTTCCTTCCTTCCTTCCTTCCTTCCTTCCTTCCTTCCTTCCTTCCTTCCTTCTTTTCTCTCTCTCTCTCCTCCTTCCTTTCTTTTTGAAGAATGATAATCTAAATTGATATCCAGGTGACTAGATGAGCAGATAATCAATGAAGTTGGGTCATTCTTTTCAAGGAATGAAAGCGGGCAGGAGGCTCCTCAGACCCTGTGTAGAACATCTTCATTATGTAGACATAGTCAACATCCCTTCCAAAGTCATCTTCTTGCCATTTTTTTTTTTGCAAAATTCTTTTACTCCTTATGGAAAGGGTAGAATAAAACATGCCCTTTATATATGGAGTAAAACTTTTAAACATAGTGGTAGTTTTAGAAATTAGGACACATTTTACTCTTCTTTTGCTTGAATTACAGTTTTATTACATTGAGGCTAACAAGAGACTGTTCTCCAGCATGACCTTCCCCAAACTGCTATCCTGCAGGTACAGGAAGGCCTTGAGTTATGACCACAATGGAGTCCAAAATTTATGTGGCTAAGTGAAGCATTTGTTAAGTGAGTTTGCCCCATTTTATGACATTTCTTGCCACCGTTGCTAAGTGAATCATTGCAGTTGTTAAGTTAGTAACTTGGTTGTTAAGTGAATCTGGCTTCCCCATTGACTTTTGCTTGTCAGAAGGTCGCAGAAGGGGATCATGTGATCAGGGGACACTGCAACCATGATAAATATGTGTCAGTTGACAAAAGCCTAAATGTTGATCATGTGACCATGGGGTTGCTAAAGTGGTTATAAGTGTGAAAAATGGTCATAAGTCACTTTTTTCAGTTTTTTCAGTGCTGTTGTAAATTTGAATGGTCACTAAATGAACTGTTGTAAGTTGAGGACTACCTGTACATTGGCCCACATGACGTTCACCTCATCTTGAGAAATGTGTCTCATGTCCCTCGGCCTACTTATTGGAGTAAAGTGAGATTTATATGCTATTATTTTTCAGCTTTTTGGTCAATCTTGCCAATCAATTATATAGCTAATGTGACCCCTATTGTGAAATTCAATTCATAAGGCACAAATGTAAATGATTTAACTTTAGATTACATTTTGCTTTTGCAATTTTAGTTAAACACAATATATCCCTAGTTACAAGGATTCTTATGTACTGATCTGGGTGAAATAATTCTTTTTCTGCTTTATTGAAAATGACATTTAGATTTTATCATGGTCGTACAAAGCAAAAAAAAGGGTGAATGAAAGGACAGAACATACGCATCAGATAAATTGCTGACCCTCTTTTGTTATTTGGAGAAAATGTCATTTTTTCAGACATTAATGGTAACTGACATACAATTCTTTGTGTGTGGAGAAAGCTAGAAAGAACAGGGAGGATTGGATTTGTTTCCAAACTCCTAAATAAATAATAATAAAAATAAGTAAAAATACAATAAGGGAAAAAATAAAGGATAAGAGTAGGAAGTAGTTCTATATAAATTTATTTTTCACTAAAATACATATACTATAAAGAACAATCCATAAATAAATTTATCATGATCAGTGATGGGAAAGTTACATAATATTGCCAAGAAAGCTATATGGGTGTCCATAAAATCACCAGATATTCAGTTTAAATAAGACATTGCCTTTTTTTATATCTTTGCTGAAATCAATTACATTTCCTCCTCCCTCCCTCCCTCTCAAAAAAAAAAGCAAGTTTCCAGGTTTTCCAGTCAGGATGCCAGATTTTAAAAAAGAAATACCTTAATACCAAAGGAATAGATATACCATGTCTGGCTCAGGAATTCTGGGAGTTGAAGTCCACATGTTATAAAGCTACCCTAACTACAGTACAGTACCTGTCACTATACTGTAAACAGAGTTTGGTAAAATTGGGTGGCATACAGATCTTTGTAAAACAATAAATACATAACTCTTTAGAATATTTAAATTAAAATATAACATAAGGGTTATAGTTATTGTTTTTATTTTATATTGTTTGCTATTTAAAAAATATGAAAATGATATGCAAAACAAATGCTATTGTACATCCAAATCTTTATATACTGAATGAATATTCTTTACATTAAATTCTAGGTACATATCTTGAGATCCTGGGGTTTTATATGTCACCTCAAATACTTGTGGGTGGATCCTTGAGTTTTTCCAGAAATGTATAATGAAGTATAATCCTTAAAATGACAAAAAAGTGGAATGATCAAATATACAGAGTCATCATAGGAATAGTATTAATTATATCACATGATATTCCCTGACACTGCTCTCTTGTTGGAGTTATAGGCCTCCAGAAATCCCTGATGCCTCATTTGAGACAAGTTGCACACTGTAACATTAGAGGAATTGCGTGTCCAAACAAACAAGATTTAAAATATGCTCTAGGCATTCTGTACAAGAAATTGACTTAAGAAAAAGTGGACTGTTTAGGCAAATCTACTGATTATTCTGGACTGTATTTTTCGCTGTATTTTTAGTTCTCTTTGCTGATGATGTAAAGCTGTTCAATACCACAGACAATACTGCTACCCTTCAAAAAGATCTTGACTATGTATCAGAATGGTCAAACAAATGGCAACTTCAAATCTCAACAAATAAATGCTCTGTCTTACATATTGGCAAAAATAATCAGAAAATAAAATACAAACTGAATAGTCAAGACCTTGTTGATGATCCAAGATATGTAAAGGACCTTGGAATACTCATCTCTAATGATCTAAGTGCTAGAGCCCACTCTAACTACATAGCCAAAAAGGCATTAAGAGTTGTTAACCTAATCCTACATAGCTTTTTCTCTGGTAATATCACACTACTAACTAGAGCAAACAAAACATTTGCTAGACTAATACTCGAATATAGCTCATCAGTCTGGAACCCACATTACGTATCTGATATTAGCACAGTTGAGAAAGTCCAGAAATATTTCACAAGAAGAGTTCTCTACTCCTCTACTCGTTGTAGAATACCTTATGCCACCAGACTTGAAATTTTAGACCTAGAAAATCTTGAATTACACCATCTTCGGTCTGATCTAAGTATGGTATATAAAATCATACATTGCAATGACTTACCTGTCAATGAATACTTCAGCTTCAACCATAACAACATAAGAGCACACAATAGATACAAACTCAAGGTTAACCGCACCAAACTTGATTTCAGGAAATACGACTTCAGCAACAGGGTGGTCAATGTCTGGAATACTCTACCTGACTCTGTGGTTTCTTCCCCGAACCCCAAAAACTTTAACCTTAGACTGTCTATTATTGACCTCACCCCTTTCCTAAGAGGTCTGTAGGGGGCATGCATAAGTGCACCAACGTGCCTACCGTCCCTGTCCTATTGCTTCTTTTATTTTTCCTTATATGTACCCATTTCATGTATTCATAACTATGTATATACTTATACCTATTGTCTTGTAAGCGATTGACAAATCAAATAAATTCTAAATTCTAAAATTCTATTTTTTTGAAATAATGTAAGCAAAATCTTGCTTTTCTCTTCGGCTCTAATTATAACAAATTGTAGACAGTGATTATTAAGTGGTCTTACCAAGCTTTCTTTATCTACGCTGAACTGCCCTGTATAACACAATCTCCTTAATGTAGAAATGCAATGATTTCAAGACAGCCTCTTGCTAGCTGACCTAATAGGCAATTGGAGCTACTGGTATTAATCATGTTGTCCTTTGTAACATATTATTGCAGTTCTCCTAATGTGCTAAATACATTCTCTGACAAATTAGCAGGTTTTCGCAATCTTGTCTCTGCAAAAGGATTTGCATAGACCTTGCTTGGTACACATTAGGGGTGGGATTCAACCGGTGTTACTACCGGTTCAGTACTTACGTTTTGTGCGCATGTAATACAACGAAAGCTGTGCCTCCTGGACAGTCGATAAGGGCTGCGTGCGGGTGCGCAGCATTTGAAAAAAGCCTTTTTTACTGATTTTTCAGCCATGCAAAGTAGCTGAGGTTGAAAAAGCAGGAAATAAAGGACAGGTAAGAGCCCGGGCAGGCGGATGGGTGGGCCAAACCACAGCAGACACAGAACCGGTTCTGTGTCTTCTGCTCTTCAGAGCTACCAGTTCTACAGAGCCAGGCAGAACTGGTAGCATCCCACCCCTGGTACACGTAGTCTTCGACTTACGACTACAATTGAGCCCAAAATTTTTATTGCAAAGTGAGACATTTGTTAGATGAGTTTTGCCTCATTTTACAACTTTTCTTGTCACAGCTGTTAAGTGAATCACTGTAGTCAATAAGTTAGCAACCTGATTGTTAAGTGAATCTGGCTTCCCCATTGACTTTGCTTAAATGAGCTTAAAACCCAGCAATGGTCATAAGTATGAACCAGTTGCCAAATATCTGAATTTTGATCATGAATTTTGATCAAGAGGATGCTACAAAGTTTGTAAACTGTGAAAAATGGTCACAAGTCACTTTTTTCAATGCTATTGGAACAGTCACTAAATGAACTGTTGTAAGTCAAGGACTACCTATATATTCTGGTATAGTATTCTTTTTGAGTCATTTTACTTTTGACCAACAAGTTCAGAATAACACCAAATAGGTCCTGTTCTGATGTGAATATCTTTTTTCTGCATAAGTTACCTACATAAAATTTACCTTATTACTTATCTCTGTGAAATTATATTTCCTTCAATATATAAAGTGTGTTATTCATTCATTAATATCTGTGACCAGATCTGTTAAGGGTGGACCTTAGAATCAAAACCAATCAAGTTGTAAATTGACCTAATCTACAGACTAACACTAACTGGAACATTAAACAGTGTGAGATTCAATTTTTTTTATTACCGGGCGTGGCTTGGTGGGTGTGGCAGGGAAAGGATACTACAAAATTCCCATCCCACCCCACTAACCTGCTTTCCAGCTCCATTCTCCTGTGCAGGGCAACAAAAGAAGACTCAGCCGATCAGCTGGGACTTGGGAGGCAGAGAATAGATGGGGGTGGGGCCAGTCAGAGGTGGTATTTGCCGGTTCTCCGAACTACTCAAAATGTCAACTACTGGTTTTCCAGAACTAGTCAGAACCTACTGAATATCACCTCTGGTATTAGCCCTGCTGGAGCAGATGTGAGTTCTGGTTTCATGCAGTTAGGCTAGAAACCAAGAGACTGTGGTTTTAGGACTCTTTGCTCAGTTCATTGGGTGATCTTAGGATTAGTATTTCTAGTCCACCTTTCTAGGTGAGTAGGTTCAGTCAGTGGTTGTGGTATGTGTAGGGAGGAGTGACAGAGGTTGAACCTATAGATGTAACAATATGGGGTACTTAAAAATTAGTTTTTCACTTATCCTATTTAATAGCTATTTAAGGAAGTAAACAATCTGTTTAAGATGGCTTATCACCAATATATCTATTAAGATACATTTTCTATATATCTTCAACCTAAACAGAATGGGAAATACTATACAAGCCCTGACTAGTACATGAAAGCTGTCATGCCTGAACGGAGGCAAATAAGCTCAGACCCAGCCCAAGCAAGGTGGAGTAAGTATTAATTCGGAAGTCTACTACTTTTTGGCTGATACTAACTTTGATTTCAATGGGATGTGCTCCTCTGAAAGAGAAGGCCCACAATCTGAGAGTTCTTCTGGACTTGCTGCTCTTACTACTGGTAGACGAGCAAGTGATCCTGTGGGCAGGAGGGTGTTTGCTCAGCTTTAAGCACATGTGTCAGTTATGAATTGGATGCTCTGGGAATATTAGTGCATCCAATCCAATGCCTTTGTCCCTTATAATTAATTACTGTAATTAATTCTATATGGGGTTAACTTAAAGATCACCTGGAAAGTTTAGCTAGTGAAAAATATGGTTACCTTTGTGCTAACTCATCTTGCCATATGCAGGGAGCTACATTGACTATCCTCAGAACTGCCTATCCCAGGTAAATTCTTCCTATCTAAGCTGGGTGGATTGAAGGTGTCAGCTGATGATGTTGGCTAGAGATTTACTATTCTTGTATTTTTGTGTTCTTCTGGAAACTGGTCAATGCCTGGCTTTTCTGGAAGGCCTTCAAAGATTAAGCAATTTGAGAAGGACCATTGTCAAAATATGAGGATAATATAGTTTATTTTATTGACTGTATTATTATTGTATTGCATTGCTTTGATTATTATTTGTGATAATTTAGACTTGTGAAGTAGGACAATCTATACATTATTTAAATAGAATAAAAATAAGTGTTGTAAAAGATTTAAGAGAAAATAATGCCACAAATGTGTGGAATGCAATGCAAGTGAAATAAATGAAATGTTGGAAGTTGTGTCCTCCAGAAATATGACTATTTTGACTAATGTGAAATGGGAATAAGAAAAATGTATAAAAATGTATCTGTTTAGCATCTATACTAAATTGATTCTACTGTGTGGAGGTTTTAAGAACAGTTGCAGTGGTTTGAGTGTCTATATGTAAATCCATCAAGAAAGTGATTAGAAAAACAAGATGATGACTGATGTTTTATATTTAATGTTGATGAACTGGGTAGCAAGGGAGAGAAGGAAACAATTCACTTTGTGGTTTTATGTTCTTGATCCAAAAGAGGGCAGCATACAACTATTTTAGATATATTTTATATTCCACATCACCAAAGACTTACAAAGCAAGCATCTCTCTGTGTGTTAATGTAAGTGTGGCTTACTCTCTGTTGTCTAAAAAGAAGATCCAAGCCCAGACTCATTATAATGTATGTTATATCTAAGCAATAAATATAATCTAGGCAGAGAAAAAGAAACTATATTTTATTTTATATTTTGCTATATATTATGCTTGGACTGTACTTAATTTTAAGGCCATATATTCATATTTTTTCAAGAAGTCACACATATTGATAGAAGAGTATTAATAAACTGATTCCTTTCATCATATCCTCAGTCCCAATTCCAAAATGTAATGCAAAAATTAGGGACTGTGAGTCACGATTTAACAAGGGGAAAGAAAGAGAAGTAGGTTAGTCTGAGGATTAAGGATAAATAAATAGACTGTGTAATAAATAAAGCTTGGTAAACACAAAATGTCTACAGTGAATATTTATCACATTAACTTTTTCTTCCTAATTATCTCTTAATGTATATAGTTAATCAATATTGACTTTGATTAAGTCAAAGTCTTACTATCTGTATGTTTATACTCTAGTTTTATGTGGGGAAAATTCACACGAATACTAGCCCCAAATTAAATTTGGTTTCAAAGAGTGGCCTGCGTAGGCATTAGTGGCTGCAATCATTTGAACATTTGTAAAATTCTGCATCGAATCAAAATGTTTCACTCAGTGAAATCAATAAAGCAATACCTTGCTTAACTGCCACTCTTAGGGTTCATGTATGTTTGTCTGTTTAAGAAGAGACATAGATATTATATTAGAGCCAAGAGCTGGTAAAATTCTGATCTTGATAAATAGGCAGGCTAACTTATTTAATTAACTTTCATTAACTTTCATAGAGATAGCTACCTTATAGACAGATACTTATCTCTTCGAAATTATATTTCCTTCAATATGTGAAATATGTTATTCATTCATTAATATCTGCGGTCAGATCTGTCAAGGGTGCAGCCAAGATAGATAGATAGATAGATAGATAGATAGATAGATAGATAGATAGATAGATAGATAGATATTTCAATTCAGAATGTGTGAGAAACAAGAATAGTTATAGAATGTGGAACACAAAAGCTTTATGCTCCATGCAGTGCAGTGCTTATGATGGAAAACGTGAAAAAAGCTAGAAACCTTGATTATTCAGGAGATAAAATATTAATGTATTAAATTTTGACACAAAATAAGAGACACTGAAATGATTCTGCCTGAAAATACTTTTGTGAAGATTACTCCTTAGCCAGGCCATTTCAGTTTGAATTACTTTATGATGTTTTAAGCCATGTTCAGGCTTATATCTTTTTATTATTATTATTTCAAATTCTCTGTAAGCATTAAGACAGGATATAAAATGTAACTATGAATTAAATACACACTAAGGTTGTAGTGTTTTTCCTCTGAATGTAAACACACAAACCCCCACAACTTGTAAAACCCACCTTTACCAAGGTTAATATTCCTATTTATTGATTTAGAATTTGTTAATATAATCGAATTTACCCATCATTTCAAACAATTCCTTTCTCTTTGTCCTTTGCAGAATGGTAGATGTCAAAAACTACAATGTTTAAAATATTTTTTTTTTGCTTGATACATACAGTATATTCACAGCCTGACCATGAACAGGAATTTAGAATAGGGAGAAAATAGAGGAAAAAAAGACAGGGCCACTTACAGAAAAAGACCTATTAAATTTTTAACAAGCCATATAGATTAAAACAATATAAGACTGAGCTTTTTACATTAATTAACATAATACAGATATCCCCTAGTTTGTGAAATCTAATAATTTGAAACACTGGCAATAGAGAAATTTTTAAAAGGCTGTATGGAGACATTCAGTGAAACAGTAACCATGTATCTGTAAGTGGGTATAAACAATTTAAAGCATCTAGCTCTTTGCTTCCTCTTCAAAATACCAAGTCAATAGCTAAATACAAATAAATGCTTACAATGCTTATGGAGTTCTGCAGCTAATTGTGACATTAAATTCTATCCACGAGTGGAGTTTTAATGTTCCTGCTGGCATTTTGTCAGCAGTTTTCCTGCTGCTTAAAAGATCAGTTTCTAATGGGATTAAGCTGGATAATCAAATCTCAAACTGGTATCTGAATAGGTTGGTTTGGATGCTTGGAGCTGTTATTGCATAGGAATGAAACCTATTGGGGTCTAAAGGGGCACTGGGATAGTATGGTGAAGGGGAAATGCCATGTATTATTCTATGAATCCAGAAAATGGCACAATGTGGAGAACAGAGAAGCAGTATCTTGGCCAGATAAGCAATGCTTCAAAACTAAAGATCACGTTAATCATTATTAATTATTATATTAGGACATAATTATTCCCCACGGTCATAAAGCCCAGGGAAGATTCTATATTAACTGAAATTATTGCTAAAAGTAGATAGTATCCCAAACTGGGAAATTTGTGATGATCTTGGGGGTTCCTGGGAATTATAGTATTCTAGTATCCATCAGTATTAGCCAGTGGTGGTATTCAATTTTTTTTACTACCAGTTCTGTGGCTGTAGCTTGATGGGCATGGTGTTGCTTGGTGGGCATGGCAAGAGAAGGATATTGCAAAATCTCCATTTCTACCCCACTCCAGGGAAAGGATACTGTAAAATCCCCATTCCCTCCCCACCCCACTAACCTGCTTTCCAGCTCTGTTGTCCTGTGCAGGGCAACAAAAGAAGACCCAGCTGATCAGCTTGGACTTGGGAGGCAGCAAATAGATGAAGGTGTGGTCAACCTGAGGTGGTATTTACCGGTTCTCTGAACTACTCAAAATTTCTGCTACTGGTTCTCCAGAACCTGACAGAACTGGCTGAATACCTCCTCTGGTATTAGCCCTGCTGGAGCAGATGTGAGTTCTGGTTTCATGCAGTTAGGCTAGAAACCAAGAGACTGTGGTTTTAGGCCTCTCTTAAGCATGAAAACTGTCTGGGTGACTTTGGACCAATCATCCTTCTCACAGGGTTCTTTTGAGGCCAATATATTAGTTGTGCTCACCAACTTGATTTATACATATAACAAAAATATGGGATAAAAAATGGCCTCCTGGGAGTATTTCTGAATGTATTGAAATCTGGGTGATTTCAGTATTTCTGAATGTATTGAAATCTGGGTGATTTCAGATTTTTATAATTCATTAATAAAACTTCTTGTTATCCTTGTCAACTCAATCTTCAGCTTTCAGAGTTCTTTCTCCCCCCACCCCGTGCTGCATTCATCTTCTGCGGCAGAATGATAGGTATAGCTAAAATTTGTCAGCAGTTGCAATTTAAGAGGTAATTGAACTTGACAGAAATTATGGCAGCATGCACACCTCTTCACACCTGTTTTAAAAACTTCTTGAATACTATGATCTGTGAATTGATGGATGTACATGTAAGTTTAATTTTGCCTTCCATGGTTCAAGTGATATCTGAATGCAACTTTTCTTTGAAGTTCAAAAAGAAATCTGTGGTGTGTTCGATGGTTAACTGCTACTATCTTGGAATTGGTAAATCCCATTCCTTCATAAACAGAAGGTTCTAGATTGCATTCAGTTAAATTCACCTGGTGATAGAGATACTTATTTCTTCAGTGAAAAATAAGTCCTCTCCCACCTAATCCACAGAAATCCAAGTTTCCTACACATACTGAAAACTGAAAGATTTTAGTTTTGGAATGCTGTGTATGATACAGGTTGCTCTTCAAGGATAGGGAAAAAAAATCTCCCATGTTTTCTATAAAAGTGGATTGGCAGGTTCTCCAAAACAGACTTTGGTGTGTTATGGACTGAATGCATCCCTATCCTGAAACCTGTCTGGTTCAGAGGTGATATTCAGCAGGTTCTGATCAGTTCTGGAGAACGAGTAGCAGAAATTTTGAGTTCGGAGAACCGGTAAATACCACCTCTGACTGGACATTTGACAGTATCGTATCCTTCCCCTGCCACGCCCACCAAGCCACGCCCACAGAAGCAAAAAGATTTGAATCCCACCACTGGCCTGGTTCTTTTGTAAATAAAGCCTCTCCATGACTTGTGACTGCTGTTGGTTTCCCTGTTGACTTCTCTTGTTGGAATCCCACTGTGAAGGTGTGATGACCAGGAGTGTAACACAAATGTAACAAAATCCAAAACGTAAATAAATGTCCTTTAATGCCTCCAACTTGGCCCCACTGTTCAATAATTCTCAGTTGGAGATAAAACTTATTCAAAAATAATCTTCAAAAGTAAGCAATACAGTTTGAACTTAATGAGTAGATAGAGGTGAAATAAAAAACCAAAACAAACTACAATGAAGGAAATTCCACAATGGACCAGGATAAGTAATTACCAACTTCAAGGAGATAACAAGGCACAGTCTGTTGGAAGGATGCCAACCAAGATAACTTCAATCCAAAATAAAACACGTTGCTTCTGGCAATGCTATGTTTTAACTGTGTCTCTTATATACTATTCTCCCCAGGTGCAACCAATGAGGGGGATCATGGCCACTTCCCTCTCATAAACCAGGTTGTTTCCTTTTCCATTCCTCCCTCCGTGTCCTAGGATGAAGAGGGATGGGACTGATTCTTCCTCTGACTGCCCAGCTGGCCTCTGCCCTTTCCCAACCTCCTCCACAACCTCCGGAGCCACACCTCCACTCCTTGTCGGCTGTTCCTCCTCTCCCTCAGATTCCGACTCTAACAAGGACATGACAGAAAGTAATGAATGTAAATATGCACTGGTTGCTAAGTCCCCAAATCACAATCACAAGACCACTGAGACACAGTGCAATTGCCACAATTTCAAGGCCCGATTGTAAGTCTCCTTTTCCAGCACTGCCTTAATTTCAAAACACTCACTGAACGAATGGTCAGTAAGCAAGGACTACATGTACCAGCATTTGTTTGTGAGACAACTGATTGTAACAATAATAACAACACACGTTTTTGAAAGAATAAAAAAGAGAAGTTACTTAAAAAAAACAGAAGAAGCTTTCATTAAATATATTTATACTAAATAAAAAGCCTGCATCAGATAAATTTATGTAACAAAGAAAAATATTGGATGGTTTAAAAATGTTTCTTGGGGAACAGCTACGTAATTTAGGAGAAATAACATTCCAAAAATCCATACCTTAAGGAAAGTTGTAAGTGAATATTGATGTCTACTTTAAAGAACATATATGATTAAACATTCAGTGAGAAAGAAATCTCAACATATTTTCTTTTGCCCTACTTCCATGGATGGTAAAATGGCTTAGATTTACACTGATCAGCACACGATAGAAAAATGGACAAAAATGATTCAACTTCTGAAGGATATACATCCATCTCAAGGATAGATAACAGCTATCGCTTTTTCATCTTTCCTGTTATCTGATGTTCTTTTGGTGTTGTTTTGGAAAGACATCCTAAAGAAAAGGGAATTAATGTTTTATAGACTTTTGACTGAAGATAGAATGATTAACTGAGCGGGTTTCATGCTGCAAGCTCAAAATTTTGCAGACTTTCGTAGCACGCCCTGAGTTTGCTTTGCCTTTGTTCCCAGCACAGTTGATTCTCCTTTCTTTTCTACCTCCAACAGATGGTTGTTAAATAGACCAAATGGTTTCTGTTTTGAAGAGGTGTGAATGCAGAACGGTGAGAATCATTTTTGATTTTGTAGCAAACTTATAAATAAATAGATAAAATAAAATCTGGACTATCTTCTAGTCCCATATGGTTGCTTTTAATTTTGAACAGAGGTATAATTTGCTTTTTGACAATTCCAATGGGAAATATAATCCTGTCCTCCCCTACTCTCCACAACCCCTTAAGCTTGCTAAGCAAAGCCACTGACCCAAATGTCATTGCAAAAGTTATACTTTTTTCAATCTAAAATAACTCCCATTTTGTTAGTATTAGATCTCCATCACTGTAAAAGGACAAGCATATGTGTATTCCATCCAAGTTATTAAATGGTTACGGCCCCATCTCTGAATTTGTTTTACTAAACAGGCATGTGGATTATCTGAGATGAAAATAAATTCCTTTTTCTTTTATGAACTAATATTGATAAGTGCAGGGCTGTAGGAAATATTTCATCACTTGATTTGCTACTATGTCCCTTTTTGCCTTTCTTAGACGGTACAAACCAATCTAAGCCACAATTTTTTCATTGTTGCTGGATTTAATGACCTGGGATAGGAAAGCAGAGATTTTTTTAGTCATTCTTCCTGTTTCTAAAGAGACTTATGCTAGTTTTCATTAAATTGTTTTTACCCAGAAACTTCAGGGTTGAAGGAGATCTGGAAGGCCCTGGGTTACACATGGTTCACTGGTAACTTTGAATTAATCAACCTGATTTATCAGAAATTGTAACAATCTTCAACATAAAACTCCAGATATTGCATTTTACATCTTACAGAACATATAGAATATGAATTAAAAGGGTGTTCAAATCTCAAATTGAAGATTGCACTCATATGGAAAAAATAACATCATTTTCCTCAGAGGCTTTTTTAAAATTGGAAACTTTTTGGAAACTTGAGGAAAAATTAATGGAATTCAGTGAATAATAGGGACAGAATTTATCTGAGTCTGTAGCATTTCATTAGAATCAATTTCAGAATATGCTTAGCCCAATTCTAGACCATTGATTTATAACATTTACACTGTGTTATTTTACTGGTTTAGACTGGACTTCAGTTTATCTTTTCATTTACCTTTACATTTACTCAAGTTCTTTTTCTAATAAGCCTAAAAAATACTCTCAAAACCTACAACTATTTAACACTTACTTTATGCTTCTAATTCAATGATAATTTGCTATCATTGATTGGTGGGAGAGTCATGTATAGTTCTTGTAGAAATTATGCTTGGAATGTGGTTTCTGCCAAAGATTTGCAATGAACAAACTGATTATAGCTCTGTTCCAAAATCTTTCTTTGCATGTAGGAGTTAAGTGCATCCTTCTTTTCTTCAACATGTAATGTATCTCATAATCCACTAAGGAAAGAGAGGGCATAATAATCTGAATAGCAACTTCATGAATTATATAGAGGCCACATTCCTTTTGGTTCATGTTTGAGATGCATCCCCTGTTCTCTGTCTTGGTTAATGGCTGAACTGGAGAGTAATGAAACTTTCATGAAGGATCATTCTGTTTCATTATTCTTATCTAAAAAATAAAAGTTATATAAATAATTAGTTTCCTGAAGCATGGCTACCCAGCTAAAGGATAGAAAAGTGATTATGCTTAATATCAAATATTTTTTTTCAGTTAAAAAAAATCTGTATCAGTTTAGACCAAATGTTTTGGTTATGATCTAATCAATTTTAAGTGATATATTGATTAATATAAATTATATGATTTCAACATTTTAAAAATTAAGGCATTAAAAAAAGAAAAATGTTGAAATGATTTCAATATGAAATACCTCTGAATTTCAACTCTATCATGTCTCTAGTACTTGAAAAAAAGGCAACCAAAGTCCTTTTTTCTAGGCAAATCATGATAAAATAATTAAACTAAAATGATGTCTTAAGTAGGAAAACTACTTCTGAAAGTGAGCATGAACACAGTAGGCTCTTATCAAAAAATGTTCCCAATGACTTCAGTTGACCTAAGCCTTACAGAACTAAGCTAGGAATACTATTCAGTAAGAATTTGATCCACTCTACTGTCTTAATTTTGATTTAATTATGAACTTTTGGGAATTCATGACTTTTTGATAACCGAATCACCTGGTCGTTCATCAATTATGATGTTTCCAAGAACATGAGATGTCACAGTCTTCCAAGAGTGAAAATGGAGGAGTGTTGAGGCTTATAATAAAAAAAATGGAAACTTATGATAGCACCAGTTCCTATTAAGTACTAAATAATGAAAGACTGGCTTCAGTGAAGATAATAGAATAAACAGACTAATTCTCTGGCATACTGCTTGTTATGCAGTGTAGACACAGGGGTCTCTAACCTTGGCAACTTTAAGACTTGTGGACTTCAACTTCCAGAATTCCTCAGTCAGCAAAGCTGGCTCAGGAATTCTGGAAGTTGAAGTCCACAAGTCTTAAAGCTGCCAAGGTTGGAGACCCCTGACCTAGAGTAATAGTCTGGTCACAGCTCTACATACTTATCTATTTTGGTTTTGGTTCTTCATCAAGCCTCGAAACAGGTCTAAAAATTGCATTTCACACAGCAAAATGTGAATTGGAGCATGCTTGAGCATACAACTACATTTATCAGGAGCATCTTAGAACCAGTGTGGTTTAATTCATAAAATATTGCACTAATAATGGAGAGATCCAACTTCAAATCAACTTCCATTCATGGAAATTTATTGGTGATTTTGGATTACAGGTAGGCCTCAACTTACGATCACAATTGAGTCTGAAATTTCTGTAGCTAAGTGAGACAGTTGTTAAGTAAGTTTTGCCTTATTTTATTACCTTTCATGCCACAGTTAAGTGAATCACTGCAGTTGTTATGATAGCAACATGATTGTTAAGTGAATCTGGCTTCCCCCTTGACTTTGCTTGTCAGAAGGTTGCAAAAGGGGATCCCATGACTCTGGGACACTGCAACCATCATAAATATGAGTTGCCAAGAATTTTGAATTTTGATCATGGTAACCATGGGGAAGCTGCAATAGCCATAAGTCAGTTTTTTCAGTGGTGTAGTAACTTTGAATGGTCACTGTTGTAAATTGAGGACTACCTGTAGTCATTTTATTTTATCTGGATAGTTGTGCAGTTCTAGCTTGCATACTAAACATTCTGTTGCAGATGTTTATTCTAGGGTCAAGTAGAAGAATTCTCCAGGGTTATTTTCTTGCACTACTCATTCAGTTTGGCAAAAAAAGAAGTTGATTGTTAAATTTGTTCAAGCTGGAAGAGAATTTAAGGGAAATGTCTTGAGTGGAGGGTGATAGTCTACATTTTAGCTACAAGACAGCTTGAAAGTGTATCTGATTGCCTTGCCTTCCATTCCACAATCATCTCCCTAATGATCAAGGGTGGGATTCTATCAGTTTGCACCTATTCGCTAGAACCAGTTGTTAACATTCTAAGCAGTTCGGAGAACCAGTTGTTAGAAGAAATTACTGCCCTAATTCTGTAAGGAAGGCAGGAAGGAAACATTCTGGTGTTGCTTACAGAAACTGCTTCTCTGTTAACCCTTATTACATTCTTGGCAGGACTAGACTTCCTGTCTCAGGAACTTCTCTGGAGTTTTTTTCCTTCCTATGCTGGTACTTTGCTTGTGTTGAGTGACCGTTTAAAGTTACAATGGCACTGAAAACAGTGACTTATGACCCTGTTTCACACTTACGACTGTTGCAGCATCCCCACAGTCATGAGAGGCCAGGCGAGGAGATGCGTGTCTCGATATGAGTGATATTGAATTGGCCACACCCAGCCAATAACATGTCCACCAAGCCATGCCCACCAACTAAGCCACATAACCAGATTTAAAAAATTAAAATTTTAAAAATTTTAACCAAATTTTTTATTAAAAAATTTGAATCCCACCCCTGCTAGTAGTGATGTATGGCCATTAGCAGCTTGCAGTTCCCCTTACATAGTTAAAAGCCAAGGGATTCTATTTGTAAAAGATGGATAATCGGGAAGATTTCAAATCTATTTAAAGATATACAACAGAAAACCGCAATACTAGCAATACAGAAAACCGCAATTGCAGGCTCAGTCACCTCCATGAATACATTAATTTCAAACTCCCCACCAAGAAAAGCTCTAAATAAGTTTTCAGTTGCTCTCTGTGTTCACAACATTGATCATTTAATGCTTAGCTTGAGTCTATGGATCTGATGGAAGAGAAGGACTAGGGAGACATGATAGCAGTGTTCCAATATTTGAAGGACAGGATGGGGTCAAGGTATTTTCCAAGGCACCCATCCAAGGCTATATAAGGAATAATGGATGGAAACTGATCAAGGACAGATTCAACCTAGAAATATGGAGAAATTTTCTGACAGTGAAAATAATCAACCAATGGAATAGCTTACCTTTGGAAATTGTAGAAGCTTCATCACTGGAAGCTTTCAAGAAGAGATTGGACTGCCATTTGTCAGAAATGTTGTAGGGTCTCCTGCTTGGGCAGGGAGTTGGACTAGATGACATACATGGTCCCTTCCAACTCTGTTAATCTGTATGTTCCTTTGTCATGGATTCTAGCTATTTAGACGTATTTTCCCTTTAACTCTGAACTAAAAATCGATACTCTCCTTGGTCTGCCTCTAAACTTTTATTCTCATCCTCCTCCAATATCCGCCCCCCCATGAAAAATCCTGAAAAGAATTTCACTCAAAACATTTCCATAGAAAAAGGGGTGCTAATTCCTCCCTACTAAAGTCACTATTTTTCAGAATTCTCTTCAATTTCCAGGATAGAAATTTGAAGATATAATTGACGGGTTCTCTGAGCTTGGTTATTTTTTTGCAGACATTTCATTACCCAAACTTTTATGCTAGTAAAGAATGGAGTTTACTTTCACTTTATATTGAAGTAGTTTGCCTTGTTGGTCAAGAAGTAAACAATAACCCCAATTAAGGAACTGCCAAACAAGCTAATAGTAAGCAGCTCAACCAAGACCATCCCACCAACAGAAACTGGGCACTAGATTAATGGGTTGTTCGGTTTGTGAGAGCAAACCTATTCCTAATGATCACTGATGTTGCCTATTTTGGGTAATGAAGTGTCTGTTACAAACCAAGTTCAGAGAATGCCAAGGACACTTAATCTCAAGCCTGAGCTGCAAATATTTTCCTTGAAAGGTATAATTGATTGCAGAAGGAGAAGAAATAAAGATAGACTTCTTCCTCAGTCAGTCAGCAGAAGACTGCTGATATCTAATACATTAGCTTTCGGCAGCTTTTAGTATCATTTCTTTAGATCTCCAGGCACCTATCTCATATTCATATGAACAAACCAATTCTTTTATTCAAAAGAATCACTCTCTTTTTTTCTACCATTGTTCACTGATATTCTTGACAGAAACATCTTGATCAGTGCATATATTTGCCTCCCTTGTCTTTTTATTAGAAGGAACACATTTCCTTCAGAAATAAAAGCTTCACTTCTTGCTAGCTATACAAATGCACACGTATCTAAGTGTACTTAGGATGTAGAATTTTATATTTCCTTTAATTAGAACATTGATCTTCTAGTGTCCTTTCATCTTTTTCTTCTTAAGAAAGCCCATTTTCCTTTCAATTTTTTTTTATTTTGATCATGAAAGAAAGAGAAGAATGGATATGGGCACTCTTAAGATAAAATGAGGATCTCTTGGAGAGCATATATATGTTGCAATTCAAAAACAAATGAAAATATAAGAAAGGAACACATAAAAATACAGCCCATGATCAGGCCTAAAGTTCAAGAGGATATACTTAGAGTATCTGTATATTGTATTTTGGAGGGTCATAAGCAAATATCGAATTCTTTTCAGAAATAAAAGATTTGAGAGGAAAACAAGATTGAAATTCATTTTGTACAAAGCAACTCAGATTTTCATTATTTACTCGCTGGTCTTGGTTTTCCTTGATCTAAGAACGTTTTCCATTCATTTCTTTGTTTTTACTTACCCTGACCTATGTATTTAAATTGTAAATTATAAACCATCTAGTTAGGGATAAAATCCATTAAACAATGAAACTTTTTAGACCTTGCATAGAAAGATTTTGCTTCAAATATGAAATTGTCATTCCAAGCTTGAAATGCATCAGACTCCATAGCCTGAAATATTTCTAGAAAGTTAAATTCAATTTTGAACCACTTTCTATGCCCTAAAGAAAGTCTATTTTACAGTTACTTGTATTAAAAAGTGACATAGCATATTACAGTAACCATTTTATCATTGAGTTTTTAAAATTTTACTCACAAATAAAGATTTTCAACTTTATATAAGGAAAAGCAAAATCTTCAATGAGTCACTTACCAAACTTTTGACATTTTATTTGATGTACTTTGCTTGTTTTTTTCATCGATCTTTTTGTTTCCTCTTTCCAGTCAGTGGCCTCTGATTATCTGTTTTATTTGCTGTTTAGATTGTTTAAACACAGCTTTATCTTTTTTCATTTTGCTTATGCCAATTTATAATTATTCAAAAACATTTAAAATAAAATCATATCTATCCATAATTTCTATTTCTGCTTCCTTTTTTGTTTATGTGTATTTATCTTACACCAAATAGATATGTATGACTATTTCTAGAATTATTTCTATACTATTTTATAATATTGGTGGTTATTAAATTAAATACTATATTGTATCTAGTTAAAGGCTTCATATAGCTACCCAACTCATAAAAATATCATTCCAAGTGACATGTAGCAATAAAAATGTAATAGGTCCCACAGAAGCTACCCCAAATCAGAACAGGAAAACATACAATTGAGGGGCAGCAAAATATATTGTATCTCACAGGATGAACTCATTTTGCCCTCAGCACCCAAGGAAATATCCAGATCTTCAAAACACACATATTATATTAAACAATATATTATTAAGAATATTTAGATGGATAAGGGAAATATTGAATTGGTTAGAGACTAAAAATGTCATGGTTTTGATCATAGCTACTGAAAATGTACTCCTAGACTTAGCAACAGTCTAGGAGTACAGTTATGTACAGTTCTGCTTGATCCTGCCAAGCTCCTGTCCTCCCCTTTTTAATATTTATTTTCAAAATTAAATTGTATGTTCCCCTTGAGAATTGAGTTTCTAGTGTAGCTAAGTTTATTTTTTTAATAGAGAGACTTGCTGGTTTTAATATGTGAATGACTCTGGGGCAGAGATGGTATTCAGCAGGTTCTGACCAGTTCTGGAGAACCGGTAGCAGAAATTTTGCGTAGTTCGGAGAACCAGCAAATACCACCTCTGACTGGAGATTTTACAGTATCCTTCCCCTGCCACGCCCACCAAGCCACATCCATAGAACTGGTAGTAAAAATTTTGAATTCCACCACTGCTCTGGGGTCATATATAGTTCCCAGACATATCCTTAGAAAATAAAAATAGCAGATGGATCTAGGTCACTGTCCAGTAAAAAGAGAGAAGAATAACCTGAGAATGTAGAGGACATCTTAGAGAAGAAATGGTGATAGGTGGTAGACTGTAGTTACTGAAGATACATCTCCTCCTCCTTTTTCCTCTTTTATATATGATGCATTTTTTGCCTGGACTTTGTGTTTTTAAATATAACGTGTGTGTGTGTGTGTGTGTGTGTGTGTGTGTGTGTGTATGTATTTATGTATAATACACACACACACACACACATTTGTATTTGTAAGGTGTTCATTTTCCCAGAATATTTTTTTTGGGGAGCATGTCTATATGCTTTATGCCTGATATTCATTTTTTAAATCTATGTTATAAACTGTTGGATTTCGCCACTTTATTTCTTTGAAGACGGTGCTGAAGCCAAAAATGGTGGGTTCAAAATAATGAGATTTTGATCCTACACGTGACATGTGATCCTACACATGTATTTTATTGATCAAAATAATGAGATTTTGATCCTACACGTGACATTGATCCTACACATGTATTTTCTTATCTTCTGGGAATGGATCTTTTGCAACTGGGTGCACTTAACGTAACAATCATTTGGTTGAACAGGCAGTCATTTACCACATACTATTCAAGTTTTGAATGTGTCCATTGGTCCGAAAAGGTTGGAGTCTTGTTTGTATAATAAATAGACGTAAAGTCTCCCTCGAATCATGGGAGCAGCATGTCTTCTGGTTACCACATGGATATAAACAGGGCTGGGATTCAAATTTTTTAAACAACCGATTCTGTGGGTGTGGCTTAGTTGGTGGGTGTGGCTTGGGGGTCATGTTATTGGCTGGGCGTGGCCAACTCAACATCACTCACATTGAGGCACGCATCTTCTTGCTTGGCCTCTCATGACTGTGGGGATGCTGCAACAGTTGTAAGTGTAAAAAATGGTTATAAGTCACTTTTTTCAGTGCCATTGTAACTTTAAATGGTCACTCCACACAATCAAAGTACCAGCAAAGGAGGGGAAAAGAAACTCCAGAGAAGTTCCAGAGACAGGAAGTCTAGTTCTGCCAAGAATGTAATAAGGGTTAACAGAGAGGCAGTTTCTGTAAGCAACACCAGAATGTTTCCTTCCTGCCTTCCTTACAGGATTATTTCTTCTAACAACCAGTTCCCCGAACTGCTTAGAATGTTAACAGCCAGTTCTAGAGAATAGGTGCAAACCTGTAGAATCCCACCCCTGGATATAAACCCAGGAAGTGGTTTTCCATTCTTGACTTCTAGGATTTGTTTTGCCAACTTTCTGACTTAGTTTATAATCCTGGAAGTTTCTGATGCTCTCCCACCCAAGTACTAACTAAATCTATCTATCTTTGTTTTAGCTTTTTTGAAAGAAACCAAGGTTACTAGTAGCTAATATATAAATAAATACTAGCATAAATTAAGTCCCTATATATTTTCCAGTCAATATTAATGCTAAAGTAATGCTAATCACAAATACATATACATATCGCATGAACACACACACACAAACACACCAAATATTATTTGATGAAATATATAATAAACAGGTATATTAGAAAGTTGCATAAGTACATATAAATATGGATGATTGATTCCCATGTAGTCCTCACAAAACTCATAGACCAGGATAGATACTAATAGTATCAATCAAGTTATTGACCTACATGTAAATAACACAAAGAGATTGCAATGACCAAATGAATGTACTTCATTTTTCAGCTTTCTTTCTCTGTCTGTATGCAAGAATGTACACACTGGAAATAACCTGAAATACATGAAGGATTGTATGTACATAGCCTCTGTTGTCAAGGAAACAGCTTTCATTCTATATATTCTGAATGGCAGTTGAGTGTCAGTCAAGGCATCTCACACTGTGATCTTGGTGGAAAAAATTATTAAAGCTGAAGAAAAAGAAAATACTTTTAATAATTATGTGGAGGTCAAGCAAAGCTTTTGCCAGAAGGAAAGAAACAGTGGATATAAGCAAGATATCTACATAGAGAAAGAATTGTATTCAGTAGATTAGGCCAAACATTTCAAAGACTTGTTTATATCAAATATAAAAACTTGAACTTAAATAGTTCACCACAATACCTATTAGTACAACACAAAAGCTACACTACAATGCTATTTGTACAAAGTCCTTGGACAGAGGTGAAAGTCAATTCAAGGATGCAACTGGCCAAATAAGAAACCATCTTGGAATCATGCTTTTCATACCTATCCCATCTCACATCATTTCAACACTTATTTATTTTGAGGGACAATGGATACACTGAAGGTGCTATCTGCAAGTAAAAAAAATGTTTATTCTGAAAAGAAACATGCAAATAAAGGGAAATAAAAAGTGAGTGATCACCGTCTTAAAAAAAGAAAAAAGAAAACAATGCAATGTTTTAATATCTTATTAATAGATATTTCTAGAATTTTCTTTGTGCATTTCAAATTTTATTCCTTAAGAAAGTAATAGATGATGTGCAAAGGCTGAATCATACCTTCTTAATCACTTTTGAAGAATGCAAGGCACAATCAATAGTATTGGGACATAAAATAACATAATTGAAAAAGAAAAAATATCAAGCATGTGAAATAATTCAAGAATATGTATGGGTAAATTTAAAGGGTAGAAATGTATTTCTTCCTGTAAACAATGACTGTTATGGGACTATATCAGAGGTGGTATTCAGCTGGTTCTGACTGGTTCTGGAGAACCAGTAGTGGAAATTTTAAGTAGTTCAGAGAACCGGCAAATACCACTTCTGACTGGAGGTGTAAGTATTCTTACCCTGGTAGTAAAAAAATTTGAATCCCACCACTGGACTATATGCCCATGTTCACATGAGACACAATCCTGTGAATTTATTTTCTTTATCCATTTATTTATTTATTTGATCATATTTCTATACCGCTCCCTCTCCGAAAAGGGACTCGGGGCGGTGTACAGCCTAGTAAATACATTAAAATACAAGAATACAAGATTAAATAAAGTTTAAAACCGAATTAAATATAAATATAGCTGCATCCCAAAAGTTTAAAAATGGAGTTAAAATTTTAAAAACCCTATTAACTTAAAACCCCTTTAACCCTTACTGGGCCAGGCCAGCCTGTTTAAAAAATAGGGTCTTAACTGCGCGCCGGAAGGAGAGGATATCTGTCATGGCTCGTATCTCCGGGGGGAGATCATTCCACAGGGAGGGTGCTCCCACAGAGAAAGCACGCACCCTCGGGGCCGCCAGCCGCCAGCGATCAGGTGGCGGTACCCCAAGTAGGGCGACCCTGTGGGAGCGTACTGGGCGGCGGGAGGTTGTTGATGGCAGCAGGCGGTCCCGTAAGTACCCAGGTCCCGAGCCATGGAGCACTTTAAATACCGTCAGTACCACCTTGAATCGAATCCGGAAAGCCACAGGAAGCCAGTGCAGCCTGCGGAGAAGTGGTGTTACGTGCGCGCCCCGAGGGGCGCCCACGATCACCCGCGCGGCTGCATTCTGAACTAACTGCAGCCTCTGGAGACTCTTCAAGGGGAGCCCCATGTAGAGAGCATTGCAATAATCCAAGCGGGAGATAACGAGGGCAGAAGTGACTGTGCGAAGTGCGCCCAGATCCAGAAAGGGCCGCAACTGGTAAATCAGACGAATCTGATGAAAAACCCCCCTGGTGACGGCTGCAATATGTTCTTCCAAAGACAGCCGCACATCCAGGAGGACACCCAAGTTGCGTGCCCTTTCCACGGGGGTCAAAACCTCTCCCCCCACGGCCAGCGAAGGAATGAGCTGGCTGTATCTGGGCGCAGGAAACCACAGCCACTCGGTTTTGGCCGGGTTGAGACGAAGCCTGTTACGACCCATCCAACCCCGCACGGCCTCCAGGCACCGTGACATCACTTCGATGGCTTCGTTGGGGTGGCCCGGGGTGGAGATGTACAGCTGAGTATCATCAGCGTACTGATGGAACTCCATCCCAAAGCCACGGATAATCTCACCCAGCGGCTTTACATAAATGTTGAACAGAAGGGGCGAGAGCACCGACCCCTGAGGCACCCCACAAAGCAGGGGCCTTGGGGACGATCTCTGCCCCCCCGTCAACACAAATTGCGAGCGGTCGGAGAGGAAGGAGGAGAACCACCGCAACACGGTGCCTCCAACCCCCAACCCCTCCAACCGCTGCAATAAGATACTGTGGTCGACAGTATCAAAAGCCGCCGAGAGATCTAACAGGACCAGGACAGAGGAACAACCTCTGTCCCGAGCCCTCCAGAGATCATCAACCAACGCGACCAACGCCGTCTCCGTGCTGTGCCCGGGCCTGAAGCCCGATTGGAGGGGGTCAAGATAGCTCGCTTCATCCAGGAAGCGGGGGAGCTGACGGGCCACCACACTCTTTACAACCTTCGCAACAAAGCGAAGGTTGGAGACAGGACGATAATTTGATAACAGTGCTGGGTCCAGGGACGGTTTCTTGAGGAGGGGCCGCACCACCGCCTCCTTCAAGGCGGCAGGTAAAAGCCCCTCTCTCAAGGAAGCGTTTATAATACCCTGGAACCAGCCTCGTGTCACCTCCCGAGTGGCCAAAACCAGCCAGGAGGGGCACGGGTCCAACAAACAGGTGGTGGCATTCAGTCCCCTCAGCACCCTGTCCACGTCTTCTACAGTAACAGGGTCGAACTCAACCCAAATGGCCTCACCGATATCTACCCCCGCCCCCCCGCCCGGAGATGCCCAGTTGAAGTCCAGCTCATCCCGAATCTGAGCGATTTTGTCCTGCAGAAACCTAGAAAACTCCTCAGCCCGTCCCTGTAAGGGATCCTCCCGCGCTTCCATCTCTAAAAGGGAGCGGGTCACCCTAAACAGGGCAGCTGGGCGGTTTTCCGCGGACGCAATAAGGGTGGAGAGGTAAGTCCTCCTCGCCACCCTTATCGCCACTAAGTACGTCTTAATATAAGATCGTAGAAGTGTTTGGTCAGACTCAGAACGGCTAGCTCTCCAACTACTCTCTAGGCGTCTTTTCCGGCGCTTCATCTCCCTTAGCTCCTCAGAAAACCAAGGAGCCATTTGGGATCGGCACCGGGTCAGAGGCCGCAAGGGCACGACCCGGTCAAGGGCCCCAGCAGCCACCCTATCCCAGGTGGCAACCAGGCCCTCAACCGAGTCGTGTGTGTGAGCTTCGGGAAATGGCCCAAGCTCCATCAGGAACCTATCCGGGTCCATCAGGCGCCTGGGGCGGTACCATTTAACCTCCCTGCGGTCGGGGGGTGCGGAACGGAAGTCGAGCTTCAGGAGCGAATGGTCTGTCCATGACAGGGGTTCTATGACTATGTCCCCTACACCCAGACCACTCTGCCACTGATCAGAGACAAAAACTAAATCCAGGGTGTGACCTCCCACGTGAGTAGGGTCCCGAATTAACTGGGTCAGGCCCATGGCTGTCATGGAAGCCATGAACTCCTGAGCAATCCCCGTGGTACCGCCGGCAGAAGGGAGGTTGAAATCCCCCATGACCATAAGCCTGGGGGTCTCAACCGCCACGCCGGCTATAACCTCGAGGAGCTCAAGCAGGGCCGATGCCGCATAGCAGGGAGCCAGGTATGCGATCAGCAAGCCCACCTGCACCCTGGGACCGAACTTCACGAAAAGAGACTCACACCCGGTCGTCTGAGAAACAGTGGATTCCCTCGGACACAGATCCTCCTTAATAACCACCGCAACACCCCCGCCCCTCCCCTGGGCCCTCGGCCGATGAAAAACCCGAAACCCGGCTGGGCACATCTCCACAAGGGGCACTCCCCCCTCTAGGCCCAGCCAGGTCTCGGTAATACCCACCAGGTCCACTCCCCCCTCACAGATCAAATCATAAATGAGGGGGGCCTTATTAATAACGGACCTGGCGTTACACAACATCAGCCGAAGGCCCCGGGCCCGATCGCTTTTTAAAATTTTTAAAATCCATGTTACTATATCATCTCTCTTATTGCAATTACTTTAAGGACCAATTTGCATATTCAGAAAGTATTTATTTTTATTAATTAATTAATTTTTTATGTATCCTCTCTACAAGTGTTTCATATGACTCACTTCTAGGGACTGCACCAATAAGAAGCACAGATGCAGAATCATCTGCTTAAGATTGCGATCCTATACTCCTCAACATCAGACAAACCCCATTGGGTCAATGAAGTTTGCTCCTAGGTAGCAGATATACAGTTGTCTTAATGATTATTTCATCATGAAACCCTACATGTAAAAGTGACATTTCCTTCAAAAATTGACCTAATTATGTAAGATAATTATCTTCCTCTGTTAAGCCATCTGGTTTAGATATATTAACTATGGGTTTTCTGCATGATTGTTAGTGTAGAGGATGAACAAAGCTCTCCATAATGTCAGCACTGTCTAATAAAAGAAATAATGATTTAAAATAGATTTTCAAACATGAAATCTCTTGTCCTAATTGTCAAGTGGCATTCAGGTCACAGTCCAGCACAAGGGAATGTAAGGTTCTCAATATTGGTTCACACTAGGATAGAAGCAGTACCTTATCATTTCTCCAGTACCATTCAGCTAACTGGAATCAATGGAGTTACAGAGATGTTATATCCCCAATCTGACTCCATTTTTCCAGTTCTCCTTTGGGTTCACTTTCACCATTGGCAAGCCACTAATCAATGTATTTCTGTTCCATTTTGGATGAATTGAACCTTTCTAATTGAACATTTTCAAAGTTACTTCCACATATAGTACAGGCTATTTTTGACTAGTGAAGACTGTAATTCCGATATTCATTCTCAAGAGAAACATTATACTTCATGCTAATTGTACATCCAAGAGTGCCTCTGCATTGCCAATTTAGACCTTTATCTTCTTCTTCTTCTGTCATCATGTTGGCAATCCTATTTTTATCAACAGCCACATGAAAAAGTGCTGCTGAGGTTTGTCCAAACCGGTCCTTTAGATTTTGAAGCCATGATATTCTTCTTCTGCCTGGACCTTATTTGCTTTCAATCTTCGTCTTGAGGATTAAGTGAAGTGTGACGTATTTCTCCAGGTGTTGCATCACACGTATTGATTCTAACTTTTGCTTAAACCTTTATGGTAAGTGTATATTTCTCCAGAATACATTGAATAGACTACTTTTTCCAGATCCTAATTCAAGACAACTACCTCCTGTGTATTTAATAAAAAGGGCTACTGATGTCATCTCAGCCCAGATCTATGGATGGCTTTGCTCAATAATTTTAAGTTGATTTTAAATAAAATTCACAAAAAAGTTCTGAAGAAGCTTCTTGGATGAGAAGCAAAACATCTTCAAGGAAAAACAAAGAAAGTCCAGTTGTCTTTTGAAAAAACACCTTTGCGACAATCATGATCTGGATGGCTGAGAATCTCCACAGACATTCACCCTATGAAATAATCTTTTGCCTCTTTTATGCTATAAAAGTGTTATTCTAGCTTCATCTGCATGTTTAGAGTACTATAGAGAAATTAGTTTGCATAGACAATAGTAAATTTTGTTTATAGTACTGGTGAAAGAAGTAATTCAAAAAACATAAAGTGAGTAGCTGCTTTTTTAATAGTGCATTTCTTCATAATAATGTACTATAAATAAACTGTACATTGCTCTTTGAAAAAAACAAGTACTTAAAAGCACTTCCACTTTTTCAGCTTCTGAAAAGAAATCCCTCTGGCTATTAATATTCATATAACTGTGATGGTGCACAACATATCTCTCTATATAAAATAATTGTAAAATCCGGAGCTTCAATGTTTATTCTTCTACTTGGGTCAAAAAGAGACTTTTAGATCTGTCTCAGAGGATTTCTTGCTATTACAAATGTGAAATCAGAATATTTAAAAAAAGTGGAGAGAAAGAAAGAGATGCACATTTAATAGAAAGGGTGGAGGGAGAAAGAAGCTAATAAGAGTGAATTCTCAGTTTGATGGCTCCAGCGAATGGAACAGATTATGTTAAAGTCAAAATGGAGCTTTAACATGTTTAAATCCAGAAGGTCTAATGTAATCTAATCTTTTCCAATCCAATTTTTAAAATGCAACCTCGACATCAGGTTAAGGAAGGCTTTGCTCATTTGCTATTTCTTTTTTAAAAAAAAATATTTTAAGTATATTCAGCATCTGTGTAATGCATCATCTTCAACATTTTTCAAAGGCATTTTTAGACAAAATGAAACAAAGATGATAAAAATGACAGAAGATTGTAAAGGTTTCGGTCTGTCCTTAGAAATTCAATCTGTGGTTAAAAAAGTATCTCCTAGAAGTTTGCAAGTTAAAAAAAAAATGGAATTTTAACAGAGAGACAGGCATCACTATCTTCTCCCATAATTATATCTGAATATGAAGAATAATTGATAGCAAGTATAACCTGTTTGGTCAATTATGAAAGGGCTTGGTGCTATAGTTCAGCAACATCTAAAGATCTAAATGTTTCCTGTTGTTAAAGAAGGGATGACTTAGAGTGAAATACCCCATTGGAGATCCCTTCTTATGATGTTGTTTCTCTTCTAACTGAACTAGAAATATTGGCAGGAAAATCACTAACTAATGAGCTGTGGATCTAATGGAAAGGATGAGTAGGATTCTTGTTTTAATTTGCTACATTTTCCAATGCAGTATTATTGTGGGACCTGGTGGAAAAATTACAGTGAATTTTATGGGAAGTCCTGATGTAGATATGAGTTTTAGGTAGACACCATTGTGGTATGTTAGCTCAGATGCCAAAGAATAACAGAAATCCTAGTTGTAGTTTTTTGTTCTGCTGCCTGCTAGAGAAGATCGTTCTTTCAAAATTTAAAATATTTGCTCACTTAAGAGTATACGTGATAAAATAACTCATTTACAATGTTTTACCAGAAATTCATATTATATTCCAGCAGCTGCCAATTGCACAGAGGTGGTATGGTGTCACTGCTATCTTGTTATAGATAGATCCAAATGGCTTTCTGAAATCATCCAGCAAATTGGTGGATGATCCCTCTTATTCTCCAGAAATTCTCAAAAGTAGAAATTAGAGGTCATAGTAATACTGCCGCCATCCTTTCTTTTTCCTTTTCTCTTTACTTTTCTTTCCCCTTTCCCCTTTCGAATTGAAGAGAAGTCATGGAACAGAAGCCAGGGAGCTGAAGAATGCTGGAAGAAGGATGGTATTAGGAAAGACAGATTTATACTCCCTATTTGCTATGGAACTAATGTGTGTACCAGAGTACTTTGCCAATGATAAATTCATACACACCACCTCCACAATTTCTCTCTAAAGGACTTTCAAAAGCAAATTTATTTCATCAAATGAAATGAAGACTGACAGAAATGCAGCAGAATTTCTCTGCCCAACATGGTACCTGGGTGCTTCATAACAGTGTCAAACCTTTTGCACTTTACATCCCTGTGAACCTGAGACAAGATTTATTTGCGGACAGATGTATTGGCAGCTCTGGTTTGAATTCCTTTTGTCAAGGGAACTTAGATCTGAAGAATAAGAATGGTAGAAAAGGAAGACACCAGGGGTGGGATTCTACCGGTTCAGACCGGTTTGGACAAACTGGTAGTTCTGGTGAGTATTTGGCTCCACCCACATGCCCCTGCTTTAAGACTAAGAAAGTCTTAAACTTTCTTGTGCTTTATTTTGTTGTTTTAGAGCACAGCTGATTCTCACAGCAGAGCGGATTGCCACGCCTCAGCTGTTTTATTCACAGGGACTGCAGTAGAAGATAAGTATTAGAGCTGAAAATGGGCTTTTTTAAACGCAAAGCGCATGCTCACCAAACTGTTGTTATACTGGTTGAATCACACCACTGGTAGACACTATTTAACAAGGTATTCCTAGAAGAAATAAATCCCTCAGTTTTATTCTTATTTCCAAAAAATAGACATTGGAGCTGTCTCCAGTAATTATGGATAACTGGAGATGGAACAGTCTTTTATCTTCAGGTGAATATAAATTGAATTATCTTTAACTGGTCCAACATAATATTATCCTTCTCTATAAGAAGAGCAGAGACAAATATAGTCTTTCTCTGCATAGAGAGACAAACAGACTAAGTCTGGAAGAACAAACTATGAAATAATAAGTTGTTCTAGAAAAATAGGAGCAAGATTTTTCTTTGTGTTCCCAAGAAAGTTATATTCAGAGTATTATGGTTTCTATACTGGTAGCTATATTTACTCATCATAAACAGTAGCCTCAGGTGCATTCATATTATAGACTAAAATATAATCTGGTATGAATACAACCTTATTTGTATTCTATTCAATTAATTCTATTCATCTAATCATTGTGATATTTTCTAATTCTTTTTTTAAACCATTCAAGTTGCAACTACTGAACTTTATGGTAGCAAGCCCCATTGACTGGACATGTAAAATGTGAAGAAATGTTTCCATTTATCAGTCTTAAACTTCTCATTTACTCCTTTAGATAATCTCAGCTTCTCTTTTATAAAAGAGAGACAAATGAAATTCTTATCTGCTTTTCCTACCATTTGCTTTCTTATATAGTTCTATCACATGATAGAACTAAAATGCCTCAAATGTAAACTTTGTTTACAAGACAAGACAATGGATCAATGTCTTGATCATTTTGCTGCTCTCTTCTCCATTCTACAGAGGAATTATTGAGTCTGTCATCTGCACCTCTATAACTGTCCACTCTATAACTGTCTAGTTTGGTTCTGCAACCCAACAAGAGAGACAGAGACTGCAGAGAGTAATTAGGACTGCAGAAAAGACAATTACTACCAACCTGGCTTCAATCGAGGACCTGTATACTGCACGAGTCAAAAAGAGGGCTGTGAAAATATTTACAGACTCCTCACATCCCGGACATAAACTGTTTCAACTCCTACCCTCAAAACGACACTGTAGAGCACTGCACACCAAAACAACTATGCACAAGAACAGGTTTTCCCTGAACACCATCACTCTGCTAAACAAATAGTTCACTCAACACTGTCCAACTATTTACAAAGTCTGCATTACTATTACTATTAATTTTTTCATCACTCCTTATTGCCCTTCTCCTTCCACTTGTGACTATATGACTGTAACTTTGTTGCTTGTATCCTTACAATTTATATTGACTGTTTCCTAGCATGATTCTATTGCTTATTGTACCCTCGGACTATTATTAAGTGTTGTACCTGGTGATTCTTGACTCTTGACGAATGTATTTGCACCAAGACAAATTCCTTGTGTGTCCAATCACACTTGGCCATTAAAGATTTCTACTCTATTCTATTCTTTTGCTCCAGCTGTACAATATCTATGTTGAGGTGCAACAATAGAAAGATATATTCTACTTCAGATGTGTGACCACACCATGAATATTTGTAATGTCATTAAGATATTTGCAGCTTTATTTTTATTCCTTGCAATAATATTCAGTATGGGATTTTCTTTTCTTTTCTTTTTTTTCACAGCAGCCACACATTGGATTGATGTTTTCATCAGGCTATCCAGCACAATTACTTTCCAGGTCAGTCACCATAACTTCATACCCCATCAAAATATATATCATAAGGGTTTTTTTTCTTTTTAAGCTCAATATTAATTTTACATGAGAGTCTTCGTCAAAAATCATTAAAGTCCCAGTAAATAATGCTTAATGGATGACACAAACTATATGAATAGAACCAAAATTTATAAAGAAATTTAAAAGGTTAGGGAGACAGGATTTGCTTTTATAAAAGCCATATTGATTTTGCTGCAATTAAAACTGTTCAGGTATAAACCTAAGGATATATTTCTTAATAACATTTCCCCATCAGTTCATGAAAAATTATTGGTTGATAACTTTAAGGAGCCTATTTGTATTCCTTTGTAAAAATCATTTTATGTTTTTTACTTTTTATTCCTATGATCTTAAGAACATCAAATAAACTTTAGCTAGACCAGCAAATTCATATTTGAGTTTTAAAAATATTCTCATACTTATATCACCTAGAACTAAATTTTGATCTGTTTTCAGTTTGCTCTTTTATCAACTTGTTTTTCAAAACTTTCAATGGTACACCCACTGCCACTGTAACTGAGTTCATCCACCTTGGTACTGGGTGTTCCTTTTTCCTATCCTTTCACTTTAGACAACAGCTAGATCTGGAAAGTTTGCCCAAAATAAGCCTTATCACTTGTGCCTCCAATGAGAACTCTGGGTTGATTTGTTTGATGATCCATGTATTTATTTTCTTAGTTATCTGTGGTATTCTCAGAAGCCTGCTCCAACACCAGTACTCAAGGTCATCAATAGTCTTCCTATATGGCTTTTTCAAAGTTCAGTTTATCTTCCCAAAGAGTGGCTCAAGGCATAACATTGTTTGCTCTATTCTGATCTTTAATAGCTATAGACATATCATTGCATTTGAATATATTTTGCAAGTGCTAGTCTGCAGCATATTTCTTGACAATTCTAAGATAGGTTGTTCTACCTGATAGCAATAGGAATAGCACTTAGACTTATATACCGCTTCACAATGCTTTACAGCCCTCTCTAAGCAGTTTACAGAGTCAGCCTATTCCCTGCAACAATCTGAGTCCTCATTTTACCAACCTCAGAAGGATGGAAGGCTGAGTCAACCTTGAGCCGGTGAGAATTGAACTGCCAAATTACAGGCAGCTGGCAGTCAGAGGAAATGGTCTGCAATACTGCACTCTAACCACTGCACCATCATGGCTCATGGCTGATGCTATTATTTAAAACTACTTCAATGGTCCCCAACCTTTCTGGCTTTGTGGACTGGTAATGGTTGTGGGGGGGGGGGGAAGAGATGATGGTTCTGTGTAAGCAGCAGGCATGCGCATAAGCAGCTCCATTTGCATGTGTGGTGGGCATGTGCACCTGCCACTCTCACAAGTAGAGCTGTTCATGCAAGCGTGTGAGCCCACTACTTGTGTGGTCCGATTCCAAATGGGCCACTGCCTGGTCCTGGGTGCAACCTGGGGATTGAGGACCCCTAATCTACTTCATAATTAATTTTAGTCCATTTTTTCACTATGACATTTATTACAGATCCTTTGCAGTTTCAACTATTAGAGAAGTGTCATCAACATAGCACAGGTTATTGATGCTTCATTCTCCAATTTTACATTCATGCTCATTCTCTTCCAATTCAGCCTCTCTTAATATATATTCAGCATACAAGTTGAATAAATTAAGGAGAGAGTATACAGCCTTATTTCACCCCTTTGCCAACTGGAAGTTATTCTGGTTCCCCATGTAGCTTCCTGACCTGTACCTAGATCTTGTACAATGGGTGGGGTGGGGGGGAGGAATTGTCTGTTTTGCTTTTATTTGTTCATTATCCCATTTGGGAAAGCCCTCTCTCCACCAGGAATTTATTATATAAATTATTAGCCATGTCAGTGACTTCTTAGACATAGTATTCGCCTGGCCGCCCTTTTTAGGGTGACCCATTCCCTTTTAGATGTGGGAGTGCGGGAGGATCCTTTGCAAGGATGGGCCGAGGATTTTTTGAATTTTCTGCAGGATAAAATTGCTCAGATTCGGGATGGGTTGGACTCTAACTGGGCAACTCTGGACGGGAGGGCGGGGGTGGATTTCGGGGAGTTTATGTGGGGTGAGTTCGATCCTGTGACCCTTGAGGACGTGGACAGGATACTGGGTGGGCTTAATGCCACCACATGTTTACTGGACCCGTGTCCCTCCTGGCTGGTTTTGGCCACCCGAGAGGTGACACAAAGTTGGTTCCAGGGTATTATTAACACTTCCTTGAGTGAGGGGCTTTTGCCTGCTGCCTTGAAAGAGGCAGTGGTGAGGCTGCCTTAAGAAACCATCCCTGGACCCAACATTATTATCTAACTATCGTCCAGTCTCCAACCTTCGCTTTGTGGCGAAGGCTGTTGAGACTGTGGTGGCACGACAGCTCCCTCAGCACCTGGATGAAGCTGTCTATTTAGATCCACACCAATCGGGTTTTAGGCCCGGGCACAGCATGGAGATGGCATTGGTCGCATTGGTGGATGATCTCTGGAGGGCCTGTGACAGGGGTTGTTCCTCTGTCCTGGTCCTGTTAGATCTCTCGGCGGCTTTTAATACTGTCGACCATAGTATCTTATTGCGACAGCTGGGGGGGTTGGGAGTGGGAGGCACCATGTTACGGTGGTTCTCCTTCCTCTCCGACCGTTCGCAATTTGTGTTGGCAGGGGGGCAGAGGTCGGCCCCGAGGCCCCTGATTTGTGGGGTACCTCAGGGGTCTGTGCTCTCGCCCCTGCTATTCAACATTTATGTGAAGCTGCTGGGTGAGATCATCTGTGGTTTTGGAGTAGAGTTCCATCAGTAGGCTGATGACACTCAGCTATACATTTCTACCCTAGGCCACCCCAACGAAGCCATTGAAGTGATGACTCAGTGCCTGCAAGCCGTGTGGAGCTGGATGGGGAGTAACAGGCTTCAACTCAACCCAGCCAAAACCGAGTGGCTGTGGTTTCCGGCACCCAGATGCAGCCAGCTAACTCCATTGCTGGCTGTGGGGGGAGAAATTTTGACCCCCACGGAGAGGGCGCACAATCTTGGTGTCCTCCTGGATGTATGGCTTCATTAGAAGATCATATAGCGGCTGTCGCCAGGGGGGCTTTTTGTCAGGTCCATAGGATCTACCAGTTGCAGCCCTTTCTGGATCAGGATGCACTCCACACAGTCACATCTGCCCTCGTCATCTCCCGCCTAGACTATTGCAATGCTCTCTACATGGGGCTCCCCTTGAAGAGCATCCAGAGGCTTCAGCTGGTGCAGAATGCGGCCACGTGGGTGGTTTTGGGGGCTCCTTGGAGCTCCCATGTTACACCGCTCCTGTGCGAGCTGCATTGGTTTCTTCTGGCCTTCCAGGTGCGATTCAAGATGTTAGTAGTCACTTTCAAAGCGCTCCATGGCTTGGAACCTGGATACTTACGGGACTGCCTGCTGCCACCATCGGCCTACCGTCGGCCAGTGCACTCTCACAGGGCAAGCCTCCTCGGGGTGCTATCAGCTGGGCGATGCCGGCAGGTGGCTCCGAGGGTGCGGGCCTTCTCTGTGGGAGCACCCTCCCTCTGGAATGAATTACCCCCGGAGATGAGAACTATCCTGACCTGCGAACCTTCCGGCGCATGCTGAAGACCCACCTTTTCCAACAAGCTGGTCTGGCCTAGAGTTACTGGTTAAGGTTTTAAATTGGTTTTTAATGGTTGCAGCTTTTAAAATTTTTCCTTGTTCAGTTTTATTTTCATTGTATTTCAGCCACCAATTTAATCCATTTTTAATTCTATTTTAAAATTGTATTTATAATGTGTGTCATTTTTACTTGGCTGTACACCATCCCGAGTCCCGTTGGGAGAGGGGGCGGTATATAAAATCTAATAATAATAATGATAATAGTATTATACTCTTTTACCTGTAGTATATATTAATTTGGCTTATATTACTTGGGTTTGATTGTTCCTCAATGTTATAGGAGAAATTTGATACCTTTTAAAATGAATACTCACTACGAACATTTTCCCCTGTGTATTCAATTGGATAAGGCCTACAATTGCACTGAAATCACTTTGTTGAGTTTAATTTTTCTTAATTAAATCTAATTTAATTGAGCTTACACACTTCAGTTTTGAGGTCAGGGCAACCTCCATCACAAATCTTCTATATAGACAGTTTCTAAAAATGTTACCTTTGTGTTATGATTGGAAAATCCAGTGTTTTAAAATGCTTCCATATTGTAAGCAAATATATGAATACTATATATATAGAGACAAATTCTGCACATACTTATTCTAAATAAATACATAACAATAAGCCCTCTCTGAATTATCTACATTTATTTAAGATGACACTATTCAGAAAAAAGAATATTTTTTGCTGTATTCAAAAGAATGCAGATAAGTTAGAAAAAATCAGCATTGATCTTATTCTGTAAGCAAGATCTAATTTATTCAAGGCTACTTCACTATCTAGCTTTTTGACTACCTCCCAAGCATGGCTCCTTATGCCTTTTCTCAGGAAATGTCAGCATATCCTCTCTAACAGCTTTTCTGTCACTCTATAGCAAGGCATAGGCAACCCAGAATATTCAATATTATGATTGATTTTTCTTAGGTTAGCCGCCTGAACTGGCACTCTGCTGTTCTTAAAGGTGTTGCTTTGAACAATGGCAGCTGTTGACTCCAGAGAAACAGGGAATGCTCTCTGTGATGAAAATCAGTGAGAAGGTGTAAGTCCTGGGAGAGCCCCACATTTTGCCTGGGGACATTGTGGGCTTATTGTATATGTTTCTTTATGTTCACCTTTCATTTTGATACAGAAATGGAGATATACCATAAAATACATAAGGACTTAAAAAGATAAAGCTGGCTGACAGAGTGATATTCTGAGTATAGGACTGTTACAATTCTTAATACAGTGGTGTAATTACAGGGATACATTATATTAATATAAAAATCTATGAATTAAAAAAAATAGGGTTGCTAGATCCCTTTTTAATTATATACCTCAACGAGAATCTTGGAACTCTGTAGTTACTGCACAAGTTTTATTGGAAATGAGTGACTTCACCAATGTTGAGCAGGGTAATACCTGGTGGACTTGCCCATATGGTAGATTCCTATCATATCAGACAGAAACCATAATACATTTCATGATCTATTTCGAGATGTGGAGATGATTGATAAAGGAAGCCAAGTACCAATTAGTTTAGCATCTGGGGGAAATTGTTAAAAATGTAATTAAGAAAAAACACAGAGAGAAGAATATTCCTTGATGAAAAAGAACAAATATGGCTTCAGCAAAGATAAATCTTTTTTCATTAAGCTTCTGGGCTTTCTTGAAAGTGTCAACAAGCATGGATCAAGAGTGAAGTTATGGATATTGTATACTTGGAGTTGCATAATACAAATGCTGGATTAGATAGGGCTAAAATCTGCTGGGCTCTTATGCTTTTTATGCTAGTGGATAAGATACCTTATTGATGTTCTTGTTAATGATATTAATAATAATAAAACCAATTTGTTAATTGATATTAATTTAAATTTGTTATGGCTGCCCATTTTAGCAGACTCTGAGAAGCTTGAGGGATTTCCTATGTCCTTACACTATTGAATAAAATTCATTTTGATACCACATGAAATTTTTCAGAAAGTTCGTGCATGCCTGTGTGTCTTTTGTCAAACTTCCTAAATTCATAAGTTTGCTGTCAAATAGTGGCATAGCAACCTTTAGGGCCTATGGATCATAAAGTGGTTTGCAGACTGTGTAGACCACATTGCCTGCTTTAGAATAAGTGAAGATTCTCATAAATAAATTCTAAGCAAAACTCTCATAATTTAAAATAAACTCAATAGTCCATGTTATTTTGTCTAAAACGTACTTACCATCTATAACTTTCCCAATAGGAACAACTTGGGCACAGTAATTCACACAATATGAATTCATACTAGTAAGTACAAAATTTAAAACAGAGGTTATGTATCAGTGATTTTAAAAGCATTTTATTGGCTATAGAATATTACTACAGAATATGAAAGAATAGCAACTGATTTTCCTAAACTATCTTCAATTCTATTCTAATCAAATAGCTAGGAATTTGTGGTAATGGACAATACAGTCCATGCAGAAATATCTAATTAATTAAAGAGTCTATAATGAACATCGAGGGGCAAATATTGTTATGAATATAGTTTATTACAGCAACAAATGTATTCACCTTTATTAATATAGTAAAATGCAATGCTAATTACATTATTTCCTTTGGCCCATTCTGGACTTTTGACATTCTTCCAGAGGAAAAGGCATGTCAATAAAAATAAATCATACTTAACACCTGATATTGGCATCCTTCAGTCTCAAAAGACCATGGTATTGTGCTCTAAAAGAGGTCCTAAAACAGCATCTAGCGTGGCGAAAAAGGCCAATTCGAGAGTTGCAGTCCCTTCCACAATGAGAACAGATACAGTCTGTCCCTTGTCCAGGCCCAGATTTCTCAGGTTCTGAGACTGCCTCTTTGCCTCAGCCTACCAAGCGAGTGTCTCTTTGAATTGTAGAAGGCCATGCTGCATCTTTAAGCTTCCAAAATCAGAGGTCAAGGTTTCCCAGCTGTTAATGTCCATTCCCAAGGCCTTTAGATCCTTCTTGCATATATCCTTATATCATATCTGTGGTGTCCCTCTAGGGCACTTTTCCTGCACTAATTCTCCATACAGGAGGTCTTTTGGAATCCTCCCATCAGCTATCCTCACGACATGCCCAAGCCAGCATAGACGTCACTGTTTCTATAGTATGTACATGCTACAAATTTCAGCATGTTCCAAAACTGCGCTGTTTGGAACTTTGTCATGCCAGGTGATGCCAAGAAAATGTCAGGTGATGCCAAGAAAAGAGACAAGTCATATGAAAGATGTTCAACTTTCTCTCCTGCCATGCGTAAAGAGTCTAAGATTTGCTGCAGTACAAGAGTATGCTCAAGAAACAGGCTCTATAGACCTGACTTAGCACCATAATAACGAAATCCTAAAATGAGCCCATAATACTTAGCACCATAATAATGAAATCCTAAAATGAGCCCAAAATAGGCAGTGAGGAAAGGACTTTCTCCTTAAATTCATAAGGATGATCTCTTTCTGTGTGTGTCTGGGTGTCTTTGTCTCTGTGTAAGTATGGATGTATGTAATATAGCTTTCCTCTTTTGTAAAAAACTAAACACAAATATACAAGGGATGGTTTTGGCTTGACTCAGGAATAAAATTAATGCTATTTCTAGAGGCAGACACTGAAACATGTTGGGGGGGAAATGAAAACAGGGTCCAGTTTTAAAAATAATCAATAAGTGTTGGAGGCTAAGCAAAGCAATGTCACCGGAAAGTCAGAGAAGAAAAGGAAGAAGCAAACTGTTCATGCAGAAACTGTGTGAGCAAAAACGTTGGGCTACCTATTAATGGATGTGCTACAGGGGTGTCTGCAGGGGGTAATGAAGAAAATCAAGAAGGGAGTGGCAATGGTGCCATCAAAGCTCCCCTTGGTTTTCTTCGTGTACTTCCCCCCTGTGGAAAACGCTAGTGTATTAACTGCTTGTATATTTGGAGACTCAGCGCTGAACTTGTGTACTCACTGGTCATTCTTTTCAATAGATTTTTGTCCAAAGAAACATTGTGAGTCATGGTAGAAAATATATACAGCACATGCCTCTTGTCTCTGAAAATAAAATTTGCAGGAAAACTAGGATACAGAGGTGGTATTCAGCAGGTTCTGATCAGTTCTGGAGAACCGGAAGTGGAAATTTTGAGCAGTTCAGAGAACTAGCAAATACGACTGGAGATTTTACAGTATACTTCCCCTGCTACGCCCACCAAGCCACACCCACAGAACTGGTAGTAAAAAAATTTGCATTCCACCACTGCTAGGATATCAGTGGTGTGGTGTTAGAAGAGTTTCCAGATGATGGATTAAAGCCATAATCTATCTAGTTCACTTTTCTATTGGCCAGATAAGAAATTTGAAGCATTTTTCAGGCTTGCATGCCGTTTAAGATGCTGAAAGCTTCAAATCTTGGGCAGGACCAAGACAATGTTATCATATTTCATTTTTACATTTAATCAACATTAAGTTAAATTAATTACAGTTGGCACCATTATACCCCATTTATTGCAATTATTATTATTTATTTCTTAGTAGATGTATATCCTGCCTTTATTTTGTACAACTCCAGGGTGTGCATAATGCTGTCTCTCATAATTCTCACAACAGCAACCTAGTTGTGTTGGCCAAAACAAAGTGATTGACCCAAAATCACCTAGCTGACTTTCTTTTCAAGCTTTCCTGGTTTCTAGTACAGCGCCTTAACTATTCTTTAACCGAATTTTCTTTTAGCCTTTTTTCACATTCAAAATTATAATTGGGAAGAGGCTTCCTAATTTTTAGGAAACGGGCAGCTTGTTTGTTCTAAATTCTAGTTCTGGATTAGGATTGGACACAACCACATTGTAGATTAGGACTGGGCATAACCAAGTTCAAGTCCCACTTCAGTCAAGGATGCTTATTGGATATTTTTTTATTTATTTTTCTTTTTTAGTTCAGCAAATATCTATCTCAATCACAAAGTGACTTTGGGCAATGACTCTTTTCAGCCAACAAACAAGTCTTTCCTTAGAAGATTTGTTTGTTTCCATGTTTATTTGTTTGATTTTTTTGCTATCCATCTCACTTTGGGAAGATTCTAGATTGTTGCTGTGGAATTAAAACAAAGGGAAGTATCCAGATGTTTGGAGAGGAAAGTAAAATTATAATAAATAAACAAATTGTACTTAAGATGGGATTGGGTGGTGGAAATATATTGTTCAGTTTTTGTATCCTATATCTTACTAAGGGGTTACATGGATTTGAGGGTATGATCCTGTTCATCTGATATTTCTATGAATTTAGGTTTAAGTTGATCAAAATATAGAGCATAGCAGTTTCTTAATGACAATCTGTAGTGATAGTAGGTTTAGATTCAGAATCTCATCTAACATTGAGGTAATGCCTGCTTATGCTTAAATTATTGTACATGCTTTTAAATCTTGGAAAGTGAAACACTATGCTAAAGAATTTAGAAAATACAATATCCACAGAATGACCATAGTCCTATGCAGGCGCTGGTCTGTGACTCATAGACTGGCACAATGCATTTGAATGTGGATTGAGAGAAATAATCAAGACTATAATGTAAATGTATAATAAATGAATGTAAGAAGCATTTTGTCTCCTGCTTCATTAACAAATTCATGTTTTTTTATATATCATGAATGATTTTTTCCAGGTTTAAAATGCTTCAGTGTCATCCCTTCTTGAACTGTTCACAGTTGCAATTTTTATACAATCTGCTGTTTCCCAGATAATATTACTCTACAACACCCAGGAAAGTTTTATGATTCAACACATAGTAAACATCAAATTGGGAGGACATTATTAATATATTTTGGCATTACATGAAATATGTTCATGCTAACTCCAACTCTGACTTCAAAGTTCCATTTCACCTGCATACATTCAGTACAAACTACAAAGCCAGAAAGCAGACCTGCTTTTTGGCACATATCTCAAAAAGAATTGAGTGCCAATACTAAAAAAAAAAAAAAAAAGAATTGCTTCGAACGAGTATGTGATATTTTTTTAAATGGCATGCTCTTAAAATTAGCATTATCTGAGAGCCCCTTTGACTTACCCTTTCTGCTCAACTCAATGTGCCTTGATGTTTTGCTTTACCTATTGAGTCCTTCCTACTTCATAAAAGTCCTTATCTTGGGGAAGAAGAAAAAACGAATTTAACCTTTCATGGAGTGGTTTTTTTTCAGACAGTCGAGATTCCACAAACCCTCTCCTTGTCTATAAATAATTCCTACCATTTGATGGTTCACAGTACTAATGTTTAATGAAAAGAAGGACTAGGGATGTCTTGATAGTAGTGTTCCAATATCTAAGGGGCTGCCACAAAGAAGAGCACCTGAAATTATGGATTGCAATTACAGCGTGCCTTGAAAACCTGGCTCTTTGACCAGGCCGGCTTGAGCTGATTTTAGATTTAGATTGGGGTTTTATGGGGGTCTTTAGTGGTGATCAGAGGCTTGGGGTATTTTAATTTTAAGGTTTATAGTGGGGGTTTTAATCTGTTATTACAGCCAGGTTATTTAATTCAGTTTTAATTTTTGTATATTTTAATGTTATTTTAATAGAGTTGCGGCCCTTTCTAGATCGGGTGCGCTTCGCACGGTCACCTCCGCCCTGGTGACCTCCTGCCTAGGCTATGCCAATGCTCTCTACATGGGTCTGCCTTTGAAAAGCATCCAGAGGCTCCAGCTGGTGCAGAATGCGGCTGCGCGGGTGGTGTTGGGGGCTCCTTGGGGCTCCCATGTTACGCCACTTCTGCGCGAGCTGCATTGGCTCCCAGTGGCCCTCCGGGTGCGCTTCAAGGTCTTAATTATCATCTTTAAAGCGCTCCATGGCTCGGGACCAGGATATCTGCGAGACCACCTCCTGCCATTATCAGCCTCCCGCCGACTGATATGCTCCCATAGAGTCGGCTTTCTCGGGGTGCCGCCGGCTGGATGGCTGGCAACCCCAAGGATGTGGGCCTTCTCATTGGGGGCACCCCCTCTCTGGAACGAATTACCCCCGGAGATGAGGATCATCCCTGATCTCATGACCTTCCGCCATGCGTTGAAAACTTATTTATTTCAGCAAGCCGGTCTGGCCTAGGGGTTTTAAAAATTTTTAATCTGGTTTTAATTTTTCTTAATCCCCTTATTTTTAATCTTTGTAAGAGCCAATATATTTAATTCTTTTAATTTTTAAATATTGTATATGTATTTATATGTGCTTTTTATTCTGGCTGTTCACCGCCCCGAGTCCCTTTGGGAGAGGGGGCGGTATATAAATTTAAATAAATAAATAATTGGATGGCTGCACACCGCTCCGAATCCTTCGGGAGAGGAGCGGTATATAAATAAATATTTATCTTATCTTATCTTATCTTATCTTATCTTATCTTATCTTATCTTATCTTATCTTATCTTATCTTTTTGGAAATTGTTTAATGTCTTTAAACATTGTAACAGAGGCATAAAGGTAGTCCTTGACATACGATCACAACTGAGCCCAAACTTTCTGTTGCTAAGTGAAGCATTTGAATTTTTGTCCCATTTTATGACCTTTCTTGCCACAGTTAAGTGAATCACTATAATATAATATAATGTAATATAATATAATATAATATAATATAATATAATATAATATAATATAATATAATATAATATAATATAATATAATATAATATAATATAATATAATATAATATAATATAATATAATATAATATAATATAATATAATATAATATAATATAATATAATATAATATAATATAATATAATATAATATTTTAACTAGATATTTGTGCTTTGTTCACCACATTATAAAAAGATGTTGAGACTCTAGAAAAAGTACAGAGAAGAGCAACCAAAGGACTGGAGGCTAAAACATACGAAGAATGGTTACAGGAAGTGGGGTTGGCTAGTCTAGTGAAGAGAAGGACCGGGGAGAAATGATAGCAGTCTTCCAATATTTGAGGGGCTGCCACAGAGAGGAAGGGGTCAAGCTATTTTCTAAAGCACCCAAAGGCCAGACAAGGAATAATGGATGGAAACTGAACAAGGAGAGATTTAACCTGGAAATAAAGAAAAAAATTCTGACAGTGAGAACAATCAACCAATGGAACAGCTTGCCCTTGGAAGTTGTGGGAGCGCCATCACTTGAGACTTTAAAGAAGAGATTGGACTGCCATTTGTCAGAAATGGTGTAGGCTCTGCTGCTTGGGCGGTAGGGGGTTGGACTAGATGACCTACAGGGTCCCTTCCAACTCTGATTATCTGTTATCTGTTAATCAAGGAGAGAACCAACCTAGAATGAAGGAGAAATGTCCCGATAGTGAGAACAATTAACCAGTGGAACAACTTGCCTCCAGAAGTTGTGGGTGTTCTAACACTGGAGGCTTTTAAAAAAGAGATTGGACAGCCATTTGTCTAAAATAGTATAGGGTTCCCTGCTCAAGCAGAGGTTGGACTAGAAGATCTTCAAGGTCCCTTCCAACTCTGTTATTCTGTTAAGGCTACTTCAGATAGAGTTGAACCCACCACAAAATGCTGGAACAAATAGAGATTAAATCCAAAGCAACCATCTTGAGATGGAGAAGAAGTAACCTCAGATCACCTCTGCCATGTAACCCTTAGCTTAGGTTTTTCATCTCTACTGTTATTCTTAGTGCTTGCAAAATGCTCCCTGGTTCTGTGCTTATCTCTTTAAAACTTCTCATCTCCTTTTATTTACTCTTTTAAATGTGCGGTAAATGTGGCATGGCAAAAAGCACACAGTATTCGTTCGAACCTACCTAAAATAGAGGATGAAGATCTTGTCAACATCTCCCTCTACTCACACATGAACGCACTGGCGATGCATTTGAGATTCATTGTGTACCGTTAACCATTAACAGCAGTGTTTCTCTTCATTTTAGATCCTGAAATTTGTATGTATATATTTCTATATTGCAAAGCGATCAGCCACCTTGAAGGAAGAAAGGAGACAGGTAGTGATAGGAAGTCAGCTTTTAAATCATACCCATTAATCACTCGGGGCTACCCACTGGAGAAGCAGAAGGGCGGGGGAGACAAAGAAATGTGGGCAGAGCACTCCAGAAATAAAACCAGATGGTACAACCATGTCAGATCTGTTTAGATAAGCTGTTTGCCTAGAGACAGCAAGAGTGTAATACCAGATTTCCATAAACTGAATCAATATTTGTGCGTTTGAGACCAGCTGTTTTTCAAGATGCCATTAAGGGCAGGCTGCAATGATCTTCTTTGCCCTTTGCTGAGGCACTTTGCATTCCTCCGTTTCCAATTTCTGTTAGATTTAGCAGACTTGAGACAGATTGCTGCGAGCTGGCCTTGCTTCTCTGTCAAGTGCTTTTATACATTTAGTGCCAGCAATCATCTACTCTGTGAGCAACATGTTTATTTGCCTGGCATTGCCCACTGAAAAAGATTGCCTAGCTTTTTCTATCTCCAATTTTTGCATTCCCTTGTAACCAGGCTGCGCTGCAACTGATTGAGGAAAGAGTTGATCAGCAGTGCCATTAGCAGTTCGTTTTGCTTAAAATGAACATATCCATCTTATGCTGACAAAGGAGAGAGGAGCCGATGACTGTTTTACTGTGTTGCAGTCTCAGTGGAGGCTCACAATCTTTTAACTTGGCAGTGTACAGACAGATCAGCCATTTGCAATAGGCATAATGGTTCACAAAATCCAAGCAACGATGAGCAACTCCTGTGTTTGATAAAGTTGAGCTGATGTGTCAAGAAACATTTAGTAATGCAAAGCTAAAGCACAACTGTTTGTAGTTGCACTATTGAGGTTCCAGATCCAGTTGCACTATTGAGGTTCCAGATCCCATGAAAACATTCATGCTGCACTCATATAAACTAGCTCTTCACTGACCTCATCAGTACAACTTAGGAGGGGGGAAAGTGTTGCTCAATGGTCTTGTGTGTCGAGATCTATACATAAATATATGATTTGAGTATTGCTACAAATATTGTATTTATTTCTATGTGTTGGATTAGCCTTTTCTCCAGGAAGTCAAGATGACTTACCTGGAGCCTTTTTTCTCTCTGTCTCCTGATAAACTGGGAAAAGAGAGATTGACTGGGCCAGGAATCCTCTACTAATATCCTACTGATAGTAAGATCTATGTATCTATGGAACATTGTACCTACAGAGATTTTGGGTCCTCCTCTTCTAGTTCTTTTTAAGAAGTGACCTCTTGAGGTTTTTTAAAATTGGTTTTCTTGTGTTTAACAGAAAGTTGGTTTTGTGGTCCCGTCCAATGTCACAATTCTATGACTCTATAAGTAGTGTTTAAACATTGGTACTAGCTCATGCATAGCTATCCAATTTGCCTTTTTCACTTTACTTTTTTAAGGCAACCCCTTTGCAGAAGCAGGAATGCCCTTCATTTGAATAAATATGAATATCTCTTTTGCAACAACTGTAGAGAAACAGGAATCTTAAACATGGTAGATAGAACATTTGCTTGACATGTAAAACATCAGTAGCTTGAAGCCAAACGTAAATAGTTCCTCCTGCTCTTCCTCCTGATGTCTTTGAACTGCCTATTTTTCCATTGGAACTTTTTATTTTCATTTTAATAAATTCATCAGTATGCTACCGGTTTATCATTCTTTTCCTTTTTGTTAGCTGTTATAAATCTAAATACATTGTGTTGTTTTAATACATTGCTGTTTACATACAATTTATCTTTTTTCAGACACTTGAGGCAGAAGATTAATTTCAAAAATAAATCTTAGCTAATTTAAGGCTACCAGATCTGGTCTGAAAAATTTCCTAACACCACAAGAGGATAGAATAAACTCTTATCTCTACTGTAGTGGGAACTTTGATTTTTGTTAGACCTATGTAACAGAATTATGTGGAGCCTCTTGTAGCAGACCTGTCTTCAGCCTTTATCATGGATGGATATTAATAAAGTCACTTTTCCCATGTCTGAGATTTTAAAACCTCAAGCTCTTATTGTTCCTTTATGAAGCCATTTGTGTATGTTGGCAAGTACCTCTATATAAAAATAAAGTTCCAGATCAAATTAATTTCTCACACATCTGACAAAGTTGTTTAAATAGATGCAACTGTTTATGAAAGACAAGCTGCTGGTGATAAATTATTTTGGATTTCTTCCTGAATAAGGATTTGAATCAGTAGCCTAAATGGTACCTGTATTATATCATTCTCATTGTGAAGAGAACCATATTTTACTCCTTTGTTCTGCAGATGTTTAAGATGAGACAACTGAGAAAGAGCAGGAGGGAAAAATTAATATATTTCCCCCCTTTTTTTGCATTGTGACTTTTAAAAATCTCAAGTACTTTCCATACCCTTGATGAAAAATAGATATTTCTTCTCATCCTGTAAAGAAAGCAATATTACTCTCTGTTACATATGCAATGTCAGTATTCTCTGTTACATTACATATGCAATGTCAGTGTGCTAAGACAGCGGCTTCCCAAAGCCCAGATCCTGTCTATCCAAATGAAAACTACAGAGATGACATGTCCTACTTTAAAAAAGCTGTTGGGCTAGTGGAATGCCAAGGAGAGAGGATTTTGAGTATATTTGTATGCCTCGTGTCGTACTGAAATTAGTCTTCGGTATACACTAAATTGGCTCATAAAGGCTAATAATGAACATTTGACAATGACACACTTTCATCTTTAACAAGCATTAATGGACTGAATTTCTATATTTTGATTTTGGGTCATATCTCTGCTAGGCAACTGTAATAAACAAGTGTCTTTCCTTTACTTCCCCCTGTTTCTAATGGCTGAGATAATTGCCAAGATTTCCCACAGGCACCATATTATAAAGCAGTCAAGGTAAACAGTAACTACATTAATGGACTAAAATCTTGGCAATTGAAACCATAGTCTCTGAGAACACAACAGTCATAAGTCCCTGATTCTTACTGCACTACAATGATGTTATTGATTAATGTGTGCAGCTAAAATAATTACTTCCAATTTTTTGTTTTAAAAAATAGCAACCTGTTTCCAGTGATGAAAGCATGATTAAGAGAAATGAAGAATCAATCTGAAGGCTGTTGTTTGAAACTCAAATCTGGTCTGGCTTCAAGAAACAGAGCTGATAAAGTGCCTTATAAATAACTTAGGATATTAATTACATTCCTGAGCTCATTTTTTTTTAGTTCTATAAAATATTTGGATATAATTTTAAAGGAAGGGGTTTAGTTCAATGGTAGACTGTATTGCTTGTGCAAAGATAGTCCTCTAAGAAGAATTTGCTGGTAGCGATGATCAGAACTTGGTATGAGGACTTATTAAACTCTCATGTAGACATGGCCTGGAAAGTGTACTTGCAAAGGTATAAGTGGGATTGATAATAAAGACAATGCATGGGACTAAACAGCAGCGAGAGCTAACTGATCATCCAGATTGGCACAGGCTAAGCCTGCCCATTACTTTAGATTTGATTCTTGAATGTTGCTTCAGAAAGCATGTGAGTATGAAATGTGGAAGTGCATCTTTTTGCAATTCTTTAAAGCAGCTGCCTGGCCCTGAGAAAGACCCATCTCCTTTCATGACTTACAGACAGATGCTATGCTTGTACTCCTCTAGGTTCTGAAGCATCTTAGTAGAAATGAATTCATCGTACTCTTCAATTCTGCCAGTCTCTCAGTATGAAAACTCTTCTGGGCAGTATGCCATTATTTAACAATCCAACTTGTGTCCTGCTGAATATGTAATATGAGCTGCTCTACCAGCCTGCAGAAAGAGCGATGTTGCCAGCTAGCTAGAGTGGAATCATGTTCAGGCTGTCAGCTGGAAAAATACAAGTATGCCATGAGATATTGCCCTTTCCTTCCCTGCCATAGACAGGAAGTTGTTCCTTGGAGTTTGCAATAAGGAGTTGAGGCCAGACAGCTTCTTCTCTTGATACGACTGTTCTTGATATGCAAAAGGCATATGTAGGCATTCTTTTCTCATTCTCTTAATGGGATTTCAAACCATGTCTTCTGTTTCTAAACTTCTGTTCCAAGATATTAGCTTCTAGTGCAGAGATGGCTGGCTGGGGAATTCTGGGCGTTAAAGTCCACAAGTCTTAAAATTTCCAAGGTTGGACACCCCTGTTCTAGAGGCTGTTCCTGTAAAAATATGTTTGGAGTCCACTGCTTGCCTTGAATCTCTTCCAGGTGTTCTGAAAAATACCAAATTAAAGAAGGATGGGAGCTATTCTTTACATTATAGTCTTTACCTCAGTGTATTCGTGTCAATCCTGAAGGTGGCTGAATGGTGGCCATTTTCTTTTTTGTAATTTCTAGGGAGGTTTCTTTTCTCACTGCTTCAGGGCTGATACAGGAAGGGGCCAGGGAGAGGGGTTAGATTAGTTGAGGTTTAGTAACCTAAATGAAATTCTTTCCCGTATGAATCAAGAGCAATGATGCAGATGTCCAAAGGGTGTAGACTAGGGGTGGGATTCTACAGGTTCGCACCTATTCGCTAGAACCAGTTGTTAACATTCTAAGCAATTCGGAGAACCGGTTGTTAGAAGAAATTACTGGCCTAATCCTATAAGGAAGTCAGGAAGGAAACATTCTGGTGTTGCTTACAGAAACTGCCTCTCTGTTAACTCTTATTACATTCTTGGCAGGACTACACTTCCTATCTCTGGAACTTCTCTGGAGTTTTTTTTCCCTCCTTTGCTGGTACTTTGCTTGTGTGGAGTGACCATTCAAAGTTACAATGGCACTGAAAAAAGTGACTTATGACCATTTTTCACACTTACGACTATTGCAGCATCCCCACAGTCACGAAAAGCCAGATGAGGAGATGCATGCCTTGATGTGAGTGATGTTGAGTTGGCCATGCCCAGCCAGTCACATGACCACCAAACCAACTAAGCCTTGCCCACAGAACCGGTTGTTAAAAAATTTGAATCCCACCCCTGGTGTAGACTGAGGTCACCTAGCAGCTGGGCTATATGCTGATTGAACGATGTGACTGAGACTCTGGGGTGAAGTGATAAAGCTTTACTTTTAATTGGGGGGAAAACCAGCAGCAACTTAGAGCCATTTTTCCAGCAGGAATATGCCAGTTTGATATGTCCTAATAAAACATACTTTGAGGAATTTGGCTGCCTCGGAGTTCTTATTGAAAAAGATGTATTACTGGGAACCCTGACAATCGGTAGGAAAATCTGCTGGGAGTTTGTATTACAAGAAGGATTCTGGATACTGCAGAAGCTTGTAACATTGTTCAGTAGATTGCAGTTATACTTTGTCAGAAGAATCTGGGCAGGGGTGTACCTCTTTGCTTCTCCTTTCAGAGGGTGTTTTCAGAAGGCTGGAAGAAAACTTGTTTGACTGTTTCAGGGAAGACTGTGCATTCACTCAGCCAATTCAGGAAGCTATTTGAATCAACGTGGTACCGAAATATGCCCAGCATTTTCTCCAAAATGTTCTTTCCGGATGAAAGAGGATTCTGCTTGTTGACTTATTCTCAGGATATTTGAGGATTTCTTTTGTATTTCTCTTATTGGGGTTTCTGAATGGCAGATACTTGGAGATATATTGTGCAGTCTTAGGCAGAATTTTCAAAACAGTCTGATCGAAATGAAAAGAAGAATGCAAGGCAGAAAATAAAAGGCAGAATGTTCAAATTTTGCCTCTTTGTAGTAAAACAAGTGCAGAAATGTAAGCAATGAGAATTTCACTGAATTTACTTCCCCCCACCCCCCTGTTAAGGAAAGTATTTCTGAAAGCAACTCTCTTTCATTACATTGACTGAGACCTGTTGGTGGAGGAAGAAGCAATTTTCAGCATGGTTTTAATTTGCATATCGCTTTTTTCTGTCCCACCCTCATTCTTGGGGGAGGAGAAATTGTGTGTAGTGATTCAAAGTGATATGTGCATACAAAATATAAGATGATTTGGAACTTTCTGTCCCAGCAATTTCTGTCTATGGCTCTTTAGTTCATGTAACAAAGGATGAGGTAGAGTTCATGAAGTATAAGAAGTTAGAAGCCTCAAGGAGTTTGCCTTCCATAAAACTGTTGAAGAACTTTCCTGTGGAAGCATCAAAGAATTGGTCATCATCTTAATGACATCTCAGGCAAAATATTTATAGTAAATGAATAATAACTGACCCAAGGATTTGTTCAGAGTATACTGATTCTTATATCATATTTAAAGAGCAATTGAAACATATTTGTTATTTTGTAGTATATCTTCATTTTGTAAATTGCAAATGATTGCAGGCAAAAATAATTTAAGAAAACTGTATAGTTGCAATTTGTTTAATAGCAAACTCTACTACCACAAGAAGAGAAATAGATGCTCAGCAAATCAGGCCATATTAAAATTTATCCTACTAAGTTTAATTTGTATTATGTTTGGACTTCATATAATTATATCTATGGGTAACAGTGGTCATATTTAACTGCCTAAAATACTAGTTGATTGGCTTATAAATACAGCAGACAAACAAAAATAAATACACCAGGAAAATGGCACTGACTTAGTAGCAGTAGTTTTATTTATTGTGCACTTATTTTACACTTAGTTATAAGAACAATGCAAACATGCTAAAATAACTGTAGATACATTCATGCATTACAGTAAATAATATAAGAGACCTCTAAACTAAAAGGTCCATGAGATATAATAATGTTAACCTTTATACATCCAAAGAGGCAGGTAAGAATTTGTTTATTTCAAAGAAACATCTTAGAAGTTCCATTTTTTTTTTTAAATGGAAGGACCATTTTTTTTAAAAAAAAAAAATCTGATTACAAATGTATCCCTGGTAGAACCTGTTGCAAATAATTGAAGCAAGATGACAAAAGGTTCCTAACCATGACATAGTTATTCAAGTCTGGACCAAAACACGGCAGCCTTTCAGATAACTGGGTGTGCCTGTATGCCAGGCATCACTGTCAACAATTTGTACTATTATTATTTTTGAACACCCAACCAATGTAATGGTTGGCAATAAAAAGAAGAACAAAACAAGAAAAAAAAACAATATAAGAAACAGCATTCTGAAGCTGAATCAAAGGGTAAAGTGAGGTCATAGGTAATTCAACCAATTGACTGCTTCAATAACCCGACATGTCCATGCAACCAACAGGAACTTTATGCTCAAAAGAGTATCTCACTGTTTTCAAACAGTGCTTAACTGTCTGATGGATACCATCAAATAACATCATCATGGTTATTGATCTTAGTTTTATAAGCTGCTGGGGTGGGCTTGAGTGAGCTTTTCCCTGTAATGTTACCTAGATTTGTTTAAATTTTATTTAAAGTAAATATACAGAAATAGGCTTTGTTGCTGGGAATTCCAGAAGTTTTAATTTGAAGACAACTGAAGGCTATTAAGTTAAAGAACTTTATTGATTCTTGTCTTAGTATTTTTCTTGTTGAAGGCAAGATAGTCAAGGCTTTTTCTGATTCCAATGCTGGCACTAAAGTAATAGATCAGCAATGGGACTCTAAGCTAATGCTGTGGGCTTCTACTTCAGAGGAAGAGATCCAATAATTTGTCTCTTAACAGTCTTGATATAACCTGCCTTCCTGAGTTTTTTTTTTCTTGATAGTGAATAAAGCAATCAGCACAAATCAATCTACTGAAGGATGGGGGCTCTTCACTGAAGGATACGAATGATACTCTAGTGGTAGTAATCATTAGGTAGATTTTTTTTGTCCACTAGAGCAGACCTCCCCAAATTTTCCCAGTTTTGTGAATGGGGGGGGGGGGGGGGAGTTGGTTCCACATTTGCAGCAGACAAGGATGTCCCTGCATCCCCATTTGCGTGAGCAGACTGAGAATGGAGCATGTGAACATGGGTGCTTCCCCACTCGCATGAGCAATTTTTTATAATTTTTAAGACCTATCACATATTACAATTTGAACCCTAGAAGAAGAAAAAAAGGCAGGCTATGAATGCAATACATGAATAATTAGACACATTAAGAATATCCTTAAAGAAGAAAAATGTGAAGACCTATCCTCTTTTCATTTTTGATCCCTCCAATTTTTGATCCCTTGTCCCCACTTATCAATTGAGATGAGGCTATCAAAATTTTAACTCTAGAAGTGTCTGGCCGTTAATGTGTGTGTGGGTGTGTGTGTGTGTGTGTGTGTGTGTGTGTGTGAAGTAGTTCACATAGTCTTGTTTGAAACAAGAAGAAATGTCAACCGCGATGGCTCTGTGATTGATGGACCTAATTTTGCTGCATTTTGCCCACCGGACAGCAATATGAATGCTTGCTTTAATTTTAGATTGGATAGATGGATAGGCAAAGAGTAAAATTGAGCCACAAAGCACATATAAGAATTACGTACCGCCTCATTTGCAAATAACTCTATAAAGACTGTTAATATTGTTTAGTGCATTGCTAGATTTATGACTCTTTGGCATAATAATTAAATAGTAGCTCTTCATCCCCCAAGAAGTCACCCACCTTTTGTCATCATTAGACGAAATCAGGCTGAGTGTAAACATTGTCTCGCTTCCTCCATATTTTTGTATTTGTATGCAGCAATTGTCAGCATGTCGGCAGTGGACGGTGATAAAGTGCATTTTTCTGCTTGGGTGGTTAGCCCTTTCATTTTTACAAGTGACAAAATAAAAATCTGCTGAAGAGTGAACATGCTGCTTTCACTGTGTCATCTTGGCCCTGCGGGTCATTTTATTATAAAAATGTAAAAATCCAGTCAATTTTATTTAATCAGCTGAAAAGGAAAAGTGTTTCCAGGTCATTAATCAAGTGCTCCTTCTCTGTGGGACTTGTCTCTTCAGAAACTGCCAGCTGAATCATTAATAAAGCTGAAAAGGTTGGTGCCAGCAAGTTTTTCCAAAGCCGAACTCACGATCCCCAACCTGGCGCACTGCAGAGACATTGGAATGGCAGACTAAACCAGCACATCTGGAAGGTACCAAACTGAGGGAAATTAACAGATTAACATGGTTGGAAGGGAGCTTGTAGGTCATGTAGTCCAACCCTCCCTCTACCCAAGAAGGAAACCTTACACCATTTCTGACAAATGGCAGTTCAGTCTCTTCTTGAAAGCCTCAAGAGATTGGAATAGAGGTTATCAAATTGGACTAGAGATTATCACCAAGAAAGTCAGCTGAGGTCATCTAATAAAACTCTTTGTTTCTATTAAAACATCCAGGTTTCTTAAAAACAGGGTAGAGGAGAGCCACCAGTTGTTGTTTTTTAAAAATCCATCCAAACATTTAAGTGTTTCACACTGTTGATAAACGTGCAGCAGTTGTTATCGTATTTCATAATACTTTCCATAATTATATGTTTTCTGAAATGTTCTCTGACCTTATATTTATGTGAAACCTTTATTATGTGAATTAATCAAAACAAAATGAGATGGAATGAAGAGATAATTACTACTGCATCTATATAATAATGACAGTAATTAAAACCGCAACACAAAGATGGCTTTCTTACAGGGATGAGCCAGTGGCTCAAGCCCATGGAAACAGCATAATGAACTAGAGGGTGACAACAATCCAGGGATCTTTCCACCTGATGTTTGGGGCAGCACTGTTTTTATACATTACTGAGGGTTTGTGATTCTTGTCTGGTTTATTTCTAAAAAATGAAGTATAGAATTTAGATTTAAAAATAATTTTTACTGCCACATATTCACACCTGTAATGCTGAAATGTCTTGGAGGTATGAATTCTCTGTCTCTGGAGATTTTTAAGATGAAGTTATATAGGCACCTTGAACGATAGTTGTTTTGATTTTCCTGCATGTTACAGAGCATAAATTTGACAATCCTTCTATTTCATTGTTCTATGATTCTGTGATAGTTTGATTGATGTTGCAGGTATTTAATATACAAATAAATAAATGTGCTGCCATATGTGCTAAACAAACAAACAAACAAACAAACATGTTGTCTGGAAAAAGCCCAAGAGTTAATTGATTATGGGGAATCAAGTCAGTTTTAACTCTCAGTGACTACATATATTTTTGTTATGACAGTCTGTCCCTGGTCTTTCAAGTCTTTCAGTGATGGAGCCATCATATCTGTATCAATAGTAAAGACTATAATTGTGTCCTCAGAGTGCCCTGTAACTGTTTCCATTCACCACACAACTGGTTTTTCTCTTTTTCTCTGTTACCTTTCCCAGTGTTGCCACTGAGGTAGAGCTCTCACCTCACAATCAGGAGGCTGTGAGTTCAATCCTAGGTAGAGGCAGATATTTCTCTCTCTGGGCACACTGAGAATATAAACTCCTCATAGGTGACAGGAATGGCATCCGGCCATTAAAACACTCAGCTAGCTCCATTGCCCAGACACTACCCCACAGGGGATTATAAGGTTGTTAAAAAATGATGATGATGATGATAACAATTCTACCGAAAAATCTCTTCAAGTAAAATACAAAAATAATAGAAAGGGTAAAGATATCTTACCAAATCTTTAAGAATAACATATTACTTTTCATAATACTGACAACAAGCAAGCTCCACTAGAGATTATGTGCACAAGCCTCCCATGCCATACCCTAAAATATGGGTCCCTAACCCCGCTGTACTGTGGACCTGCACTGGTCCATGGCATGCCAGAAACAAGGCTGTGTAAGCAAGCAAAGCTCCATCTGCGGGATGCGGGAAACACATGAAATCACGTCCCTTCCAGTCCACGGAAAAACGTCTCTCCACGGAACTGGTCTCTGATGCCCAAGAGGTTGGGGAGGGCACTGCATTAAACTGAAATCAGTGTTTAATATAGCAGCAAATTAAGTTTTGATCACCCGGGTATAACTGGGACTTTAAGGTTTTACTCATGAGGGTCTCTGTTTAGCTTGCTCATGAGAATAGGAATAATACTTAAACTTATATACCACTTCACAGAGTTTTACAGCCCTCTCTAAGCGATTTACAGAGTCAGGATATTGCCCCCAACAATCTGAGGGAGAGAGAGAGAGAGAGAGAGAGAGAGAGAGAGAGAGAGAGAGAGAACTTACGTACAAAAGCAGATTCTAGTTTTAGTAGCAGATTTTGCTCCATCTCTAACTTTCTTGATCACATGGATCTTCTACTGACATTTGTTTCATCCCAAAGGACACACACAAAAGATTAGAAAATATAGTTTATAAAAATAAAATCTTCAAATCTTGCATGTTTTACAAAATGATATCCTTTAATAAAGATATATTTAAATACAATCCAGCAAAACAATTTTGTATAACAATTGGGCATAAACTTATATAACTACAGTAACTATATTATGTTTATTATTTTTCAACTACTGTAAGGACTGAAATACGAGAAATGTATCTAGTCAATAATAATTCTGATATGGACTTAAAAATTGTCATAGAGAATTAGAAGGGTTAATATAACAACTAATGAAGAACCTAAACTTTGATTAAAAATTCTGACCATAATTATCTGATTTAGAGACAAAATATAAAGATACATAGAAAAAAAAAACCTAATATATCTGGAAAATCTTACTAGGACCAAATGCAGTACTTTATTAAAATATATAATTATTAATAAAAATATATAAATTACAACTTTATTCTATCTGGTCTATTTTCTCAGACATAGCTGTACGTGCATTAATAAATAAATATATACGTACATACATACATACATACACACATACATAGTTACATACATACATAGCCTATTACATTTTAAATCACCATAGGCATAAGCCTAGAGAGATCAGGGTTAGCTCAAGGTGACCTGGTTCTTTCCACTATTGCACTTATATCCTCTAAAGACCACCAGCCCCCAAGCTTTTGGGTATCAGAGAGTGGTTCCATGGTGGGCACTTTTTCTGTGAACTGGAGGAATGTGGTTTTGCACGCTGCCTGGATCCTGTGCGTGCATGGATGGCTCTTTGCTTGCTTGCATTATTTATTTATTTATTGATCGTATTTCTATACCGCTCCCTCTCCGAAAAGGGACTCGGGGCGGTGTACAGCCTAATAAATACATAAAATACAAGAATACAAAATTAAATAGAGTTTAAAACCGAATTAAACATAAATATAGCTGCATCCCGAAAGTTTAAAAATGAAGTTAAAATTTTAAAAACCCTATTAACTTAAAACCCCTTAAACCCTTACTGGGCCAGGCCAGCCTGTTTAAAAAATAGGGTCTTAACTGCGCGCCGGAAGGAGAGGATATCTGTCATGGCTCGTATATCCGGGGGGAGATCATTCCACAGGGAGGGCGCTCCCACAGAGAAAGCACGCACCCTCGGGGCCGCCAGCCGACAACGATCAGGTGGCGGTACCCCAAGTAGGGCGACCCTGTGGGAGCGTACTGGGCGGCGGGAGGTTGTTGATGGCAGCAGGTGGTCCCGTAAGTACCCAGGTCCCGAGCCATGGAGCACTTTAAATACCGTCAGTACCACCTTGAATCGAATCCGGAAGGCCACAGGAAGCCAGTGCAGCCTGCGGAGAAGTGGTGTTACGTGTGCGCCCCGAGGGGCGCCCACGATCACCCGCGCGGCTGCATTCTGAACTAACTGCAGCCTCCGGAGACTCTTCAAGGGGAGCCCCATGTAGAGAGCATTGCAATAATCCAAGCGGGAGATAACGAGGGCAGAAGTGACTGTGCGAAGTGCGCCCAGATCCAGAAAGGGCCGCAACTGGTAAATCAGACGAATCTGATGAAAAACCCCCCTGATGACGGCTGCAATATGTTCTTCCAAAGACAGCCGCACATCCAGGAGGACACCCAAGTTGCGTTCCCTTTCCACGGGGGTCAAAACCTCTCCCCCCACGGCCAGCGAAGGAATAAGCTGGCTGTATCTGGGCGCAGGAAACCACAGCCACTCGGTTTTGGCCGGGTTGAGACGAAGCCTGTTACGACCCATCCAACCCCGCACGGCCTCCAGGCACCGGGTCATCACTTCGACGGCTTCGTTGGGGTGGCCCGGGGTGGAGATGTACAGCTGAGTATCATCAGCGTACTGATGGAACTCCACCCCAAAGCCACGGATGATCTCACCCAGCGCCTTTACATAAATGTTGAACAGCAGGGGCGAGAGCACCGACCCCTGAGGCACCCCACAAAGCAGGGGCCTTGGGGACGATCTCTGCCCCCCCGTCAACACAAATTGCGAGCGGTCGGAGAGGAAGGAGGAGAACCACCGTAACACGGTGCCTCCAACCCCCAACCCCTCCAACCACTGCAATAAGATACTGTGGTCGACAGTATCAAAAGCCGCCGAGAGATCTAACAGGACCAGGACAGAGGAACAACCTCTGTCCCGAGCCCTCCAGAGATCATCAACCAACGCGACCAACGCCGTCTCCGTGCTGTGCCCGGGCCTGAAGCCCGATTGGAGGGGGTCAAGATAACTCGCTTCATCCAGGAACCAGGGGAGCTGACGGGCCACCACACTCTCTACAACCTTCGCAACAAAGCGAAGGTTGGAGACAGGACGGTAATTTGATAACAATGCTGGGTCCAGGGACGGTTTCTTGAGGAGGGGCCGCACCACCGCCTCCTTCAAGGCGGCGGGTAAAAGCCCTTCTCTAAAGGAAGCGTTTATAATACCCTGGAACCAGCCTCGTGTCACCTCCCGAGTGGCCAAGACCAGCCAGGAGGGGCACGGGTCCAACAAACAGGTGGTGGCATTCAGTCCCCCCAGCACCCTGTCCACGTCTTCTACAGTAACAGGGTTGAACTCAACCCAAATGGCCTCACCGATATCTACCCCCGCCCCCCCGCCCGGAGATGCCCAGTCGGAGTCCAGCTCGTCCCGAATCTGAGCGATTTTGTCCTGCAGAAACCTAGAAAACTCCTCAGCCCGTCCCTGTAAGGGATCCTCCCGCGCTTCCATCTCTAAAAGGGAGCGGGTCACCCTAAACAGGGCGGCTGGGCGGTTTTCCGCGGACGCAATAAGGGTGGAGAGGTAAGTCCTCCTCGCCACCCTTATCGCCACTAAGTACGTCTTAATATAAGATCGTAGAAGTGTTCGGTCAGACTCAGAACGGCTAGCTCTCCAACTACTCTCTAGGCGTCTTTTCCGGCACTTCATCTCCCTGAGCATGGCTCAGCTCCTGATGGGCTGCTGACTGGTGCTGGTTCAGACCCAGGGGGTTGGGGGACCCTTGCTCCTAACAACCAATCTATAAAATGTGAGATTCCTGACTTTCAGAAAAACTTGTTCAACTCCTCATTAATATAGCTATAGCTGTGGATATCTACATGTGGATATTACAGTACAGGACAGAGTTTAAGGCTAAGACCTATGGTGCAGTGGGTCCTTCCAATCATCCATTTCTGAATAGCAGGTAGCTCTTGAAGCTCCCTGACTTGCACTGACAGCCAACATATATGTTAATCTTTCAAGTTGGTCCAGACAGGAACCACATCAATGAATACTAGCTCTAGCTTTATTGTAAGGCTACATTAACAAAATCTTGCAAGACTGAAAGTATTTCTCCACTCTTCTGTTTGGAAAAGTAAGTAGAGTCCCTTCTGAAAAGCTTCCCATTGCTCCTCTCCTTCTGTGGATTGAGATATCTGTTATATGTTGTTATTTTGTATATGTTGCAATCTCTCATTCAATTGTTCTCATTAATTTTCTGTTTTCCAGAATGGATATTGAAATGATTCGTATACAGCTGGGAATCCTGGTGGCTTGAGATCTGACTGCATAGCTCAAGCAACTTGATTTATATATTTTGGAAAATTTGTAGGTGTTGATTGGGCATCCAATCAATTTATGAGTTTTTGACATACGAAATATGGACTCCCAAATGTGCTTTTTCAAGAGGCAATTGGACTTTCTTCTTTTTCTTTGAAGATGTTTCAGTGCGGTTACTGAAGAAATTGAAGAAACTTTTTGGATGAGAATCGAAATGTCTTCAAAGAAAAACCAGAAAGTCCAATTGCCTCTTGAAAAAGCACATTTAGGAGTCTACATTAAATATGTCGAAAACATGATCTGTATGACTGAGAATCTCCATAGACATTAATGCATTCTCAGGACATCTGAAAATACAGTTAAAAAAAAAAACACCCTTTGTGATAGAAATCCTATTCCTTTTTTATGTAAATTGATACCCTCAACAGATGCCAGGTTTATCAATGAAAGGACTTTTTTTTCCTATAGTAGACAGGTCCCATTTTAAATACTTTATTATTGCAACTTTATAATCTTATAGTGGTCTTATTTTTATCTTTGTTGTATTGCATGTTGGTTTGGGGTGACATATGGGGGGGAACAGAAAGATAATATTATCTTATTAGTGCTGAAACTAATCCTTTGTGAAATAGTTTTAAATTATTCCAGCTTTCACTTGTGATGATTGTACTGGGAAATTATGACACCATGCAAAGAATACAAGTCAGTTTTAAAGTCTTTAAAAATAAAAGATAAAAATATGAAATAGTTATTTAATGATTCCAATTCTAGGAAAACAGTATATTCTTCTGGTTTTGTTTCAAAAGCAAAGTCCATTTTACTAAATGACTGTATAGGTAAGCCTTGATTTGTCCATCATTGTCCAATATGGAGTTCGATCACGTGAATGCAGGGAGGAGATGATTCTTGGAACATCAAATCCAGGTGGCAAATACCCCCAAGATAGGTCCGCTGTAATTTTTAAAGGTGACTAAGTAACTTTTCATAAATCAAGGACTATGTGAAACGGAAATCAGAAGGAATAATATCCTGATCCTGCATCTCTGAGCAATGACTTATAATTATCCCACATTCATATCTCTGAAGTAATGATCCATGGGTCCCAAAAAAATAAATCTATGGTTACCACTAGCATGAGAAATGATTGCTTATTCAAGCTTAGAAAACAATACAAACTTGCTGGGCTTGTCCAGAGATTTCTTGAAAGGTAATGACATTTTGGCCTGAACTATCTTGGGAACTGTCAGATTTCAGGAAGAAAAGGAGCGGCTTCGTAGCCCATTTATGCAACCCCAGGATCAAATGGCTCAGGAAACTTTCCATCACGGAAAGCTGGAGTGTTTTATACTGTATATATCAGAAACAATTGCATGAACAATCCAGTTAGCTTGAGTCTGATGCATCACTGTTCCTGCTGTGATAATATAGACCTTCATAGATTTTTGTAACTAAGGCAGAGAGTTTTTGTTACAATTTTCCATTCTTCTCTTTTTGAAAGATTTCTCTCTCGTATGCAATAATAGCATTTTGAAAGTGCTTTGTTCTTTACTGCAGTCTTATTGTTACAATGGCTATTCTGTAAATACATAAATAAAGCCTGCTAAAATAACCTTGGGCCAGCATTTGCATTGTTCTGACATCTCTTCTAGTAATGTATGTATTTCAAAACTTCCATGACATTTGATCCTCAAATAAAAGAACATTTAAAAAAATAATAAGGGTGTTAAGTCACTAGTCCCCCCCCCAGGGTCTTCAATTAATCTAGCAAAAATGACAATGCTATCACAATGGGGGGAAAATAATCCAAAGGAACTCACAGTGCTGATTTAAAAGTCAAATATCTTTTCAGAAAGGATGGAGGAATATTACAATACTTGTTGGTAACGGCTTTTTAAACATATAAACACGAGGGTACTTCCACACAGAGTTTTGAGGCCAGTTTTACATTGATGTCATGACCCTACAATGCTTCATCTTCTTTGAACAGGCAAGTCAATTTTCTGGTGGCAGGGCTAAAACTTCCATTTTGTGATAGCAGATGCTACAGCTTTGCTAGACTGGGAATCACTTGTTTTTCCATTTGCAGGAACTCTCAGCTCACTGTCTGAATTCCAAGCTTCTAGTAGATATCGGACACTCTTATTAAGGAAACTAGTCTTCATCCTTCTGGCAGTTTTGTGTCAGTTTCACAATGTCTTAAAAATAAAATTCTCAGACTGATTTTCTATTATACATTATACATTGACTTATGATGGAAATTGAACCCACAATTTTGGTAATAAGTCGTGATGATCCTTAAGTCAGTCATCATGAGATCACATCCAATTTTATGATCTTTTTTTAGTGGCCATTAAGAAAAATGCAGTGGTTGTAAAGCAAACACAGTAGTCATTAAGAAAATGCCACAGTAGTTGAGCGAATCTATTGTTTGCTATGTGCGTTTTTGTCAGAAAATGGAAATAAACACCAATGTTTGGCAAAAACATTGTAAAATGGTCACGAGCTCCCAAAATGCAGTCATGTGATTGTGTGGGGGACATTGGAAGTTTGATTCCAAGATCTGTACAACTATTTTGAGGTCTGTTGTAACTTTGAATTGTCATTAAGCAACCGGTCATAAGTCAGGTGTATGTGCGTGTGAAGCATGCATGCGCACACAAAGTGCACAATCATCAAACTGTTGTTACAAAGGCAGCATCCCACCACTGCTTTGAGATATGTAAACCTAGCAATTAAGTTCATTTGAGAATTGATTTTCTTTTCTTTCTCACTGTTATATAATATAGAATGGAAAGACCCCTAGGTACATTCCAGAAAAAGTTTGGCAGAATCAAACTTTATCAAATTCACTGTAATGGGGTAAGTCTTGGAGAAACTGGGCAACTGAAGAGTAATGACAAAGCCAGAGTATCCATATTCCTTTGAGTTATGTTAGTTGGAGAATTAAATTGTATTATGGAAGCACATTGGTACAATTTGGTACAGATTTGTTAGTCTCCAATTAGATGTATTATAAAAACAGTAATGTGAACATTGCATGGAGGCTTACGCATTTCCTGTGTGACAAATTCCACACGAATAAATTTATGTTAAAATGGATCTGAATACACTATTCATTTTGTGGATGGATGTGTTCCTAGAAATAATACCTTTGCAAGCACTCCTGACTTACAGAGCCCTTGTGGCGCAGTAGTTAGGATGCAATACAGCAGGCTACTTCTGCTGACTGCTGGCTGCCAGCAGTTCAGCAATTCGAGTTTCATCAGCTCAAGGTTGGCTCATCCTTCCATCCTTCTGAGGTGGGTAAAATGAGGACCCAGATTGTTGGGGGCAATAGGCTGATTCTGTAAAATGGTTAAAGAGGGCTGTAAAGCACTGTGAAGTGGTATATACTGTATGCCTAAGTGCTATATTGCTATTGTTATAGTGAGTTATTTCTGTTAGATTTCTTTTTCTCACGAAAGATTTAATGCCTTGTTTTGCTACCTGTTCCATTTCTCTCTGTGAAAACTGCTAAGTCATATCTAACTTTCCAACTTTACCAAGGACAAAGTAATTCAAAGAGAGTTAGATGAAGGGATAGTTTGTAGGCAAGTGTGTGAGAAAGCCGATTAAATTAAAACATTTATTGATATTTTTTGATATTATTCCTTGTTGAAAAAAAATGCTTTCCCGGTTTTATCTACCACACTTTTTCCTTTTCTTGCTTCCCAAACTTCAGTTCTGGCAATAGTATTCAATAATATGCAGTTTAATCCTAGTTGATTTCTCATGTGGGAAACAAATAACTAAGCAGCAAAGTACATCCAATTGCACTTCAATAAGTTTAACCTACCTTGAACTTCCCAAAAAACATTTCTATATAATAAAAAATAACTAGCAAGTTAAATACAAGAAAATAGCAAAAACAAAACAAAACAACAACAAAAAAGCCCCTGCAAGGCAGATAATAAAAAAAAAAATCTGACTTATTTTTTTTTTTAATCAAAATCTTGTTGGAAGAATGTTGAAAAGATAATGAGACAATCACCCTAAACATGGTTTACTGAAGCTCTATATTCTTTCATAGAAAAGCCAATTTGTTCCTGTTTGGTACCGTATTCCTGCTTTCCATTCCTATCTAATCCTTAAAGTAATGTATTTGCAAGAAGGAGAGTCACAGGGAAAGAAATGTAAAATGGCAATGTAAATATGGCATTATAGAAAGGGATGCCAGGATATTACAGCCAAATTCAATTCCTGAACAAATATACATTTTTCCCCTGCTTGAAAGCCATCGTTTTCTTGTTTCTCCTTTTCCTTTTAAAAATAACTCATTAGTCTGTCTCTTAATATTAGCAGCTCTTAGCACTGATTATCCATGAAAACCTTAGGATGTCAGCCTCCCTCTTAGGCAGCCTGTTGTGTAACCAGGGAGCTGAGAGGAAATACCTTGATTATAAAGTTAGCCAGATTATTTGCAAATAATTGCACGAAAACAGGAAGACTGCATTCTAAGTTTGGGGTAGATCAGTGGAGGGGGGTGGGATGAAGAGAGAACACCCTGTTGTTTTGTGATTTGTGAAGATGCTGTGCTTATTATTTTCCCTTGCCTGTTGTTCTCAGGGCTGTTTTTTTTTTTCCTTTACAACATAATTTTTCTTCTATTTATTTATACCAGAGTTGTTCCTGGAATACAGAAATTATCTATACATTTAGAAAAAAACATGCTCATATACTTTCCCTCCCTAAAACAGAAGCAAACAAGAAATATCTACAAATATTTATTTTCTGGAAGATTTTATTTAAGTCACATAAACCAGGGATCCACTTATCTACTGAAGAGTACATTGTCAGTGGGTTCCATTCTTGTGACCACCATTCTTTCTGGCTTCTTCTTTTATCTTCAGATGGATCATTGGGCTTCATATAGCTAATTGCAAACAACTCAGATCTTATTTGGAAGTTTCATCTTCAGAAATAAAAGACAAGAAATGAAAACTTATGATAGTTATATTAAAATTAAGCCTTGTGGAAATAAACTCCCCCTATATCAAAACATAGCAAACAAACAAACAAAAAAAGCCAAACAAAAAACAAAAAACAATGAATCTGGATGGTGAATTGAAAAGGGAAAAATGAAGGTTCTTACCCCCAAGTACAAATTCATTACCACAAGATCTAGTGATACATGGACAGTCAATGTGGCTGATTTAGAAGGAGATTAAAACAACAACAATCACCACCACCACTACCAAAGAATGGTTTGTTATGTTCTGGGCGATGAATGAAGGCGAGACCAGAGTGATTTCTAAGAGCTCTTTATTCAATACTGCTTGTGAGGCAAAAATACTCCCTGGCTGATATAGCTTCTTCTTTATGAAACTGAACAACCATACAACCAATCAGGAGAGAACATTTTCCTGCTCCAACAGAAGACCAGAATGAGAACTTCAACTGATAACTATACAATACATAACACCCTTCCCCACCAGTGGTGGGATTCAAAATTTTTTACTACCGGTTCTGTGGGCGTGGCTTGGTGGGTGTGGTGTGGCTTGGTGGGCATGGTTTGGTGGGCATGGCAGGGGAGGGATACTTTAAAATCTCCATTCCCTCCCCAGCCCACTAACCTGCTTTCCAGTTCTGTTCTCCTGTGCAGGGCAACAAAAGAAGAATCAGCCAACCAGCTAGAACTTGGGAGGCAGAGAATAGATGGGGGTGGGGCCAGTCAGAGGTGGTATTTGCTGGTTCTCTGAACTATGCAAAATTTTCACTACCGGTTCTCCAGAACTAGTCAGAACCTGCTGAATACCACCTCTGCTCCCCACCCAGATGGAGCATAATTCAGTCATTTGTTGATCTTCACACATTCATGAATTTTTCAATCCATTTCTTGGCTCAGAAAAGTACTCAAATGTCACTTGAAATGGCCATTGGAAATACTACTGGCCAATAGAAAGCTGATTCTTTAATCAAGCCTTTTGATTAAAATATTAAAATCTAGATTGCAGAAGCCAACCAGAGTCATTGCTTGTTCCAATCTGGGTAAGCACAGCCTTGGTCCATCCAACTTAATACATCTCTGAATGCTACACTATTTGTTTTAGAAGACAGCTTCTTATTTTGCTGAATGGTAGAGATGGCCTTTCAACATTGATCAAACATTTTTCCTGCCCCATATATTACAAAGATATATCATTTAAAAATAAAATATAAAATTAAGTGCTAAATTTGTGTTTTAAATGCTGGTGGTTAAGGCTTCCTGGAGCCATTGAAAGTTTCAATCTCCAATTCAAGGCTCATTGGAAAAAAGGCTTGCATTTGTATCTCAAGGTAACCCAAAATCCAAATGCTTTGGGAATTTTCACAAGAAGGTCAGGTGCATTGAGTGTGTAATAAATAGGAGGCAATGCAGCAACCATTATCTTTCCTCTGACAAGGGAGCAGCTCACTGACCTGGCATGCTGACAAATGGACAGGAAAACTCTGCTGTGAGATGTAAATTCTCCACACAGGTCCCTCATGAATATCTTGTCTCCAAGATTCAGGCCAGTGACCTGGAAAACAAGGTTTCTCCCCAATCAGAATGACAGGCAGAGCTGGTTTCCTGTTAGGAAGACTACTAGGTGTGTAAAAAAATTATGATTTCCGAAGGAAAAAAATGAGATGTCACACAGCGCAAAATATTACTTTCAAATAGTCCTTCTATAGCCCCACGAGTGACAGCTGTTAAGAATTCAATTGTGTGTGTGAGGCACACTGGAAGAGAGGGTATATGCAGGACCATGGTGGAGGAGGGAAATGCCAAAGAATAAGAATTTCCAATTTCCAATGCTCATTTGAGAATAAACCGAATATCTGTCATTCTGTATAGCCTAAAGGTTAACTCCTAAAAAGAATTTCCATTAGTAACAGAAATTATAACCTTGTCAAATCCTCTTATGTAAGGTAATCACTGTTGAAAGACATGTATGGTAAAAACTGCTATGGCAAATGATTCTGTAACAACTAATTCTTATCAGTGATTCATTGATTTTTCAGTTATGCATTTATTGGACTATGTATTTGGTTGCTTACATAAGTGGATATAGTTGGAATGCAATGTGCTTCCTGCTCTTTTTTATGAGATTATTTCAACTTCCATGAGGAAGAAGAAGTTTGTTGAAAAGAAGCATTCTAAATATTTCACTTGCATACAAGTTTTAATAATACATTATTACTATTAAAAAACTACTTGGAGAGTATTGCCCTCACAGAAACGTATCCTAAATATATTTTCCATTTATTGATTTACAATTTATATAGCTGGCCAATTTACCTAATGGGATTCTGGATAGCTAATACAGAATAAAGACAAAAACAAAATTGTTAAGATAAAAGAAGTACAGTTGTATTTAGAAAAAGTGTGTAAGAATTCATTAAAAAAAGACAACCTGAAACATGATGTTGAAGCAACTGAGTTGTTAACATTCTAAGCAGTTCGGAGAACCAGTTGTTAGAAGAAATTACTGCCCTAATTCTGTAAGGAAGGCAGGAAGGAAACATTCTGGTGTTGCTTACAGAAATTGCCTCTCTGTTAACCTTATTACATTCTTGGCAGGACTAGACTTCCTATCTCTGGAACTTCTCTGGAGTTTTTTTCCCCTCCTTTGCTGGTACTTTGCTTGTGTGGAGTGACCATTCAAAGTTACAATGGCACTGAAAAAAGTGACTTATGACCATTTTTCACACTTACGACTATTGCAGCATCCCCACAGTCACGAAAAGCCAGATGAGGAGATGCGTGCCTCGATGTGAGTGATATTGAGTTGGCCACACCCAACCAATAATATGACCATCAAGCCATGTCCATCCAGTCACATGACCACCAAGCCATGCCCACCACCTAAGCTATATACTTATTCCCCTGCCTGAGCTGATAAGGAGAGAGCCAGTGGTGTAGAGGCAATTACAACTGCCTCACATGTAATACTTCCCTGGTTCGAATCCCAGTAAGGGTATGGCTAGCTGAAGAGAGCTAACTAGCTCGAAATAGATCTATACTAGTCTCCCTTATTTATTATTTAAAAAATTATCAGCTTAAAAACCTTACACACATGTAAACAAAAGGCAACGAAACAAATAGCTTTCTGTCGGTATGGTCTCTGGTGATGAGCCGAAAGACAGAAAAGAAAGCAGTATGCTTTCTCCCTTAATTGGGGCTTAACAGGGTGTTGTAATACAAAGTATATACTTATTCCCCTGCCTGAGCTGATAAGGAGAGAGCCAGTGGTGTAGAGGCAATTACAACTGCCTCACATGTAATACTTCCCTGGTTCGAATCCCAGTAAGGGTATGGCTAGCTGAAGAGAGCTAACTAGCTCGAAATAGATCTATACTAGTCTCCCTTATTTATTATTTAAAAAATTATCAGCTTAAAAACCTTACACACATGTAAACAAAAGGCAACGAAACAAAATAGCTTTCTGTCGGTATGGTCTCTGGTGATGAGCCGAAAGACAGAAAAGAAAGCAGTATGCTTTCTCCCTTAATTGGGGCTTAACAGGGTGTTGTAATACAAAGTATATACTTATTCCCCTGCATGAGCTGATAAGGAGAGAGCCAGTGGTGTAGAGGCAATTACAACTGCCTCACATGTAATACTTCCCTGGTTCGAATCCCAGTAAGGGTATGGCTAGCTGAAGAGAGCTAACTAGCTCGAAATAGATCTATACTAGTCTCCCTTATTTATTATTTAAAAAATTATCAGCTTAAAAACCTTACACACATATATATATATATATATATTGATATACATATGTATAACTGTATATATGTGTTTGCTTGTGTGTGTATATAAATATATCTGTATATGTGTGTGTATGTACACACACACACACACAAGCAAACACACACACACACACACAGAAACCACATCAAATAAGCTCAGCAAGCTTTTCTGCACTAAAGAGGAATGTTTTCACAATATTTCTTGCAGGCACAGTAAACATAAACCAATTGTGGAGCATGGAGAGGAGCATAAAAATCTGTTCACTACTGATCACTGATTTTAATAAAGAAGTTTCATTTGACACATCTTTTTCTAGAGGCATCTGCGAGATGTAATTTTGTGTGCATGTTGTGTTTATATTTGTTGAAAAACAAAATGACAGCTGCAAGTGCATGATCTGAATCCCACCCATTTGTTGTGGGTTTCACATGTGTGGGGCATGGAAAAAATGGGTGATTACGAGCCTTCTGGGTAGGTTTTCATCAAAAAGTTGATATATGGATGCAAGTAAATAAAAATGAATGTTCTTTATAATTCTCAAGTTTTCAGATTTAGAAGATCATCATGGAAAAGGAAATGAATAAAGAAGTCATAAAAACCTGGATTATAAAATGATATAGAGATTGAGTTACTATTGGTTTATTGTAGCCCATCATGGGTCCTGATTCTGTATTCAGTTCTTGTGTCAGCTGCCTATTGAACCTTATAGAAAGCTGTTGAAAGTCCACTAAATGCTATTACAAGTGACACTTCATTCAGCTTGGTGCCACAGCAAAGTGCAAAGGCTGACAGATTTTGCACATCCACCACCTACAGGCCTTGTAGCACTTATTCATCTCAAGCACACTTATCCAGGAAAAAAGGGGGAAAAACATAAACATATTATCTTGACTTCTTATTTTTTGAAATCTAGTCTTAGTATTTCAGTAAACAGGCACCTAAACATTCTTCACAGGGGCTGAACTTCCCAATCAACAGTACAAACTGAAAGCAACTAAAAAAACCGAGAATTTAAAATATCGTGCAGAAAACATTTTCATGCCCAAAATGGTACTGAAAGTACATGAGTTGCTGCCTTGTAAGAGATACAAATGAAAAAGGGTACCATTGATTGTGCAAAGAATGTTTACTTCTTTGTCACAGGAGAGTTTTTTTACAGTTTTACAAAGTTTCTTGATCTTAAGCAAGGATGGGATTCTACCGGTTCACACCTATTTGCTAGAACCGGTTGTTAACATTCTAACCAGTTTGGAGAACTGGTTGTTAGAAGAAATCACTGGCCTAATCCTGTAAGGAAGTCAGGAAGGAAACATTCTTGTGTTGCTTACAGAAATTGCCTCTCTGTTAACCTTATTACATTCTTGGCAGGACTAGACTTCCTATCTCTGGAACTTCTCTGGAGTTTTTTTCCCCTCCTTTGCTGGTACTTTGCTTGTGTGGAGTGACCATTCAAAGTTACAATGGCACTGAAAAAAGTGACTTATGACCATTTTTCACACTTACGACTATTGCAGCATCCCCACAGTCACGAAAAGCCAGATGAGGAGATGCGTGCCTCGATGTGAGTGATATTGAGTTGGCCACACCCAACCAATAATATGACCATCAAGCCATGTCCATCCAGTCACATGACCACCAAGCCATGCCCACCACCTAAGCCACGCCACAGAACCGGTTGTTAAAAATTTGAACCCCACCCCTGATCTTAAGCCACAGGTCTGCATGGATAACAGATTCAGTAGCTCATATTACTTCCCCTTTTGAATTGGATCACATAGCATCCATGATTGGCATTCCACTCCAATTGTTCTAAACAGTTCAGTGAAATGATCCTCACAAATCTCCTTCAATAGCTCCCATTGCTACTGTATCTTCTATGATGTTCCAGTAGACTCCTAAATCCCTTTAAATTAGTTTAGAGCTTTTTATATTATATTTAGAGAAGAATTTTGCTGGATCAAGATTTTACATATAGCCAGTGAAATGCCAGGATGAACTCAGCACTTAAAAAAAAAAAAAAACCAGTGGTATTCAATTGCTTTGAAACTGGTTTGGTACTCAGCACAGTTTGATGTAAAAACTTTGTCCCGATACACATCATTTGTTTGGTATTCAGTGCACAAGCTAGAACTTGTCAGTGTTGGCTGCCTTGTGATTCACTGTATTATTTCTGATGGCAAAAATTTCTTTGGTACTTATCTCACCTCCCAAAATTAATTAACAATGAGTTCCAAGGTACTATTGTAAAAATAAAATACATTACTAATGATTTTGTTTGTGCATGATTTTTTGCAACCATCACTATCACAAAAATTTGGGAGATTTTGCTGGCATTTTACTGGAGGAAAAAGATCCACAAAAGCACAAAGAGCTAACTTAAATAATGTTATCCTAACCATTTTTAATATAGTTTCATAAAAGCTAATGTTTGCTTAAGCTGATATATATAATTGAATAATAGAAAACAGAAATTTTGGATAAGGTGAAAGGAAACAAATTATTTATTTCACTGGAAGAATTTTAGTTACCAATTGAAAAGCCAATTAACCTTTTATATAAAAGCATTGCTTTCATGGTTTCTTTCACATGCCTTTACAATAATATTGTACACATATAAATGTTCCGTCTAATCATAATATAGAGTAAAAAAAAATATGTGAAACAATTGTCTTAAACTGACATGATTTTGCTACATATAAAGCTACTACTAAAATAGCAATCATTCTCCATAGCACCAGAAATTTAAGATTTTGATTTGAAATTTGAGATGTTGAAGTGAAAGGGAAAAAAATTAATATTGAAAAAAATGAAAATAGATACAATATTTATTTTTATAGCACTCACTAAATTTATTTTGTTATTTTAAGAACATACAATTCAATATTTGTAAATAAATAAACAGTTTCAGGCAGGTTATGGATGTACAAGTTAAAAAAAGAGCAGTAGATAGCACTGATCATTGTAGTAGTCCATTATTCAATTTATGACATTTGTTTCTATTGAATTCTGTGAAATTCAGTAGAATATGTTACTCAACGTGTTTTCAATCAAGGCAATTATGTTACGACAAGGTACAATCTTGATTAGTCCAGGAGACTAGACAGTCATTTGTTTGGAATGGTATAGGGTAGAGATGTCAAACTCACGGCCTATGGGCCAGGTGCATCATGAACTGGCTACGCCCATGTGTGGTTTAGCAAAGGGGAAAAAAACTCATTACATGGCAATGCTGTGATGATGCGAGTTTGACACCCCTGGTATAGGGTCTCCGGCTTAAGAAGGAGGCTGGACCCTACTATTCTATGTGTCAGGATTCCGGCAGGTATTCCAATTAAATCATGAACCTCGAGCCACACTCCTAAAACTGAAAAGGATTTATTAGAAGTTAACATGCTGGCATTAGCCTGGGTGTAGCCAACTCTGAGATACATAATTCACTGTCACCCTTGATCCTGCCTCCCAACCCCCACTTCTCTGGGTGTATCATCCAACGAAACACGTCCCTAGCAAAGAGTCATCAATCACGGTCTTCATTTAGATTTTTGCTTGGCAGAAGCTTCAGTCATCTAATCAGATTCTGAAGAAAATATGAATGGAATGTACTTTCAATTTCACCCTGCTGCCTGCTCTTTGGAACTCCCCCCTTCTTTCTGTTGACAACTATAAAATCTATGTACAAAATGTTTTATGAGTTGACACTATATTTTGTTCTATGCTGTTCGCCTTTCTGCAATATCAATACAAAATTTCAATCCAGATCGCTAGATCAGATGGGTAACAGGAAATTAACATTGTTTCTAGTTTTTTCCTTTAAATGTGTCTTTCATTTTATCATTTTATATATCAAACCTAGAAGAGAATTCTACTTTAGAATTGCTATCAGGTTACAATCAGAGGTGGTATTCAGAAGGTTTTGACCAGTTCTGGAGAACTGGCAGCAGAAATTTTGAGTAACTCGGAGAACTGGCAAATACCACCTCTGACTAGAGATTTTACAGTATCCTTCCCCTGCCATGCCCACCAAGTCATGCCTACAGAACTGGTAGTAAAAATTTTTGAATCCCACCACTGGTTACAATCAATAGTAACATTCACATGGATGTATTGTTAATTTCATTAAATGAATTATTAATATTTTGTTAATAAATGCTTCACTAATCAAATAAAAATAAATATGTGTGAAATATTAAACACAAATATATTTAACTAATATTAAGTGTGGAACCCCATCATCCTATCAGTGCCAACCTATCAGTCCCCTACCATGATTTTGTGTTTTCCTGGATTCCATTTCTGTCCATGAGTAAAATAGGTCTTTTAGGTAAAATAGGTCCAAACTGGCATTATAACCAGAATCTGTTAACACAAGGAAGAATCTACCGAGAATCTACTTTTCTTTATGAGTGCATATCATAGGAATGAAACATTGGACAGCATAGTTAATTCTAAAACCAGTGTACTGACACACTAGTAAAACACACTTTTTTGGTTCCCCATTCTTTTTTTTTGCTGATAATGATTCTTTTCTGAGCAGTCACTTCAGTCATATCTTAATACCTTTCGCTATGTCTACAGTATCTGCCAATGTGCAACCAGCAACAGAGGAGGGAACAAAACAAAATGAAGCAAGCTCTTCCAAGACCTCCTTTAGCCATTATAATGACAAAATAATTGTAGGAATGCTGCAGATTAGTCAAACTGCAGAAGAAGAGGGCAGTCAGTATGTGACAGAAGCTAGGAGGCGATTAGAGAAGAAGCCAAGAAGGGCCATGCTGTTCTGACACCGCTTTTGTTACTAACAGATATCGAGTGATTTGTCTGAGTGAATGTCACGGCACCACAATTTGCATAATTGGAATATACCTTGCTGGCATTGTGACAGGACTGTATGGCTCTGGTGTATAAGGTTCATTCACAATTAGGAAATTGTGACAGTCGCAATCCTCTAGAAATAAGACCAAAAATAAAATCCTACTGCCTTTGTTGTTTTCAAATTTCACCGTTGTGTATAATATAATGTTAGCATTTCTTCCAGAAGGGTATATAAAAATCTATATAATATTCCATGCAATAATCATTCTGCATGAATAGGTAAAACAATTAATCTAAGCTTCCCCAAATCAGCACCAATCATTAGGAAAAAATGTTTACATAGTACTATATACAACTGTGTAGTGTGCCACTGAAAAAGATGTCTATATTTGAAATCCATTATCACGTGCCATTATGCAAAGGGAAAGGCACACCATTGATGGAGATGAGAGCTACCCATGGAAGACCAGGTTATTTCTAAGTCCCAATTATTTTTATAATTAACATGATGATACACATGATGACACGAGAAGGAACTCATTTTTATTTCTGTTAATCCAATTTACTTCAAACAAATGCTACACTCTTCTTGAACATACTGAATTAGTCACTAATTCATTTTTATTTTACTAGAAAATGATATGTTACATGCAAAAATAGTTTTACTATAGACCAAGTTCTGAATAAAACCTATAAAAGGTTTACCTAGAAGTAAATTCCTTGACCTCAGCAAGACTTAGGCCAAAATATATCAGATTAGTGTTGCATCTTTTTTAAAAACTGATTTTAGAAAGCTTTCAAAACTACCTCTGTGTATGGCAGGATTAAAGTCTACTGTCCTCTCTAGGCTTTAATAGCCTACAAAGTTACAGTCCAGGCCATTAATTGGAAAGAAAATAAATTCTTCAAATTCTGTTAAAACAAATCTTAAAAGTAAAATGATATAAATGGTGGATAAATTAGAACATCTGATAGGGAGTAATGCAAGACAGTTTAATACATGTGGTGGAACTTAGCTTTTAAGATGATTCTGGTTTTAAGATGATTCTGATGTTCATTTAAAAGTTAGCTACAGATGTCAAATGGTAATGGATAACTGCTGTCAGCTTAGCAGAATTCCTAAAATATGAAGACCCAAATTCATATGACACTGCATTCAGAAGTAGAAATTTAGATCACATTTTATCAGAAACAACTGAAGAGCAGAAAATGAAGTGATCTTGTCCACCGATAGAGTTTGTTTATCTAGATTTATAAGGTTAATCAGAACCCAATAATGACCATCAGATCTGCTCTGTTCTATCAAATCTTCTTTTGGTCTGGTTCTAATATAAGCTAAATCCTAACAATACTGTTTTTATTATAGATTTATATAGAAAAGATCTCACTATGCATTGCTCATTTGTTTAAACAGAATAAGGACATGGCTATCTGCAGAGAAGACAGGTGTGTATGTGTGTGTGTTTGTGTATGCGTGCAATTCAGTATATGCCACCCATCCCATTATCCAAAGAGGTTTCAGATGACTATATATGTGTGGGAAATAATCATTGCTGTAACTGCTTTGTTGCTTTTTGAAATTTAACTAATAACCTTTTTTTACTCTCTTGTTCACTGTGTATATTGATGCTCTAGGTTTTATTTTGATGGGGTGTGTAGCTTGGATTGCTATATGCAGTGTATGTGTATTTTGGTAGATATATCTCTCTCCTTTGTTGTGGGATGTGGTACTATAAACCATATTTAATGTGTCTTATGAGAGCAAATACAAGATATGACATTTGAAGTTCTGAAACTGCTCAGTTTCTTGAGCTTTTCTTCTATGAAATACATTTGGAGCAGAACATTGTTGCCTAAGGAATGTTTTTGGATTTGGATTCTTGGGTCCAATTTCTTTCTGAATGAACAGCTTTAATTAATTCAAATTTACTTTAATCTTCATTGGTTTGCTGTTTCAGAAATCAGCCTTTTGTGACCATCCATTAACATGGCTGCCATTTTATCAATAGGCAAACTCCCTGTGGCAGTCATTTGCTAGCATGTCCATAACATCTTAGAGATCTACAATAAATGTGTCCTTAGTTCTCAAACTTGAAGTTCCTAGTTTTAATCTTAATCAACTTCTGATAATTCCAATTCATATAATACACTGCAATTGGAATAAATCAATCAGTATTAGAGAAAAGTATCTGAGCTACAGATACTAGAGCTCTACTAAATGGCAGCAAAGATTTCAAGCTGTCAGTATCTTATTACTATTATCTAATAGTTGTCTGAAGTTTTGCAAATGTTGTATATCTAATAAGTATCTTTTTTATTACAGAGATCACTGTATGGAATAGAGACTATTTTACTCATAATGTTCTGCATGACTTAGCTCAAATCCTTGTCTGACCTTGCAATGCTGTGAGAATTTGACATATAAGGTCAGTCTTCAAACTATAGAGTTACATGACACCATCTGCCATTATTATAACATTTATTTAAAATATTATTCAATTTAAAACAGGAGGAGAAACTACTTGTTTGCACTTGTTAAACATAGAAACCTTTTAAAGAGGATTATTATAATCATGAAGTAAGATCTCCAGGATGTATTATACAGAAGAAGAAATCCACTTATCTTTCATGTGTTTTTAAATGAATAGCCTTGACACCATGACTAATTAAGAAAGATATTCCAAAATAAAACAAGAAGTATGTCATCTGCTCCTGTTCTGTTTTTTCATACATGTGTTTTCTTACTTGATCCTGAAGTCAGTGTCAAGGCATAATATTTCAATCATATCCATGGCAACAAGGCATAAATTAGTAAACCCAGATTGTTTCTTCTCAACATCATCAAGAGAAAAATTTGCTGCAAGGTGAAGATGACCCTAGCTGTAGAAGGGCTATAGAACTTGCCTATTTGTTTTGTTTTGTAAGTTGTGTGATGTCTGGATTTGATTCCACTAAATAAAACAAACCAAATAAACAAGCAACAGAGAAATACTTTCTCACATGACTTAGTTGCCATCTCTCCATTCAAACTGAACTCTTCAGAAAGCATGTACAGAAAGCATCTTTAAAACAAATAGAAGAATATTGAATACATTAAAATAAAAGTTATGAAATCATTGACTTTTAAAAGCAAGGCCATAGAGCTGTGTCTTCAGACAAGGTTTTTGTTGTTGTTGTTGCTATTAATAGCATAGAGACTAAAGGGAAATACAGCTTCCCAGGGAGTACTTTACATAAGTCTGAAACAACACAAAATAAATTTATCTCACAATATCTAAAAGGCCTCTGAAATCAGGTTTAAATGTTATTTTGCCTCTTTCACGGGCATGAGCTGAATTCCTTCCTAGCATATTTGTCTCATATTTTCCTTTCCTTTAATACCCCAAGTGCATTATTGAGAAACTGTGGCAGTAGAAGTAATGATTTAAGTCACAAAAGAGGTAGAAAAATGATATCAAGGAAGGAAGGAAAGAAGGAAGGAAGGAAGGAAGGAAGGAAGGAAGGAAGGAAGGAAGGAAGGAAGGAAAGATAAAGTCCTCACTACAGTATTAAAGATATCTCATAAACCAGCAAATATCAATTTTCCCCTTTATTTTATTTATTAAACATTAAATATGGCCACAATACAATTGATAACAATTGATGGGGTCATCATAATCTCTGAGGCAATTGAGCATTTGCCGGTAGGATATGATTTTATTTCACTTGAATAGATAGAAAGCAGACATTTTCCAAAACTCCCAGTAATCACAAAATGTCTAGGAGTCTCTCATTTCCCTGAATTGTTTTATTTTATAGGAGAAATTTAGGAACAAATTTATAAAGGAAACAGAAATGGAGAACCTAGAGTAGTAAGCTGCTTGCATCAACCCATTTTAGAATCATGAGACATGGCAAAAGACAGTTATGACAGTGCATGAGTAGCTGTAAATTGTCCTAAGACAGTCTGGGGGCTAACACTCATTCTAGACATAAATCTTCTCCCATTCTTGATGCTTTTAAGAACATTATGAATAAAGAATAATAGAGTTCGGAGGTCTTTTAGTCCAACTTCCTGCTGAAGCAGGAAACCCTATACCATTTCAGGCAAATGGTTGTCAAATGTCTTCTTAAAAACCTCCAATGTTGGAGCACACATAACTTCTGGAGGCAAGTCATCCCATTGATTAATTGTTCTAACTGACACAAAATTTCTTCTTAGTAGTTGGCTCTCTTCTTGATTAGCTGCCATCCATTGTTTCTTGTCCTGCCTTCAGGTGTTTTGGGAAATAGGTTGACCCCCCCTCTTCCTTCTAAATATAGATTAGTGTTCTTCCTTGGCTTTCTATAATTGGTTAATAGGATCAGTTCCTTGCTATACTTTCTGTTTTGGTTGTGCAGCTCCAAACAGCATTGATGATCTCAAAGTCTTACACAAGAACAGAATAAAAAATAATGTCTTCACTTCCATAGCCTTTTAAAAATATGGATATTTTAAAAAATGAAACAGGAAAATAAACTGTGAAAAGACCTATTTTGTTATCTGTATTTACTTATCCACCTATTACTCCAACTCACTACATACTTCTGCCGGTGTTGAATAAGATTCTTAAAACAGTCACAAAAGAAACCATGTTTTCTCTTCAATCCTCTTCACCTCTTCATTTGAGTTACAGATACCTGTGAAGATACTTCTTCAATTTTGAGTTGTTCATGATGCCATGTCCAGACTGTATGGTAAATATCCAAATTCTCATTTGTTTCTTGTGAGAGCTTGGTGGCCACAACAAATTTCTCTTGTGTTTCCAAACTTGATTGAATACTTAATTGTAGCGTTGATTGTAGTACCAGATTAAGAGAAATCCATGTGAACAATACATGTAGTCCTCGACATATGACCACAATTGAGCCCAAGATTTCTGTTGTTAAGTGAAATATTTGTTAAGTGGTTTACCCCATTTTACAACCTTTTTTGCCACAGTTGTTGAGTGAATCACTGTAGCTGATAAGTTAATAACATGGTTGTTAAGTGAATTTGGCTTCCCTATGGATTTTGTTTGTCAAAAGGTTGCAACAGGTGATCACATACCTTGGGACAAATCAGTGGTCATAAGTATGAACCAGTTGCCATGTTTCTAAATTTTGATCACATAATCGTGGGTCACAAGTGTGAAAAATAGTCATAAGTCACTTTTTTCAGAACCCTTGTAACTTTGAATGGTCTCTAAATAAACTATTGTAAATCAAGGACTACCTGGATTATCTGCTCCCCAAACATTACAACCCTGATATTTAAATTTTATTTTATAGAAGAAACTTTGTAGTAATATTCCAGAGACTGATACTTCATTTCTGATTTTATAATGTGAGCTCATGTTTTATTGGAAGTCTAATGCTATGAAGAAAGTTTTCACCTTCATTCTCATAGCATAACAATTATTTCAATTTCAATTCCATGCAAACCTTCTGATATTGAAGAACATCAATAATGTGACGCACAGATTCCTTTGAAATGCCAAGCTGGAAACTTTTAGTTATCTGCAATTCTCATTAATCAGCTCATCGAGTGATGTATAAAATTGGTCATAGCTGTAACAAGATGGATGTTGATGCTAGTACCTAGGTTATAAGAACCCCCTAATTCCATAAAATGAAAACAATGGTCAAGGCCACTATAGGTACTGCAGTATCAATGCTTATTTTGAGCATGATTCAAAGAGACTTTTGGAACTAAGAAACAATGTTGATTGAAATGGTTCCTGTTGTTGTGGCAAAGTTGGAAATATTTTCATTGGACCTTCTGTAGCCCATGAACCATTTACTCTGACCCACCATGGATCACATGGTACTGAGTGCTGGTTCTGGTATACCAACAAATAAAACTTAAGTGACTTTATAGCTAAAATCCTGTATTTTTATAATGAAAACATAAATCTGTAAATTTTGCAATTCTCCATCACTACAATTGCCATTAAATCCTGGAAATCTGTTTAAAAATATTAACACAACTATTTTTGAAGAATTAATAATAATAGTACTAGTAACAATAATGCTTATAAGCTTGTGAATGGAAAGAATAAAATTAATGATAAAGTTTCCAGTTCAAATTGATATTTGTTGAATCTGTATAAACAGCAATAATTGGTCCTAGTATGCAAAATAATTTATATGAGGAATTATATATTATGTGTACTGAAATATTGCTTCTTGGAACATGTATAACCAAGTCACCAAATATACAAAAGCCTATGCAATTTAAAATGAAAGAAGTAAGGCATCCAATTTAGGATGTGATTAGCACCAATATGAAGAGAAACATGTGGCAGATTGACATAAATGCAAGGCAGTTGGTGTGATCTTTGTACTCTTGATAGTATCTTCAAGGGGACTTCCGTTGAGCTAAACTAAGTATCAATTTTCCACCAACAGCGCCTGACAATAGATTGTGGGTAAGTCTGACAAGGCCCCTGGGATGAAATACTGCCCTTTGCTACCATATGGCTTGAATGGGGTTTCATACCTGTTACAATATCCTGAAAAGAAAGAATTCCTAGCTAAATCTGTGAATGGTGCATACTTAATCCTCTGAAGCTAATGATCTGTGAAGTACAGCTTAAAGCTGCTTTTTGTAAATAAGTATATTATTCAGCCTGTCAGCTGCATTTCTATTTGGGGGTATGTATAATGTTCATGTATGTAATAACTACACTTCTCCATCAAGACGATATTAGAAGAAAGATTAAAACAATTACTTAATTTGAATAGCAATCCTTAAAATCATTGTTGACCCTAGGTATTTATTAATACACTTATTGATATTTTTATAGTATTATCTTAGAATCAATTTACTCAGCCTGAATACATTGCTTGGGGGAGTGGTAACAATATTCATTAAAAATAATGCAGTTTTTGAAATCCGTACATTTTCTTTTCACCTTATTTTTCTTAAAGTAAAGATGACATCATCTGGACTATCTCCTAAGACAATTCCATATGAAATACACTGCAGTAGTTATTCCATTAAATTTATTTCAATCAAATAATTATGGCTATACTCATTTAACTGTGACTAAGTCTTACTGAATTCAGTGGGACTTATCCCTTCTGAACAAAAGTGCATAGAATCATACTCTAAATGTATTCGTTATGATAAAATTGATCATGACACAGTTTAGATGTAAACTGACTATTTCTGCTTCATTATTTACTCACAATTCCACATTATCTGCCATTTCCAAATATTAATTCAAAACAAACATATTATACAGGTGAAAGTCGAAAAATTAGTAAAGTTCATTTATTTCAGTAATGCAACTTAAACGGTGAAACTAATATATGAGATAGACTCATTACATGCAAAGCAAGATAGTTCAAGCCGTGATTTGTCATAATTGAGATGATTATGGCTTACAGCTCATGAAAACCCCAAATCCACAATCTCAGAAAATTAGAATATTGTGAAAAGGTTCAATATTCTAGGCTCAAAGTGTCCCACTCTAATCAGCTAATTAAGCCATAACACCTGTAAAGGGTTCCTGAGCCTTTAAATGGTCTCTCAGTCAGGTTCAGTAGAAATTACAATCATGGGAAAGACTGCTGACAGTTGTGCAGAAAACCATAATTGACACCCTCCATAAGGAGAGAAAGCCTCAAAAGGTAATTGCAAAAGAAGTTGGATGTTCTCAAAGTGCTGTATCAAAGCACATTAATAGAAAGTTATGTGGAAGGGGAAAGTGTGGAAGAAAAAGGTGCACAAGCAGCAGGAATGACCACAGCCTGGAGAGTGATTGTCAGGAAAAGACTTTCAAAAGGAGTGGACTGAGGCTGGAGTCAGTGCATCAAGAGCCACCATACACAGACATATCCTGGACATGGGCTTCACATGTCGTAGCTGCTCCTGAACAACAAACAACGTTAGAAGTGTCTTACCTGGTTTAAAGAAAAACAGAACTGGTCTGTTGCTCAGTGGTCCAAAGTCCTCTTTTCTGATGAGACCCAGAGTCTGGAGGAAAAATGGAGAGGCACACACTGCAAGATGCTTGAAGTCCACTGTGAAGTTTCCACAGTCTGTGTTGATTTGGGGAGCCATGTCATCTGCTGGTGTGGGTCCACTGTGCTTCATTAAGTTCAGGGTCAACGCAGCCATCTACCAGGAGATTTTGGAGCACTTCATGCTTCCTTCTGCAGACGAGCTTTATGGGGATGCTGACTTCATTTTCCAGCAGGACTTGGCACTTGCCCACACTGTAAAAAGCACCAAAACCTGGTTCAATGACTGTGGGATTACTGTACTTGATTGGCCAGCAAACTTGCCTGACCTATACCCCATAGAGAATCTATGGGGCATTGCCAAGAGAAAGATGAGAGACATGAGACTGAACTATGCAGAAGAGTTGAAGGCCGCTACTGAAGCATCCTGGTCTTCCATAATACCTCAGCCATGCCACAGGCTGATAGCTTCCATGCCATGCCGCATTGAGGCAGTAATTGCTGCAAAAGGGGCCCAAACCGAGTACTGAGTACATGTGCATGCTTATACTTTTCAGAGGTCTGATATTGTTCTGTGTACAATCCTTGTTTTATTGATTGCATGTAATACTCTAATTTTCTGAGATTGTGGATTTGGGGTTTTCATGAGCTGTAAGCCATAATCATTGCAATTATGACAAATCACGGCTTGAACTATCTTGCTTTGCATGTAATGAGTCTATCTCATATATTAGTTTCACCTTTTAAGTTGCATTACTGAAATAAAAGAACTTTTGTATGATATTCTAATTTTTCAAGTTTCACCCGTATATTCTACTTCAGGTAGCTATTTAAATTCATTTTCAAACGTGGAGAATGCTTTAAGCTAAGTTAAAATATTAAGAAAAAATTTAACCCATTCCCTTGCTGAATTCCAATTTATTTTTTATTATTTCAAGACAGTTTGTTCCAATTTGGCATTATTTATATGTTCTGGGATATGACCACATTAGCTAGAAGGTTTGGGAACTTCAGTTTTTAGACAGCTAGATCTGAATCAGTTTGTTTTGTGAAGTTATCTCTAGAGACCCAGTTCAATTATCTATAGGCCCAGTGTGATATGATTTTGCGTACTAAAAGGCATGATATTCTCAGAAATTTAATATTGAGTATTCATGGTATAAATAAATAGGTTAATAAAACTAGATATCCTTTGTAGCTGGAAAGCTTAAGATCAAATGGACAAAGAGAGAAAAATCTAGGAGCTGGTATACACAAATCAGAAATCAAAGCAGAATAGGATTACAACACAACCAGAAAAACACTAATTAAAGTTATTGACATGCAACTAACTCATCCTTTCCTCCATTATTCTTTACAATTGTTCTTATCTTTACCCTTTATTTCTTTATCTGGATTTATGTATCCATCCTGTTTTCTCACTAAAACAGCTTAAGAGCTTCTCACTAAGTGGGGCTTGACACCTGGTGACTAGATGGACCCACCCTTGTTATTTCTTTTGAAATTGCTGGGTTAACAAATTTCATTTATTGATTATAAACGAGGGCTGTAGCTGAGTAATATCTTCTGGAAAAACAATACTGGGTTTTTTAGCAGTTCATTTTTAATAGTGAAGTAGCACCACTCTTATTCTTGATATTTGAAAAGTAAATAGAAAAAAATAGAGATAATTAATAATTAGATGCTTCTCGGCAGGATTGCCTTAGGACAGTTCAGTAAAAGGCCATTTGAGGGAAAATGACTAAAGATGAGATGCATTTTGTGCACTTTTTAATAAGGACATGCCATCATCTGCAAATGTCTTCATCAAGGAGATGGAAAGAAATTGATTATTCCCATGTGACTTTTATTTATTCTCGGGGAAGCAAAATTTATTCCTACCAAAAAGATTGTTCTAAAAACGTAGATTCTTTGACAAATTGTGCCACTATAGCTGTTATTTATTTATTTAATCAATTGTTTACAAGATAATAGATATAAGTAAAAACATAGTTATGAATACATGGATACACACACACACACACACACACACACACACACACACACACACACACACATATATATAACGCAAAGTATATATATATATATATATATATATATATATATATATATATATATATATATATATATGAAACATTAGGGCAGGGATGGTAGGCACGTTAGTGCGCTTATGCACGCCCCCTGCAGACCTCTTAGGAAAGGCGTGAGGTCAATAGTAGACAGTCTAAGGTTAAAGTTTTTGGGCTTTGGGGAAAAAATCACAGAGTCAGGTAGAGTATTCCAGACATTGACCACTCTGTTGCTGAAGTCGTATTTCCTGCAATCAAGTTTGGTGCGATTAACTTTGAGTTTGTATCTATTGTTTGCTCTAGTCTTGTTGTGGTTGAAGATGAAGTATTCATTGACAGGTAGGACATTGCAATTTATATTTTGTATGTATATTATGTTATGTATGTTATGGTAATAAATAAATATAAGCTTCAAATTCTGTTTAGATAAATCTTAATTGTGTTTGCTTGGCAATAGAAGAGATAGCAATGGATGCATCTCTCAAAGAAAAGAATTAAATATGACATGGATTGTAGTAATACAAATGTTCACAGTGTTTGTTCAGTTAGGGCCTACATGTCCAAAATCCAATGAAGCAAGATCAAGAGTTGACATTCTTTTGTTAGCTAGAGACTATAAGTAACATTTTGATGGAATCAAAAATTACATTGGCAGAGATCAAATCGATGTTTGCAAGCGGTAGCGCGCTCCGACCCTCCATACTTATCCTGCAGCCCTGGTTGTCCGGATCCTCAGGCCCTGAATACCCGGCTGTTGTTGTGCAATGCCAGGTCCGTGGTTAACAAGGCTCCCCTGATATATGATTTGGTTCAGGAGGAGGCCGTGGACCTGGTAGGTGTTACCGAAACCTGGTTGGGCCCAGAGGGCGGTGTCCCTCTGGTTGAGATGTGCCCACCAGGTTTCCTTGCATTTCACCAGCCTAGGGCTCAGGGAAGGGGTGGTGGGGTGGCGGTGCTTATAAAGGAAGCCCTTCGTCCTAGGGAGGCCACTGTCCCTCAGACGGCTGGCTGTGAATCTCTTTTTGTGAAGTGGGGGCAAGGGGTTCAGATGGGGTCTTTTGATGGCGTACCTGGCTCCCTGCCACGTCTCATCGGCCCTGCCCGGACTCCTCGAGGTGATAGCCGGGCTGGCGGTTGAGACCCCCAGGCTTTTGGTCATGGGGGATTTCAACCTGCCTCGTCCGGTGAAACCTCAGGGTTGGTTAGGGAGTTCTTGGCTTCCATGACGGCCATGGACCTGACCCAGTTAGTTTCTGCTCCCACTCACATTGGAGGACACATGCTGGACCTGATTTTTGTCTCTAGGCAGTGGTTGAATGACTGTAATTTTGGGGAGTTAGTCATCACACCCTTGTCATGGACAGATCATTCCCTCCTTAGGTTGGACTTCTGTTCCGCCACCCCCCACCGCAGGAAGGCGGAATCACTTAGATTGTTCCGTCCCAGGCGCCTGATGGACCTGGAGCGGTTCCAGAGGGAGCTTGGGCCATTTCCTGAGTCTCTGGCTCACAGCTCGCCTGGAGACCTGGTGGCCGCCTGGGATGGGTTGGCCGCCGGGGCTCTAGATCGAGTGGTGCCTCTGCGACCTCTGACCCGGCACAGATCCCATTTGGCTCCGTGGTATACGGAGGAGCTACGGGAGATGAAGTGCCGGAAAAGACGTCTAGAGGGCATTTGGAGGGCGAGCCGTTCTGAGTCTGACCGAACACAGGTGAGATCTCATATTAAGACTTACCTCATGGCGATAGAGGCGGCGAAATCTTCGTATTTCTCCGCCCTTATTGCGTCGGCAGAAAATCGACCTGCCGCTCTGTTTAGAGTGACCCGCTCTCTACTTGAACCGAGAGCGCGGGATGACCTCTTGCAGGGTAGGCGGAGGAGTTTTCCCGATTTCTGCATGACAAAATCACTCAGATTCGGGAGGGGCTCGACTCCAATTGGATGGTCCTGGGGGAGGTGTCCGGGGCAGGTCTTGTGAATGTTATCTGGGGAGAGTTCGATCCTGTGACCGCCGAGGGTGTGGACAGGTTGCTGGGGGGTCTGAATGCCACCACCTGTTTATTGGACCCGTGTCCTTCCTGGTTGGTTTCGGCCGCCAGGGAGACGACATGAGGCTGGCTCAAGGGGATTATCAACGCTTCTTTGAGAGAGGGGGCGTTTCCTACCGCCTTGAAGATGGCGGTGGTACGGCCCCTCCTCAAGAGGACTTCCCTGGATCCAGCTATTTTAAACAACTATCGTCCAGTCTCCAACCTTCCCTTTGTGGCGAAGGTTGTTGAGAGTGTGGTGGCATGTCAGCTCCCCCGGTACCTGGAGGAAGCTACTTACCTCGATCCGTTCCAATCGGGCTTCAGGCCTGGACATAGCACTGAGACGGCATTGGTCGCATTGGTTGATGATCTCTGGAGGGCTCTTGACAGAGGGTTCTCCTCTGTCCTGGTCCTATTAGACCTCTCGGCGGCTTTCAATACTATCGACCATAGTATCTTGTTGCAACGGTTGGAGGGGTTGGGGATTGGAGGAACCGTCCTCCGATGGTTCTCCTCCTTCCTCTCCGACCGTTCGCAATTCGTGTTGGCGGGAGGGAAGAGGTCCACCTCTAGGCCCCTGGTTTGTGGGGTGTCTCAGGGGTCGGTCCTCTCCCCTCTCCTGTTCAACATTTATATGAAGCCGCTGGCTGAGATCATCCGTGGTCTTGGAGTGAGGTGTCATCTATATGCGGATGACACCCAGTTGTACATCTCCACTCCGGACCACCCCAACGATGCTGTGGGGGCTATGTCTGGGTGCCTGGAGGCCGTGCGGGATTGGATGGGCGGGAACAGGCTTCGGCTCAACCCATCCAAGACCGAGTGGCTGTGGTTCCTGGCACCCCGATATAGCCAGCTGACACCTTCGCTGGCTATTGGGGGGGAAATTTTTCCCCCCACAGAGAGGGCCCGCAACCTGGGAGTCCTCCTGGATGTACGGCTGTCACTTGAACATCACGTTGCGGCCGTCTCCAGGGGGGAGTTTCATCAGATCCGTCGGATCTACCGGTTGCGGCCCTTTCTGGATCGGGACGCCTTGCGCACGGTCACTCAGGCCCTTGTCACCTCTTGCCTGGACTATTGTAATGCCCTCTACATGGGGCTCCTTGCGGGGAGCACCCGGAGACTCCAGCTGGTGCAAAATGCAGCCGCGCGGGTGATCATGGGGGCGTCGCGTAGCGCCCATGTGATGCCTCTCCTGCGCGAGCTGCATTGGTTGCCAGTGGCTTTCCGGGTTCGCTTTAAGGTTCTAGTTTTGACCTTTAGGGCGACCCATGGCATGGGACCAGGTTACCTGCAGGACCGCATTCTACCAGTGATCTCCAGCAGGCCGGTGCGTTCACATAGGGAGGGTCTGCTCCGGGTGCTGTCAGCCGCTATGTGTCATCTGGTGGCACCGAGGAGTAGGGCCTTCTCTGTGGGGGCCCCCGCCCTCTGGAATACTCTGCCACCGGAGCTTCGTACCGGCACGGACCTGAGGGCCTTCAAGCGCGTTGAAGACCTGGCTCTTCGAGCAGGCCGGTCTGGGCTGAGATGGTTTTAATTGGTCTCCATATTATTCTTAATTTTAATTGGGCTTTTAAGGGGGGGGCGGGGCCTTTTTACTTTTATTAACCAGCCAACATCAAATTTAATACTTTTTTAACTTTTGTATTGTTCGTGGGGTTTTAGACGAGCTGTGCACCGCCCTGAGTCCCTCGGGAGAAGGGCGGTATATAAATTGAAATAATAAATAAATAATAAATAAATCGATAAGACTGAATCACACAGGTGGCTGGAGCCCAAATTTTGAATATTTTTTTATTTTATTTATTTGTTTTGTTTGGGTATACTGTGTGGTCTTTTATAGCAATGCTGACACTTCTCAAAAAACAACTGAATGAAAAACTGCTGGTGACCTTCTATCGCTGCACCATAGAGAATATCTTAACTTACTGTACCTCTGTATGGTTTGCCAGTTGCACAGTGGCAAATAGGACAGCACTCCAGAGGGTTAACATCATTGCCCAGAAGATCATTGGTTACCCTCTCCCCTCTTTGGAAGAGCTTTATAGTCCCACTGCATTAAGAAAGTTCAAAACATTCTCAAAGATTCATCTCATCCTGGGAACTCTTTTTTTTGAACTATTACCATCTGACAGATGCTACAGGATAATAAAAACAAAGACAAATAGGTTGGAAAACAGCTTCTATCCCAGGGCAGTAGCTCTGTTGAATTATATTGTATAGTGCAGTGTTGGTGGGGTGTCAGGAGTTTTCAATTCAGTGTGTGGAATGTGAAGGATGTGTGTTTGTGTTTATTTTCATAGTCATGATGTGCACTGAAGATGGTGTTTGATTTTGTTATATGATGTATAATGCCAATAAAGTGAAGTGAAGTGAAGTAAAGTAAACTAAACTAAACTAAAGTGCAGGGGTGGGATTCTACCAGTTCGGACCAGATCGGGTGGACCCCTTGTTCAAATGATCAGCTGGCTCTGAACCGGTTTGCTGTGCCATCCTGTGGGCTCACCTGCCCACCCTTGCTCTTTCCTGTGCTTTATCTCCTTTGTTGAGAGCACAGCTGATTCACGTGGCAGAGCGGTTTGCTGTGCTTCAGCTGTTTTAGTCACAGAGGCTGCATTTGAAGGAAAGCATGGGCTTTTTAAAATGTGCTGCATATGCACAGAGTGAATCACTGAAGTGCACCGAAGCGCTCAATCACTGAACCAGTTGTTATATCGGTGGAACCCCACCCCTGGCTAAGTGTACTTCAGGACTTACAATACTGTTTTTGTGTGTGCTTCCAGTCTTAAAATGTTGGGATAGTGATGATTTATTAGGAGAAATCTCTTGTTTTGTCAGATGGACTGATACATAAAATTGATAAATAAATACATCAACCAACCATACAGTACTGTTAAATGTATGACCTGCCTTTTGATCAGAAGCTCATCATAGAACTTATAGCATAGCATTTCAGACATTCCTGTGAGATACCGTCGGCTAAGAATGTCTGATCTAATCACCCAGTTATTGAAAGTGGACTTGAAGCTGGCTTTCCCCTCCCTGGACAACTCTCAAAATACTATCTCAAAAAAGTTGAAATTTTCCAAAATTTGGGAAGACATGTAGTCTACAGCAATATCACCACCACATTGGGCATAATTTTCTTTAAACAGTGTAGATCAATAATTCTTAATGTGGATCATATGTTTTAACCAGGTGGTCATGTCTATTTTTTTTTTTTTGGGTGGGAGGAGAAGACCTTTCTGACAGGGCCACCCAAACTTAACTGCTGATCATATAATCAATACTTCACAACTGTAACATCTCATCGTTGATGCTAATTGCAGCAGCATAAATATTGAAAAATTCTATGGTTTACAATAAAGATTTTAATAAAAAAGCAATTTCATAATAAATGGAATGTTTTATTCATTATAAAAAAGTACCCTTTTCCCAGCTAAAGGAGACAATGAGGAAATCACAGACAGGGGGGCATAAACAAAACCCCCCAAAAGATTGAAAACTCTTGGTATAGATGATTCTCAGTTTTTATATAAAGTTGGATTATGTGCATTGGATTTGAAACATGTTCTTGAAGGTTAGATTTCTTCATAGATGTAATGAATACTATATTTTATGTATGCTCCTACAGTCCAGATCAGGTATTACAGTATAACTATGATCTGATTCAGCTTAAAGTATTTTATATAATGATTTACAAGATTTAAAATATGCTACATGGAAACACTTATCTGAAGAAACAATTTCAAAATCAGCCTTCTGAATTCATGCAATCCAAACTATTGTGAATCAGATTAAAATAAAACTGAACTCCAGGAAGGTCACCCTTTCCTATTCCTAATTGTACACAGTAGTTTCTGATCTGGTTTTGATTAAAACACAATCCTGCCCATAATACTCCTAGAGTTATCCTCAGCAGTCAGAATGAACATTAGATGTTTTTATGAAGCGGCTTTTGTCCTTTGAAGTTTTGGTCATAAAAATGAGCTAAGTTTCTCAAAAGGCCTGGAAGACTAAGTTACAAGCAACTTTCTTTTATAATTTATGACCAGTGTACAAGATATTTACATTTTACCATTGTTTCAATTCTTCGCATTTCACTTGAGAAGCAAATGAAGAAAGAGTAAAACCTATCTTTTAAAATATAAACCCCCTCCCCCCAAAAAGCTTGGATCATTTTCTGGTATCTACTGAAAAACATGATATATTTCAATGTTTCTCTCTCTCTCTCTCTTTCTTGCTCATCGGCAGCGGGGTCTGTCTCACCACTGCTGCTGTTGTTGGAGATGGCGCTAGCGAGAAGGGCTCCAGCACTGGTGGGAACTGTGGAAGGTATGGCTTCCCTGCCCGAGAAGTGGCTGAAACACTGCTGGTGTAGGAGTGCGCAGCACTCCAAATGCGGCAGTGCACGGGCAGAAGGGAAAGCAACAGCAGTGGAGGGAGCAACAGCGGCAGGCGCGATGCAAAGTGCCCCACCGAGGCCTATATCCATGAAGACGATGATGCCCACCCACCTGCTGACCCGGCCTGCACCCAGCACCATACCCGGCAAAGACGCTTGGCGGGGGTAGGAAGCTCTCCATGCTCCACTATGATTGGCCATAAGGAGCAGCTGGTGGTGAGGCATAGTTGCCCCATGGAGCGCTCTAGGCAAGGGTATGTGTGGGGGGGGAGAAATTAAGTCATAATTAAAAAACGGCTAGGCCATTAATTCTGGGGGGAAAAGGAATATTATAAAATTTTGTGATGGCTATCAATTTGAGTGAATGCCTAAAACAGTGAAATCAAAATCTGATAGAAAAGTGTATGGTTAAACTATTTGAATTATCAATCATCAGTGTGCTTCCAATTAACCAGATTTTTGTTTGCCAAATAAGAGGGAAAGATCAGTGTATTCAAGAGAACCCTATTGCAAGGAAGAAGAAGAAGAAGAAGAAGAAGAAGAAGAAGAAGAAGAAGAAGAAGAAGAAGAAGAAGAGGAGGAGGAGGAGGAGGAGGAGGAGGAGGAGGAGGAGGAGGAGGAGGAGGAAGCGAATGAAGAAAATTCAATTGAAAAAGAAGCATATTTTCCTTTATATATTTCAGCTGCTTGTCTGAATTCCATTTAAAGTCCAGAAAACAGTCTTTTATCTTTCGTAGCTGAAAGGCAAATATACAAGATGTTTTGAAATGACACAAAGAGGAGCTTTGTTTGTCTAAGTGTAGTTTTGAAGGGAGCCATATGTGGAAGAGATACAAGGTCACATTCTTATCAGCCATAAAATTAACTGTGTGCTTGGGCAAGGAACTTTCACTCAAAGAAGCTTATCTCTCAGGATTGTTATAAAGATAAAAGAGAATGTTATCATTTATGATCCTCTGATCTGAAGTCGAGCATTTTAAAACAACGATGTTACTATCCACTGTCAAGCTCATTGGTTTTCCAGTAGGTCTCTTCCTGTTCTTCAAACAGAAGCATTTGTGCCCTCCAAATTTTATTGAACTTTAACAAGACATAGCTTCCTCAAGTTTTTCCTTAAGACATTGTGAAGATGGGAGAAGATGACTCTATTATGAGGGTTAAACAATACAAAAAATATTTGAGAGGATCACAAAGGACAAAGCATTCACAGATACTCCTTGACCATCTCATAATTCAGTAAAAGGAAAAATCCTAAACATTTCTACACTCCATTTTTTTTCTTTTCCTTTGGGAAAAAGTGTCTAAATAAATTCTTCTCTATCAAATGAAGTGAGAACTGTTAAGGAAAAAAAGTAGGAGAATATCTGTTGATAACATCATATTGGACATGGCCCTTACCAAATGGAAATCCCATCCCATCTGATGATGGACAGAATGGACATTTCACATTGTTAAAATGTATCAAAGATTGTTCTTTGATTAGTCATATCATTGCCACCAAAAGGTCAAGAATGAAAAATGTTCCCCTTAGAAGGGACTATGTTTTTCCAGTAGAGTTCAAGTGTAATTAGCAGAGATTCAAGTAAGTCTTTAATAGTAAAGGATATGATGAAGCTTCTTTCTTTGGCCTAATGAATGTAATAGGTATTTGATATATATATATTCCCTCTTGCTTGCTAGTTTAAATACCTGGCTGCATTGTACAATAAATACAGAATCCATGCAAAAGCTTATACTTAGTGGAGATTGAAGAACAGTGGAAAAAGTAATGAAAAAATGCATTATCTTCTCTTTATTATTGTAAATTTAACTCAGAGACACCATTAAAAGATTTTAAAAGGATTTGTAAGCATACTGACAAATGAAGGAAAATAATGTTTATTAAACTGAAGGACTGACCTTTGTACTATACGGTCTAAAAATATATTGAAATATTTGATTTATTCTGATTTTCAACCACAGTATTAGAAAATTATGCCTGAGTAATTTTAAGAAAAGAGACAAGTAAAGAAACCTCATTTGTTTAAAAACTGGTTTATTTATAATAAACCAGTTTTTAAACAAATGAGATTTCTTTACTTGTATATACTTTGTACACTTGGTCAGTCCTCTAATGGTCCTGACGGCTTATAAAATATAGTAAAAATATCACAAGTCTCCTAATTATTGGTAATTATCATAACCTTAGGAAATAAATACAATTCAAATCCCTCAACTGTAAATTCTTTAAATTCCATTGTAGTTTGTTATAACCAAAAAATGTTATAATCAATAACAATGGAAGAGGCAAAAGTCAAAGTTGTAATATAAGGTTTGAAATAATTGCAAGAAATCTTAATGTGTTTTCTGGGGTGAAGGGACTACAGTTTCTAAAACAGATTATTATTTTAGGGCTTTCTGATCTGCTCTTTACCTAACAGGTGGCAATACCTAGCTGACTTTGCCTGATCTAGAAAGCTAAACAGGATTGGCCTTGGTTAGTGTTTTTTTATAGAGTACCAACTAGAAAATCCAGGACTGCAGACTGGGAAATTGAAAAAAAAAAAACCTTTTAAAAAGATAATGGTAGACAAGTCGATGTAAGTTACAAAGAGTTGAGCTCCATTGATAATATTGTCTTCTAATAGGTCCTCACCAAATATAGAAGAATATTTACATTTAAGAGAAGTTTGAAATGTATTTATTTATGGTTATATGGTTATTTTTGGTTACAAATTTATATACAGTATACAAAGTATATAAATAAGATCTTATATAAGGACAGGAACATGTTAAAGTCAAGAAGTCTACTAGATGGTCTAGCCTCAAACAATTAAGCTCTCTAATGGTCAAAAGCAATGTGGGGAAAAAGGGAATATTTATTTATTTCTTGAATCTTCGTAGTACTGATAGGATAGTGAAACTGGACCCAAAGTTGGTATAATAATAGAATATTCTTTGGCCTCAAAATGAATACTATCCCACTTTCTTCAGGCTTTTGCTTTTTAAACTTATATTGTACATATTGGTGTAGATTTGGTAAGGGAAGGAGAAACTGCTTTGAAGTCTAAAAAAATAGTATAGGAAAATATTGAAACAAAATATTGTCATGTTGTCTATAAAAATCACTGTAGAATTTATTCACTTTTCTTTCCTATGTATCCTAGTTATGATATCTGAACTTTTTTTTTTTAAAAAAAGCTCCTTATTCATGAATTCATGGACAAATTTACTTCTCCTTACTAAAATTGGGATCAACCCAGAGAGTTAGTCACTACATTCAGAATTTTCTATCAGTTCTGAAGAAATTTCTCTTCAGGAGTTGCAAATATGTACCAGCCTTCCTCCCTATTTTGGTCTTTTTCACAGAAGAACTCATTAACTCCATCCAACCATTTGGTTTTCACTTTCCTCTCCACCTCCCATTCAGTTTTCCTTCATATATTTGTTTTTGCAATTTCATCTTTATTCATATTCTCTATATGACCAAATCATCTCACTTTTTTTTTTTTACAGGTCTCTCCCCTTTGTTTCTTGTTTGCATTCATTATGAACTTATTTCAGCTCCTTTTACTGAAAACACTTCTTGAGTATGCAATTTCTGCAGCATTTCATTTAATGAATTCATTGATTAATTCATTAGGGATCCAGGGCTTCAGCTCTAGTAAGTCCATCTTGAGGGTCAATGAGATCAAAGACTGAGATGATAGCACATAAAATCCTAGGTCCAAAGCTATGCTTTTCTTCAATTTCATTATGTAATTATCCTGTAGGACCAAGAATGCTATGAAGCTATTAGTACGACCTAAATTAAGTCAGAATTTGTGGTGGTAGAATCATAATTGAATCTCTTTTTGTATTAAGTCAGCCTTTAGATGTGATTAAAAAAAAAACTAGAAATACAGCATTTAGAGAGTTCCAAATGGGATTTTATTTTTTAAAAGTAATCTAGGCTGGACTATTTCTAGAAATTTTAATCAGGACTATTATAAATCCATGTGTCATTATGACCTGTGCTGTAAATATTTTTATTGTGGCAGGTGCATAACTGTTGCCAATATAGTTGGCACAACATAAAGTAACATTTCTTTAGTTTAATTTATTGTCACTGCACCTCGTACAATGAAATTAAATACCATCTTCAGTGTACATTATGACTATGAAAATAAACACAAACACACATCCTTCACATTTTATACATTGAATTGAAAACCCCTGATATTGCATTAATATTGCACTATACAGTAGAATTCAATAGAGTTACTGCCCTGGGATAGAAGCTGTTTTTCAGCCTTTTTGTCCTTCTTTTTATTATTCTATACCGTCTACCAGATAGCAATAGTTCAAAAAAAGGGTGTCCAGGATGATTTGAATATTTGAGAATCTGAAACAGGCCTTACTTGTTCATTTAAGATGGTTGAAAATTGAAATCAAATGCCCAACTATTTAAATGACTTATTTTGACCAACAGATGACCTATTTGTCTTCCCCAAAATATGACAAATATCCAATCTTTTTGATAAAAAGCTACCTGTTTTAAATAGTAGACCATCATAGCTGAGAAAAACCAATACTTTTGCTATATCATAGAAACATTTTTTTCTACAATGAGAGGTGGAGCTCAAAGGCTGCAAGAGCTCTTTTTTAATTTTTATAAATTAAAAAGTTCTTCAGTTTTAACTTTGTCATTACTTGATTTTTCACTCTACTCCCAATGTAGCCAATACACCTGTTTCAATACTCTATACAATAATGATGTAGCCAAGGAGAGAGATATTTGGTATGCTGAATATAAAATAGTTCATCACACGTTGAAGGATTATGAACAGTAGGGGGTGTTGTTACACTAGCTAAATGATACAATAATATATAAGCTATAGAAATTAAGTGAATGATGTGAACATAGCAATGGAGTTGATGTAATAACTAATTGATATTATCATTTTGAAACTAACCAGTTTGTTTCTTGTCATTACATATTTACCATTTTAATTTTTTTTAATTTCTTTTATTTAGAAAAACTTTATTAAACATTAAAAAGATATATACAAAATACAAAGCATTTCATTAAAAACAAAACAAAAACAAAAAACGTATACATTACAAATTAGTTAGATGGTGCTTTCTTATCAAACAATATTCTAATACTTATTTCATATATCTGGTCAGTACTCCTACTGTAACCTCTTTATATTCTTCCTTCCTTATCTATTTACTCGCTGGTTTCTATTATTTATCCAGTTATACCATTTTTCCCAGACTGCATAATATTTTGAGTCTTTCTTTTCTTTTAATCTTAGGGTAAGTTTGTCCATTTCAGCGCAATCTAATAATTTTTGGATTATTAAGTTTTCTACTGGCATCCGATCACCCTTCCAACATTGTCCAAGCACTATCCTCGCCACAGTAATTATATGTAAAACTAAATATTTTATTTCTTTTGCATATTCACCTTTTATTATTCCCCATTTTAAAAAATCTGTCTTAAATTCTAATTGAATGTTCGTAATTTCTCTTATCCATGTACATATTTACCATTTTTAAAGTATGGGGGTGCAGGGGAAACCAATACTTTCGCTGATTGAAGCTGTAACTGCATCCAGTTTTGTTCACCACATTATAAAAAAGATGTTGAGACTCTAGAAAAAGCACAGAGAAGAGCAACCAGGATGATTAGGGGACTGGAGGCTTAAAACATACAATGAATGGTTGCAGGAACTGGGCTTGGCTAGTCTAGTAAAGAGAAGGACCAGGGGAGACATGATAGCAGTCTTCCAATATTTGAGGGGCTGCCACAGGGAGGAAGGGGTCAAGCTATTTTCTAAAGCACCCAAAGGCCAGACAAGGAATAATGGATGGAAACTGAACAAGAAGAGATTTAACCTGGAAATAAGGAGAAACTTTCTGACACTGAGAACAATCAACCAATGGAACAGCTTGCCCTCAGAAGTTGTGGGAGCGCCATCATTTGAGACTTTAAAAGAAGAGATTGGACTGCCATTTGTCAGAAATGGTATAGGGTCTCCTGCTTGGGCAGGGGTGTGGGTGGACTAGATGACCTAGAAGGTCCCTTCCAACTCTGATTATCTGTTATCTGTATGAGTATACCTTCTCTTTTTTATGTGTTCTCTTACTAAAGAGTTTTCTGAACTTTGTTGACCTGGGCTTCATGCCACAGGCCTCAAGGCCATCTTTCCTTAAGAGGAGGGTGTTACATTAGGTACTGACCAGTTGAAGGCTTTGTGCTAAGTGGGACTCCTATGACATAGACAATAAACTTTCATTTATTATGAATTTTCTGATTAAATTTAAAAGATTAAACTTTTATTTAGTGGAAAATAAATATTTCAAAGTAATAAACTCCTATCCGTTCTCAACATTTATTACAGTTAATAAAGCACAAAATACATACTGCCAGTCACATACAATTCTGAGGTTTTACATTTATGTAGTCATAGAGTTTTAGGTTTATTATTTAGATATTTTTCACAGTACATACTAAGGGACCCTGCTTTGTTTCCAGTGCTGGATTTATTACCACATTATGAAAATTCAGTTCATATGTGAATAATAATACAAATAAATATACCTCTAAGATACCTTGGACTTTTTGCTTCCTAACACACTCCCTGATGGACAATGGAATACATGTCATACCCAAATAGTGCACAGTGGGCACATGAATAATTGATAGGCCTGGGAGCTGAATGTCAAAGGAATAAATGTAGCCTCTTTCAATCTAATCTATACATAGCTTTGAAAGTAGGTACCCCATTGATCCACCTTTGTCCTGACAGATTTAGAAATTGTAAGACTTCTGGCAGGAATTTTTGTGTTCTGTAAAATATCTAGCAGACTGGTGATATTTATAACTTGTAATATGACAGAATATAAAACCACCGTCCTCTTCAAGCTTCCTAATATTCTATCAACATATATGGGTTTTTAAAAAGTTCATCTTCAACTGCTTTCATGTGATAGAAAAACCAGAATGAACCAATTTAACTGTTTATGTGTGTGAGAGAGGAAATAGCAATAGCAATAGTCCTTAGACTTATATACTGCTTCACAATGCTTTGCAGCCCTCTCTGAGTGGTTTACAATGTCAGCATACTGCTCCCAACAGTATGGGTCCTCATTTTACCAACCTTGGATGATTGAAAGCTGAGTCAACCTTGAGCTGGTCAAGATCAAACTCCTGGCAGTGGACAGTCAGCCTACAATACTGCATTCTAACCATTGTGTCACCACAGCTCTTAAAATATTATGAGTATTTTGAGTAGAGCAATCAGATATTTATTCATTCCCATCTTGCCAACCTCTCGGGACCAGAAACAGAGACACAGATCTTTCATTGATTAGCTGTTTGTCCTTTTTGGGAGCTGAGGTAGTGTTTGTCATTGAGAGTCTTTCATTAAATCCAGTCCTAGAAATATCAACCTAATGGGTAAAAGCTTCTGTAGGTAGGGATGAAAAAGCATTGGTATTTGGCTGTTACCTGCTAAAATTAGTGAAAGGGGAAGAAACCAGAAATCTGGTGAAGTGATGGCAATCTCACTCTAGTGTCTCAATGTTATGTAATAGTTAAGTAAAATGTAGTGGTTTTTATAGTATCAGATGGTGAGCTCCAGGGATAAGTCTTATTTTATTACTGAGCTTTACGAGTTCTTGAGGCCAGACATTTGTTTCAGTCCAAATTATCCTATAGAGTTATTGTCAGGATAGAAATGATCCTTTGGGTGCTCTTTAGTTTTCTTAGAAGAAAGGCACACAAATACATATTTATTTGATTTTTATCCCACCTTTATTATTTTATAAGTAACTCAAGCTGGTGAATATGCATAATATTCCTTACTCCTCTTTTTTTCTCACCAAAACAAAACTATGAGGTTAGTTGAACTGAGAGAAAGAAACTGGCTCAAAGTCACCAAACCAGCTTTCATGCCAAGATGGGATTAGAACTCACAGTTTTAGATCAGTACCTTTGATATAACGGAATAATAGAGTGGGGAGGGAATGGGGAGATTTTCATGTACAACCCCCTGCTCAAGGAGACCCTATACTATTTCAAATAAATGGCTGTCCAGTGTCTTTTTAAAGCATCCGGTGATGGAACACCTACAACTTCTGAAGGCGTAACCTCAATCACTATACTTAACTTATTTTCAAATATATAATATTACACCAAAATGTCAAAGTATTGCTTGATTTCACCCATTTTTATTTTTTTTCATTTGGATTTTTTAAAAATAGTCAAGATTTGGATTGCACAGCTGACACTTAGAAGTATTGTATCATGTCACCTGTGGGAACTGACTTTCTGACCTTATAAACCCTATTTAGTCTACATCAGTTATTTTTTACCCCAGTAATACAACTTGGGAAGATTCTTAGCAATTGCTAATGGACCTGTACATTTTATATTATGAGCTCATGGAGCTCCATGATTGAGCAGTGATATGAAGTATTTGTGGACATCACACTTCCAGTAAAAGATTCAAATAACAAAATATTAATCTAAATACAGTAATGAATTTGGGACACAGTAGCTTAACCACAAATGAAAGATTAAGCATACCTAATATAGAGTCATAAATCTTACTGAAAGTAAAGAACAAAGAGTGCTTTGAATTACACTCCAAATATCTTCTATTAATAATAAATACATGTTGCAACTTTTTCCAAGCACTGGATATCTAATCACAATTCTCACATATCTGTACTCATTCTGTATCTTAATTTACCTTTATGCAGAAAACTGGGGTGTATTTTAGATTTAATTCCATGAATTCCATCAGAAAATATGCTGCTGTGAAAAATTATATGTGTCCATTGGAAATCACTTTTTTGAATATCTGGATGCATTAAAGTTCAGTGACAATTTTACACACAATTTATAGATTTCTTGAACTGAGTGTTCAGAATAGATATATAAGCAGCTGGTTAATTTTAGAACCACAAATAGCTCAGCAATTAATTCAAGCATATTCACAGAAATAAACAACCACAGTTGAATGTTTAGTGAAGTTCTGTAATACTAGTTCATTCAATTTTCTTTTTTCCTGGAGTTTTTTGAAGTATGATTACTATGAGAAACGGTCAAGGGATAGGACAGAAAAACAGACCACTGATCGAATGCAGAAATATTTTGTTCTTCTTACTTGTAAATCTCAATGAGAATTTTATTTCTGTTGAAGTGATCAGTTTCCTGAAAAGTGCACCCTAGTCTGAAAATAGTTGTGAGGTAAGAAAATAGCCCCGAATGGATAAATTAAAAACAAGAAGAGGGAATATCATAACCTTTTTCATTCATTCTCTGTTACATACATTTTCTCTTTCTTCTTTTTTTTTCCCAGCTGGGGAAAATGACTCTTGCTAGAAATGTGAGAAAGCTTTTGAAATTAAGCTAAGGATTGCATGCTGCTTACCTTCTATTAATTACATAATGATAATTTTCTTTTTCAGAGAACAAATTGTATGTTCACCCTTTGTTGGGAAACAATCAGAAAGGAGATTTGGATCCAGAAATTATGAAATATTATAAATCAGGGGAATTTAAACTGAAGGCCTGCAGGCCAGAGCTCCATTTTTGGCTGGCAGAGAGTTACAGGAGCAAAAACAGACCTTTTGAGGGCTGTGTGAGGCTCTCTTGAACTCCGTCTTCACTGACAGAAGGTTGCAGGAAGCCATCACAGCCAAAAGCATAGTTCAGGAGCCCATTTTCACTGGCAGAGCACTTGGGCCACCACAGGCGCCCCGGACATGAGTGATGTCAAGCTGGCCACGCCCACCCTGGCACCGCCCACTCTGGCCCCAACTGGAATCAAACACAACCCTGATGAGGCCCTCAATGAAATTGAGTTTGACACCCCATCTATAAAAAGAAAGATCTTCACACAGTTAGTTACTAATGTAAGTGCATTCGTTTCCATGTGAATCTGAAGCCTGATGCAGTTTCACTACTTTTCATAACTCTGCATTGGAACTCTTCCACACTAATGATTTAATGGAGACTTTAAGTGGTAATTGTGATCTGCCATCTGATGTTTTGAATGAAACATGTAGACTTTCCTTTGTTACACTGACTAGTAGTGAAAAGAATCAGATTGGATAGTGCTATTTCTTCACTCATATCACAGCTAAAAAGATATGCAGGGAGGAACCAGATCAGTGATGGGATTTGATTTTTTTACTACCGGTTCTGCGGGGGTGGCTTGGTGGGCATGGCATGGCATGGCTTGGTGGGTATGGCTTGGTGGATGTGGCAGGGCAGGATACTGTAAAATCTCCATTCCCACCCCACTCTAGGGGAAGGATATTGTAAAATCTCCATTCCCTCCCCACTCCTGGGGGAAGGTTACCACTGGTTCTCCAAACTACTCAAAATTTCCTCTACTAGTTCTCCAGAACTGGATTAGAACCTGCTGAATACCACCTCTGAACCAGATGCTATTAATATATATCTTTAACCAGCTGAGCTTGCAATATCATAATTTAATCTTATGTAAGTAAATGCAGTAAATGAGCCACGGTGGCGCAGTGGTTAGAAAGAAGGGCCTTGGTGGTGCAGGCTGTTAATCATCTAGCACTTAGTGCAAGCTGCCTGCAATTAGTGCAGGCTCGAATCCCACCAGGCTCAAGGTTGACTCAGCCTTCCATCCTCTCGGGGTAGGTAAATTGAGGACCCAAAGATTGTTGGGGGCAATAAGCTGACTTTGTAAAATGCCGCTTGGGGGGCCAAAAGCCCTAGTAATAACAGGCATATACAATGGAATGAAGGCTATTGCCGAGCACTTAGCATGGTACTCCATAGACTGTAAGCCGCCCTGAGTTTCCGGAGAAGGGCAGCATATAAATGCAAATAAAAAAATAAAATAAATGGAATACTACTGCTCACTCGAAGAATTTGATTCTGAATGGCTCAAGTTGACTCAGCTTTCCATCCTTCCAAGATGGGTAAAATGAGGACCCAGATTGTTGGGGGCAATAGATTGACTCTGTAAAACTGCTTAGAGAGGGCTGTAAAGTCTAAGTGCTATTACTATTTAACTAGCATTGTTTTGTTAGTTTTTGTTCAAAGCATACTTGCTGGCAATGTACGAGCAGCAGAAAAGAAGCAAGCCTAAGTAACTATCCTTTCCTTAATTATGAGCTTTGTTCTATTTGTTGTATATTGATATGGGTTTTAAACAGTACATATTCATAATGAAGTTCCCAACTTGGCCATAGAAACGCTAGAGACCCTCAATTATGTATTTGGGTTTTAGGACAAAAATAAAGTTTAGGTTGTAGAAAATAGTTGATCCTGGCTAATCACAGAATTTAGGTGAAGTCACACCTGGTTAGTACTTGGATTTGGGACCACATGAGTAACATTGCCCAGACTGGAAGGATCCCCCTGTCAATCCCCATCTCCAAAGTTGGCAGTGGTAAATTGTTTTCATAATGAAAAGTGATCACTATGAGCTAAATTTGATTCGAGTATATCTTTACTTCATAGATGTATTCTTTTTTTGACAAAAGTTGGTGTAAACCTTCTTCCTCTTCCTTCTACTTCTTCTTCCAGGATATGTATTAAAAATACAGATTCCAGATTATGTGACTTTAATAGACTTTATAGAGAAAAGAATTTGAATAAAATCTCAGTTACTTAAGCAAACAGTGTTGAATTTCTCTGTATGCCTACCTTACAGTAAGTAAGGCTTATCTGTAAGCAAACATTGATTGGTTGGTTTTAATTTTGTGCTATCAAACTCCAGATCAATTCTGGATGGCTGAATATATAATAACAGAATAAAAGATATATAATAAAAACAACTATACAAAACAAGAATCGCAGTAGAAAAGAAAAAGCAATAAAGAATAAAATGTCAAATGTGGCAGGAACATCTAGCAAGGGTTTCCAAGGCCTTGGATAACAGCCAAATCTTTAAGATCTGTAGAGTATGATCAAGTGGGAACCACTTAAATCTCAGAGGGAATCTCATTCCAGGAAGCAGGCACTGCAACAGAGAAATAATGGGGAATAATGCATTGCCAGGAGCCAAGTCATACACAGACTGCTGCATTTTTGGCCATGGCTGTTGCTTGAATACAGAAGTTCTGCTGGGTGGCAAGGATAGCATTTTTTTCTAGCCAAGTATGCTTACACCAAGGGGTGTCACAGTTGGTATATTAGCAGCAGCTAGCTAAAGTTTTATTCAAATTCTTGCTATTAGAGACCTTTGTCAGTCACTTTAATTGGGATACAGAAATTATATTTAAAGGCTGACTGTGCCATTAGACAAAATGGAATAGCCTTTGTTATGTCTTTCCTCTTGGATAGCACTACAGTGAGTAGAACATGGCCAGTGATTTAATTTCTTCCTACATTTTTATTTTCAGGGAAGAGGGGGCGTGTCCTTCAATTCTTCAGCATCTGGCACCAAAATGCTTTTGATCATCTACACTGAAATTGAAGTTCATCTTCTATGGCAGAACTATCTGGAAATAGGTATACACCTCTGAACATGTGGACTGAAAACTCATAAAAGATCAATGAGATACTGTTCAGCAGCAACACAGGGACTTTTAGTGTCTTCTATTCTGTATATCTGTTATTGTATCTATGTGATGCAGACCTCTGTCTTCATCTTTATACCATTTGAAATAAATTGCATCTTGAATTTTAAGGCAATTTTAGATTGTTTACCTTGCATAGTACTACCAGTACAATCTTTCATACACAGCAAACCTGCGATCTTTCCAACTTGTAAATTCTGTGTGTCGGCAAACTAGGATGACTTGTTTATTATCTTTTTCATGTATGGCTCAAAATGACAAAATTACAGATATTTTACATGTGTTCTGTGGTACAAAACAGATACTGTCTGCTCATATAATTCATCTTGAAAACATCTTGCTTTACAAAATTACAGAAAAGCACAGCAATTTACTCTTTTTTATTTTATTTCTCCGGCTTTGACAAAATCTTCAAAGCTCACAAGATGCCTTCCACATAAGAACTTAGACATGCAATAAACAATTTTCATCTAATTCAACCTTTTTGATTTTGACCTAATTCAACCACCAAAGGCATCAGCCCTTATGTAAGATTAGATACACACATATAGTCCAAATCAGATTAGCTTCAATCAAGGTAATTGTGTAGAAGAAAATTGTTCATTTCTAGTGTGCAGCTGTCACTTGGATCTAGCGTTTGATCCAAAGTGAAGGCTAGAGTTTATGATTAGTGTTCTTGCCTGATCCTAGATAATTTATATTTTAATACATAAAACTGTTTTGGGGTTTTTTGCACGCTAGTAGCACACATCCTTGAAAATACAATCTATTAAGAGCAATACTGCTAAGTGATATGAAGATGTGTTGTTGGATTTTTGCTTTTCTGAAATTATAATATTGAATATATGAATATAGAGGCAAAAGTTAAGATTTTCATCATTTCCATATTTAGATCTTATACAGTATTTATTTTTTTCTAAATAATGGCAAAAAATTAATAAGTTATATAGCACTCCATATAAAATCACTATGGAAACAAAACAAAAGCAAATTTAGCAAAATAATATAGCCAAAAGATAGAAAAGAGGTAACATAGAATTTGGGGAAAATATTAAGAGTATGTAGAAAAAAGAAAACAAGAGAACTGTTAGCAGAATAGTGGAATGATTTAACTGAAGATAAGAAGAAACAGACTGAGCGAGACACCTAATAATAGGCATTCAGGCAAAAGTAAAATATATGGTTTCAAAAGAAGGGGAAAAACATTTGGCATTCAGACAAATCAGCCACCCACAGACACATAGAGACAAACCACATTTATACACGATATAAAAGACACAAAAACTAGGAAGGAGACAAACTACCAGAAGAGATCCTCTCTAGATGAGCAGGGATTAACACTAGACAAACGATAAAAGAAAAGAATAACCTAATTAGGAACTACCAAGGAGAAAACCACACTCCCAGAGCAAGATATGGTATATAAACAGGGAACAAGCCCCACACTCCTAAGCATTGATGATATTATCTAGCTGGGTAATGAAATGTCTGCAAGCAAACAACTAAGCTCAGAAAGCACCAGAGGACTTCATAGAAAAAAATCCAGAAAAACCATGTTATATGAACAATATATTATTCAATTCATTATCAGATTTAAAATAGTTTCTGAACTTTCAAAACTATTTGAAACAACAAAGACATCACCAAAGATTTGAGATCTTAAATTAGACTTAGAATAACTTTATTGTCACTTTGAATGTACACTAATTGGTATACATTAAAATGAAATTTCATTGCATACAGCTTTCAAAGGGTCTCCACCTCCAATATTCATTAAACATGACAAAATAACAAATAAATATAAATTTATGCAAATACCCATGTATATTATATGACATGGAGAAACAACACAGTCTCCAAGTGTCCAAGACATATATAAAAAGATATTGGAGCTTCAATCATTCATCTTGACTTTTTTTTTATCCCTTGCTATGAACACCTTGGGTTGCCATCAATATTCTTATATGAAGATTGGATATCCTTATAAGATGGAATGATCCATGGGGGTGGGGTGAGATAGTTGTGTGATTTTTGGAGCAAATATACAAAAAGAAAAAAAAGAAAAAGGCTAGGAAAAAAGGAGCAAGATGAAAAGAACAATCAATTAAGGCTTGTTCAATAATTCAGCTGTACTAGTTTCAGCTCCCTTTAAATTCTTAATGTTTTATGTTCTTTGGATAAACAACTTCACAGTTGGTGACTTGCATTCATGGAAGGGTCTTGTTCCTACTTGGACCCAGATCTCCTGAAAACAGCAAATAATACTTTTCTGGAAATGAAGATTGGTGTTGCTCTCTTCTGAGAAAGACAAGCAGCTTTTTTTCAATAAGCTGAACAGAAAGATAAATTCCAGCTGTTTTTCTTCTGCCACATTCTGGTAAATAGTATTTAAAGATATTATTTAAAATATACATATTGTCAGATATCTAAAGTGATACTGCCATTCAATTAGGAGAAGGGGGGAGTCTTGTGAATTTATTCCTATTGCCTCTGACAACTGCTATTTTATAACTTGTATCCTGGTGCAGGAGTGGCCTGAGATTTTGTCACCTTTTGGGGAATGTATTAGGGAGGAGGGCCATGTGAGTTTTTTTCATTCTGAGAGTCAGTGGAAGATTGACCATAGAATCCTGCTTATCTAGTACTCAAAACAGCCATTACAATAACATTTTCACACCTGTGGATTGGCTGAATCCACATCAGACTGGAGGGAGGGAATTCTACTGCCTTAAATCTAACTGGTGCCTGAGGAAATTCAGATTCTGCTTTGACTGTCTTGCTTTCACTTCTGCTCAATAAAAGGTTCCTTTTGAAATATTCAGTTTCAAGAGTCTTCACTTTTTTGAGTTAGGAGAGGCAGATCCTTACACATACCTGCATATTAATAAGCATTTTCTCATTTATTTTTTCTATATTTACAATCAGTCCAAATTAAAATATCCTATTTACTTGTGCTGCCTATTCAATCAACCATCTGAATTAGTGTTATTTAACATCTATAGAAACCTACATCAGACTTTAACGGATTTTATTTAATTCATATATAATCATAGACTGCTGATTCCTACAATATTCTGGTGGTTTATAATCAACCAAATCTTTGCAAATTAAGTTAAAAGCTGTTCAGAATCCACAACACAATAAAATGTGATTTTTAATTTCTGGTGAACTAATGATCAATGGAAAAAACTCAGTTTTAACAACTTTTTATTTATTAGATTTTATCCCACTTTTATTATTGTATAAGTAACTGAAAGTGATGAATATATGTAAACATTTTTTTCTCTACAACAAGAACCCTGTGAGATGGATTGGGCCAAGAAAAGTTATTTGGCCCAAAATCATCTGTCTGGCTTTCATGCCAAAAGACTTTGAAACTCAAAGTCTTCTGGTTTCTAGGACATCCTTTCCTAAATGTTTGGAGAGAAAGCACCATAATTGTACTACATGTTTCACATTCTATACTTTTTGAAAGAGTCTGTACAGTTAAGTTTGAAAGTCTTTTATATTGCTTGTTCTTCTCAGGTGTATACTTTTGACTACATTCCAGTGTTTAAGAATTGGAAACATACAAGATGATGGACCATGTCAAGTGTCTCTAAATCAACCTGATATGCCTTAATTCAAAAATGTAAAAACATTCTTAGTCTAACCTTATCTTCTTCTGCCTCTTATTGCTTGAGTCTATAGAAGAGGAGGTTGTACCTTTTGCTGCTTGCTTGTTTCATTTCTATATCACCATAACAACACCATAACAGATTCCTACCTCTTGGACAACTTTGTTGTAAGATGAAGAAACTGATCTTCTCCATTAGATAGCAAAGTAATATCATCAAGGAGCATCAAAAAGAATAAATATTCAGTACTGACAGATATTTGCCCTTATAATTGGTCTTTACTTGTGAGGGAAGGACTAGTATCAAATAAAACAATCGGAGAAAGTTATGAGTTGGCTGTCCAGTAGGTCCACATGCCTGCTTACAATTCAATTCTTTGTGCTGGTAAAATCAGGCCTATCTTCTTTATTTTTGGTTTGCCTTTGGTTTGCATCTGTTACCGTTTATTGTTGTTAAAAATGTGCAAGTCTGAAGCCAAGAACTTTAAAACAAAAGCACTTTTGTTTGCCAGCGCAGCCAATGAAAAATAGAAATTTCCAGATTTGCAAATGATTTTTAAAATGTTTTCTATATTTTAGTATAGAAAGTACTAAAAATATAGAGTTATGATAGATATACATACATATCTTGAACAAGGGTTAATATATTTTTAATTATAGAACATAAGTATGGAGCACTGATTAATTCTTTACAAAAATTAAACCATTTTGAGGGCTAAGGACTGAAAATAATTTCTCCTGCCTCATAGGATTTATATTAACTTTACTTTGTGGATTCATTGGTTTCATTAAGGTGGACTTTGATATCTAGTCACAAATAGTTGAAAAGCTGCAGTTGCTATTATCCAATGTTACAGGAGCAAAATTTTACTCATTCCATGGCAGTAGTCATGGTGAGGACTGCTTTTCTTAGGCAAGGGTAAAGTGATTTGGTGTACTTAGCTGTATAATCTAAACTATCCAATTATTAAGTGAATACTAAGCTCAAAATCATTTTAAATTAAACACTGGGTTAAGTTAGTGTTTGAGTTCTGAGATGACACATTCCTTTTTTAATGAGGTTATATGTCTACTGGAGAATCCTGGGATGGTATTTTATATTCACATATACTCCTTCATTCTTTGCATCTTATTAGTTGCAATAACAACTCTATAATAGGCACCCAAAGTTGTGCTGTAAAATGGGCAGCCATTTAAATTTTTGTAAACCTGAGGTGAAGAGAAGCATCTTGTCAGGAATCTCTTAACAATAGAATTTCTGACTAACAACTTTCAATTCAATGGTAAAAGATGCTTAAAAACACACAAGGGCATTTCTATCTGAAGCTCCTTAAAGCAGCAATGTCTCTTCCTGTCTGTCTGCTCCCTTTTATTACTTCTGTATTCATGATTGAATGCAGGACCCACTCATTAAGACTAGCAAACATTTATTTTCGAGAATGGATGTGAAATAATTAAAATCTTCTAAAATGCTAAATTCATCAGATTATTCTAAAACTTATAGTTCCCATATATTTACAGCACATAATGCTTCTATGGCTTTCATAAGGACTTGCCCATCTATACAATGCCTGGCATGAGTAATAAAAAAACAGTAATGTTCAATGGTATATGAAGCCTGAAGGGTCCCAAGCCAAACACTGTGAAGTGTCAGAAAATTTGATGAATTTGATGAGTTGCTATGTAAAGTCATCTTCATCACAAATTTTCAGTAGGTATCCTGTCTGTTCCTCCAGAATTATTCATTTTGTCAAATTTTTACCTGTGCTAACCTTCTATAACTAAACACATAAATAAGACAATAAATTTATAAACCTCCCAAGAACTGATAAATACAGGCAGATGCACTTAACTGCTGGAGAGCATCAGAACTTAGTCTGCAGGAAGCTGTGCCACTAATGCAGCTCTTGATTAATCTCTAATTACACTTTTGTCATCTTAGCAGGGAGACAAAACTAGTGAAGTTTCTAAATAAAGGAGCATCTGGGCACCTAGCAACCAACCTTTTTCTCATATTAGCTGTAGTGGACTCTTGGATGTTACAACAAGGGTGGTTATGGATCACTGCTCTATTATTTATTCTGCAGCATTTCTACTAGATGATTTAGATGTTTAATAGGCCATGGCTGACTAGAAGGTATTAAGAACAGGAGCCTCAGGATGAAATTAAAAAGAAAACACGTGACTCATTTATATCATGGGTAAAAAAGAATGATACATCTGCAAGCTGTCCTTCCAGTTGGACGCACAAGCATATTAACTGTTTTAGATCTGAGCACCATCAGATTTATTTCAGAATGAAGAAATAAAGGAGGGAAACAATTACAGGTGCAATCCTTTGTCCCCAGAAATTACATTCATATTTGTATAAAAACATACTTGATAAAGCGATAAAAATTTCATTTATTCATCACATTTATGTAGTCAAGTCACATTAATGTAATCAAGATGAATTATTATATGCGTAAAGATATACGCATATAAAATATTATTTTGTCTTGAAAGAAAAATAGATAGTTGGTTCACATTAAACTGCTTTGTTGTGGGCTAGTAAAAGTGTAAATGCAGCTATTGCTTTTATTTATTAGTCACTGGAATAATAGTGATATTTAAATACTATCGTGAAAAGTTTAAATATGCTATTTGTAGGTTAGAAAAGACTTTTTCTTTTCTTTTGCATTGAGGTACCACAGATATTAAAAAACATATTTATTCTTTGAATCTAATAGACAATTTTTGAAATAAATGTCTACATATGATATATATGCATCACCAAACAGCATAGGGTTGTAAATAGGTATGAACTTAGGTTCATAGTTATTTTTTGTCAATAAATTAGTGTAGCTTCTTCTATCTGCCTGTTTATTATGCTCTACCTGCTTAGAGAATCTCTCATAGATTTTACTGAGTAATATCTGTTTGGTCTATAATATGTCACCTGCCATGATGGTGTTATATAGTCTTCTCTAATTAGGTGATAAGGCAGCCACCCTGCTTCAAAGGCCTCTAAAGAAGTGTCTTATTAAAGAACTGGAATCAGACAAATAAGGTTACATTTCGTTGTGTTGTCTTCTTTGTCACCATCTTCATTTCTGAAAGAGGGAAGCGCAACTCTGAAGATCTCACACTTCTCTGTCCTGGTGTCAAGGCATGAGATTAACAATAAAAAAGCCACTGCTGCCTCCTGTTTTTTAAGTAATCATGTACCAGTCTCCTCTTTTATGAAAAGTAAAAACTAAGATATGATTCCCTGGGCATGAATTAAAGACTTGAATCTAGAAAGCCAAATGATAATACCAAAGAATAAATTTCAAGAATTGAAAAGCAATAGATCTGTTGTTAATATTATTAATAATGAATACATATGAAACAAGCTTTGTGTACAGCTGCACTCCAAGTTGAAGTCTATCTGCAACCAACTGTATTAACTCGCCTGCCCCCCCTACAGTTGAGTTGTAATCTGCAGGGAAAAAAAATAAGACTAATAGATCCAAATTTTCTATAAACAAGAGTTACAATAATGATAGTTGAAAGGTAGCTGCTTAAATGTTTGATAAAGAACTACTATATCTTCTTAATTAGGTATCAAGACCCTTGTTCTTCAGTGGTGGATCTATATCCCATCCTCAAACCTGAATTAGTTGGCAGAACAACAATTTATTTTCATCTGATAAAAAAGGAGAAATATAGTAAAATGGTCTAATCACAGCGGGGTCACGTGATATATCACAACAATTCGCTACACTGGGTATGGGTGCGGCCAGAATGTGACACATCTGGCCCGCAGTCCTGGAGTTTGACAGCTCTAATGAGTCTAGTTTTATATACTTATATAATGTAAGCAATTAAGTGAAATTTTATTATAGTTTTATGACAGCTTTAAATTCTTTGTTTATATATTGATGTTTTATTTTTCAACCACTCTTTCATTTGCTTCTTTTATCTTTTATACCAGGGATGTGAAACTCATGGCATCAGGTAACATATTGGGACTTTTTTCACCTTTGCTAAGCCAGGCTGGGGTGGGGCCAGCATGTGGCACATTTGGCCCATGGGCTGACAGTTTGTCACCCCTGTTTTATGCCATCGTTGAGTTGATTCTTTTAAGTGTTTTAAAATAAATACCTTTTTCTCATGATCACCACCTTGATTCTTTTGATAGTCTATGTGGACACAACTCCGATGTATACTTTTCTGTATCTCTAACCTATATTTCTAAGTATATTTTATTTTTTAAACCTTTGTCTATTTTTACTTGGTATTAATGATTCTCATCCACGCTATTGCATACCTATTGATTATGTCATATAGCCTTATAGTTTTCTTTTTGGAATAGTATAGTGTAAAAGCCAAAAAGAAAAAGCTGCATGAAGACTATTAGTTTTAATATTGTAAGTATTTTAATCTTGTCCAATTCTATTTATCAAATCATCATCACCCTCTTGCATACTGAACTGACAGAAATGATTGGAATAATTTTACTTAATATTAATGATTATAAACAAGGCTATGGCATTATATCATAATTTGCTCAATTTACACTCATCGAACAATGATATCATATTTATTTAAAATAATAGCTTTTTCTTAGAAAGACTTTTATAGAATATTTCTTTTTGAGAAAAGATTTCAAATAAATAAATCCATTTTAGATACTGAATTTATTTATTTATTTGGAATAAATAAATCCATCTTCAGGAAGGACATTTTATTAACCCTTTGGATTTATTAGACATGCATAGTTAACTATAAGAAGAACTTTTGACACCAATGTTCAGGATCATTAGACAGGTCAGTGCAGGTCTGAATAGTAATTCAATCCAAGCCAACCTCAACTAATGATTTCTACAAATCAATTAGTTTCTTAATCATTATAAACCTTTAAGAAAGTAAAGCTAAATATCCTACTTTGCTTTCAGAAAAAGACAGAATAAAGAGAAGAAAAAATATTTCAGTTTTTACTTGAATCTCTTTCAAGTATATATTTCAATTTTCAACATTGAAATATATTCTATCTGAACTTATATTACATTCTTTGCTGTGTGAGTATGCATGTGTGTGTGTGAATACACACACACACACACACACACGCATGCACACACACATATATTTTAGCATTAGTTAAATGTAAACACACTTTTTATGTTAGTGGTTATTGGAATCTGCAACCTCTGTACTATCATGTAGTGCTGGAGAATGCCTGAAGTCATCATACCTCTGTGTTTCTTCCATGCCTTGAACAAGAAAATAAGACTACATCAGTGGAGTTGAGGTTGGAATGAGATCTTATTTTGTTCTTTTAATATTTATTTTTAAGACAAGAATATGTTTATGTGTGTTTGTGTCTATGTATTCACACACACACACACACATACACACACACTCACTCACTCACTGACTCACAAACATAGAGGGGGCAGGGCTAGAACCGGTTGTTAACATTCTAAGCAGTTTGGAGAACCGGTTGTTAGAAGAAATTACCAGCCTAATCCTGTAAGGAAGGCAGGAAAGAAACATTGTGGTGTTGCTTACAGAAACTGCCTCTCCATTAACCCTTATTTCATTTTTGGCAGGACTAGACTTCCTGTCTCAGGAACTTCTCTGGACTTTTCCCCCTCCTTTGCTGGTACTTTACTTATATGGAGTAACCATTCAAAGTTACAATGGCACTGAAAAAAGTGACATGACCATTTTTCACACTTACGACTGTTGCAGCATCCCAAGTCATGAGAGGCCAGGTGAGGAGATGCGTGCCTTGATGTGAGTGATATTGAGTTGGTCACACCCAGCCAATAACATGACCACCAAGCCACGCCCACCACCTAAGCCATGCCTACAGAACCAATTGTTAAAAATTTTGAATCCCACCCCTGAAAGGAGGGGAGGCAGAGGGAGAGAGGAACTTAGTGATAAATTGATATGCATGTCATGCTATAAATTCAGAACCCAGATTCCAACTCCCATTTCAGTTTCTATTTCATAGATACCATAAATAGATACAAGTTACAAAAATTACTGCAAAAACATATCTGTTCAATTCTTCAGCTGCATCAGAAATATGGAAAGGTAGCTTAGTTTTTCCTTTCCTATGAAATTGTGTTTATGCAATTTTAGGTGATAATAGAGATAATCTATTGGGTAATTGTTTCAGAGATATTTCCTTATTAAACAGGGAAACAATTTGACCAAAGGTAAAATAACAACAGCAGCAATGGGAACAGGAGTGAATTCTGATTTTGCCTTCTGGTAATCAATGGTGGGAGCAGTCTATCTGGCCTCTTGATGAATAGTTAGGCATGACCAGTCTACTGAAGCATTGACACAAGCACAATTTTGCAAAATTTCAATATCACAGGAGTCATGGATCCTGGATTTTGGATACGTTCTATATGTTAGCTGTTTCAGGTCATTGTTTCAAAAATAGTTGCCTCTGATGCACTGTTTTGTCTAATTAAAGGTTACAAACATGAGAGTTTTACAAGTATATCAATTGATTTTTGCAGATTGCTGGAACAAAACAAAGTATAGAACAAATCTATAATGCATCAAAACCAAGATCATATCAAAATGTTGCTAAAGATATTGCTAAGAATATTTTTTAAACCAATCCTAAATGTAGTTTACATTTATTTATTAGAAATTTAAAAGAGGGAAGCAGGGGATATTCAAAAATCTTTTGAATTAAAAGAAGTAACATTTTTCCACTGTTTTTTTCCCTTAATCATGCAAAGTATAGTTGCCTTGCTTTTACTTAAAGTTGTCACTCCTTTGAGAATCTTTTCAGCTGAAGAGCTGAGTCAAAATGTTGTAATTACAGACTATCTAAGTAAATATTAAATACAAGGGAATGGCAGGTTTTCAGCAATGGATGATTCAAATTTGTTTGTGGGGAATGGGTACAAGAAGCAATATTGAGATTACTTTCACAACCATCTCTCCATTTGTACACAATAAATAATCTTTACATGCAGTATATAGTAGAGGTGATGCAACCAATTACAGAATTCTTATAGTGCTGTAACTTGGGCTTTTGGTTTAGCAGCAAAGTTGAATCATATGATATTCTATACTAGAAAACACAAGCTACAACAGTTCAGATTTTCTTTTTTTAAACTATTGTTGTTTTTATATTGAAATCTGCCTCCCAAAAGCAGTATGTATATTGAATGAATGAACAAATGATTCAAATATAAACAAATATAGGTCTGTTGAGATTTCCTAGGTTTTTATCATAAACTCTGTCATGAATATGCTCAGATTCCACATTATTTTTCTACTGAGAAGTTCATATTGTATCAGCAACTAAGAGTGCAAACATATAGTTGTTTTCCCTCAAATCCAACAGAACATTATAGATTACTTAGACTGACAGAGTGAAAAGTTATCAATATATAATGTATATGGAAATAAAATGTTGAAATCTTCCCACAAGAATTCAGATGAATATGAAGTCAGCTGTCAGAGAGTTAAGCTGTGTGTTTCAGCTCTTGAGACCAAAGATATGAAATCTTCCTTCTATCCTGACAAAAGCAAATTCTCTATCCCTAAACCTCTTCCTGAATGTTGTTTCCTCTTCTTGCTGCAAATGTAAAAGATATTGGTTAAGAAAATGAAGAAGATACAATATCAGAACACTGAAGAACCTAAGTCAAATCAATTGATGTTTGTGACAGATAGCTCTTTGACACCAGAGTCACTAAACCATGCCACACTATCCCCCTGGGAATGATCTGCAACTATTACAGTTATCTTAAATGCATCTAGGAACATGCAGTTTGAAGAGACATTTATAATTTGTAACCAGATCATAGCTTTCACAGAGAAGCCCTAGTCTTGAATGGCACAGAATCTCAGACTGCCTTTCCTTATCTCAATCTTGCAGTAGCATTAATCATTTGTATTATTTATTACAGGTTCAAACATTAGCTCCAATGAGTAAAGAGCAATTGCATCTACTGCTATCAGCTTTTTTTTAAAAAAAAAACCTTTATGTTGTCAGGCTAAATATCCCTCCAATATGTTTCAATGTGTTCTGATTTTTAGGAGTATTAGGGTATAACAATATAATAACAATAACCCTAAATATGAATATTACAATTTAAAGATACGAATTCAGAATAGATAATTTTCACAGGTAACATTTATGGTAAATGCTACTGTTGCCTGCAAATCATCATTTCCAAATATCAGATATATTTAGAAATTTGAATTTAATGAGGAACTATATTCAAAAATGCAAATTAAGACTTTTCCACAACGTGGCTTTTTAAAAATGCAAATGAATGCAAAAATGGGATAAAATAAATACATGAGAATTAGATACTATCTAAAAAACAAACAAACATTGGCCTTTCCATTCATACCTATAGATACATTGTCATGAACTGAACCAGAAAAAAAACCTGAACCAGAAATCTTTGTCCATGCACTAGGAAAGGGGCTGATTTGTTCATGATTTTAGGAAATTATTATGTTTAGCTATGATGAATAGTTTTTCCTGCTTCAGGGTCCTATGTTTTTCCTTTGAGCCTTCAAGATTATCATTTCATGGATATATGGTGTGGTTTTATACAAACAAAGAGATGCTGAACTTTTCAAAACAAACAATTATTAGGAGATTCCATCAAAGTTGGAAGAACAATCTGTAATTCTACATGCCTCTGTACTTCAATTAATGAAAATATCTGTGTTCCTCTGGGCAGGACTTTTGCTGACACAAATAGCAGCCAAGGACCCAAACCACCATGTCTCCTATTTCTAAAGCACTGACAAATGCCAAAGATGCAGTTTCAATGTCTAAGGACATACCTCCAAACAAATTATTGATATTTTATCCCACATCTCTCTTGGTGAGTATTGAGTATCAGCTTCCTTGAAGACTGGCGCCAAGCTTCTCCTTCTCTGCACCACAAACCAGAATTAATTGCAAATCAATCGAACAAAGTACAACTGATCAGTAAACCAATTAGTAATTTTAGCTGTTCATCCTGTCTTCATTTACTGAGGGATACTGGTGGGAAGGGACAATAATGTTTAGTTAGCAGCATTTGTTTTTCTGCCCTGATATAGTGTCCTTGCTGAAAATATATGTATAAAATACAACACCTATACATTGGAATGCCAAACAATTTCTGTAGTATTATTTTTATTTCATGCTGCTTTATTTTTGGAAAACATTTCTTTAAAAAAATTACAATCAAACTGGACCATTCATTTTTGATGTTTTGGACTTGTGTCAAGATGTCAAAGTTAATGCTCACTTTCATTAGCTTTCTTATTGGTAACATCTAACACATAAAGAGGAATAATTGTTAGTATTAAAAAATGTAAAGCTAAAATCTATGCCTGGATAAATGAAACAGTTTTCACATCACCGCCTCTTTCATTCTCAGTTAGATTTCTTCCATTCTGTATCTACAGTTAATCTACAGTATATCTTAAAAACATCATCATCATCATCATCATCATCATCATCATCATCATCATCATCATCATCATCATAATGTTCTTCTCACTGATGGGATTTTGGAAAGCTCTAAAGACCTGGCTGTTCTCTCAGGCCTTGGATTAGGATTGTTAGGTCCTTTGTCAATTTTTTTTTTTTGAGGCTATGGGTGTTGTTAACTGGACTATATAATACTAAAATTCTTGTGTCTGTTTGGGTAACACTGGAATTAAGGAAGTTCAAATTGGCTAACTTACACAATGGCAGGATCCATTATTCTTATGGCAATGAAATTTGGAAAAGTTGTTCCACTTCAGCCCCACAACTATACTTCTCAGAAATCCTTTGGTTGCATGGCACAAGAGAAGATTGGAGGGGCATATCTCTATCCTCTTTCCTGCCTCTCTCCAGCCCCTGTGCCCAATTGTCTAGCAATAATGTCTAATGGGGGACTGGCTATTGGCAATTATTGAACTGAGGCCAACATTTGAAATCTCTTAAAGGTTTGATGAATGCCAGCAGTCAACTGGTGAACCCTTGTAATGGAATGTATGGATCAGGTTGGGGGATGAGGGAAGGAAATGCAGCCTACAGAACAATCAGGCAAGTGAGGGAAGAACCCATAAGTCACTTAATGTTCAAAAAACTTTGAACTGTTCTAATTAATAAGTTAAAATGGCAGTGGAAAGATTGGGCATTCAGACTTATTGTCAGCCCCCCACACTGTGTAAACCAGCCAGAAACACAACTATTTTATTTATTTATTTGATTTCATTTGTCAATTGCTTACAAGATAATAGGTATAAATATAAACATGAGTAATAATACAGGAAATAGGTACAAATAAATGGGGACAATAGGACAGGGATGGTAGGCATGATTGTGCACTTATGCACATCTCTTACAGACCCAACTAAATGAGCTAAATCATATTGTAAGGTTACATTAAGACAATCCTACAAGAATTTAGAAAAAATTTAACACCACCTTCAAATTAGAATATAAGGGATGGAATATATATATTTTAAAGTTTTTAATGTAAAATCTTAATTTCCATTGAACCTTTCTTTGACATTCAATCATTCAATGCTCAAATCTCTTGTTTTTGTCAGAGCGTTTTCATAATTTGCATTCTTACTATTACAGCATTCTTGTGAACACCCTACTAATTTAAACATACATACATTAATGAGACTATAGTCAATCTCTGAACTATCAGTGTACTTTGCCTTTCATCAGTCAGAAACTTGAAACCTTCAAAATGGAGGTAATAACTGATAAAGAATATGGCTATACTAATGAGTTAGTGGAGAAAAGATCCTTTAGCACAAAGCAATCTTCTACTCACAGGCGTAAAAACTAGATTACTGGAACCTGTGACAGACTGCAAAAGTGGTTACCAGTGATTGAAATTAATGGTTTCTTTCAATTTTCTAATTGACACCAATGGGAATTCTGGAATTTGCTAAAAGGTAGCTCATGTTGCTGTCTTCTTTTGCTTCTACATGCTGACTTTCACCTTCTATGCAGGGTTTAGTCTAACTTGAACATAAGATCATATTAAAGCCCATTCTCATAAGGTACTACCTCAAACAGAAAGCATTGTTTTGACAATAAGAAGGCAGTAGAGCTTATATAGCCCAGAAATGTTCCATGAGGGAGATGAGTGGTTTTTAAACATGATATATATGTTTGTGTCTATGACAGAATAATCTTTTGGGGATTTTGCTTCTGTTTTTTGTGTAATTGAACCAGTTTATTCTCTAATACGACTCTAATAAGACTCGTTTGAAATTTTTTTTATTTATAATCAGCTGCACAAGTTGCTAGAATATTTCCCATAGCAGTAGGACTATGAAGGAAGTTCAACATACAGAAAAGGGGTGTCTCAAATTCAGCTTCCGTGAATTTGGACTTGAATCTGGGTCTCCAGCACTTTAACCATTTCACATATTGGATCTGACTACTTGGATGATGTACTGGAGATGAAATTATGCCTATAACAGTAATCTTCATTTGTTTTAATGACAGATATTTCTATCTCCTTATATTGTTGGTCTGTCTTATTTTGCATAACAATAAGCGCCATGGCAGGAATGTAATAAGAACAAACAAGATAGCAACTTCTAGGATGTTCATAAAAATTGATTAGGATAAGATCTTATTAGAATTTAAATAGACATCCCCTAACCAAATCACAATTTTAAACTAGGCAGCAAAATTTGTAAACAATTTTTAGAAGAAAACAATGACAAACCTCTTTGCACTGTTGCCAAGAAAATGTCATGTATTTATTCATGATGTCACTAGGAACTGACCCTAATAGAAAATGATAAAACAAAGATAATGATAATATAAATATGTTATTTTTTTGTTATCTCTTGAAGTTGTCTTATATATAAATTACCTCTATGAAAAATTGTCTCCATCTACAATTCTTTAGACTCCATGCTTTTGGGTTCACTCCATGTGATAAGTATGCAAATATCTTCTAGATTTATGAAGAAAACTAACATGCATAGAAGATAGTCTGATCTTGAAGAGAATAAGGTGAATTCTTAAAAAAACTGAAGTGAAAGTAAAACTGTTTCATTAAGACTTATCAGAGTATTACTACATCCTGTATGTTGTGTATGTTAATCCAACTGTACAACTGGAAGTTCCATGCTTATAAAATATAATTATTGTACTGAAAAATATCAATATATCAATGTAGTCTGATTGGAAGAAATAATCTTTTCTCATTGTCAGTAAACCAACAAATCTTGAAGAACATAGCATAGTAATTATGTCATGGAACCAAACACGCTTAAGACTCAGATATTCAAGCACTATTTCAAATATCAACTTTGATTATAAAAGGAAGACATTGAGCTCACCATATAGTAGGAGGGTTGAAAGAATTTCTCTTTCCTTATTTTTTTCTTCTGTTCATTATTTCCTATTGCAAGACAGTACATTTCCAACATTTTACTCCACTGAGCTTTACAGAAGGCATTTGTAGCCTTATGATGCTAACTCTTTCTCAGCAAAATAAGTAGAGTCCATATTAATCTACTTTTCCAGATTGGATCCTATTTGGGCAAGGAATCTTGTCAATGGTTATGGATAACAAAGTCACAACTTCATTCTCATTATCCACTCATCTTCACTTAGTAGGATACCAACAATAGAAAGATTCTTGTTTCCTTCTCAGTCTCCCTCTATGAAAATCCAGATACAAACTCTTTACTTAGAGGGAAAAATTCCCCTCCACAATCCATCTTAACTTCACTTGTTTGGTGAGCTTGCTACCTGGCATCTATCTACCTTAATATAATAACAGAATTGGAAGGACCTTGGAGGTCTTCTAGTCCAACTCCCTGATCAAACAAAAATCCTATACCATTTCAGACAAATGGCTGTCCAATCTCTTCTTAAACACCCCAGCACCCACAACTTCTGGAGGCAAATCATTACACTGATTGCTTTAAGTGCCAGGAAATTTCTCCTCAGTTCTAGATTGGTTCTATCCTTGATTAGTTTCCAACCATTGCTTCTTGTCCTGCATTCAGGTGTTTTGGAGAATAGGTTGATTCCCTCTTTTTTGATATCCTTAGATATTGAAACACTGCTATCATATTTCTCCTAGTCCTTCTTTTAATTAATTAATTAATTAAATTTAATTTATATACCGCCCCCCTCTCCCAATTTGGGACTCGGGACAGTGCACAGCCCAGCTAAAAATGATACAGTATCAAATATAGAATTTAAAATAGAATTAAAAATGAATTAAATAAATGGCTGAAAAATTAAAATTGTAATCAATTAATAAAAAGCAGCGTAAAAAATTACAAGAATTAAAACTACCCAATCGCACTAGGCCAGACTGGCTTGCTGAAAAAGATAGGTTTTCAATGCACGCCGGAAGGTTCGCAGGTCAGGGATAGTCCTGCATCTCTGGGAGTAACTCATTCCAAAGGGAGGGTGCTCCCACATAGAAAGCCCGCACCCTCGGGGCTGCCAGCCGGCATCGTCCAGCTGGTGGAACCCCAAGGAGGCCCACCCTGTGAGAGCACACTGGCCGGTGGGAGGCCGATGGTGGCAGCAGGTGGTCCCATAAGTACCCAGGTCCCAAGCCATGGAGCGCTTTAAAGATGAACACCAACACCTTGAATCGCACCCGGAAGGCCACCAGAAGCCAATGCAGCTCGCGCAGGAGCGGTGTAGCCCGGGAGCTCTGAGGAGCTCCCAAAATCACCCGTGCGGCTGCACTCTGCACCAGCTGAAGCCTCCGGATGCTCTTCAAGGGGAGCCCCATGTAGAGAGCATTGCAATAGTCTAGATGGGAGATAATGAGGGCAGAAGTGACTGTGCGAAGCGCGTCCTGATCCAGAAAGAGCCGCAACTGGCAGATCCGTCGGATCTGATAAAAAGCCCCCCTGGTGACGGCTGTTATATGATCTTCCAATGACAGCCATATATCCAGGAGGACACCAAGATTGTGTGTCCTCTCCATGGGGCCAAAATTTCTCCCCCCCACAGCCAGCGATGGAATAAGCTGGCTGTATCTGGGCTCAGGAAACCACAGCCACTTGGTCTTGGTCGGGTTGAGTCGGATGATCTCACCCAGCACCTTCACATAAATGTTGAACAGCAGGGGCAAGAGCACTGACTCCTGAGGTACCCCACAAAACCAAGGCCTCAGGGTCGACCTCTGTCCCCCTGCCAACACAAATTGCGAACGGTCAGAGAGAAAGAAGGATAACCACCGTAACACAGTGCCTCACACTCCCAACCCCCCCAACCGCTGCAATAAGATACTGTGGTCGACAGTATAAAAAGCTGCTGACAGATCTAACAGGACCAAGACAGAGGAACAACCACTGTCACGGGCCCTCCAGAGATCACCCACCAATGCAACCAACACCAATCCGTGCTCTGTGCTAATTAAAATAGATATATCCAATTCCAGCAACCATTCTTCATATATTTTAGCTTCCAGTCCCATAATCGTCTTTATTGCTCTTCTCTGCACTCAAAATTGGTGACAAAACTGGATGCAATATTCCAAGTGAGATCTTACCAAGGCATTATAAAGTGGTATTAACACTTCATGTGATCTTGATTCTGTTCCTCTGTTAATACAGCATAGGACTGTGTGGGTTTTTTTGTCAGCTGCAAGACACTGCTGGCTTATATATAAGTGATTGTCCCCTAGGACTCCAAGATCCCTTAGGACTCCAAGAGCCTTGTATTCCTCTTGCATTCTTTGCTTGCTTAGCAGGAAGTAGTCACTCAGTTATTTCCATTGGCCAGTCAGTACTCTCAGGGAAAGCCCCTTATGATAAGCAATGCTTCAAGAGATAACCTCTTCACCCCTCCCAGCTCAGCACATAATCATTGAGAACACACATATTTTCCATGGCTACTCTTTTTTTCCTGCCTGTTGAATTTCCCCTGACAACCTCCTTTAGTTTTTCCTGTTACTCACTCAGCTTTCATTACAAAATCCAAAATAACAGCTCTCCCCATTTACTAGCTTTTAGGAATGTGCATCTGAAAGTTAGATAGATGCTGAACCGAAGCAACTTACTTTGAAATCGCATGGAAATCTACAATGAAGCAAAGCCAGCTGGCCATTTCATACATTTCTATTATCCATCAGGCTCTTAAAAACTAAACACTAAGTAGAAGAGGGAAGAAATATATGTCTTGGAACTTCAAATTGTTCCAGTATCTTTTTAGATTGATTTTTCCAGGAGGAAGACTCTGGAATATTTATTTCCTAGGATTTTATGCCATTCCCATCTAGAACACAACTGTGTGAACATTAGAAATGTGAATTTCTGCTAATTTTATTTTAGATCAGTGTTTCTCAACCTTGGAAACTTGAAGGTATCACGACTTCAACTCCCAGAATTATCCAGCCAGCAGAGCATTCTAGGAATTCTGGGATGACTGGGGAATTCTGGGAATTGAAGTCCAGATGTCTTCAAGTTGCAACACTGTTTTAGATTGTTCAGTTTTCGTGTTCCAACTCTTCCTATTTATTTTTAAAACCAATTCCTTGACACTATATTGATGCTTTTGTTGTTTTGGCTCATGTAAAATATAAATATGAAGCCCTCCCCCATTTTATCGTTGTGAAGTTATCATGATTAGATGCAGTTGCCTATGACTGCAGCTCTTTCTTGTTCAATATTTCTAGCAAACAAAAGAACCGTCCCCATATTTTAAAATAATTTATGCATATTGCAGAATTCAAGCCCCTTTCTATTGATTTATTTATTTGTATCCCACCTTTATTATTTTTGACAATTAACTCAAGCAGTGAACATATGCAACACCTTTTTCCTTCTATTTCCCTCCACCATAGAGAGGTGAGATGGGCTGACAGTGAGTCAGTCAAAATCACTCAGGTGGCTTCCATGGCAGGACTTGAACTCATGGTCTCCTGCTTTCTAGCTTTGTGCCTTAGGCACTGGAGCAAATTGGCTCTCTTTTGCATGAGTTATTTTCATGCAGAATGCCACAATTGGTCTAGAGTTTGTTTTATTGTTTATAAGAATGAGATTTAAATTAGCTGCAAAGGGCACCCTAGTCTCCAATCAGGTTAGACAAGATTGAATGCAAGATGATTTAATCCTATTGAAGAGCATAGGTCTAAGTAGGCTTAAATCCAGGCACTTCATTTTAACTGTTCTGTTGATCTGGCTGTTACATTATCAAATCATGCACTGCAAAGTAGTTCCACTTAAGCCAATTGGTTTTCTTCAGAGCCAGGGAGTGTAAGTGTTTCAGGATTAAAGCTACAATGTACTAGGTTCTCCTTCTCTTGAAATTGATTAAAAACACAGTATGAAATTTAACAAGATGCAAGTTAAGTGTTATTGCATGCTTGTACCAGAGTTTAATTCTGTTGCAGTATTTCTCATTTTAATTGTTAATTTAAATCTCACTAGGACAAGTAAATGGATACAGATGCATAATTCATTTATTTGAAGTGTGCTTTTTAATAATGTGTCACTTGAATGATGATACATTTACCTGACTTGTGGAGGAAAGTAAAAATGCTGCCGATGAGGTTATTTTACATTCCTATAATAATATGTTATGAATGGAATGGATAATTAAAGGTTTATCCAGAGCAGAAGAAATTCAGTTTAATTCAAAACTAAAATGGAAGAAATGTAAAAGGAAATAATTCACTCTTATATAATACTTCTGAAAACCTTTAAATTTAGTATACTTCTCCCAAAATGGCTGTTTTAATTTGTTTCACTTTTTTTAAAAAATGTACTTCATATGTAATCAATTATTTCCTAAATATTATCGGAGACCACACATATTAGCTGAGCATTTACCAAATATCTGATGGTTCAACTTGGTCTGGATATAACTATGCTGCTGTCTAGTGGAATCTGGATTTTTGCAGTCCTCATATGGTAGATCTGTTTTATAGCTTGTCTTTGATGTTAAAACATTAAGGTTCTCAATATTCACTTGGCACTGATTTATTCACCAATAAACTTGCAACACTATGTCCTGGGCCATTTGACTTCAATTAACAGTTCTTCATATCTGACAACTATAGTACTTGATTGTAGAAATCCAATGAATAGCAATATTTCATGGTAATTACAGTTGATATATGTTGTAATATATAAATGCTTTCCACAAATGGTGTTGGCCACACTATCTCTGTTATAATGCAGCTAGGATATAGTCTATTTTATATATTACATTAGTGGACTTCAGGGTATCCACTGAAAATGGAGAATATATGTGGTACAGATAGAGATAGAAGATAAATGTGGACTTCTGAGTCATTAGCAGAACATTAAGGCTTCTAATTTTCAGACTCAAAGCTAAAAGAGTACTAAGAAATATCCCTTCCCCTCTCCAGTTATATTTTTAGTATAAAACAAATGGGAAAGAATTTCATTTTATTTCCAAAGTTAAAATTCAAAATCCAAGAGAGAGAGAAAGAGAGAGAAAGAGAAAAGGAAAACCCCAAACAATGGAAAACCAGAAAAAATGTGTATAAAAACAGAGTAACAAAAATACATAGACTGTGCTCCCAGTTGAATACTGATACATATATTTCAATAATAATAGTTTCCCCCCCTGCAAAGCAGTCCACAATTTTAACAACTTCTATATCTCTATTTGTTAAATTATTATAGAAGTTGACAAGGCTGAGCCTGAGGCAGGGATCAAATGCACCATGTCATGAGTCCCTGTGTGTCCACAAGAGATCTACTGTAAGTCCAGCCAACTTTGAATGGCCTCTCTTGACTGTTAGTATCTCAGACTTTTGTAGAGAGCTTAAGATTGCAATAAATATTAATATTCATTTGAATTCCTTGACTCTCCTGATTTCCCCAGTACTTGAAAATTACTGTATGACATTAAAAATATTACAAATACGACAATCAACAATATTATAACAATATGACAATATTACCAAGCAACCAATCTGAACTACCATCTTATCTACTCTTCAAAAAAACAGTTAACAGGTAGCCTCAACAAAAGGCTAAATTTCAAAGCCCTCTGTTAATGATTTGTTATTGTGTTTAGTCTTCAAATGGCTTGTGTTTCATCCCATCCAGTTTCTCGACAATCTCAAAACATTGAGACAGGAATTCAGTCCCACCTGCAATTGTGCCCAGTTTGTTGATGTACAATTGTGAGTAATCTGGTTGTTGAACTGATGTCTCATAAGTGGCCTAATATAGATACAGTATACTGTATAAAGCAGGGCTGCAAAGTTGAATCTTATGCAATTCAGAAGACTTCTGATCTATCTCCTCCTCATTCACACAATCCTTAATCCTCTAGAAAAATATAAAGGTCAACAATATCAAAGACTGTCAAAAATCTGAAAGAACAGGGAGGGCATATTACTTCTATCCTGGATTGATTGAGTATACGCCATCAAGTAGTTTTTTATTTTTTTAAAAATGATTCTCTCCTCCTTAACCTGGTCCTTCAGTTCTTCCAATGATAAAGTCATTGTCATTGTCATTATGTCCATCCATTTTGCTGCTAGCTGCCTTCTTCTCTTTCCTTCCTTCTTTTTCAGCATTAGAGTGCTTTCCAGAGAGATTGGTCTTTGCATAATGTGCCTGAATTAGAATAATTGGAGCCTGTTCATTGTACCTCAAGTAAAAACTCTGGGATGATTTGCTTGATGATCTATTGATTTGTTTTCTTGGCTGTGCCTCCATCTGTAATTATGGTAATTTTTGCAATGGAATATACCTAGTCTGAACATTATCTCGCTAGAGGCAATACATTTTCTTCTATTTCAAGATGCGTTTCTAGGGATAGATCACAGCATCATGGCAAAATAGTCCTGAAGTCTGCCTATTCCTAGCCATATCTAGAAATCATATGGTTGTAAATATATATCAAGATCAATGTTAGAAGAGAGGAGACCTTTCAAAGAATGTGCCTCTCATTTTTTATCTTGTTATTGAGTTTTCATCAAACACATCACAAACAATAGCTGAGTTAGCTTTCTTAGGCATATTGAGGAAGCAGTCCTTTCCAAGAAAGTGGTTTATATACATGTGATGGAATAAATGAAATAAATTTGTTTTTCAGCACTCATATTGTTGACTAAAGTGATACCTATTTAAATATTGTTGTGCTAGCGGATACCCCAGGCAAATCATTCAGTAACATTAGGATATAGCATACTTTGCTGCAATCACTCATTTAGCTTGGAAATCACAGCTGCTTCCTGAAAAATGGCCAAGAGTTTCTTTGGTATTACCACATCTACAACTACACAGTATTCAGATTAAGGCCATTATTTAAGAACCTACAGGATTAAAGAGGGGTTAGTTTCATGGGAGATAGAGCTACTGGGATCCAAAGGGAAAAATACTTCAAGGCAACCTGCCCAACATGAAAAAATCCAGACTTACTAGTTCTGTCATATTTAATTTAACTGATGACATGAACATAAAACAGGATTATTATTTTTTAATGACCAACTATTACTTCTCTTTATCATTGCCAAATGGATCAGAAGAAAGAAGTGCATCATGAAAAGGTCCTACTGTTTTAATTAGTTACAAAATGGATGAAAAGTGATCAAAAGTTTTAACATATGAACACTGAAATGTGGAATTTAGACTTAATTCCGTAGGTGTGTCAACTATGATAAATACTTTGTTAAGACCCTCAATGAAGTTGGTTGGGCTAAGAGAGAGAAGGGCTGGCCCAAAGTCAACTAGCTTGCTGTTTTTCCAACCATTTTTACCATGGTTGCAAGAGAGACCTTAGAACAGGGCTGTCAAACTCCCGGCCCATGACCCGGAGGTGTCAAATACTGGCCACGCCCACACCCAATTTAGCAAAGGGGAAAAAAGTCCTGATATGTCATATGACGCTACCTTGACAACATGAGTTTGACACCCCTGTTTTAGAAGATTCTCAGTGTGTCCAGAATTGCTATTATTTTTCAAGCCAGTATTGGTGAACACTGCACAGCATTCTCAATTACACCTGAGAAAAGTGGAAAGTTTTACTTTTGTTCAGGCTTGATTGCAGCTGATAACTATATGAAGCTGATTTGTTATAAGAAAGGGAAGAGAAAGGAAATATATCTTCTCTGGCCTTAGGGTAATTTTCAATAGTACTATCAATAAATAACATTTTTTGGAAATGATGATTCTGGGGTTACAGTAAAGGTAAAGATGGATACTGCTTCAGAATATATTTTGGAGCATAAATTGACTAACGGAACTTAGTCTAATCTTAGATTTAGATAATCTCATAAAGGGCTCTTCCTTCTCAGGAGGAGCTACAGAAGAAAGAAAAGGTGGTTTGGTTTTGTCTTCATTCTCTATTCAGTTATTTATTTATATTAAGAAAGGTTATAGAACAAACTGGAGTAGGATTACCATGCTTTTTACTCCACTAATGTTAATAGGAAAGCTAGTCTGAGAATAACCTTTATTTGAAGACAAACTCAATTTGAAAGGATCTCTAAGTAAAGTATATTTTAAAGACAAAGGACTGCCAGAAGGGAAAACAGAGGCTTTGCTATTATCATCCAGGGGGCAGCAGATGGACAGCAGTCTGTCTAGCTAACCAGGTCTTCTGATCACAACCTTATTGACTTTGTTGTGTTACATTAGACTAAGTAGAAAGCCAGAATACATATATAAAAAAATAAAACTGTATGCATATATTAATGTATTAATTGTTTCTACATTTTTCACTTGTAAATGTCCAGTAACATATGAAAAATTAATTAAGCTACTCTGTAGCATGTCATTCTTTCTCCTTTTAATGGATAGTGTGTGCGTGGTGACCCTAAACTGAATTACAGAAGAAGAGATTTTCCATTATACAGTAGTATATACTGAATATAAAAGATATTTACATTAAGTATATATGGAGAAAAAAAAGAGAAAAGCTCAAGGTCATTACCACCCAACTACACTTAGTATTTTATTTCATTTTATTTAAAAGATATTCATGGAGAACGATTATGATCAGAAAGGAAATTGATTTTCAATGCATCTATCTAGGAAAATAGTTCATGAAAGCCAAAGGCAGCCTTGGGATTTTTCTTCTCTTAACATGGCTGCTTCCAACTCTATTTCATTTGTGAAGGAAATTCAAAAATGCAGCAAAGACAGTTTGAAAGAAAATTCATTTTATTGAATGTATTTCAATGAAAAGGTCATTGTGCCTTGAACATAGGTTTTTTTTTGAAAAAGAAGTTTTTCTTTGTTGTTATTTAGAAGAGAAAAAGCAGCAAGTTCTCTTTCAGTTTGACATTTCAATGCTGTGACATAATGGGATGAGTTTTGGTCTCTCTATGTCTCTCTCTCTCTCTCTCTGTCTCTCTGTCTCTCTCTCTCTGTGTGTCTCTCTGTCTCTCTCTGTCTCTCTGTCTCTGTCTCTGTCTCTCTGTTTCTCTGTTTTTTTGTCTGTGTCTGCAAACTGGTGATTAAGTGATGATTTTTTTTTCAAGCAGATAGCTGTGGCAATGAAGAGGGAAACATCTTGTTAGCCTTATCTTTAGCATTCAGAGATGCTAATGGAACAAGAATGACCAAGCCAGCTCTCTTAGCCCAAAATGGCTAAGCAACTGATGAATAGTATGACTATGCAGAACTTTAGAAAGGGGTTCTTCAGGAGAATCTTCTGCATGTTCTTTGCAAAAGAAGTGGCAGATTTAATAGCTCAAGATATATCCTTTGTTGATGTTTCTGGACATTATCAGGCACTTGTCTTGAAACTTGGACCCTACTGTAGTGTCTAAAGAGGGAGGAGCCTTAAACAGTTCTTTTCAGATTAACTCAGAAATTGTTCAGATGTTCAAGCATGATTTCTTCTGCCATTCTCACATGGTGTTTTTCCTTTCTAAACTTACAGTAATGAGCTAGAAGCTGGGATGGGGACATTGCATCAACAGCTAAGAAATACAAATATGTCATTTTAACAACAACAACAACAATAATAATAATAATAAAATTTAACTGAAGTGTACAATTTATTGATATCGCTGTACCAGGAGATGCCAGAGTCGAAGAAAAAAAACTGGAAAAAAATCACAAAATATCATGACCTGGCCATCGAAACTATGTGATTTTGGATGAAACATGTAACAGTGATACCCATTGTCATCAGGGTACTTGGTACCATGTCCAAAAATTTAACAAAATACATCAAGAAATTGCAGTTTCCTGCAATAACACCAGCAGAATTGCAAAAAACTGAGTTACTCAGAACATTGTACATTTTAAGATGATACTTGGTTGATACCTAACAACAACAACAATAATAATAATCTTTGTGTGTCACTTTCATGTCCCTGTTGGAATCTGATTCCAAGAGGGAGGCTGAGCAGCTGACAAAGAGTGGGAGTGTAGCTCTGTTGGCTGTGGAAGAAACTGGGGAAGGGCAAAGTCCGGCTGGGCAGTGTAAGAGAGAGGTAGAGCAAGGCAGAGGGAATTTGGAGGAAGACCCAGGCCCATCCCCTCTTCATTCTAGGGCATGCAGGGAGAAACGGAGAAGGGAGCAACTTGAGTTGTATGGCTTACGGAGGAGGAAAGTGCCCTGATTCCCTTCATTAGCTGCAGCTGGGAACACAGTGTTTAAAAAGGGAGTTGCACACAGCCAGCTGTTGAGAGCAAATTGTGAATTATCTGGTATTGTTGAGGCTTATCTGGGTTACTGGCATCTTCCCAACTGTGTGTGTTTTGTTGGCCTTTCAAGTCTGCAATTCCTTCTCCTGCCCCGTCAAGTTAATTACTGCAGCGTGGTTTGTGTGGATTTTTAGTTATTGTTTGTATGTACTTTGTTTTTGGACTGAATTTCCTCCACTTAAAGACTGTTCTTGGAAGAGTTTTTTCTCAGCTGAAGGTAACCTGGACATTGAGAGGAAAATTGGAGATACTAAAGGGACTCTTCTTACATATGTGACTGTGTTGCCTTTGTGCCATGCCCCGGGTCATCACAGTCACAGTCAGACTCATCTACTAACCCTGGTCCTTAATATGGTCTTGACAAAAACCTTTGATGGGTTTGCCTTGTCCTCCAATGAAAAGTCCTCCAAGGAAGATTGCATCGCTTTTCCCCCCTTTGTTTTGGTCTTTAGGATTAAATTGAAGACATCAGCCAACAAATTTAACTAGAACTTGACTGTTGGGTGATCAAAGAAAGAAGAATCATCTTCTTCAGTGCAAGCACCCGCTTAATCGGTAAGAACACAAGGTTTTCACCTGTCAGCACTGGCTAGATATTACCCTGAGTGACAAGGGAATCTACTAGTGCCTGCTGTTTTCACACCAGACATACTTAATAGATGTCTTTGGAACAGAATATAAGGTTTCTGTTGTCAGAGAGTATCCAGCTGAAGCTGCCTTATATGCTTAAGGAGATATTTACCCACAACGCTTTCAGGGTATTTAGCCATATGCCTGGATGTTTTTCACACATTCCCTTTGATCTGCAGAGAAACAGCCTAGGGTATCAGTTCTGAAAGTTGTCTAGGCCTCCAAAAGTAAATAAATAAATAAAATAATTAGTAACCATATCTTGCTGGAGGCCTCACACGACTTTATGGCTATGAGGCTTTTTTATTCTTTGAGACTGGAACAAACATAATGGCGAAATGATGCTTAATAGCAGAACAGCATGATGTTATTTTTGTGTTTTAAAATCAAAAATAGTTTTAACTCTTTCAGTCCTAAGGAGCAAATTCTGCTTTCAATCATTTCATAGTACTTTTAGAGGGAGGAGGGAAAAACTCCCATTGCTTCTTGTCGGCAGTAGCAAATGAGTGCTATCGCTTGATTATATATAATTATTATATAATTACAGTTGTACCATGCAGGGAACAACCTGCTCCTTGGTATAATCATGATGCTGACCTAAAGAACTCCCAGGTATTTATGATAAAACTCTCCATATTTATCTGTCTGGTAAAAGTGAGGGGTCAAGTGGTCAGAGAGTACCTTAAGAAATTACTCCTCAAATGACAGCTTTGTGGCAAGTCCTTGTGTTAGCTTTCTGCACTGCAATTATGGAGGGCAAAGCATACATGGCAGAGCTCAGAAAGTTTAAGAAAATTATTATGACTATTTTCCAAGAAAGAAGAAAAAGTGTTTATAATTGGCATTTTATAATATATATAACTTCATTTTAGGTAGGGATGAAATAGTGCTAAAAGTTGATAAGTTTTGAGGCTGGATCCACCTGGTAGGCTCACAGCCTTATTGCTTTTTCCACTGGTTTCCAGCTGCATGATGAGACAGAGGTTACCTCCAAATATCCAGATGTATTTCAGTTAAAAGGGGATTAATATATGAATATGTTAATAATGGTATTATGACTCAGTTTTCTCTAAGAAGAGAGAATGTGTTCTACAGGGCAGTTTTGAAGAACAGATTAAGAATGTAGCATGTCAACTTAAGTTTGACAGATATCCTTACTGACTTTAATGAGTTCAGAGTCCAGATCTGGATAGATTTAACCCTAAAATGCTGAAGAAAATTCCTAATGATTTGATCAAATGTATTATTTATTGTTTTTAGGAAATTCTGGAGAATGGCTAAAGGCGAGCCATGGCTATGAGGAAAATGTGGGGGCATCTGCCCTCTGGAATGGGTTGCCTCCGGAGTTAATACAGCCACGGACCTGGGGACCTTCAGGCGTGCCTTGAAAACCTGGCTCTTTGACCAGGCCGGCTTGAGCTGATTTTAGATTTGGGTATTTTAATTTTTATATTAAATTTTAGGGTTTAAGGGAGGGGTTTTAACTGTTTTACAGCCAGGGTCTTTAACTTCGGGAGAGGAGCGGTATATAAATTATTATTATTATTATTATTATTATTATTATTATTATTATTATTATTATTATTATTATTATTATTACTACTACTACTACTACTACTACTACTACTACTACTACTACTACAATAAATCTACTTTCAAAAAGAGAAAAAGAGAGGTCATAGAAACAATATGACAGCTTGGAAGGATATCTGAGGAAGATTTAGAACAGAATGTAAAAAAATTAATATATAAGTGACTTGAAAACAATGCAGTGTTTACTGAAAGCCAGCTATAATTTGTTAGGAACAAATGTTATAAGACTGTTTCACTGAATGACTTCTTAGTAGACTATGGGAATACTATTAGCATGCTACATCTTGGTTTTAACAAAGTATACAAACTACTGAATTATATTTAATTAGCAAATTCATTAGCATAAATCTAGAAGGCATATCTGTTGATAGATTCAAAATCAGATTGAAGACCAGACTCTAAGAGAGATTAGAAGAACAAAAAACATTTAGCCTTGAGAAGAGCAGGCCGAAGTCATATTAGATACAGGTAACCAGAGGTGATATTCAGCAGGTTCTGACCAGTTCTGGAGAACCGGTAGCAGAAATTTTGAGTAGTTCAGAGAACCGGCAAATACTACCTCTGACTGGAGATTTTACAGTATCCTTCCCCTGCCACGCCCACCAAGCCACGCCTACAGAATCAGTAGTAAAAAAAATTGAATCCCATGACTGCAGGTAACCCTCAACCTACAATTGTTCATTGTGACCATTTGAAGTTACAATATGACTGAAAAAAAGTGATTTATGATCTTTTTTCGCACTTACAACTGGTATAGCATCCCCATGGTCACATGATGTAAATTCAAATGCTTGTCGACTGACTCATATTTATGACGGTTGCAGTGTCCCAGGGTCACGTGATCACTTTTTGCACCCTCTGACAAGCATAGTCAATGGGAAAGCCACATTACTAATTTAACAAGTGCAGGATTCACTTAACAGCCATGACAAGAAAAGTTGTAAAATGGGGCAAAACGCATTTAATAAATGTCTCACTTAGCAACATAAATTTTGGGCACAATTGTGGTCATAAGTCAAGGACTACATGTAGTAGGTAGCATCCTTCAAAAAAAAAAAAACCACCTGAAAAAAATCTCAAAAGGTTTTTGTCATTATTTCCAGAGCACAAGAGTCAAAATCAGGGATTCAAAGTTGGCAAATGCTTATCAAATACTTGGAAAGAACTTCTCAACAGTAACAACAAGCTAATTTTTTTTAAAAAAAATTGTGCACTTCCCACTGACGATAATTCAGAAATGCTGTGGTGGATTGTTTAAGCTGGTTTGGATCCATCCAGAGTTCTCACTGATATGTGCTATGAAAACTGATTCCAAAAAAATGCACATCAGGGTGTTTAAGCCAACAGCAGAGATGGACACTTATTGTGGGTGAAACTTAAATACACAACTAACCAGTATACATGAATTCTCCTAAATAATATTCCTAAGAAATTAAGATTGGACTACAAAAAATGGTCACTATTATGTCCACTACGAGTCCACTTGAGCAAAAAAGGGAGAGGAGGAAAAAGTGCATTTCCCTTACATTGCAGCAAAATATTTAAGTGCCCTATTGAGTTAGAGTCCTCATTAATTATTTGATTTACAGAAAAAGAAGACAGCAGGCATGAAGGCTCTAGCTAATGCCATGATGCACCATCTTGAGACTTAAGATCTTTTTAATGTATTCACCAGCTGAAAGGGGAAAGACAGAGCTGAATGGATCCATTAATTTAATTGAAGCCAGCCCCGACAACAGATAAAACATCTCAAGCTTCTCTTCAACCCACATCAGTTCTATAGTAAACAGCCAATGATCCATGTGCACACAACAAAAAAGAACTAAAGGTGCACAAACACACACACACACACACAGAGACACACACACACAGACACACACACACACAGACACACACACACACAGACTCACACAGACACACATACACAACTGTAATTTGGTACTTCTAAGACCAAGTTGCATTTTGCCTTACTCCCCACAATCTTGTAAGAAAACCATTCTGTCTTTTGAAAGGTGAAAATAGCAACAAGAAAATGGATTTCACCTTTTTTTTTTTAAAAAAAAAGGTTGCTTTCTTTCAATTGCATCCATCATACTGTAAGCAGTTTTTCTAAAAAAAGAAAAAACAACTTCACACCTGCGCCCCGCATAGAAACAATGTTCAACTGTGATCATTTTTGTGGTAATGATGTATTATATAAAGGACTTATTTACCACAAAGTCAACAGATCGAGAAAAGAAGATCTATTTGTAAGATGTTATTTTTCCCATTGTATTGTGCTGCATTTATGTTTCTCCAAATAGACATGCATCTCGTAGAACTATGAACTCCTACACCAAATGTTAATCAAGTCATATTTTGATCTGAATAATCTAGAAATGAGAAAATAATTCAATTTGGAATTCATAATGCTAGCAAAGTTCATGTTGATACATCAGATCTGGGAAGATAAGTGTTTTTCTTTCTCTGTTTCTCTTTCTGCATAACTTTTTTCCTCTCTCTTACTTGTCTGACCAGATGGGAAGAAGACAGATAATTTTTCCAGTGATCTAAATTTGCTGTCTAAAAATAATTTTGGAAATTAGGCCAAAGAGCACAGGTTATTCAATGCCAAATAATTGCATTTGTATACATATGTATGGGACAATAAACTAACTCTGGAAAGAGAATCTATCACTCAAGACTTCAGTTTATTCCTTTAAGAGAATGCTTTCATTGGCATTCTGGTAGTTCCGATAGAAAAGAATGTATGGAGCTCAGGGCTAGATTGTGGTGTCCTTGGTCTGTCTGAGATTATTTTCATTCAGACATTTAATTATCCAACTAGGTAACATCTTCAGTGCTAAGGGGAGGGGGCGGGTTTATATACAGTAGTTTGCCCTGTCAAAATTGGCGGGATGTTGTTTTCTCCTTGGTAGTTTCTTGAGTAGGCTATTGCTTACTGCTTATTGTTTGTCTAAAATTAGGGATTAATTCTAAATTAGGGATTAACACTAGACAAACAAGCAGTAAACAACACCCTTAATAAAGGTGTTGTTTGCTGCTTTAATGAATCTGACTATTAATTGATCAAGAAGGGTATTCTTTTTGTTTCCTTTGGAAACAAAAAGTAAAGTGCATCCATGAACAACTAGCAATGAAATGGTATGGGAAAATCCTTAATTGCATAATGTATGGACACATGTAAACGTAATTTTATCTAGAAAGCTGGGTGTGCTGGTTAGACAGTATATAGAGGAACAGTATATAGTCAGTTTGGGAATAAGAGCTGTCCTCTTAAGGGAATGCTTCATGGGAAATGTAGTTAATGCCTCATGGGAGATGTAGTTCATGTCATGTGGTCATATCTGTAATCCTGATTGGTCACTGAATTGACCTCTGGTTTGGTCATTCTGGACCCAGCATCGTGCTGGAGTTTTCCCTTGCTGTATCATTATGGGATGAAGATAACTATCTTTTCACACTATGAAGACAACAATGCAAAGATTGGATATTAGATGAATCTCAGCATAACTGTGAGTTATACCTTGAGGATGCCTGATATAATCCAATAAAGAAACTTTGTATGGAAGCCTTGGTACATTCAGCCAGAAAATTAGAATCATGATAGTGAAAAGATAAGTACTCATACATTTGATAGCATGGCTGGGGCCGCAGTTTGCAGAAGCAGCAAAGGATCCCACTTAAGAGATCCAGATGCTGCCCTTTGGTTAACATGGAAGAGACTTGACAAGGAGTACAGCATTCCCACAGAGGGAGAATCCTCACTTTTGGATTGCCTAAACAGCTTTTCTAAAATCAGTCTCAATGAACCTAGCCAGCTCAGAGAATTCTCTAACATACTTATACAGCTGAGAGTAGCACAAAAGGATCCCGACTTGCCGGGACTTGCTTGTCTTAACCAGTTCGAAATGCAAAGCAAAATTGTTCAAAAACTACCACACTGTTAATTGAACAATGGATCCAGTTGACTGAGGCCTTCAGGACCAATGGTCAAAACAAAGAACCTTCCTTTGCCCTTCTCGAAGAATTTGTGGTCCACCAGGCACAGACGTGCAATGACACCCGGACCCACAGACTCAGAGCTGATAGTCCCCCAACTGACAAAAGAGCTAGCAGAAACTCTGCTCTGTCCTTGGGTCTGCAAACTGCAAAAGGAAAATCCCTCGTGTCTATATATAAAATGGGAATTGCCACCTCACCTGTTCAGAATATGGGCAAAAACCAATCAGAGACAACCCAACATAGACTTCTGAGGACAAAGAAAGACCAGATTTGTCCACTCCACAAATCCCCGCACCCGCTGAACAGGTGCAAGATATTTGAAAAGAAACTCCTATACCAAAGGAAAGCTTTGATTGGGGAGTACAAACTCTGCTACAAGTGTTGCGAATCTATGGAACACATGGCCAAAGACTGCACAGCTAAGGTGCGATGTTACTTATGCAACAGCAATGAGCACCCAGCCGCTCTGCATCCAGACTCTGAGCCACCACAGCAGACAACTCCTAACCTCCCTCGACCAAGGAGCCTCAGTGTGCCACAGAGACACACCCGGACCTGGAGCGAGTGTCAACTGCAGGGCAGCATGTGATAACACACCATCCCCTCGCTCATGTTACAGATCTTTTTAGCCAACGTCTACCCCAATGGACACCCAGAAGAAGCCGTGAAAATGTATGCATAACTGTGATACTCAGAGCAATTGTTCGCTGGCCAGGTGCGCATTCTTCGACCTCTTTGATATCCAAAAGGAAGAAGTGCACTTCACGATATCGACGTGTACCACACCACAACGCACGGCAGGGAGGAAAGCTACTGCTGAACTTGAAGATTGAACCTCAAGCTTTGCATGCTTTGTATCTACCTCATTGTTGCATTGTTTGATGCTATGTTACTATCTAATGTTTACTTTAGTTGATAGTTGGTAGTGGAATTTATAATTCCAGGCGGGGTGTGTGCTGGTTAGACAGTATATAGAGTGTGCTAGTTGAACAGTATATAGTTAGTTTGGGAATAAGAGCTATCCTCTTAAGGGAATGCTTCATGGGAAATGTAGTTAATGCCTCATGGGAGATGTAGTTCATGTCATGTGATCACATCTGTAATACTGATTGGTCACTGAATTGACCTCTGGTTGGGCTGGGGGGAGTTTTGGTCATTCTTACCTGGACCCACCATTGTGCTGAAGTCTTCCCCATCGTTATGGGATGAAGATAACTACCTTTTCACACTATGAAGACGACAATGCAAAGATTGGACATTAGATGAATCTCAGCATAACTGTGAGTTATACCTTGAGGATGCCTGATATAATCCAATAAAAAAACTTTATATGGAAGCCTTTGTAGTGTTTAGCTGCCTGTCTCTAAATTCAGCCAGAAAATTAAAGATGATACTGGGAACATCCTAGACCAAATTAAATCCTATCAATCCACATCAGCTCCTAGCCATTTTGATAATTTTTTTTTTACTATTCCCTGTGGACATCCCTGTTGGTTGAGCTGCACCTAGGGTGATAGAAGTAGTGAATTCCTAGAAGCTTAGCACTGAGACAAATCAACAATCAATAGTTAGATAAATAACATTTACACGTTATTCACAATATGCAATAAAAAGCTAAAAAAGAAACAAAAATTCCATTCTGCAGGACAAACACACAAGGGTTGTAAAATAAGTCAGGATGGCAACTGCTACAATTTATTTGAAGCCCTGATTGTATTTAAGTGTCATGTATGTAGCAACATCTTGATTGTTTTGGCCATTCTTTGTAGGCATCCTGGTTGGATGACTTGCATCTAGGTTGACAAAAAAGCCGGAGCTAGCAAAAAAAAAATTTTTTAAGGAAAGAAAAAAACAAAAAAATATGTAGGAAAAAAATGGTGCACTTAAAAAAAAACTTTTCCAAAACTATTTTAGTGCACCAAGGAATATTCTGCCTATACCAGCTGAGGTGAGATTGTCTTTCTGGACATTCAAAGGATGGAGCAAGTGTGTCTTTCATAAAAGATATAAACTGTATTTTGCATCAATTCCACCATAACGTGGTTGACGCAAATGATACATTTGTACAATTTGCACAATGATATCCTGTCACAAATTATGTCATTGAGATGTATTCCTGGTATTTCTGATTACAGTCAGGAAGGTAGGAAAAGAAGCAATGGATTGAAACTAATCCTAGCGAAAACCTACCTAGAACTAAGGAGAAATTTCCTGACAATTAGAACAATTCATCAGTGGAATAACTTGCCTCCCGATTCACCCCATCTTTCCCTTGTGGAAGTTCATGTGATAAATGAAAAAAATAAAAAGGGAGTTACAAATTCATTTCAGCTGAATAAATTGGATCTGCCAAGAAGAAAGATTTAGTTAAAATTCTAAGCTTAATTCCTACAACTTTTGATTTTTTTTCGCCATTCCATTCCATTTCTAAAGAATCTTCTCTGTTTTGTTTCTGCTCATGGCTAAGGATGTGTGCAAAACAGGAAATGCATTGCTTTTAAAGCTTGGGACAAAAGAATCTTATTTGAGATATCCCATGAAAATTGTCCAAATTGGTCAAGTTCCAACAAAACAAAATTCAACATGGCTTGATGATTCCATGTTCCAGTGGAAAAACAATTGAAATATTTCAAGTATTCTGTCCATGAGAAACAATAGGAGTTTAGAACAAACCCTTTGTCTTTGCTCTAATAACACCAACACTACAACATAAAAAGAAGCTACCACCCCTCCTACAAACAAGCAAAACTTGTGTTTAAATTCATTCTGAAGCTCAACATTTATAGGGCAGAAAAGAAATAAAAAATCTCAGCAAGCCAATTCATTCAATATTATAGCAGCAGTGGTTTTTCCATTTATAATTTAATAGTTGTACTGGCAACTTTGGGGTGTGACCATTTCTTTGTATTTACCTGTTGTTTTTTCTATCTTCATCTTGCAAACTACTGACATCAATGCTATGAGATCATAGCAAAGGATTAAAAACAACAACCCCCAGTAGAAGCAGTAATTCATCTGGTATGCAGACATGCAACTACAAGCTACCTACTTGAATTGGAAGATGATTGGAGTCTTACATTGGCTATTCCATCTTGAGCTGTGAGTTTTGCTCCTGCATTGTACCCTCCCTGTATTTCACTCCTGCCAAGTTAACTCTTATCAGCACTGCCTAGTTTAGCCATCACCAAAAAATACTACATGTTTTTAAGCACAGAAATGGTCAAGACTTAGTCTTTAATTACCTCCTTCTTTCCCAAATGCAATGACCAGGTTTATTTTGTTGCAGTTTTGTGGTTTTATTTCACCTTGAATCTTCATAATTTTGGCTGGACTGCTTAACTTCCTTGCAGGCTACTCCCAGCAGCTCCTTGGCTACTTCACAGAGGAAGGGATGCCCTTCAACTAATCTGGCTTTTATTGATAGTAGCAAAATAGCATAGAGTTTAAGCTCAAGATGGAATAGCCAATGTAGACTCCAATCATTTTCCAATTCAAGAAGGTAACACAAGCATGGAACAATTTAAAGACAATTGTAACAAGTCTTGGATAAGTCCAAGCTCTAGGAATAGCCAGGCTGGGGTGGAAAAAATACAAAGACACAAAATAAAACTAAAAATTTCAGTTCCAACAACCAGAAGAATTGGAAACAGTTGATTGGAAATTTTTGTTTAGAATCTGGAACAAAACACACCCATGTTTTGTTTCGAATTTCATAGCACTTTAGAGTTTAGAAAGATTTTAAAACAAATTTTGGAATGATTTATGCACTCATACTCTGGACTAGATGTGGTTTCCTTTTTTTTCAGCTGAGCCTAGTAGTTACTATATAAAAATTGTAGGAAGGATCAAAAGGATTGGAAATAATATTCTTGGGAAGCAAGGATAAGAGAACTCTCTTGTAGATGAGTATTATATACAGTAATATTGGGAAGGGTTATGTTTTGTAGTGAATAAAATAACTGTACATCCTTCTTCCAATATTGTTATTGGTCTTACGTGATGAGAGCTACATAGTTTGTAATGAATTTTGGCCTTGGATAAGACTCCTCAGAATTCAAATGGGAACCACAGTTCCTATTTTGGGCACACATAACAGAGGCCAAATTATCCTACTTCAATCACATTATGCAATGACCTAGCACCCTAGAGCAGGAGTCTCCAACCTTGGCAACTTTAAGCCTGGCAGACTTCAACTCCCAGAATTCCCCAGGCAGCTTTGCTGCTTGACTGGCCAGTTCGAATGAGCAGCTTCAGGGATTGGGGCATGGGCCTTGCAGTTCAGCTTTGCTGGCTGGGGAATTCTGGGAGTTGAAGTCTGCCAGGCTTAAAGTTGCCAAGGTTAGAGACCCCTACCCAGAGAAGGCTGGGAAAGGTGGAAGGAAAAAGAAGAGGATGGCCAGCCATAATAGACGCATCTCAGTTACAATGGTAATGAATGCAGCATTAGAAGATCTGAAAGACCAAGTCTTTGAGATCATCTTTAGGCAGATCAACATGAAGAAATTCCGGTGGTCTCTAAGAATCTCCAATGATGCTTGCACATAATCAGATAATTCAGATATATTCAGTAGTTCCTGGTTTTTCAGTCAATAAATAAACCTCTAATCCTATAAAATCCTCTTATCTTTCCATGGCTTATACTGTACAAATTAATGTTCAACTTTTCCAGTTACGAATGCCTGTTGTGACAAATACAAATCTCTCCACAACAGTTTTTCAAATACAATTTTTGACAACTTCTTTTCAGAATCAATGATAGCTAAATCCCTTGCTAGTCATTTGTCATGTTTTTCCTGAAGTATTAGTAGAACATTCTTCTTCTGGTTCTACTGATATAGAAAGACAGGCTTCTGTAGAGGATGTTGAATGCTGTGCTGGTTGCTTTTGTTTGAGGTATTTTGTTCCATAAACAGCTCTGAAATTGTCAGGTATTCTTTGCAAATCTTTTCCAAACTTATTCAGAAAATGGGCATGTTTCATTTGGGGGGGTAGGGGGATCTTGGGGGATAGTATGTGGGAAGGCTTTTAAAAAAAGACAGCAAATATGTCTGAAATAGTACAGGTCTCCTGCTTGACCAGAGAGTTGTATTAGAATACCTCCAAGGTCCTTTCTGTCTCTGTTATTCTGTAATTTCTATTTGGATTAGGTTAAATATTAATCCCCTCTTCAGGCTAGCTAAGTTCCTTTTCCTTTTTAGAACTCTATGGCAGGAATGGCCATGATAGGAGGGTGATCCCTACCAAGTCATCTGAAACCTGCAAACAAACCGACCACCTGACAAATTCAATGCTTCTTCTTTTGCACATCATCTCACCTTCCCAAGTTCCTGGCCAAGAAAGAAACTGATGAATTTGCTTGCTTTCTGAAAGGCTGGAGAAATATCCAACCTACTTGGTTATTCTTGACTTCCTGGGATCAGCAGAAGTGAATGAAATCTCTCTTAAAAATGAACGTATTTTAAAATCCACAATGCAAGTCATTTAACCATAATATAAAGTGACTGCATTGAAAGACCATTAGTTCTCATTCCTTCTCTATCCCTTTTCCCTTAGTGTTTCTTCTACGGTGACTTTGAGAGCCTTCTGTTTCTAGAGATAATGAAAAATTGTATATGGTAGGAAAACAAAATAAAGCACTTAAACTCAGCTGGGAGACATAGTTTCAATATTTTATATGTCTACACCAGAGGTGGTATTCAGCAGGTTGTGACCAGTTCTGGAGAACCGGTAGCAGAAATTTTCAGTAGTTCAGAGAACCGGCAAATACCAACTCTGACTGGAGATTTTACAGTATCCTTCCCCTGCCACGCCCACAGAACTGGTAGTAAAAAAAATTGAATCCCACCACTGGTCTACATTGAAACCCAGACAAAATTTAACCTGGATCTTCTTCTAACTTGCCCTGGCTGCCTCCTCCTCCAATTTGTCTCTCTTCAGGTTTTCCATGCCTTTTTCAAATTTCCCTGTGTCTCTCAAAATCTCAAAAATGCCTTGAGCTGCAGAGTGTTACACAATGCTGCACAATGTCTAGATACCTTTGGTGGCTCAAAAGCTATAATAATCCAAAAACTGTATATGGCTCCCAAACCAAATGATTGGCCACCCCTGGGATAATGCAGTTGCTAGGTTTGTAAAAAGGGTGTATGAGCCAATTTCAGCTTAAAAGCGCTTCTGGAATTTCTGTGTGTTTTATAGTGACTATTTTATAAGAGTTCTTTCTTTGAAGAAACCCTAGAATACTCTGTTTATTCTACACAAAGCTTGTTTCAGCAGCTCCAAAGTAGCTAAGCTCCTTGTTTTTGCAAGCTAGTCATACAATAAATATTTGTTGGAAGCCACGTTGAAATGAAACAAGCTGGCTCAGTCTAGTAAGAAAAGAGTTAGCAGAAAGAACCCATATCAAGGTTTTTGGTTCCTGTTTTTATTTTCCTTTCATTGTGCTACAAAGCCCCAAATTAAACTCATACAGAACCATCTTGAAGCAGAGCGCAGTCCTAATGTGGACACATTCTGCTTTAGACTGGGGTCTCATAAATGGGAACAGTTGGAATGAATGGTACTTATTCCACATTAACAAGGGCCTTGGTGGTGCAGGCTGTTAATCATCTAGCACTTAGTGCAAGCTGCCTGCAATTAGTGCAGGTTCGAATCCCACCAGGCTCAAGGTTGACTCAGCCTTCCATCCTCTCGGGATAGGTAAATTGAGGACCCAAAAATTGTTGACTTTGTAAAAATGCCGCTTGGGGGTGCCAAAAAGCCCTAGTAATAAGCAGGCATATACAATGGAATGAAGGCTATTGCCGAGCACCTAACATGGTGCTCCATAGACTGTAAGCCGCCCTGAGTCTCCGGAGAAGGGCGGCATATAAATGTAATTTAAAAAAAAAAAACTTCTTCTTTCCCAAGGTCATTCTTTTAAATACCTGAGAGCAGCAAATATGAGCATTTTCCTTCCTCTCATTTCACTGTTATGCTTATCTTACTCATCTTTCTTTGCTTAATTATTGAAGTGTTCTTCATGCCAATAATTGAAGGCTTTGTCAGCATTTCCGCTCTCTTTCTAAATATCTGCCTAAATTTGATTACAAAAGAACTGGAAGATGACAATTAAGTTATTTGTAACAGATTCCTGAAAATGATTAGTTATCTGTTTTGATTTAGCGTCTGTCTGTATGTCTGTCTGTCTGTCTGTCTGTCTGTCTGTCTGTCTGTCTGTCTATCTATCTATCTATCTATCTATCTATCTATCTATCTATCTATCTATCTATCATTTATCTGTATTATATCTATCTGTCTATCTACTATATCTATTATATCTCTATCTATCAATCATCTATCTATCATCTATCTATCATCTATCTATCTCTATTTGATTTCAGCACTGTCCAATTCCAAAGCAACTCTGGGTGGCTCTCAATAATTAAAAAACAAGATACAAATTTAGTAAGGTAAATAAAAATTTTATAAGAGAAATAAACAAGATGGAAAATTTGGGCAACCAGCATAAAAACATGTAGCATATATCAAGCACAACCAACAAGGGGTTCCATCTACCCCCATGTTGGCGAACCTATGGTATGCGTGCCGGAAGTGGTATGCTGAGCCAGTTCCACCAGCACATGAGATCTCGCCTGGAAGAGCCCCATTGCGCATGTGCATGCACCGCCACCCGACAGCTGATTGTTGGATATCTGGCGTGCATGCACAGGGGAGGGCACAGGAGACCCGCGCGCATGCGCAGAGAAGCGCAGTGCATGCGGGGGGGTCATGCACACATATGCAGAGATGCATGGTGCATGAGGGGTTATCGTGCATGCATGCAAAGATCCATAGCACGCAGCGGAGGGATCACATGCATATGCGCAGGCACACGGATTGCATGCGCTTGCACAGGGTGAGTGTTTGGGACCCAGCACACATTGCCTTCTGGGTGCTGGCATGCGAGCATGAGCGCACATGCAATTATCAGCACAGGAGCCAAAAAAGGTTTGCCACCATTGATCTACCCTACCCAGGGGTGGGATTCTACAGGTTTGCACCTATTCGCTAGAACCGGTTGTTAACATTTTAAGCAGTTGGGAGAACTGGTTGTTAGAAGAAATTACTGGCCTAATCCTGTAAGGAAGGCAGGAAGGAAACGTTCTGGTGTTGCTTACAGAAACTGCCTCTCTGTTAACCCTTATTACATTCTTGGCAGGACTAGACTTCCTGTCTCTGGAACTTCTCTGGAGTTTTTTTTCCCCTCCTTTGCTGGTACTTTGTTTGTGTGGAGTGACAAAGTTACAATGGCACTGAAAAAAGTGACTTATGACCCTATCCCAAGACATAGGAGAACAGCCAGGTCCTTGAGGCTTCTAGACTGCCATAAAAGTAGGAAGAATTCAGTTTTTAGCAAGAAATAGAAGCCATCAGCAAGGAAATGTTAAGAAAACAACTGGACATGTAGTTGAACATTACATAAAAGTGGGAAACAGGTTTGTTTAGTTGAAGATTGTTTCAAATTGTAAAATGGTTCCTAGTGTCTTTTGGCTCTTCAAAAATGTAGCCATTTTTACTGCCTTTTTTTCTCTTATCATGTTTCCTATTGTGGAATATCCTACATATGAAATATGGCATTTGTGAATAGACCGATTGCTCCAGAGACATATATATTACACGTGTAACTGGAATGCAACAGTAAATTTGCAGCCACAAGCATAAAGATACACACCTTGACACCATATAACTTAATAAGTATGGTTGCTGCCAAAGGTTATAATGGCTATAATGGTTTCAAATGTGCCTTTTGAGAACAATTGGTTGAATTTTCTATTTATGGTATAAAGAAGGGAGTTCTTATTGCTGTGGCCCATTAGCATTATGCTGCTGGATGACATATAACTTGTCAAATTATTCCTGGCCTACTTTTTGTCCTGCATTTTTCTCCCTTGGTCCTTTTCTGATTGGTCAGGGTGGAGGTTGCTATGGAAGTAGACTTTTAAAAAAGAAGTCTCTTTATAAATATGGTACCAGAACTGGGAATAATCATTATTTAATTGCAGGACTGCTTTAATATATATGTTCTTTTGAAAGACTAATACAAATTTCAGCCAGATGTAGAGAATAACTCATAATTTTCCCTGCAAGGATATAGGAGGGATTTTTTTTTCTATTTATTTATACTGATAATTCATCCTCTTGCTAGGAATTAAAGTATAGTAGGTAAAATGTTCATAAAACTTTATTCCTTTTTTAAAGTTGAGAAAAATATGACAAAATTTATTAAGTTTACCTCCCATTCTCTATTAGATATAATGTTCAATTATTAAGGTCACATTTAATTGTTAGAGCAATATCACAATTCCATTAATGCATAATTAAAACACATTAAAACATATAAATACAAACCATTAATTATATACATTTATATATTTATATGCAAATATAAAAGTTGATATAATGAATGCATTTGCATCAGGTCTTTGATGCTTCAAAACTGATTCAGAAGAAGTTTTATTTTTAATTACTAGTAAAGAGTAACATGGTAATGCATTAGTGACCATACAGTAAGAAACTATTTTTTATTGCAGATATTAAAATAAATTAAAGTAGAGAAAAACAAGGTTATGAATCAATATAACATTTAAAAGAAATAGTGCCTTTAAAAAGCTGAATTCAGGAGTTCTGCTTCAATAATCTGATTTATTAAAGTAGCTAACATTTTCTCAGGCTCGTGCAGAAGCTTAAAAGAGAAAAAGAGATTTAAGAGGGAGACAGAGAGAGACTTTAATGGTTATCAGAGAGTTGCTATGTTTGCATGAGGTCCAAAATACATCTTCCAAATCACTTCTAAAAACATGCACAGGCTTATTCATAAACATATCCAACATGCAGAAATGAATAAATAAAACACTTCCAAAACACAAAAGATATAACATGCCCAGGCAAAAAGGCACATTTTGATCTGGTGCCACAATGACTGCAAGATTTAAGCCAAAGCACAAAGAGAAAGTTGAGCCCGGGTGCTGAAAAAGGCTACCCACTTCAGTTTATATTTATATCCTATATAATCACATTTCGGTATCTAACAACAATCATACTGTGTTAGTAAGTGTAATTCACTATCAAGGGCTCTGATAAGTCAAAGCTCTAGCAAAGAAAAGTGATAGAGGAGAGAATTCAGCCCTGCTATATTCCTGGTGGCTTTCCCTTTTCTTCAGAGCTGTCTTAAATAGCTCTCACATATTTAATACTGATGGGAGAAGCAGCTTCAATTCCTGGATACATCTTTAGATGCTTTAGTTTACAATTCAATATTGGATTCAATAAACTAAATAGCTCCTTCAAAGATCAGCATTCTTGCAATTCTCTTCAAGCATTAATTGCTTTCTAATTCTCCCCTCCCCTCTTTTCTAGGCTTCTTGAAGTCAGAATATCCAACTTTAGTATGAAATAGTTTTAAGATGCTGGTCTTGGTGACAGGAAGGAAAAATCCAATATCGTTTAATATCAAGTTTCTATCAAGAAAAGAGGTCTTTGTTTAATCTTGGACAAAAAACTGTTGTTCTCTGGATCTCAGCAGGTAGTAGCACTTAGCCAACCTTAGCTGATGTCATATGGTGTTTGATTGGTTACATGCCATCAAGTCCCGGTCGTTTTTTTAATGATCACATAGACAGACTTTCTCCATGATGATCTGTCCTAATTTGGTCTTTCAGATCTTCCAACACTGCGCTCATCACCATTGTAAGTAAGTCCATCACCTTGAGGCTGGTCTACCCCCCCACCCCCCATTTTTATTCTTCCGTCTTTCCCAGGAGTGATTTACCATTTCTTTTAACCACGGGCAGTATGAATTGATGCTTTTGCTACTGTTATTAAGGTGATCATCTGTCTCCAGCATCTTCTATATCTGTCGTGCCCCTGGTGGAGACTGACTCTGAGGGAGAAGAGGAACAGCTGACAGGGAGTGGAAGTGTGGCTTCGGAGGTTGTGGAAGAGGCTGGGGAAGGGCAGAGGCCAGCTGAACAGTCAGAGGAGGACCCAGGCCATCCCCTATCCATCTGAGGGCATGCAGGGAGGAGAGGATAAGGGAGAGATGTGGTCTACTTGGGAGGAGAGGGCCTTTATCCTCTTTGTGGGCTGCAGCTGTGACAACTGAATAAGAGGACGGACATGCATACAGGGAACGCTGGAAACAAAACGTGGTAATATCTCTAGTTTATGGTTCCTCTCTGAGTTTAGCATCCTTCCCAGTGTGTGTTCTGTTACCTGTGTACATCCTCCAGCCCTTATCTTGCCTGGTTTGTGTTGTTTTTCCCCTCCTTCTTGTAACTGCTTGTGTGGGAGTTTTTTGTCTTCCATCAAGGATATTTGGAGCTTCGAAGCAAAGTGAAGGAATAAAAGGGGCTTAACTGGGTTTTTGTGACTGTGTTTATTTTGTATCCCCCCCCCCCCCCGGGTCATCACAATATCATTGCACCCCAAAATAGGTACCTGCTTGCTTTAGCTACTTAGCTGGGGTGATCTTTATGCATTGCGTGAATTATATACTCTTGGCATATATTTTTAGTGCTTTTTCTTTATCACTTCTAGGAATATCACCATCATAGTGATCAGCTATGGGAATACAGATTTGAGAAAGGAAGGTCATGTGGTGGACCACTTCAGAATTCCATTGAGAATTCTAATGCATCTACTAGAGATAAGAGATAGGTAATTTGAACATTCTAAATATGAAAATTATTCTGCAAGACTGACCACATTATGACCTTTTCTGCTGGTCAAGCTAGCCCCTTTCTACCACTTCTCTTGAGGAGCAAACAGCCCTTTACAGTAAAAACTTCCAAAAGAGAAATCACTACTTTCTCTTGTCTAATCTTTTTGGTTCTTCTTCTCTAACAAGATAATAGCCCTGACCTTCTTCTGCATCTATGATGTAATTGATCACAGTCTTTGAGAACAATGTAGTTAGCTCTTGCCTGCTATGTAAGTACCTTCCCATAAGATAAAATATCAATCTAGATCCCTCGCCTTGGCATTGTTTCCTGGTGACGGATGGGAGGGAGGCATTTCACAACTATAAAGATGGTTACCAAAAGTGCAGACATGACAGACTGCCACTGCTTGTTATGGCTGATCAGGACTAGGGTTCCACTTTGGTTTGTATGTTGATTGTATTTAAATTACTGTATTTAATAAAGCCATGTATTTTGCTATCATCCTAATATCATTTCTTCTTCAGGATATTACCTGGGATGGCTACTGCCCTTGGGGAAATCCATGAGACTTGTGATGGTGTTCATCATTATCAATGGAGACTCAAGTAACTTTTGTTGTCTGAAATTTTCACTAACTTTAGTTATTATTCAAACTTTGCCCTTTTCTGAGCAGGATCAGAAAATACTGATTAAATATTGTTTTAACTCTACTGGTAACCTCATTTTTAGATTACTTCAAGGTGTTTTAAATAAATAATTCTTGGGCTGTTGAAAAGCTAAAGCTGCTAACAATGAGATAAAGTACCCAAGGTGATAGATAGGTGAGACACTTGATACTGCATGCACTACATTTATATTAAAATAATTTTATTGATTATCAATCAACCTCTGAACCTACTCCAAGGGTCTACTTTTGATGTAAGGTCTAAAGAATCTCATAGATTGGTGAATTCATCAGAGGGGGCAATGCTCTATGTATCTTGTCTGACAAAATTCTAACTAAAAGTAGACTTTCTCTGTGGTGGCATCTAGAATGTTTTGGGATTTTCTTCTCCATGAAATTGTTGATGTCCCTGTTACTAAATCTTTCAGGTATCTGATGAAGATTTCTTCATGGAGGCCTTCTTTCTATGAGTGTTACAGATCAGAGTCTCCAACCTTAGCAACTTTAAGACTTGTGGATTTCAGCTCCCAGAATTTAGCAAAGCTGGTTGAAGAATTCTGGGACTTGAAGTCCACAAGTTTTAAAGTTGCCAAAGTTGGAGACCTCTGTTATAGGTGAAGACTTACATTAAATTTTCCTTTTTTTCTCCTCCTTCCACCATTTTCAATGAATTTTTTTCCATGGTAGGTTAATTTATTGTATTTTATTATTTTATTTTGCACAGTTGTAAACCATGCATTCCATCCCTACATGGAAAATAGGATAAAATTATATTTATTTTTAAAGTAAGCATGTTTCTTTGACTTCAACACCATGCTCCCTGTTTTGAGTAATCTGGCTCTACTTTCTTTCTGGAAGTAACCTTTGTGAATACATCTAGTAGGTTAATTTCAAATATACCATTATGGACTATTCTGTTTTGTCCTCCAAAATAAGTTTTTACCCTTTGGGAACAGGGGGCGGGGAGGTCGAAAGGAAGAGCAGCAATGATACCACACATGAAATGATATCACATAAATGTCAAAATTATATAATGCGCTTCAAGCAATATAAAGTATCTTCTGCTTAACAGAATGCCTATGTTTAGCAATCTGGAGTATATAGTATCTGTAGAACAATAGAGGCACAGATACAGAGAGACAGAAATTTAGACAGAATTATATGCTACAAAATTCTAATTGAGTGAAAGAAAGAAATTCTAAACATTCTCTATGTAACATTTCAAATAAGAATAAATGAATATGTGATTGTTTTTAATGATTTAGAACATGTGCCTAACTGGTATAGTTCACATATACAACTTAGAGGAGATGCCTACTTTAATTATTGCTGTTTATTAGTAAGTACTTAATTCAAGAACGCATAGAAACATACCTTCCTTACCTAACTTTTATGTTTCTTTTCTCTTAAAAATAAAACAAACAGAACAACTTTATAGAAAATTGAATTACATATGTATGCATATACGTGTGTGTGTGTATGTGTCTTTCTTGTACACACACATGTACATGCAAAATAATGGTTGTGCATCTTAATGAAACCACTTTATGGTATTTACTTGACTCTGCAAACATTTAAAAATCTAAAAAAAACCTCCCGAAAGCATGTTTTTGTCTTTTTCTTTTTTAAAAGAGTTGTTTGCATTAAATGGCATACTGTGCAGTTTGCTTTCATCAATCACTACACCAAGAATGATAAGTCAAACATATTTTGCTGATGAGCCATTCAGGGTGGTAGATAAAGTGTCTTCCCCTCCCTGCACCATTTCACACAATTTATTTTCATCAGAGTTGAAAGATTGTTTAGCTGGACGAGGGAAGAGACAAGCTCACTATAGCTAATCCTGAGTTATTGCACCAATCTCTCAGACTTTTCCTGAACATTGTATCAGACTTCCCCAAGCTTTGAATCAACTTCAGGTTTTGTTTATGTCTTTCAGACAGAATCCCCATCTTTCTTGCGATATTCAGCACATGGATTTTGTCAGCTTAAGCTGCTGACATGACCCCCATTGCTTGGGAATCCATCACTAAAGAAAAGGAAGTGGTGTCAGCTAGTAGTGTTCTCACCTGAAGAGAGAGCTCATTCTCAACAAGTGTAGTTTTATTGCTCTACAGTGGGGGGGGGGATATTGGTGAAAGAAATCTTATAAATGTGGCTAGTATTTGTTCAACCCCATAAGCAGAATCCTCAAATTCATTGCATAACATACTATAGATGAGTATGTTCTACGAATTAAGTCTCATCCTTTAAGTTTCTTGCATAATATTTCAAAGCTTGGATATTTTGGGAGAATGAATTCAATCTGTTTCTGAAAAGGCCAATGATGGTGCCAAAGCTATTCTTGGACGCAAGAATATACCCACTGCCATAAAGTTTTTAAAGCTAAATCTGATCCTCAAAAGTTACATGACACCCAAATATGCATATAAAATAATTTAAGGTGGTCTGTATGCTCCTTGTCAGAGTGTTTGCAGCGTGTCTGCTATTTTGAGACAACCAGGAGCAAAACACAGTACATTAGCAGTGGTTTATATACAAGACATATACAGAAATATACATGGTAGGCAAATACCTGACAAGCAATCAATCTTCTTAACTCTACACGGAGAACTCTGCAATGGAGACAAGATACAAGGACAGAGAACATACCCTCTAATGGCTGCCTTTATATAGACACCTCTTAAAGAGGTAAATACATCTGTAGACCCATACATAGTCTTAAAAAGACAATACCAATGCTGATTCATCCTCATTTCATCAGCCTTACATTGTATCAGCCTCACATTGCATTAGCCTCACATTACATCAGCTTTACAGCTGCTGGTCAGCTCTTAAATCTCAATACCTCAATACTCCTATATACTTGTCAAACTAGTAAACTTCTATGAGGTAGAACATCATAATTATGAGATGCATACATGTGGCATCCAAAGACCTCCAGGATACTTTATTAGATTGTAATTATATTTTTAAAATATTTTAAAACTAGATTGACAGACATTTACAGAGTGATGAGATCTTCATTTTCCCAGTTGGAATTCTTCTGCCTTAGCATATTCTTCTCTTATCATTCCAAGAATTGACTGTGGGAAAGAAAAAGGAAGGAGCATGGAAAAGTTGATTAAATAGTACCAGGTTGTCTATTTTCAGTGGCAGTTTGCTTGGCACAAACCTTTCATAAAATATGCTATTAGCAACCTTTTCCAATCCTATACAGAAATACCAGAGATTGGATCTTGAACTTCTTTCTTGACTCTCTTATGCAATTTCTAACATTTCTTCTATAATTTTTATAATTTGTGAAAAAATATGGCTTAAAGCTTAACACCTGAAAAACCAAGATCATGGTCATCAGCAAACAACCCATCAGCCTTTTACATGGTTTATCTATGTAGTTGTTGTTGTCTAATGAGTTCTGAGAATAAAGATCAAAACTTGGATCTTAGACTCAAACCCAGAAAAGCTTGCATGCTTGCTTGCTTATTTATTTATTTATTTGTTTGTTTGTTTGTTTAAATTTATGTAACTGTCCATCTTTCAACCAATTATGGGATTCAAAGTAGTTGCATGTCGGTGAATGTTCTTGCCCACCAAAGGAGTCCACAGCATCCAATTCCCCAATTCACAAACCCAATTTGTTGCTTGTCTTCATTAAATTACTTCTACCAATTTAATTTAAAAAATACAGCCTTATGAAAAACTGAACATGTTCCATTTCCAGAACTATTTCTTTTTTCTTTAAAATAATTGTATTTGTTTATTATTATTATTATTTAATTATTAAATTTGTTTGCTACCAATGCTCTTCTTCCTGCTCTTAATTTATAAGAGATATAAAGATTTCATAAAGTCCATCTGCCTCTCCTTTCAAAGAAGTCTGTTTAACACAACTTGTTTTATATTTGTTTTATATGTATAAAAGTTCTCTAGAATATGGGTATCTATAGGATATCTGGGAAACCATCTCTCCAATGGTGAGATTCAATTTTATTTTACTAGCAGTTTTGTGGGCATGGCTTGTTGGTCATGGTGTGGCTTAGTGGGTGTGGCTTGGTGGGCGTGGCAGGAGAAGGATACTATAAAATTTCCATCCCCCACTCCAGGGGAAGGTTACTACAAAATCTCATTCCCTCCCCACCCCACTAACAAAAGAAGATGCAGCCAATCAGATGGGACTTGGGAGGCAGATAATAGATGGGGGTGGGTCCAGTCAGAGGTGATATTCCGAACTACTCAAAATTTCTGCTACCAGTTCTCCAGAACTGGTCAGAACCTGCTGAATACCACCTCTGCAGCTCTCCCCAGTGGGATTGTGGCCAAAGGGGACTACTGAGAGTCTCATCAGCCAAGGAAGCCAGGATAGCACACTTTACAAAATAAAAATGCTTGGTGTTGCTGCAAATAAGATGTATATAGATTTGTCTGCAAAAAAAGAGTCAATATTATGGCTGCGATCACAGAATCAAAGCCCCGCTCCCTTTTTCATTTGCAAAGCAGTGCTTCAATGATTCATTATTTCTGACTTTCCCTACAAAAGATCTTGCTTCATACAGAAATCATAAAGTCAGTTTGGTCTACTGGCTAGAAACCAGGAGACTGTGAGTTCTAGTACCCTCTTAGACTTGAAAGCCAGCTGGGTGATTTTGGGCTAGTCATTCTCTCTGCCAACGTACCCTCCTATGGTTCTTGTTGTGGAGTGTTAGTATGTTTCCCACCTTAAATTAATTATAAAAATAATAGCCAAATTAAATGAAATAAAATAAAGATAAATAAAATCCCTCAAGAATATCTTGTTGCCACCATCATTGCTCATATAACTGCAAACAAAACAATTGAGCAATAGAGTGTATTTTAAGTACCAGAGTAAAGCAACCCTGTTTCCTACCTGCCAAAATTCAACTCAGGATATTTTCAACATGTGTAATAGTTCAGTTCTCTGATGCTCACTTTCAAATTGATGCAAGGGAATTGCCCACTACTCTTTGTACTTTTATCTTCTGGCTCTCCAGCTTCCATGTTATAGCATCACCATACTAGTACTTTATAGATCTTAAAATTACAAATTAGGATTCTAGGGCTTTCTCTCATCTGGTAACCATGGCAACTGTGGTATAGCTTGTTCATTAAAAAGAAATTCTGTTTAATTGATCTCCTAATGTATTGCTTAATAATAACTGTTAAGCAGTCTTTTGTTTCCAGGTCATATTTAAGGTTCACTTATTTGCATAAAAGCATTTCATTAGCTGAAAGCAATCATTACTAGTAATTTTCTTTCCTTTTTTTTAGTTTTAAAGTAACTAAACCCTCATTGAGATTTCCTGAATAGCAAATATTTATATCTTGTTGAATGGGTTTTCTCTATGATCCTGGGTGCTTTGTTTCTGCAAACAGCTAGAAAATTACAGAGCTTCAAAATGTTAATCAGAGAAGACAAAAAGAAGGTGTCTATTTCTCCAATTCAAATGTAAATGCACAGCGATGGTAACCATAGGCCAAAGACAATATTTGATGACAAAGTTGCCATGGATAAATACCCTCTAAAATTCATAGTAACATAGTGCCCAACTTGCTTTCATTTGGATGATGTCCTACTGAGTATGTAATAAAATTTCAGTATTGAGGCTGTCAGAAATGAAAACATATTTCTTCGTTTTAAATGGTTCCACAAATATGTATTCTTTTAATAAGGAGATTTGTCAGAATATAGACTATTTTGAAAACAAATAGATTTAATGCCTATGAGGAAAGCTTTCTGAACTGTTTGAAAGAAAAACTAGAATTTTCATTTGATTTTCTGTTTTCAAATTCTAGGTTAAGAGCTAACAGAATAACAGAGTTGGAAGGACCTTGGAGATCTTCTAATCCAACCCCCTGCTCAAACAGGACATTCTATACCAGTGGTCATCCACCAGTGGGCCAGAGACCACTGGTGGTCTGCGAGAAAATTTTGGTGGTCCGCAGAGAAATGTCCCCTCCAAAACACTCCCCCCTCAGAGCAATTAATCCAGGCTGTATGGGAACACAAGGCTGCACTGTCCACATGGCCCATCCAACTGCTGGCCCCCACCCTTCGGCCGAACACAAACCTTACCTTGAGTAGATCCACGTGAGCTGGAACTGGAAGGTAAGACCAATGGTGGGGGAGGGAAATCCGCCCTGAGGTGGCTTGCTGACATTGGTGGGAAAGTCGTCCCCATATTCCAAAGCTGCAATAGTCACAGGACTGGCCCTTTGGTCATTCCGAAGCAGCTGCTCCTCCACCCGGGTGTACCGGCCTGCCATGGACTGAAGGAGCTGCTCCGAGATGACCAAAGGGCCAGTCCTGTGACTATTGCAGCTCTGGAATATGGGACCAACTTTCCCACCAGTGTCAGCAAGCCACTACCAGTCAAAATTCATATTAGTGGTCTGTGGGATTTAAAATTATGAGTTTAGTGGTCCCTGAGGTCCAAAAGGTTGGCAACCCCTGTTCAATACCATTTCAGACAGGTAGCTGTCCAGACTCTTCTAAAAACCTACAAGTTCTTCCACTGCTTGATTGTTCTTACTGTTTTTCCACAGTGTTTTTAATAAAGGGAACTTCATTAGATAAACAGTGATTTGTGTTTTTTTTCTATTTAATGTTTATCCGTAAGTCAATGAATAGACTTATGCTTAATCAACTATGTGAAATTTTTTTCTAAGCAGAAACCAGTCATTATTCTCATTCTCTTACCTCTCAATAGACCCAACACCTTTTTGTGGAATTTTTTTTTATCAAATTCCACATCCATCCATTCATGTTACCTAACAAAATATTTTTCTCCCATAGATTTTATTCTTATATTGTATCTTTTTGCCCAAAGTCCCTCTTTGCTTCTCCTATTATGACTGTGAACTGAATATCAAATCAAGTATCACCTGTATATGGAATCCCACTTTCATAGGATTCCATATACTATGGAATCAGGAGGATGCCCTCTGGCATTTTCTGATATACCATGTTAGTCCTGTCATTCATAGCAGAATGTCATTCAAAAAAGAATTCATAAAATATCAATGTCATTCATAAAATAACTCTGACTATCGAAATCCAGAAGTAGATCCTTCTTTGTCACAGTGTCTTCCCTTTGGAACATCCAAACCTCCTGTCCTTTTGCAAGAGCCTGAAGACCTGGTTCTGCCAGTTGACCTAGATAGCAAATATGGGAGTTCCATGGTGAAAGTAGCTGTTGGATTGAAGGCAGACTCCATTTCCTCCCATTTCTCTCTGCTGTCCATCCATCCATCTTCTTCTTACCATATTGATGTACTCTTATTATGGTCTTTTTCATTGTTCATTTTATTTTCCTTTTCTTCCACTTCTTTTTTGTTTATACTTGTTTCATTTCTTCCTTTTGATTGTTGCAAGCCATCTAAAGCAAGAGTGTCAAACTCAAGGTCCTTGGGGTGCATAGATCTGGCCTATAGGGCCAGCCTGGAAACAGCAAAGGATCAGCCCGTGGTGCCTCTGCCAGCAAAAACGGACCTCAGGGGGGGCCATGTGAGATGGAGCTCACTGGAGGAGAGCTGCAGGAGGCCATCATGGTTAAAAATGGGGCCCTGTCCATTTTCGCTGGCAGAGGGCTAGCAAAACAAACTAAAAACAAAACAAAAGAAGAAATGTTTCCCCATTTGCATTTGAGCATGCAAGAAGGGACAGGAAAGGAGAAAGGGAAAGAGGAAAGAAAAAGAAGGAAAGGTGGGAAGAGAGTAAGGAATGAAAAATAAGGAAAGAGGGGAAGGAAAAAGAAAAGAGAATGAAGATGGAAGGAAAAAGAAGAAAAGGAAGAAAGGAAAGAAGGAAGGAAGGAAGGAAATTATAATGAGAGGGAGGGTCTCAGGGAAGTCCTGCCTTAGTACCTGGCCACCACAAGTACCCCCAATATGAGTGACATTGAGCTGGCCATGCCCACCATGGTCATGCCCACCCCAGGCCATGCTACCCAAGGCCCTTGGAGGTCAAGCTCAATCCTTGGGTGGCCCTCAATAAAATTGAGTTTGACACCCCTGACCTAGAGTAACCCCACTCCACAGAGATAGGCAGCAAATAAATTTAACAAGCAAATAAATAAAAATAAATAAATCTAAATCTTCACTTCCATGCATGTATTTATCAATTGCAATCTTCAAGTTTAATCTTCCTTAATTTCAATCTTCCCTTTCTTTAAATTTCATACATATATAACCTTATATATTGGTTCTTTCACTTCCAGCGCGCACTAAAAATCCACCTATTCCATCTAGCCGGTCTGGCCTAGAGTTATGTGAAATGGTTTTAAATTTGGTTTTTAAATGGTTTTTTAACTTTTTTAATTCCCCACTTTTAACTCTTAAAAGCCAATCTATTTAATCCTTTTAATTTATTTTAAATTATTGTATTTGTATCTATATGTTTTTATCTGGCTGTGCACCACTCCGAGTCCTTAAGGAGAGGGGGCGGTATATAAATTTGAATAAATAAATAAATAAATTTAATAATTCATGCAATTTACCATTTACTCCTTTTAAATATGCCACTGTTGACATCAGATAAGCTCATTGACTTCCACCAACTATCATGGTTTTGGTCAATCAAGATGATTACAGAATGCTTTGTTAGGAGGACAGAAGGACAGAAGAAGCTTACTTGCCTGAGTTTTACCTGGATCATTTGCAATATTCCCTGCTAACAGTAATACTAGTCACTTTTGATATTTTTTTTTGAAAACCCAGTGTGCACAAACACACTCTCAGTAATGTCATTTACATTTTTATTAAGTTATAGACTATTATAAAATGCAAAAGTAAATAGAAGAGCAGTGAGGGGATTGACTTCTGACTCTCTCTGTTACAGTAAAATAAGGCATTAACATCAAATCACAGCTTTTTGGTTTTTCCATAATAGTATGAACAAGTCATTTCTATAAAGATCTATCGAGGACTTGTATACTGCACGAGTCAAAAAGAGGGCTGTGAAAATATTTACAGACCCTTCACATCCTAGACATAAACTGTTTCAACTACTTCCCTCAAAACGATACTATAGAGCACTGCACACCAGAACAATTAGACACAAGAAGAGTTTTTCCCGAAAGCCATCACTCTGCTAAACAAATAATTCCCTCAACTATTACAAAGTCTGCGCTACTATTACTGCTAATCTTCTCATCACTCCTTATCACCCATCCCCTCCCACTTGTGATTGTAGAACTGTAACTTTGTTGCTTGTATCCTTACAATTTATATTGACTGTTTCCTAGTATGATTTGATTGTTGATTGTACCCTATGACTATCATTAAGTGTTATACGTTATGATTCTTGATTCTTAATGAATGTAACTTTTCTTTATGTATACTGAGAATATTTACACCAAGTGTCCAATCACCCTTGGCCAATAAAGTCTTCTCTTCTCTTCTCTTCTCTTCTCTTCTCTTCTCTTCTCTTCTCTTCTCTTCTCTTCTCTTCTCTTCTCTTCTCTTCTCTTCTCTTCTCTTCTCTCTTCTCTCAATCTAATCTGTAAAATCCAAAGTCAGAGTTTCATTCTTTTCCACATCTAACATGAAGTTCAGAAGCGGTTTCCATATGGAAACAAAAGTAATTATGTTCTTTTCTTTAACCAAAGTAGTCAGTTTTCTCCATCAACTTCTGCAACTATTCTTCCATGGTAAGAATCCAAGTGTCTTTCCATTTTTGCACAAACAATAGTATTGCTGCTGTCAACATATATAGTAACAAAGTTCCAATTTTTTTTTCTACAGTTCTCTTTCCATTAGACCAGGGGTCTTCAAACTTGACAGCTTTCAGACTTGTGGACTTCAACTCCAGAATTCCTGAGCTAACATGACTAGAGGAGGAATTCCGAGAGTTGAAGTCCACAAGTCTTAAAGCTGTCAAATTTGAAGACGCCTGCATTAGACCCAAAAGGAAAAGTTCTGGTTTCATTTCACTTCATTCAACACACTCTCAGTAATGTGTGCAAAATAGCATTTCTAATTTACTGGCCTTGAAAATAACATTTACTTTGCTTGATTTTTATATTTTTCCTTTCCTCTGGAAGTTCAAGAGAGTGAACATTGCATTCATTGCATTATTATTTTTTAATGTCACAGCAACAATCCTTTTGTCCGCATCTCACCAACTCAAAGTGGTATTCAGTGTATTGAGAAATATTTAGAATGCAAATAATACAATAAAATAAAGTTTTAATATGCTACAATAATAAATACTTGAAATATAGACTGGTATATTAATTCATAAACTTGTGCAATACGTAGCTCCAAATGGATGAAATAGTTCTTAATTTACCACTGTCATTTTCTTGGTGAATATTAGACTAGCAGGCATAAAATAGAAGTTGATTTAAGCAAATGATTTTGAGGCACAATATACTGAATCCCCAGTCAACTGAACTGAACAAAAATGATTCTGCATAATTGCTTCAGTTTATTGAAAGAAAGCTACATTTGTGTTTTTGCATCCACAGGTTTCTCCCCAGGCCTTTCTTCCAATCATGTTAAAAAGATAAGCTGTTTTTTCCTTTCTTCATTAGATTTAGCATACTCCTGGGTCCATCTGAAGTTGGTGGAAAAATCAAAAAAAGGAACAGTACATCAGAAAATGAATTAATTTGAAAGATGCATGTTTCATAAATTGCTCCCACTACAGAAACAGAAGCTTTTTACAGGAAAGATTAAAACATGATGGAGAAAATTCTAGGCATCTGGCAATTTTGAAGATATACTCCAGTGTATTTTTATGTATTTATATACAATCCCTGTATATAAACTATAGAGAACTCACACATAATAAAAGGAAGGAAATATACATTTATGTTTCCTCTATTGACCAAAAGAAAGAAGAAAAGGAGGAGGAGGAGGAAGAGGCTCTTCTTCATGTTGGAAATATCAATTCTTAGATTTACAATTTGTATTCAATTTCTGTTTTTAACCTGAATCATCCTTTTAAATTGAATTCGATAGTGATGAACATCTTTAGCTTGGATGTAGGATGAGGGTGGAGTTTTATTCTCTGAGCTTGTGTGTTGGTTTCTGAATGTTTGCTTAGGAACAGAAATAAAGTTATATGGGTGTGTGATAGTACTTGTGAAGATATTGCCATAATAATTGATTAAATATTGACTATACATTCAGAATTTGTTTACAAACAAAACAAACACATGCAATTTTAGAATCTATCTGTAGAATTATAGTCTGAATGATAAGATCTAATCTGAGATATTATATCTACCTCCTATGTCCTCTGAACAATGGTTTCAAGCTTTAGATAAACTGGAATACATTCAAAAAAGCACAGCGAGATTATCATGAAGAGAGACTGAAGGCATTAGGAAATTATTTCTGATATTTTCTCAATATTTCTTGAGAAAATGCTACTTAGAAATTCTGCCACGGAGAACAACCTGTTATCTATTATCCTGGATATGGATAACATCACTTGCAGAAGAGTGCAAGGAGTGGTAAATAATAAAATAAGTATCCCAACAACCTAATGCCGTGATGGCAAACCTATGGCACGTGTCTTTGGGCATGTGGAGCCATCACCTGTTGCTCTTCTGGGTTCCAGCACATGCATGCGTGGCAGCCACCTGGTTTTCAGGTTTCTGGCACACATGTGCATGCAAAGACTAGGTAGCTGGTGCACATGCGCATGCTGGAACCTGGAAGAGCAACAGGCGATTGCTCCACGTGCCCAAAGACATGGAGAGGGGATCCCAGTGATCATTTCCTAGGGGAGTAAAATTGTCAGCCAGGACAGGCAGACCGGGCTTCCTTCCCTCCCCTCCCAAGTGGACTTCTTGCATAGCCCCAGCCTTTCAGCCCGCAACACAGATGCGCATCCATGGTCCAGAGTGCCTGGCTGGCTTCAGTGCCACAGAAGAGCAGCAGCGGCAGCAGCAAGGGGAGGAGCAACTGGCCAGCTCCCGCAGTCACTCCCCCACCAGCGAGCTGGGCTCTCGGTGGCGTTTCCATGTGTGAGGAGCTGTGCTCACCTCTGGCCCTCCTGGGGCAGCTCACCTCCCTGATGGCAGCTCGTCCACTTCCTCTTCCAGCATCCTGGCTGGAAGTGGCAGTGCATGGGGCTGGAAGTGGTTCTCCCCCTTCTCTCTCTCTCTCTCTCTCTCTCTCTCTCTCCCTCTCTCTGTCCAGCAGCAGTTGCCCACTTCAGTGCCTGGCTGGAAGGGTGCTCAGATAAACCAGTGCGGGGTGTGGTGAGGCAACTCTACATCTCCCTGCCTTGCTTCATACTCCCCCCCACCGCCTCACTGCTCAGGCAGCTCCTGCTGTCCGTGTTGCTGCCAGAAGCTTGGCTGAAGATCGCTCTCTCTCCTATACACACATACAGAGTTTGGAGAGCCCCCTCCTCTCTCTCTCTCTCTCTGCAACAGCAATTGCACACTTCGGTGCCTGGCTGGAAGGGTGCTCAGATAAGCCAATGGGCAGGGGGCAGGGGGTTGAGAATGAACGTTTCTGGTGGGTTTTTTTCGGTGGCTGTAAAGAAGGTACTGCTATCTATTGAGAGGAGTTGCGGGAGAACGGTGGGAGGTTGGTGGTGGCAGCACTGCTGAATTGAAAGGCAGAAGTTGGCAGGTGTAAGGATATGTGCAGAGTAACCCTTGTATAAAACGGATATGCACACGGAAATGGTTTATGAGAACAGTTATGAATAAATATACAGCCACATAGAGTTGAACAAGTTATATTAATGTTTACGTGAAGAAATAGCACAGTCCAATAAACAGTCCATGTCATACATGTTTTTGATCAGTCCAGAAATATCCAGTTATAAAGTCTTCTTATCAGTTTCAAGTCTTTTACAGCAGACAAATATCAACCCATAATACAACAGATAATCTTCAATATCAACAGAATATCAAAATAAATAGGGTTATCCAGTATTGCTCCGTAGTCAGTCAGTATCAGTATTAAGAGAGATCATCAGTGAAAAAGAGGAGAGAGAATTAAACCATGATCTGTAGCTCCCTCTTATGGCAACTTGTAGCGTAATTAACCAATCAGAACACAGCATAATACATTACAGTATTTTTCCTTAAAGCTACAAACATATGTATTTGTAGTTTATATATTGTCAACCCAACTACGTTATTTATTTAAATATACATAACAGCAGGCCACACACTTCCAAGCATGGGGAGTGCGATCAATTCCTCTGCCAGTGGTGGAAGAGGAAAGAAGAGGCGGCGCTGTTGGCTGCAGCCATAGAAGCTGAGGCAGCAGATTCGCCATTCTGGTCCTCTCCATCAGGTGCTTCTGTTGCCCAGGGGTTCACTGGCAGCAGAAGCACCTTATCCTTATGTTCCTGTTTCAGGATGAACGTCTGTCCAACACTGGGGTAACAGGCATGCTGGCTGGGAAGAGATCATGCTCCCTTGGCAGAGGTGGCAGGATGTGGGATGGGGATGCTTCATTAACACTTTTGTGGTTTCTGGCTTGAGCATGCACTCTGGCCAGCTGGTCTGTGCATGCGTGCCAGAACCCAGAAGACCAGCGCACATGCACAAACTGGAAACTAGCTACTCTTCTGGTTTCTGGGACGCGGGCTTGTGGCATGTGCACACGCTCCCATTTCAGCACTCAGTGCCAAAAAGGTTCGCCAACACTGACCTAGTGCAAACTTTGTCCCTTTTTGTACTTAGCATTGTTTCCTACTGATGATGTGTAAGCTTGCTACAGATGTCCCTGATAAGAGCATTTCAATATCAAGACCAAATACGGGCAACTTCAACTTAGAACAGTTCATTTAGTGACTGTTCAAAGTTACAATGGCACTGAAAAAAATGACTTAAGATCTTATTTACACTTACAACCATTGTAGCATCCCTATGGTTATGTGATCAAAATTCAGATGCTTGGTAACTGGTTCATATTAATGATGATTGCAGCATCCTGGGGTCATGTGATCACCTTTTGCAACCTTCTGGTAAGCAAAGTCAATAGGGAGTCCAGATTCACTTAACAACTGTGTTACTAACTTAACAACTGCAGTGATTCACTTAACAATGGCAGCAGGAAAGGTCATAAAATTGAGCAAAAGTAACTTAACAAATGTTTCATTTAGCAATAGAAATTTGGGGCTCAATTGTGGTCATATGTTGAGGACTACCCATATTCAGAAATGTATAGAAATCTCCTTCACTGGATATGTTTAGATAGGGTCTAAATAGTCATTTATCTAAACTTGTGGCATCATGTTGCCACCATGTGATGTTTTGCAAAGCTTTTCCCATTCACAGAGCTGGGGTGGGCATGGCCTGTCATGACGCATCCAGCCCATGGGCTGCCAGTTTGAAATGATCTACAGAGATGGAGGGAGGGAGGGAGATAGAGAGGGAGAGAGAGAGAGAGAGAGAGAGAGAGAGACGCAGTGGCCCAGTGGTTAGAATGCAGACTGCCTTCAATTTGGCAGTTCAAATCTCACCAGGGTCAAGGTTGACTTAGCCTTCTATCCTTCCGAGGTCCGTAAAATGAGGACTCTGATTGTTGGAGGAAATATGCTGACTCTGTAAACTGTTTAGAGAGAACTGTAAAGAACTGTGAAGTGGTATATAAGTCTAAGTGCTATTGTTATTTCTAATTTAAATCCCTGAATTGAGGAGATTTTATTGGCCTAATTGCTACCTTCTAACTTTGTGACGATGCAATTACTTAGACTTTGAATTTTTACGCATCAAAGATCAAATCCTGAAAACTCACTGTATCATGATAGTGGCGGATTATATTATAATTTTTTCTTTTCTATGAATTCACAATTCTATATATTTCTATGTACCTAGTGTTCAATCAATGTTTTTCTTTTAATCGTTTTATTTCAGCTTGAATGTGAACCAGTATAATTCAGAAGCAAAGTTGTGGCACTCCAGCATCCGAGCTTACTATTAGATAGAATGTTAATAATAGATAGCTAATAAGTGGAATGAACTTGTAAAACATGATTAATTATTAGGTGCAATGTTCACCATTTTAGAAACTTTTAAGGAGAAAATGTCTGTAGTCAATGTTGGGAGGAAAAACTATTTAAAACAACTCACAACAAATAAAAACTGCATAGATAATATATACTTGAAATAATACACTGACAGCTGGAATCTTAAAAGCACTGCATAGAGAGATTATAAAATGAAAAACAACACTTAGAAAGAATAATTACCCTAACAGGCAGGTGTGAAATAGCTAGGGAAAAGTCCTAGGTTGCGGTGAATTTGTTACAGATAATATTAAATCTCTTCACAGCCTGTAATAATTTTTTCTTCTACTTTTTCCTAGCATCTTAGATGAGAAGCAGAACATTTCCAAGGAAAAACAAAGAAAGTCCATTTGACTTTTGAAAAAAAGCACCTTTGAGACAATCGTGAACTGGATGACTGAGAATCTCCATAGACATTATGGAGACATATATTAGTATTCTATCTAATTATTGATGGTCTATGATATTTAGATAGATAAGAAAACATTACTTAATTCTATAATTATGAGATTTTGTAAGAGTCCATGTTTCACATATTTTTAAAATCATACTATTCTTTCTCCTTTTTTTTTGCACAATGCATAATCCTGATCCAAGCAGAATTTTCTGTGGTAGTTTTTCTTCTTAAACTACCTTTATAGATAGAAGGAAAATGTTTTCATTCAAAATAGGGTTTTATTTTTACAATAATTGCAAGATTGAAAGGCAGCCCAAAATAACAATCACAAGGCATGCTTTATTACGCAGTAACAATTATAACTAATATGCTATAGAACTATTGTTTTCTTTCTGCAATAGCTGAAGCAAACTTATTTTATGCTTTAAATCTAGTATTACTCATTCTTCTTCCATAGGGTTTCCAGCCAGCCTTTTTACTCAAGATGTACCTCAAGGCATTATAGCTAATAGTAAATAAAACAAAAGTAAAGTAGAATTATAATTAAGTATCAACAAATCATTTCAAAGCACAGCAATAAAAATAGCCAATCATGAACTCATGTTGAGTCACATCTTCATAGGCTACAGTTGTACAGTTCCTAGTTGAAGTGCAGAAACATTCTCCAATTTTTCCTACTAGTTTTTATTCAATTTTATGAGTCTGTGCATCTGAAATTTATTTCAAGGAGAAGAAAATTTTAATGAAATTCTAATGGGAGGAGAGTGATGTCAAGGTTATGCTATGTATGAATTTCTTTCCTTTCCTTATACAACCATTTCTCCAATGGTATGCAACCTCTCTCCATGCAATCCTAAAGACAGGAAATATTTTTTCTATTGGACTTTTTCAAAGAGTAAAATATTAGCAGAGATGATAAAAAGATCTGACCCAGAAAACAACCCACCAATGGCTTCCTCCATCACCTTAATTATTAAAGAAAACTTTAAAAAAAGAACCCTTCTTTTGGGGAAAAAAAGCTATCTCCATAGAAGTCTTTTAAAAATCCTAAAACATTTTAAGAATATGTTAGAAAAAACAAAAATATTTTTCACGGGGAAGAAAAACATTCATCAACCTCCAAGATTTTAGGCTGGTAGAATTTGTCTGAGGACAAATTAGGGTCCTTTTTGGTGTAATAGAGATGGCCTGAGTAGATTCAAAGCAGATTCCCTTCTATTCCCAGAGAGGCCTGATTGGAAAATGTTAGTTTGCTGCTATAGGCAGAAATATAAGTACCGGTAGGAGTAGAGCAAAGTAGAGTAGTAATAGTAGAGAAATATCTACAGAAGAGTAGGGTAATTTTGTGGCCATTTATTAGGGACTAGAGTAACTGAGGAAAATAAAATCCCTTGAGTTGTTCCATGTCTAGTGATAAGTTAACTTTGGTGGGGAAATCCTTATTTCCCTAAACTCCACTGAAGATTTTACCTGGCCTGGTAATGAAATGTTCAGAAATCAGCCCATAAGCTCAAAGAATGAACCCTCACTTTCAAATCCTTACGTTTTCTTGATTTTTAGAGTTACCATGTTTCCCTGTTCGTAGTCAGTGAATAATAATGTCCCTGGGTGGAAACAGAACCTCTTCAGCTATCTGGATCTGGAGATGAATGTTGCTCTGGCTTTCATCAAGTCTCCAGGGACATATTCCACAAATGGGGAGAGATGGATGAGGGAAAAAAAAATCTTGCCTCTTTGAATGGCATTCCATGAAGGAATTTACAATTATCTTTCTTAGACATGACTCAAGATAGGGGAAAAGAAAAATGATATGACTTTAGAAGGGAGAAGAAGAAGAAAAAAACCTGGTGGCAAGTCTGCCAGAATTATTTCCTTTTCCTTCAAAACATTGTTCCTAAAGCTTAAATAATAAAAAAGTTAGAAGATTTCTATTTCAAGGGTATTCTTTTTTATTATTTTTCTGGCAATCAATCAAACATGAGTTCTATTCAACAAGGTCAATGCAGGAAATATATCATTACAGCTTGACTTTTGTTTCTTTCAAGCTGTGGAAAATGTCATATATAATGACATAACAATCCAGAAGCATTGGCTGAGTTCAAATAATATATGTAGATTTTCTTTAAATATAAAATTCGTATTATATCTGCTAGTGGAGAGGGAATATATATATCCCTCTCTCAAAAATATATATTCTGATTTCTCTTCCTTATATACAGCTCTGCACATTGCTTTAATCAAAAGTAGACTAACTTTTGTTTGACAAGGGCTATATTTCATAGGGTTAATCAGTTGGAGGTTATATGATGGGGTGGGCATGAAGAGACAAATCTCTTCTTTTTATAGGTCCTAATGTACGTATGCTGGCCTTTTTACTACACTGTTAGGCCAAGAGTTCATTTAAGTAAATTAACCTAATTATAATTTCTGCCAAGTTCAATCTAGCCTAGAAACCTTTCTTCAGTTTTGATGATAACCTTATAAAAGGTGATAAATTGAAAAATTGTAGCAAAGAGGGATGGTAAATTGAAGTATCTGCCTATATGTAATAAGGGTGAGATTGGACAAAAAAAAAATCCCATTTTTTAAGAAATAAATAACAAAGCATACAATCTTATATCCTGACAAATCAGCTATCTGCAATATATATATTGAATATATACTGAATATATATATATTCGGATTTCTCCTCCTTATATATAGCTCTATACATTGCTTTAATCAAAAGTAGATTAATTTTTGTTTGACAAGGGCTATGTTTCATAGGGTTAATAAGTTGGAGGCTTTATATTTTATATTTAGGTTATAAATAAGATGTATTTATCATCTAAATATATAACCTTAAAATATAAGACTATATATATTAAGAGCGATGGTGATACAGTGGTTAGAATGCAGCACTCCAGGCTACTTCTGCTGCAGAGGTGGTATTCAGCAGTTTCTGACCAGTTCTAGAGAATTGGTAGTGGTAATTTTGAGTAATTCAGAGAACTGGCAAACACCACCTCTGACTGGTTCCACCCCCATGTATTCTCTGCCTCCTGAGTCCCAGCTGATTGACTGGGTCTTCTTTGATTGCCCTGCACAGGAGAACAGAGCTGGAAAGCAGATTAGTGGGGTGGGGGAGGGAATGGAGATTTTGCAGTATCCTTCCTCTGGAGTGAGGTGGGAATGGAGATTTTGCAGTATCCTTCCCCTCCCACGCCCACCAAGCCACGGCCACAGATCCAGTAGTAAAAATTTTTGAATCCCACCACTGTTCTGCTGCCTGCCGGCTGCCTTCAATTTGGCAGTTCGAATCTCACCAGGCTCAAGGTTGACTCAGCCTATCATTCTTCCAAGCTCCATAAAATGAGAACCCACATTACTGGGGCCAATATGCTGACTCTGTAAACTCCTTAGAGAAGGCTGTAAATCAGTGTGTGTGTTTGTGTGTGTGTATATCTTTGGTTCTTCGGGTTTTCTCCCGCGTAGAATTGGAAGTATCTAGGTGACATTTTGATGAAGTCTCATTCATCATCTTCAGGCTTGTGTCTTCGGCCTTGTGTTTCTCAGAGTAATGTGAGCTTGCAGCTTTTTCCTTTTAACTGCTAGTGGGGGTGTGACTTGATTGGGTTGGGGCTTGGCTGTGTTTTGATTGGGTGGGGGTGTGTTCTCATTGGTTGGGGGTTTGGCTGTGTTCTGATTGGTTGGGGATTGGCTGTGTTATGATTGGCTGGGGGTGTCTTCTGTTCCGGTGGGGGTTTGGTTGTACTCAGGTTAGTCTTAGTTGCTGGGGGATTTGAGCTGGTAAGCTGTGATCCTGTTGTTTGGCTTCACGTTTGTGGTCATGCCACATCTTCATGGTGGGCGTCAGTTCACTTCATGTATGGGTTGGGGGGGGTTGAAGCAAGTAGTGATGCAGCTGTGGTGTGGCTTCTGGTCCGTGGTCGTGTCTCATCTTCTGTGTGAGTGTGAGTCTGCTTTCTACGTGGAGGTGTGGTGGTAGCTTCTTGTGTGGCCCTCGTGGGTGTGGGTCTGGTGTCCTTCTTCATGTTAGGTACTTGTTTGTTAATGAGGGCGGGTTTCCAAATAGCTGGTAGGCGGGAGGTGTCATCTTGTTTATTCATGCTGTGTGGGCGTTTTTCTATCTCTATGGCTTCTCTGATTATTCTGTTGTTGAAGTGTTCGGTTTTGGCAATAGTTCTGGTATTTTTAAAGTCAATCTTATATCCTGTGGCTTTGAGGTATTGGACCAGGGAAGAGGTCAGTTCTTCTTTTTTGATTGAGTTCTTGTGTTCTTCAATGCGTGCACTTACTCTTCTGTTAGTTTGTCCTATGTATGTGGTGGAGCAGGAGGTGCACGGGATTTCGTATACTCCTTGGTTTTCTAACTCAATTTTGTCTTTAGGGTTTCTTAGGATAGTGGATATTTTTCTGTTTGTGCAGAATGCTGTTTTAATGTTGTGTTTTTGGAGGATCTTGCTGATTTTGTCTGTAGTGCCTTTTATATATGGGAGGAGGGCTTTGCCGTTTTCTTGTTCTCTGTCTTGGATTTTGGTTGGAGTTTCTTTTTGGATTAGGTGAGTAATCTTCTTTCTTTGGGATCCATTGGCTGTTAGTATGTTAGTGAGAGTGTGTAGTTCAGTTTTTAGGTGTTGTTTGTCAGCTAAGCATTTTGTTCTGGAGATGAGTGTCTCGGCTATAGAATTGATCTGTGCTGAGTGATGGTGTGAGAGTGCGTGTAGATAGCGATTTGTATGTGTTTTCTTCTGGTAGATGGTGTGTCCTAGGGAGCCATTGGATTTTTTGTATACTAAAACATCTAGGAAGGGAAGTTGATTGTTAGTTTCTGTTTCCATGGTGAATTGTATTTTGGGGTGTAGGCTGTTAAGGTGTGTGAGGAAGTTGTTCAGTTTTTCTTTCCCATGTGGCCAGATTATGAAGGTGTCATCTACATATCTGAGCCAGAGTTTGGGTTTGTGATCATATTTTTCTATAGCTTGTGTTTCAAAGTGTTCCATGTATAGGTTTGCGATGACAGGTGAGAGGGGTGATCCCATGGGTGCTCCTTCTATTTGTTTGTATTTTTGTCCATTGTAAGTGAAGTATATATTGGATAGGCAGTGGTTGGTCAGATCTAGGATGTGCTTGGGGGGACTGTATTTGTTTTGGATGGCTATCAAGGCTTCTTTTATAGGTACTTGGGTGAAGAGGGATATGACATCGAAGCTCACTAATAGGTCGCTGGGTTGTAAGTTTTGTTTCTTTACGATCTCGATTAACTGGAATGAGTTTCTTACATGTGAGTTGATGGATTCTGCATAGGCTGTAGTTGTTTGGCGAGAAATTTGGCTAGGTTTTGTAGAGGTGAGCCTTTGGAGCTGACTATTGGTCTAAGTGGGGTTCCTTCTTTGTGTATCTTGGGGAGACCATAAAGCTTAGGGCATCTGGATGATTTCTCTCTGGGTATGATTCTTTGCTGGATTTCTTCGCTGATGGGGGAGGCTTCTATTTTGGTGTTTTTTTCTAGGTAGGTAGTGGGGTCTGTGTTTAGGGGTTTGTATGTGGGGTCTTGGAGTAGGTTGGTTAACTTGTTTTGGTAGTCGGATGTGTTCATAACTACTGTCGTGTTGCCCTTGTCTGCTGGTAGGATTATTGTGCTGGTGTCTTTTTTCAGATTAAGTAGTGCAATTTGTTCTTCTTTGGATAAGTTGCTTTTGGGTGGTTCGCTAGTGCAGAGGATGTTGGTGATTTCGAGTCTGATTCTGTTCACATCATCAGGGTTGGTTTTGTCAGGCTGGTTTCAACTTCACATATGATGGTTTCTGTGGGGATGTGTTTGGGAACGACAGCAAAGTTGAATTCTTTCGAATGACAGCAAAGTTGAATTCTTTCGAATGACAGCAAAGTTGAATTCTTTCGAAAGGACATTGGTTTTGGCTTCGCTGAGGATCTTGTCTGAAATGTTGTGCACTGTTTGTTTCACGTGTGGCTGTGAGGGGGGAGGAGTTCGTTTCTGGCATTGTTGTAGTTTTCTGAGTTTGTTGGTGTATGTGTCTGTCTTGAGGGTGATCTATGTTTCGGCTCTCCAGACAGCGAGTTGTTTGGTCTTGTCCCAAAGTGCGGGGTGAATCTTGTTGCTGAATCTGAGGTGAAGTGTGAGGAGATCTTTGTTGATTTGGTCTAGGAGGAATCTTTTTGTGTGAAGTTCATTTCTAATTAGGGCCAATTCTGTTCTTTTTAGGATGCATTTGGTGGCTGCTGTGTTGGTGTGGAATTTCAATTGGAAGCTTATGGGGACACAAGCCTGAAGATGATGAATGAGACTTCATCGAAACGCCTAGATACTTCCAATTCTACATGGGAGAAAATCTGAAGAACCAAAAATCCACATACAAATACCCGCAAAAACCTCAGAAAACATATATATAGATATGTGTGTGTGTGTGTGTGTATGTATATGTACATATGTGTATGTACATATATATATATACAGTATATGTTTTTATAATAGTTTGTCTAGTTTTATAGATTGCTCTGACAGCATTTTTGACTTCTTTCTTGATTTCATCTCAGTTTGTCCGCAGATCAGAGTATTCCATTTGGACATAGACTGAAATGTGTTCTATGTTGATGTGGATAGGATTAGAAGAGGACAGAGAAAAAAATGAAAGAAATGAATAGTAATAAAGACTGAATAGTAGTGTATGAACTTCTGATGTTATCAGTGGCTTTGGTTAAAAAAAAACCTATAACCTAATCAACAGTGATAACCTAATCAATGATGGAAACACTTTCGCTACTATTAGTCACCAGAACTGTTTGGTTTCATTCAAGCAAGAAAAACTCTTACAGACAGCTCTCACCACAGAGAAGCCACTATGGAGAGTCCAGTGACAAAGACCCCAAATGGTCTTTCTATGCTAGTTTGGTGTGAGATAGTAACCTAACCTGGATGCCAAGTTCAGCTGCCTTTGTTTAAACACCTTCAGATTTTATGAAATGTGATAAATAATTGGAGACCAAACTGTTGTCTGTAACATTAACCATTTCCTTGCAAAAGGCTATTGCCTCTCCAAAATTATGGCCACTTTTGACCTTTAAAGAAGGAATCTATTAAATAGTGAGACATGTTTGTCAGCCCACATAGACTTGTGGTAGTTTTCTTTGGGCTGCTATTGTTCTAAAAAAAAAAAGATTAAAAACTTCTGACACATTTCTCTGCCCTTGAAAAGGCTAAATATATATGTGAGATAAGTTTCTTGTCGAGAATTCATCTTCTAAAGGAGGCTATGTCCCCTGAGCTGGGATTAAGATACTTTTGACTTGTTTATGTTAATAAAATTCTTTTGACTGCTCTGCATATAAATTTGGCTGTCAAAAGTGCACCTATAATTTCATGTTCCTCAGAAAATGTTTTGTCAGGAGAGTCGGTGAATTTATTTATGAACTTCTTTCTACAGACAAGTTAAATTGAACTGATAGGCCTTTCCTTTCAGGATACCATTAACTCTGGGACAGTTCACAGCCTATGTGAATCAGAATTGTCTCAAATATCTTAAGCAGAAGTAGACTGAGAAATAGATACCAATATGTCCTTCTTTTGCTGCTGAAGACTTACATTAAAAAAAACTTATTTCACTTAATGTTCATTAACACTTATCACCTAAAATAGATGCTTCTTTATTTCTTCCTCACCCAGCTATTTTCTTTTCTTAGCCAACTTGATTTTTTTCATCACCATTAGCAGTTTCTCTATTGACAGGTAGCTAATGAATGTGGTTGGTGTTTAGCTACTGTATATTCTTAGATACAATGGAAAGTCCTTGTGTCTGAATATGCAAATATATTTTTTCCAAGATCTGGGTAGAGCTAGCATGCAAGCTACATATCTCTTCAAAAGGATTTGCTTTATACCAATGAGAAGAGAGAAGGTCTGAGTTAGGGTGTGGCATCCCATGGAATGAACAATTATTATTCAGTCCTCCATGAGATTGAAAGATAAATTATGCATTGGAAAATGGGATGATGAGTGGGCTACTACCTAAGAGATAGTGGTTCAGATTTCATGGAAAATATTATTAGGCAAGACCTGGCTCAAAAACAGTAACTGCAAAAAGGATCTTGGAGTCCTAATGGATGATCACTTGGGCCAGCAGTGTGCAGCAGCAGCCAAAAAAGCTAATGCAATCCTGGATTGTATAAACAGAAGCATAGAATCAAGATCACATGAACTATTAGTACCACTTTATAAAACTCTAGTAAACCCTGGAATACTGCAACCAATTTTGGTCACTATACTACCAAAAAGATGTTGATATCTTGGAAAAGTTCAGAGAAGAGACACTGAGATGATCAAAGGCCTGGAGACTAAACATATGAAGAACAGCTTCAGGATTTGGGTTTGGCTAGTCTAAAGAAAAAAGAATTAGGGATGACATGATAGCAGTATTCCAGAATTTAAGGGGCTGCCACAAAGAAGAGGGGACCATATTATTCTACAAAGCACCAGAAGGCAGGACAAGAAATAATGGTTGGAAACAAACCGAAGAGAGAAGCAACTTGGAATTAAGGAGAAACTTCCTAACGATGAGGACAATTAACCAGTGGAATAGCTTGCCTTCAGAAATCATGGGCGCTCCATCACTGGAGGTTTTTAAGAAGAGACTAGACAGCCACTGATCTGAAACAGTAAAGCTTCTCCTGTTTGAGCAGTGGATTGGACTAGAAAACCTCCACAGTCCCTTCCAGCTCTATTTTATTCTATTCAGTTATAACTCCTTCCTGTTTCTGTTGTAGAAGATGATCAGACTGAGCCTAGGGGTGGGGAGTCAAACACATCATCAGTTTGGAGTCATTATGTTCTCACAAGAGACCTAAGTCCAGCTCCCTGTGAATTCCGTTAACTCTAACCTAGTGCCAATTTGGCCTGACCATTGGTAAATCAAATTCTTGTGTAAAATTAGCATGAAATAAGCGTATAAATAACTAGTGCTTTGAAATCAATTCCTGTTCCTGGTTTTTTGTGCTTGACCCCTATTTCTAAATTTCTGATCTTTTGCATTTCATCTACATTTTTTAAAAAAATCCCTGCTTTGGGATGGGACACAGAAAAAAATAGTCACAGCTTCAAGTCATATTAGTATCAGTTCTGCCTCAGTGTTTTCTGATTATTCAGACGTATCCTACACTATGTGCAATTTTAAATCACAAATGATTTAATACAGTGGTGGTATGCTACCGGTTGGGCCCGGTTCTGCCAAGCCGGTAGCAGCGATGAGCAGTGGAGACGGAACCGGTTCTCTTTGCTGCTCTGCTGTTGGGCCCACCCTCCTGCCTGGGCTCCCATACTCACCTTTATCTACTGCTTTTGAAGCACAGCTGCTTTGTGTGGCACAGAAGAGTGCTGCATGGCAGCTGCTGAAGCAACTGGGAGAGTGCAGGCGACTGGGAGAGTGCAGGTGAGTTGGAACACCTCTGCGCCTCTGTGCCTGCACAAAGTGTGTGTTTGGCACATGTGCATGCAAAGTGTGTGCACGTGCAAAAAGCGCACCCATCAAGCCACGCTCACTGAACTGGTGGTAAAAGTTTTTGAATTCCACCACTGATTTAACATCTCTGATTTGGGATCAAAGCTGAAAACTGTGTACATATTAACTAATACAGTTATGAAACCTTACATATTTCAAATAAATAAGATTGGGGATAAGTGTGGATCTTTCATGTATGTTTTTTTTTAAAGGTTAAAAATCAACACCCCTATCTATTATTATCTGTAATTATATTTGGATGAAATATCCAGAAAGAATAACTCCTTCAGAGTGGTTGAAACTCAACAGATGTTAGTCCTTTTGTTATCATTCCATTTCTGACTTCTTATAGCAGACAAAAATCAGAAATGTTAACAGTCTATGTCTTACAGGGAGACTGAAGCTGTGGGTTTGCTTTCACAAATAAAAGGCTGGAAATCCTTTTTTGATCAATTTCCCATTGAGGGCAGCTCAAAGTAGACTAATTAGTCTAAAGCTGAACAGACTAAGGAAAGAGATGAGAGAATCTCCTAAATGGTTGCTTTGATCATCTACACATCAAAATTAATCTATTCCACAGTATTTTTTGTTCGTTTGCCACCAGAAAAGATACCTTCTGCCTGTAATCCTTGCTTTATGCTTTGGATGGCATTGCTGATTATTCATTATTTTAGAGCAGGGTTTTTTCCAAAGTGGTCACTATCGGCCCACAAGTGTTGATGGTATTATCCATGATTACTTATTTTATTTATTTATTTAACATGTGGCATCTACAGAATTCATGTAATCACTGATATATAACTAATAAAACACTATACATACAAACACAAAGACAATAGATAAGTTAAAATCTTAAATTAGGTTAAACCATAATAAAATCACCATAATTTGGCTGCATAGAGTTGGAATAGTAAAGATACTATAGTTCAATATCTAAGTAACTATTTAACTGCTTCCGGTGTGGCTGTGATGAGATCATCCCAGGTGCCTTGAAATTTCCTGAGGGGGCTTTCTCGAACTATATATTTTATCATTTGTTCTGGTGTACCACAGTCACTCTTAAAGAGCTTTGCCCTAGTTCTGGAATGATCTGTCCTGATTCTATTGGGGTGACTCCATATTTTTCAGGGCAACTGTATTCCTAGAGTAGTTTTGTTGAATTTACTGTATGTGATCTGTTTGGTTATAGTTATTAAAGGTTGTCCATTTTGATTGCTATTGTTTCCATTGTTGCTGGTGTTATTTTTATAATTGGTTGCACAATCAGCCAGATGTTTAGACTTGATTTAGCATTTTTATCCACCTATTAAGTCCTCCCTAAGGACCTGGAATAGGCAGATGTAATTTTGCTGATGTTAAAGGTATCGGTGCAAGATATAAACTGTTACAAGAAAGGTGCATTTTGAAATTGATTGATAGTGATTTTGTCAGTGCCAATGGTGTTCAAGGTGGGCTCCAGCCATTTTGGGATTGCACCAAAGGAGCCTATTAACATTTGTACTATCTTTGCTTTATTTTGACACAGTTATTCAACTTTTATTGGGCAGTCTTTGTATTTTGTGATTTTTCTCCAGTTCTTTCTCTTCTATTTTGCTATCACATTCACTATCCAGACTTTTTTGTCTTTCTTATCAACAATTGTTAAGTCTGGAGTATTATGTGGCAAATGCTTGCCTGTTTGAACTGTAAAGTCCAGAGCACTTTAGCTTGTTAATTTTCTATTATTTTGTCTATATTATTATTCATAATGCTACTAGTTAAATTAACATTTATTAAATTATTTTCATATAATAAAAGACTGAGGGTTAAGGAACAATCTGAAACTTCACAAAGTGATCAATGAGTTAGGAGGGAATGGTTTTAGAGTATCCTTCCTTTTGAGATGTAATTGTCACATTTCTGATCCTACTGTAGATTCTATCAAAATTGAAAATCTTTTCCTTCTTCCCAAGAGATGGATAAAATTAACATTAAAATTAAGTTCAGATAGCATCAGGAACTCAACAAATGTATCTGGGGAAGCATGTATGAACAACTAACAATAGAACCCTGCTCTACATGGGGTGGCTTTTGAAAAGTATCCAGAAGCTTCAATTGTTTCAAAATGCAGCAGCCCATATGATGTTGTGCGAGACTAGATATGCAGGTGTGTTGTGTCTCCTGCAGAAGCTGCATTGGCTACTGATTTGCTTCTGGGTCAAATTCAAGGTGCTGGCTGTCACCTTTAAAGTCCTACATGGCTTGGGGCCAGGCTATTTGAAGAACCATCTTTTGCTAGTTACATCTACCTGACCTACCAAAATAGCAAAACAGGGAATGTTATCCTCTAAGGAGGTACATCTAATGGGACCAAGAAGAAGGGCCTTCTCCATGGTTGCTCTCTCCCTACGGAATATTATCCTCAATCAGATAAGATTTGACATTCTTTTGCAAGGCCCTGAACATCTTGTTTTCCCACCAGGCCTGGGGAACGCAGAGGGGGATGCAGCCCATCAAGTGGTTTATTTGATTGATTCAGGAGTAGGGGTTATTGCTTCTTATTGTTTTTTATTATTAGGTTTTTATTATTATCTGTTTATTATTGGGTTATTATTATTATCTTTGTAAGCTGCCCAGAGTTACTGAGAGTGAGTTGGATGGCAATATAAATTTTCTTGAATAAATAAATGAATGTTGAATAATTAGAGAAACGGAAAATATCATTTTGTAGAATTTTCACATGGTATGGTTTTTCCCCATCTCGATAACTGAAGTTGCTTTTCCTTTCTTTTGGCACCAGACCATAATCTAATATCGCAATTGTCAAATATTTAAGAGTACAAGAATTTTGCAGTGTCCAGTGAAAAAATTGTGAGAAAATAATGCTGATATGGAATTTAATCAGTCATAGGTTTAGGAACTTGTTTTTTTAAAAAAAAAAATCACAGAATCTTGCAGAATAATAGAATCTAGCACATTTCACTACCTGTATATCTGCTGTTGACAGGATTTGCATACATCTGAATGTATGGTCACATTAGTTTTAGTCTTGAGAATTCTGAAATAGAACTTATGTTAGCATGAAAATGTACAATTTACATATTTATAGCTTGTGATTTGTGCATCAACTGAACCATCAGGAATGTTCACAAAATGTTATGTGACCCAGAAGAGGAAATAATTCATACAGCTTTAAATGGACGTAAAGATAAGGAATAAAGGGAATAGATTAAAAGGAAATGTGGATAGATCCTGAAAAAGTGACAAGACATCTTTTAAATTTAACTCAGAACAATGTTGAACCACTTCTCTTTCTCCCTTCCATTTAATGATTTCTAAAATTTCTTCTTTGTGTGTCTAACAATTATACTTACAAATTTACAGTTCATAAAGTTCATCCATATTTAATGCTACAACAATACAAATACACTTGTCCTATTTTTTTTGTTCTCAAAAGGTAGATTGTTTTGGTTTTTTTGAAAAGATCCAGGGATTTTAAAGGAGAGTGCTTTATAGGTGTGAAGATTTAGTCAGAGATTTAGTAAATTCAAACTGAACCTTACAATATATAGTAATTCATATACATATTCTTCTTATATCCCCATTAAGCCATGAGTAGGAATGTAACATTGGAGAACATATTTAATTATATTGTAGCTACAAAGATAAACAAATTCATAAGAAGTGAAATGAATAGAGGTTCTTAGGTTCTCTTGTCTTTAGATTTGCCTATAATTCTATAAAGCATTAAATAAAGTCTTTCCCCTAATAAAATGTTTATCTCTTTCTAAATTAATAATAAATTTAATTGTCATTATACAACATTATACATTTCTTTATTTATTTTGTCCCGTTAGAAAGCCTTCAGCCAGGCCCATCCACTATGTTCAAATGCTTACTATTTAAGAAACATGCTAAAGAATGGGAGCCTATTTAAATTTTCCAACATACAAGGTAGTCATTGTTTTTTTTTTTAATACATCAGTTAGGCTGTATGACAACTATGTCTGATTATTTTGTTTTTCTGACACAGTATGGACTCATTTCTGATAGCTGCCATTGTTCTGCCATTGGTATTGACAAAGTAAGTACATGGGCGTCCACGTTTCTTGTTCAGGTTTATTCATTGCACCATTCTGATAGTGACTGAACTTTATCACCTGCACAAAGAGCTGGTATTTAACAAACTTTGATTAGTTTATCTGACATTTATTTATTTATTAGAAATTTTCCTAGTAGCAGCGCTGCATGCCTACAGATATCTTTTGCCTGAAATAACATACTTTGAAGTCTAGATGTAGTCTTGAAACAACAGTACTTCAAAGGAAACATATCATGCACCTGGGCCAGAACAAAATCAGTTTTGCTTGACCTGTCCTGTATCTGGTGTGGTTAGGAACTAATAATCAAATGTGAGACCTTACAATGATGATAAATTCAGGTTAATGTTTAAAAAAAGGTAATCTTCTTGCTCAAGACTAGTTGTAACAAACTGATTTGCCATACTGATATAATAAAATTAATGGGATTCTTGCATATGGAAATAATCTTACAATAGCTGCCTATAACATAGATACTTCTAAGGCTGCTTCTATGGGAGTCTTCAGGGGGTAGGCAAAGGCAAATGACAATTTATTTATTTATTTATTTATTTATTTATTTATTTATTTATTTATTTATTCCATTTATATACCGCCCTTCTCCCGAGGGACTCAGGGCGGTGAACAGCTCATCTAAAAACCCCACAAAGAATACAAAAGTTAAAAAATATTAAATTTCAATCGGCTGCTTGATAAAACTAACACCCCCCCCCTTAAAACCCAATTTAGAATTAATAAAATGGAGACCAAATTAAAACCATCTCAGCCAAGGCCGGCCTGCTCAAAGAGCCAGGTCTTCAACGCGCGCCTGAAGGCCCTCAGGTCCGTGCCGGTACGGAGCTCCGGTGGCAGAGTATTCCAGAGGGCGGGGGCACCCACAGAGAAGGCCCTACTCCTCGGCGCCGCCAGACGGCACATAGCGGCCGACGGCACCCGGAGCAGACCCTCTCTGTGGGAACGCACCGGCCTGTTGGAGAACGCTGGCAGAATGCGGTCCCCATTTGTATTTCATGGGTCAGACATTATGATAAAAATGCATAGGTATGTGGTTATCCAGTGGTATCACATGCTTTTATTTTGACATAATGGCATTTTGTATGAGCCATGGTTGGGCAGTGATTAGAGTATACTGCAAGCTATTTCTGCTAACTGCCAACTGCCTGCAATTTGGCGGTTTGAATTTCACCAGGCTCAAGGTTGACTCAGCCTTCCATCCTTCTGAGGTGGGTAAAATGAGGACCTAAATTGTTGGGGGCAATATGCCACTTGGGGAAGGCTGTAAAGTGGTATATAAGTGTAAATGCTATTGCTATTGTTGTAGATGCTACCAGTGGCATTCCCAAAGGTGTTTTTTCAAGAAGCAACTGGACTTTGATTTTTCTTTAAGACATTTCACTTCTGATCCCAGAAGCCTTTTCCATTCTGACAGAATGGTGGAGGATGGAAGGATTCTTTGCAGTCATTTGGTCATTTGCACCATTTCTGGTTGGCATTATATCTCTGGACATTACAAATACGTTTAGTTATTATATATACACACAAAGTCTATTCTTGGCAAGGTTGGTCCAACAGTTGACAACAACTGTTATAGGGAAAAGACTAAAATATTTTTGAAAGGGTTTTACCTGTTGTTCTTTGACTTGGCGAATTCCAATTTGCTTTTGAAATGTTTTTCAAAGAAGTGTATCTCAGGGATTTCAATCAAGGAAGAGCATGTTCTCACACATGTTTAATTATGAGAACTTTTCATTGTCCAATCTATTTTCTAGCAATTTGACTTTCTAAACTCTAATTAAATCTGAGACAACATTTCTAGATTAGGAAGTGTGTACAGCTGGGGATGAAGAGAAATGTAACAGAAAATGACACCAGCATATATTTAAAATCCCCTTAACCACCTTAGGTCATGAAGGTTTAAAAAGACCAGTATAAATCATGATGATGAAAAAAAAGGAGAAAAAGGCTAAACATGGGTTGGAATATTATGTTGTAAATCCCTTGTTTTTGTCCTTATGTATAGAAATCATGGACTTTCCATAGTAGAAAGTCATGATACAGGTTTCATTATTTGGCTCGTTGCCCTTCTGGTACACCAGAAAGAAATTCTCAATCATCATGAATACACAGCCAAAAAGCAGAATCCTCTTTAAGCAGAATAAAATTGTCAAGAATAACAAGTCAGGTTTGGTGCAGGAGTATTTCAAACTATAGTATTTGATGATAAAGCTACTTCTGAAATGGATGATATCCAAGAACTATGCAGATCTGATATGGGCCAGGCTAGGCTCAGGATGGTTGGGCCAATTATATTTCTTTGAAAAAAAATATATACCTAATGTTATTAGTAAAACAAATCACAGTAAGTAAGACAGTAAATAAGTCAATCTGTTTGAAATTGTGATTTCTTTTCTTTCAATGCTTAAACTAATATGGGTTCTCTTTCCAATTTATTTCAGTCACTGCCTCCAATAGGCATATCTGAAGTCAAAGAAATTGCTTTGATTAAATATATTCAAGTAGAATAATATCTGTTGGTACAGGTAACCACATTAAGCAAATAACATACTTTGTTAATGTTCTCCATGGTATTATCTGAAGTCTTCTTTAAATACAATGCATCATCAGTTCATTTTGACAGACACAATATCTTAAGCTGTCCACACTTAAGGAACAACTTCATTATACTTACAACCAAGTCTTATTTTTGAATGGGATAACTGATTTTTAAAAGAGAATTGGACAGCTTAAGCCCCAAGCTACCAGAAAGCTGAAATAAAATATGTTAATATACTTATGTAATCAAAAAAAGATGGAGCTGTAAAATCATTTTTTATTTCATTTGTGGAGTTGGAGGATTTTAAAGAATGGAAACAGGAGAGCTTTTCCTCATGGAAATCTTTCACTTATACTGTAATTTCCTCTAAAATCTATCATGCCATGCTAACAGATCTAAAGGGAATTTCAATTATAAGTCGAAGCTACCATCCTGGGATTTCTCTGCCCCAAGTTACTACCATGCAGATGTCCTAAGTTAATTTAGACACTGAGGGATCACAAATTGCTAAACCTTTTTAAAAAGAACTGCATATTTTTTTAAAAAACAAACATCTTGCAGATGAGGCAACTGAAATTTAAAGTAGCACTAAATACAGGTTTTTTTTTCATAATATTTCTTTTTTTTATGGATTCATATTCCAGGATTTAGCTCATTGTGTGGGTAGAAACAGTCTAGTGCCATGATGGCAAACCTATGGCACATGTGCCAGAGGTGGAACCCAGAGCCCTCTCCGAGCCGTCGCCCCAGCCCAGCTCTGTCATGCATGAGCACACACTTCCCACCAGCCAGCTGGTCTTGGGTCTCTGTGTGGGATTGGGGCACATGCAGGGGACACACACACACACACACAAACACACACATGCGTGGAGCAGGGCACATGCAAAGTGTGTGCAGGCATGCGTGGGGATGTGTGCACATTATAATTTGGGGGCTTGCGTGTGCGCTTTGGGCACTCATGACAAAAAGGTTAGCCATCACTGGTCTAGTGGAATTAAAAAGTTGCGGTTGTAATGTTTATAAGCTGTAGGCACTTATTTAAACACACTGACATGAACGATTAAGCAAACAGATCTCTTAGTTTTGTGGGGAAAAAGAGTAAGGAGCTGAACAATCTAGAGCAGGGGTTCAAACTCATGGCCCGTGGGCTGGATGCATCATGTGCTGGCCACACCCACACCTGGTTTAGTGAAGGGGGGAAAATCCCAATATATCCCACCGTGATGACGTGAGTTTTGAAACCCCTGATCTACAGCACCTTCCTAGCATCTAACCTAGTTGTTAGGATCACTGTATTTAATATTTGGATCTGTACCAGAGGTGGTATTCAGCAGGTTCTGACCAGTTCTAGAGAACAGGTAGCGGAAATAGTTCAGAGAACCGGCAAATGCTACCTCTGCCTGGAGATTTTATAGTATTCTTTCCCTGTCACACCCACCAAGCCATGCCTACAGAACCGGTAGTAAGAAAATTTGAATCTCACCACTGATCTATACTCCTTATATTGCAATTTTGGTGTGATTTCCAGCTATTGTAACTTGAAAAGTGGTTTTCATCCAATGAGGGACCACTATTTTAGATACCCAATTCAAATTTAACCTATAATATATGTTTAAAGATTATTCTTATCCTTTTAAATATTAACAACAAATTACCCAATTTATCATTCATCTTTTTATTCTAAACTTGAGGTACAATTTTTAGGATGCAAAAAAGTGCATACCGTGCACCATACATCTAGAAGAAATTGCATAGCACAGTGATGGACTTTTTCCAGGGGAAATGTGTCATCAATTTTACTAAGAAGCCTTTGGGAACATGATTCCAGGGGTGGGATTCTACCAGTTCGCACCTATTTGCTAGAAGCGGTTGTTAACATTCTAAGCCGTTTGGAGAACCGGTTGTTAGAAGAAATTACTCACCTAATCCTGTAAGGAAGGCAGGAAGGAAACATTCTGGTATTGCTTACAGAAACTGCCTTTCCATTAACCCTTATTATATTCTTGGAAGGACTAGACTTTCTGTCTCAGGATCTTCTCTGGAGTTTTTTTCCCTTGTGTGGAGTGACCATTCAAAGTTACAATGGCACTGAAAAAAGTGACTTATGACCTTTTTTCACACTTACGACTGTTGCAGCATCCCCACAGTCATGAGAGGCCAGGGGAGGAGATGCGTGCCTCGATATGAGTAACATTGAGTTGGCTATGCCCAGCCAATTACATGACCACCAAGCCATGTCCACCCAGTCACATGACCATGAAGCTACACCCACCAACTAAGCCACGCCCACAGAACCATTTGTTAAAAAATTGAATCCCACCCCTGCATGATTCCATTTCCTCTAGAAATCTCTCTTCCCATGCCGTCCCCCCAAAATAATTAGATCAAAATTAGACTACAAATATTTGATAATAAAATAGCAAACTTTGGCGATTTGATTTTAGGGCATGGGATTTTAAGGATAGAAATTCAAATTGTTTGCATCACACAGCATTTATTATTAGGGCCTGTTTTAGTAATGCAGTCTCTTTGTTTTGAGGATAGGAAACAGAAGTTGGAAGACAAGAAACTATGAGCTGCATGAATTCCCATTTGAAAACTTCATTTGGTAACTGCAACTTTGGGATCACATCTGTACCAAAAAAGCATTTTTTTAAAAATAACCTGCTAAAGCAGAGTAACCAAGTGTTGTAGGGGAGATCAGAGGATATGCACACACACAAATTTAAACACACAGAGAGAGAAAGAGAAAGAGGGAGAGGGGAGAGAAAGACAGAGAAAGGTAAAACTACTTAATGAAAGACATCTGAAGCAACTGTTTTGAATTCTATTGCCATCAGAACTGAAAGATAAGGAAGAAGTCTTTACCTATCAAGAAACTATATGCCATCCTCCCTGACGCATCCTGCTTGTGTGATATTTTCTATATTACTCCGATGTATAACCTGTCTGAATGTCACTCACTATATACAGTAGAAGAAATTCCTACAATGGCTACATTTGATCGGCCCTGGAGTTTGTTTAGTTAACTTTTCAATAAATGTTGATAATGTTATTTCTGCTGATTGCAACTTTAAAAAAGGAAGTGGGGAGAAAAGAAAGAAAGGGAGATAAGGTACGTTTGAAGCAGGTGTGATAGCTTTATTTAAAAATAACACCCTTGCCAGATAAGATTCCAGAACAAGCCGGCAGAAGTCAACACATCCTGAGGAATGAAGGTGATTGCGCAATATCTGTAAACTTTGAAATTGTGCTTGTGTGAACAATCAATAGAATTGTTTTGTCATCATCATAGGAGCTGACGAAGTCCCATGATTGCAGAGGCAAAGGTGGTGAACGTTTGTTTCTCCACTATGTCTTACTGATTATTTCAGTTGCACCGACAACAAGGAATGTTTTATTTCTATGACAATTGGAACTTTTGCCTGGATAGAGACGAGTAAGAGAATTGTACCTTTGTAATACATGAGAGAGAAACTCAGATATTAAAAAAGAATTAAAATCTCCTTCAAATCAAACAGTTTATGGATATAACCATGTGGTTAATTTGGCAACAATATGAGGAGTCATTGTCTGCTTGGGGATATTCCTTTTACTTCTTTGTCTAGGAAATCTTGCGATTTTCTGTGATGTCCATCCAAGCACTAACTGCTTAGCTTACCTAGGTGAACCAAAATCATTTGGTTCCTGTACATCTGAATGTAATTCTTTAGTGAGTTACCTTGAAGAAGGAAAAAGTGAGGTCCTAGCCATGCTTATCTGAAAGTTTTACTTACAAGGTGTAAAAGCCAATCCTAAAGAAGTTCAAAACAACAACAGTATTATTGGTATTGGACCTATAACTCTTAGCAATTTAAGTCATGCCTTAGAACCGTGATGGCGAACCTATGGCACGTATGCCAGAGGTGGCATGCAGAACCCTCTCTCTGGGCATGCAAGCCATTGCCCCAGCTCAGCTCTGCCACGCATGCGTGCATGCACCTCTTGCCAGCCAACTGGTGTTCGGGTCTCTGCTGCTCATGTGCGTGGGGGCACACATGCGGGGGTGGGGCACACACACAGGAGTCACAAACACATGTGGGATGTACTCGCATGCATGGTGGGGCACATGTGTGGCTACATGTTGCATTTTGGGAATGCATGCACTGTCCTCTTTGGGCACTTGGTGCCAAAAGGGTTATCCATCACTGCCTTTGAATTTCAACCTATGGTGGGTGAGAATTCTGAGAGTTTTGGATTAAAAACATCTGGAGGGAAACAGATTGATGAAAACTGAGTTACATATTTGGACAATAGCATCATTCTACACTTTGATGATATTGTCCAAATATATGAGGAAGAGATATTTTAGTAGGTGTTTCCTATGTACACAATTTGATTTTATTTGATCACCTTATACCTAAGCAGAGAAGACTTTGTAACTATGAAACATGCTAAGATCTAGCATATGATCTAGATTTAAAATGCATTAAAAGACTGAGTTTTTGATATATTGATATAACATGGTAAGGTATACACACACACATGCACGCACGCACACACACACACGTGTGTGTGTCTAACCTTTCAGCTTGACTGGGTCACATTGGGTGAAGAGGGATTGTCTTCAGTTGCATATAAAATATATAATCTAGTTAATGTATATAAATCACATAACAATGTTAGATGGCCCATGGGCATTAGAATACTTGAATTATGGTGAATTATAATCAGGCTTTTAAAATTATATTATTCATCACATTCATATTTCACTTTTGCACCAGAAGCTACAGATTTGATATTTGGTTATCTACCTCTCACTGAAACTCTATGTGGCATGTAAGTCTGCAATTGGGAAATAAATAATTATGGTGAAATACATATGCAAGAGCCAAAGTGGCGCAGTGGTTAGAATGCAGTACTGCAGGCTACTTCTGCTGGCCACCGTCTGCCTGCAATTTGGCAGGTCAAAACTCACCAGGCTCAAAGTTGAGTCAGCCTTCCATCTTTCCAGGTTGATAAAAAGACAACCTAGATTGTTGGGGAGATTATTCTGACTCTGTAAACTACTTAGAGAGGGCTGTAAAGCATTGTAAAGTGGTATATAAGTGCTATTGCTATTGTTATGGATGACTGTGCATTTGAATCTAAGTTTCTCTATTCTTGGTCCAAACCTCCAGCACCTATAACAAGCAGGCCGGCTGGAGAATTCTGGGAGCTGAAGTCCACACATCTTAAAGTTGCCAAGGTTGACCAACAGTGATCTACACCATGTTGATTTCCTAATGCCTATTTATCCCAGAATACATTTGACTTGGGTAGCCATTATAATAGAAAGAGGAACCATTGTGGCATTTCTCATAGTCGCAATGCCCAATTTTGAGGATCTTGGAGGAAGACCATCACCTGTGTATTTTCTGATTGCATATCCCAAAGTCCAATTGCCTCTTGAAAAAAAAAAAAGCACCTTTGGGACAACCATGACCTGGATGACTGAGAATCTCCATAGCCATTCTGATTGTATACTTCATTCAGTTTTAGAAACTGGCCATATCTCTGTAGCATCATAAGTTTAATAAATAAAGAAATGTCCAAACTTGGCCTTTTGCCATTTTGAAAGTTAGTATACAAATGCCTGGATTGCTAAACCTGAGCAGACCTAGTCATACTTTGTGTAAAGAAGTAACTGTCATATTTCTATATAAATATTACCCAGGCAGTCAAATCAAAAGAATTTCCTACTGTGTGTCTGCTTTCATTTGTAAATGTTCTTTTCTCAGAATGAATCAAGATGCTGCTCTCATGTTTGTCCAAGTCTATCACTTTGCTAATCTGTCAATCAAGGCACAATAAAAGTTAGTCTATTCCTGTGGATTGTGCTGTATGTAAGATAACAGGCTTCCATCAGGAAGATAAAGAGATGTCAAATATTATCTTTAGTGCAAACAATCTGAGTCTGGTTGACTCTTTACAATGTACAGGATGTTATGTCAAAATTGATGGTAAGAGTTTAATTATATTCAACTCTAAATCACAGCAAAACACCTTCAATGCAGGAAATAGTTTGACTTTCTTAATGCTTGAAAAATGAGATAAAACAAAAATTGCCATACTTGCTATTGCACATGCATATCTGACCAATTTCTCCTTAGTTCTAGTTTTTTTTTCCTTGATTAGTTTCCATCCATCACTTATCTTGCCTTCTGATGTTTTGCAAAATAGATTAACCCCCCCTCATCTTCTTTGTGGTAGCCCATCAAATATTGGAACACTGCTATCATGTCAACCCTAGTCCTTTTTTTAACTAGACCAGACATAACCAATTCCCACAACCTTTTTTCATATGTTTTAGCCTCCATCCCTCTAATCATCTTTGTTGTTCTTATCTGCACTCTTTCCAGAGTCTCAGCACCTTTTTTTATATTGTAGCAACCAAAACTGGATGCAGTATAGTATAGTATTACCAAGGCATCATAAAATCATACTAGCACTTCCTATAATCTTATTTCTATCCCTCGGTTAATGCAGTCTAGGATGCTGGCTCATATTTAAGTAAATGTCCACTAGAACTCCAAAATCCCTCTTGCAGTTATTGCTATTGAGCCAGGTTCCACCTATTCTACACCTGTTCATTTGGTTTTTTCTTGCCTAAGCATCAAACTTTTCCCTACATTGATTTTCATTTTGTTAGATAGGGCACAGCGTTCAAATCTGTCGATATCCTTCAGGATCTTGAGCCTATTGCCTGGGGTGTTGGCTATTCCTGTCAATTTGGTGTTGTCTGCCTATTTGAGTTACCATTCTAGCCCCTCATCTAAATCATTGATGAAGATATTGAAAAGTTCTGGGTATAAGTGAAGAATCTTGAGTACTCCACTGCTTACTTCCCTTCATGTAAATGTAATTCTATTAAGGAACTATACATTGAATGTAGTTTATCAGCCAGTTATGAATCCATTTGGTGGTGATGCTGTCTATCCCACATCTAACACGCAAGAAGTAGGTTGTGATCTACGTTGTCAAATTGCTTATTGAAATCCAAGTATAGTATGTCCACAGCGTTTCACTGTTCCACTAATTTAGACACTTTGTCAAAGAATAAGATTTGTTTGGCATGATCTGTTTTTGTTTTTTGTTTTGACAAACCAATGTTGGCTTCTGTATATAACTTTGCTTGCTTTGAGATATTTGCAGATTTGTAGCTTGATTATTTTTTCCATGAGCTTCCCAGATATTGAAGACGACTTTGAATATATGCTTCTGCTATGTATATGAGCCAGGCTTCAGAAGGATTTTACTATATTAAAAAAAAGAAGATGCATAATCCTCTTTACCTCCCAGGTCCATAGCAGAAACCTGTTATATTTGTACCATATGAAGTGGCACACTAGTGAGTTATTAAATAATATTTCAGTAAAAGAAAATCAGGCCTGGATATATTTTATTGCAGTTGTTCCTTTTGCATCATGGGGTGGGAATTAAAGAATATATTTAGATAACTCTTTTCCTTTTGTTATAAATGGGTCTCAGGGTTAGGATCAGGATGAAAACTAAGTCTCTACAAAGTAGAGAACATTAGATAATGAGTCTGCTTTTTTCTCAGGCTGAAGGCACATGTAGGTAAAGTACATTGTTACTGAAGTGCGAGCATTGAAGTACTCCAGGTCAAGAAATCGAATATATTATTAAAAGCATGGAATGAATCAAACCTGCATATTTTCAGTTTTCAGTTTTCTGTTGATGTGATATAGACACGAAAGATTAGAGTATCAATGGATGCAGATCATCGTAGTTAAATATTATTTTAAGTAAAGGAAGAAATATGCACAAGCAGATGTTGGAACTATAATCAGGCAGATATATTATTACATTATTGTTTTCCATAAACATTTTTCAAAGACATCTGTTTGGCCATGGTGGGAACCCTCTATTTGACTAGGTAGGCCTTTGGTATGATCTAGAACGGTGCCCTTTATGTTCTTATGCCCAAATGCAGAGCATGACTATTAGAACCTAAGTGGCACAGTGGTTAGAGTGCTGTACTGCAAACTACTTCTGCTTACAGGCAGCTGCCTGCAATTTGGCAGATTGAATCCCACCAAGCTCAAAGTTGACTCAGCCTTCCATCCTTCTGAAGTGGATAAAATGAGAACCTAGATTGTTGAGGGCAATATGCTGACTCTATAAACCATTTATAGAGGGATGTAAAGCACTACAACGTGGTATATAACTCTAAACGCTATTGCTATTGACCCAAAGGTCCCATTGGGGATTGCTTCCCAGCAAATCTCATTTCATTTCCTGGGTTCTTGGTTTCCCTCTTCCCTGACCGTATACCATTTCATTTTGTGTGTTTGTGAAAATACAGTTTGATGGTATTAAGAAAATATAGCTCTTAGGAAAAAGCTTCATTTGAGAACAACTTACTAAGTCCTTCCCAAAATATAGAACCAATATAAAACAATAAAAATTCATTTCACCACACATAAAATCAAGCATAATAGTACTGTGAAACCTTATGGTTTGCATCTCTCAATTTATTAATCAAAGAACAGATCAATAATAATATTACACCTCTTAGTTATATTATGATACATATTGAAATAATGATTTATTTATTTCTCTCTCATTTAAGCCAAATGTGTGTTAAGTTTGTGTGTATGTTCTTTTATGTACATGGCCATTTTATTTTGTGAAACATATGATAAATAGCAACGTATTCCTGTTGGACCTGAATAAAAGGTGAAGGCCAGTGCTTCATTCCAAGCTTCTGATTCCTCAGAAGCATTTCACTGGCCATGGAAATAGAATGATCAACTAGCTAATCTTGACCTACAAAAAAACAACAGCAATTGTTACATTCTTCAATATACCAGAGCACCATATTATTTTTGTGCTCTGGTATACTTAAGAATGTAACAATTGCTGTTGTTTTTTTGTAGGTCAAGATTAGCTAGTTCATCATTCTATTTACTTGGGTTTATCTATGCTAATTATTGTTGGCCTTAATTATTTTACCTTGCTCTAATCAGTCAGAAACATAGAAACTTTTTACTATCAAAGCTTTCTGTGATTTAATGGACAATTTGGTGGTATAGAAATATAAAAAATGTTGACTCAGAAGAATTTACTTATATTTCTGTACATCATTTCTTTTTTTCCAAAATAGATATCAACTCAATCTCTAAGGCTTTCACTGCTAAAGTGGAAATATATCAAAGATTTTCTCAGTCCAATGACTTTTAACTTTTAAAAAGATGGGGACTGAATGATATGCTGTTGCAAAAGAAAATTCTAGTGAAGGTTTAAAATGATTAAAATAATTATTTTGAAACAATACTAATCTTAAAGCCTAAGAAAGATTGGAATGCAAGCAAAACATTTCTAAGAGGATATTTTATAACATAACAGTGTTTTTTTTTTTAAAAAAAGGCACGAAAAGATACAAAATATTTTGGAGGAGATTTTAAAAAAGGAAGAAAAATTAGAAAAATGCCCCTAAAGGACAACTATTGTCCACCAAATTAAGATTCTACGGAGACATTATCTACTCTACATTAACAATGATAGAGATGGAAATAAAAATAAAGTATGGGAAACAAATAAAATTTCAATTTGCAAATAAAGTGAGAAAATGGTTGGTATATAAATAGCAAAAAGAAAAAAGAAAAGAAAGTTACAGTTACAAGAAGGAAATACAATAATAATAGATAATGCAAATATGTGAAAAGTGTTCCATCAGTATTATTTTATTTTACATAAATGTCAAGAAATTTCTTTGGAAAAAGTTGTTGAATATTTACAGTATATAAACAGAATTTCCCAAAGATCACAGAAACAAAACACTGTTAGAGTCAGAAGCACACAGATTGAGATTTGGATGGCATGGATATTTATGGTATGATTAAGTTATGCTAAAGATTTTAAAAACCATTTAATAGATAAGAATATGGAACAGAGATAAACACAAAAATAACTCTTTGGATCTCAGCTCCAGAAGCATTTTATAGAAGAAAAACAACAATACACAAAGGCAAATGGTTAATGTCCCAGTAATTATAGAAAAATCACCAAAGGGAACATCAAATTAATCCAGAAAGCAACTAATGGAAGAAAGACACTGTTATCAATAGTTTTCCCATCATAATTATCATAATGATTTAAGATGCATAAAAACGCTTATAGTGTGGAGCAAAGTAAGTCAGAATTTGAAGTCCAATTGTGTATCAGTTGTGGACATGTAATTGCTAAAATGTATACATTTTTGCTGAAATTTGGAAATGAAAGAACAAGTTAAAGAATTTATGATAAAGTAGAGTAAAAAAAATTGCTTGTAACATACAGATGGGTCAATTCATATTATGTTATAATCTTAAAGAAAGTGTTTATCAAATGATGTATCATTACGTTATACCAGAGAATATTCATCTGAAGTCTGAACTTTGTATAAACAAATAAAGAAAAACCATGGATGGTTATTTCAATATATGACTAGTGCAGTAAAATTATAACATGCATACAGGTAAAAGATTTAGGTGGTAAAATTGACAGATCTTGTTGAAATGGACAGATTGACTTGTTTGATTAAAGACAAAAGCCATTGTTGACATAGACTTGAAAATGATTTTATGACTTAGAGCTTTTATGATTAGAAAGAATAGATTACAGAAACAAGGAAAGTATGATGAAATCTTAGAAAGACAGTTTTGATCAGAATTGTATGTATGACTTTCAAAAGGAAGATCTATCTATCAATCTATCATCTGTCTGTGTATGTGTGCACAAACACACACATATATACTTTTTTCACTATATTATTTCTTTGAATATATTTCTTATTATATATGTAAAATTATGTAACAAAAACTATTAAAAAAGAAATGTAGAAACATTTTAAACATTGGAGGGTGAGAGGTAATAGAAGTCAAACAAACAGCATTTAAATGAGGTTTCTGAAAGATTTTTATCAAATCTAACATTATACAAAGAGGCATCTTTAACAATACGGTTGTTATTATAGTATTTCAACCTACACACTAACCAGGTAGAACTGGGTTTCCTATTACTTTACAAATCTAACATTAGAATAGGAAACTGGGTTTCCTATTACTTTACAAATCTAACATTAGAATAGGAAACTGGGTTTCCTATTACTTTACAAATCTAACATTATACAAAGAGGCATCTTTAACAATACAGTTGTTATTATAGTATTTCAACCTACACACTAACCAGGTAGAACTGGGTTTCCTATTACTTTACAATTTGATAGAAATTCTTTCTAGTTCTATTCTTCACTTTTCTGCTCTTCATGGTTTCTCTGGCAATTTTTCTCTTGGTGTTAAATAGTATGTAAGATTTGTGCTCTGCTAGAAGCTGTAAGCATATTAGAGTGAGCTTAGAAACAACAATGCAAGGGAAGGGCACAAACACATTGCCCAGGTGGATTTTAGTATCTGGCTGTTAATGTTATAACATTAATCCCCAAAATTAAAATTTATGTCCAGTTTATACATCAGAATAGCAGCACACTTTGTTTTCTTTCTTTCTTTCTTTCTTTCTTTCTTTCTTTCTTTCTTTCTTTCTTTCTTTCTTTCTTTCTTTCTTTCTTTCTTTCTTTCTTTCTTTCTTTCTTTCTTCTTTTTGAGAATCATGGACTATTTATCTTCATGCTTTGTTGTATGCTTAATCTCCTAGGAAAAAATCATGAGAGGATTCACCTGGCTAAAATGCATTTACATTCTTTTAAGCTACTTATGAAGTAAAGAAGTAATCTTCTATTTTTTTTAATGGAGAAGAAACAGAGTAAGAGAGATTGTAATTCCTTTGAGAATAAACTTCTATAACTATTTTTTAATAGAAGCATTTGATTATTATCTCTCAGATATAATGTAATAAAATCATAGACTTGAATTTAGTTCTCTCCTTTGGAATAAATCTAACTGCATAATGTTATATTTTAGAAAACACCTATATTATTTAGCATTGCTTTTGCAATTCTAAATGGTTTCCAGTTTTTGGAAGTGACTGATACAACATTTTTCCAACTGGATAGGACAATCCAATTGTCCCCCTTGGAGCATTCAATATTGGAGCACCAAAAGTTGCCTAATATTTAGATCATCAATCAATTACATTTTTCTCTGATTTAGGCATATAGAGAAAAGCTGACATATGCACCAATATTTATCTTCAAATCCACCCCCTCCACACACACCTTGTCTCCTACTTCCTGAAAAAAATAAAGCATTCTGTTTTTCTAACTCATTCTGTCTGTTTTAAATTTCTTTTGGTAGTATTTTTAATGAAAGGAGCTACAAAATCCTTGACTTCCTCCTGTTTCTGCTATGAAAAACACCAGAGGAAAAAGAATGCCTCCACCATCCCCACCAAAATTGATGAATCTTCTTGGATGAGAAGCGAAACATCTTCTTCTTCCTTCTTTCTTCTTCCTCAGGCAAAAAAGAGTCCAGTTGCTTTTTGAAAAAGCATCTTTGAGACTCCTGGAGAGATTATTGTTCTTGTTTCTTGCCTCTTGCCTCTTGTTGCACAATATGGTCAGACATCTAGTAGCTCCACAGCTATGAAAGATTTCTCTTTGAGAGAGAGAATGTGTATATATATATATATATATATATATATATATATATATATATATATATATATAATGTTTCCTATCAAGTTAGAAGAGAAAGGTTGAAATTGCAGAAGTAGTTTTCTACACAATACTTAAAAAAATAAACAAAGTCCTGCTAAGATGGGAAACAAAAGCTAAAGAGAAATTTTAAAAAGCTGTGTATGTGTCATTGTCATGTATGTGGAAGCAAGTTTGATTTGAGGTCAATACTTCAGTGCAACAAATATATATAAATGAAATATTACTTCCTATGGATTGAGGTACTTAGTATAATCTCCCTTCTTTCAGCTTCAGAGTTGGCTTATACAGTGATAATTCATCATTTTCACCATGTCTTCTTAGCCTAATTAATCTCTTCAATTTGCCAGGGACCGGTTCTTGTTGTGGTTCTTGGATTTTGCCATTAGCAAATTCATCCCCCACTTGCTTTACTCCCCCATGTCTGTCTCTGCCTTGCTTTGCCATAGTGTTACACTCTCTGCGTTTTATCAGCTTTTCTTGATGTATTACGCCCCAACCATGTCTGCAATGTCATCATTATCTTCAGATGCCATCACACTAGTAGCAAGTCTTGAGGATTCTCACGGTACTCAAAGGCGTAACCAAATATGATCTAGAGTATATTTTATATGATAAGCTGCAATATGTATATGCTACTTCTACTATGAGCATGTTTGTGTATGTATCTGAAATAGTAAGTATATGTGGGTACACATTTGGGTATATGTACATGCACACTTGTATGTATAAGGATATTTTGGTAGGTATGGAAGACAATATAGGTTCTATTTGTAATAACATGTAAACTACTTTACATTTTAAAACCTACTTTTTAAACCAAAGTCAATATAATGAAAAGTTCAATATTCTCTACTCAAGATTCATTCTTCCACTGGATCTGTATTATTGCCTATATTAGATAATCAAGAGTAACAATATTGGGAAACAATTATATAATTTTTTCTCTGTCCCATGAAAATTGATCCCTAGTATAATACAAGCTGGTACCCTAAGTCTAAAGATAGACTGTACATTCCCATTTCTGCTAATAAAATACACTTATCTGCTTTGAGTTGATTTCTCTTTTTCATTTCTAATATCATTGAGGGATAAATTAGACATTACACCAAATTCATATGATTTCACCCATTTTTAAAACTTGAATTGCAATAAAATGATGACTTTTGAACATTACTGTTGACATCTCATAAGAAGCGTAGAACAGCAGTCCCCAACCTTTTCAGCTTGGCAGCACAGCCTGGAGCAGTAGGAGAGGCATGTGAATAGCAGATACATGTGCATGTGCACATCTCCATTTGTGGGAGCAGTATGTGCATGTGCCCTCCATTTGCGCGAATGGAGTTCATGTGCAAGCAGAGGCCACTTGCACTCATGCATAAAGCTCCACTCACGAGCAGCAGGCACTTGTGCTCACACATGAAGTTTGCATGAGCAGAGGGTGCTTGTGCATGAAACTCAGTTTTTGCTTGTGCTACTGGAGCTTCATATGCATGCACTTGTCCACCGCTCATGTGAGTGGAGCTTTGCGTGCATGCTTGCTCATTTTTCCTGTGATCTGGTTTGTAGCAGGCCGCAGGCCAGGGGTGTAAAGAACCTAATCTTGTTTTTAAAAAAAATGAAGGGGAAAAAACCCACTGAGATAACAGAGCAACAACTGATCTATTCATTTATTATATAATTTGTATAGCCACCCATATCACAAAAAATGATGTGGGCAGCATATAACAAATTAAATAAAGCAACATATATAAAGATAATAGATATAAAAATATAAACATGTAACTTAAAAGAGAAATACTATGAAATGAATATAAGCATCTTAGGCAAAGAGAGGATAAAAATAGTCATTTCAACAATGACTATATTGAACATATTTCCAGTTACCTAGAGCAGGTCTTGAAGGACTTCCAGAATATCAAAAAGGATTTTGACTTATAACATGGAGGATTAAAAAAGCAAACAAACCAGGTTTCCCTTTCTCTAAATGCTGGTAATACATGGTGATGTGATCATAATTTAACATCTACAGAACCTTCTTATGAGGTGTCTTATTTCAGATTTTCTGAAATTTTCTGGAATGACTTGTATGAGCTTGGAACACCCTAACATAGAATGTTTTGTGCATCCTTACATTACCTGCCCTTTTTCTGCTGTTCTTCTAATAAACCACTCTAAATAATTTGATATCAGAAAACTTGGAAAAACTTACTGCTCAGTCTCAGTTCTACAAATTACAAAGTAATTAAAAGCATTGGTTGCAATATAAATTTCCAAACTGAAATGTAATCTAAGCTGCGTAATCACATTTCCTGGATTCTAAAATGCAATTTGCAACAGCAAATTAACACATCTTTCTTTTTAAACTGCAATATACTGTTTATATTTAGATGAAAATGCACACTGATATGCAACAAGAATATACCAAAAAAGGTATAAATTTCAGGACAATAGTTGTATATGAGTCCACAGTGTACACAAAAACATAAGGAGAAAAATGTTTGATAAAAAGTGATGATAGTGCTACAAAAATTAAATGGAACAAACTAGAGACCAGAAAAAAGAAGCCAATCTAACCCATGGTAGATTCATCTATTACTAGAAAAAGCTCTAAACCTCATTTTGATTGTGTTATTCAGTACACATCCAGCTCTTTCACTTTTTACTTCAAGAAGTCACATTTTACTATAAGTGTGGTTGCTTCTCACTTTAGTACTCCATTTCTGCCCAGACAATGAGCTTAGTATGTGTGTTTTTTCATTCTACAATACACCTTTATGACCCCAAACAATAATAGCTGAATTCTGCACTGAGTTTGAGAATAGGATTGTTCTTGAAATAAAAATGCCAAGAAATGCAGACAGAAAAGCTTTTGTTCAGAAGAAAGGTCTGTAGAAATATAGAGAAATATTACTTTGAATTCATGTGGCCAAATGCAGAAGAGGACATGTCTTATTATCACAAATACATTGTTTATTTTGGCTGTAAGGGGCTGGATTAATGTTTAAACCAGAAAGCACACAATCCTATAAAATATTGTAATTCTTTTTGTATTTTAAAATCTATTGGGTTTTTTTTTGTCTCTGGGGAGACAACACTTCATTTTTGAAAAGTTCTCTCAGATTTTGACATTTCAGATCAAGATATGTTTTCCACAACAGCGTGGGCCAGATGCGTCACACGCTGACCACCTCCACCTCCATTTTAGCAAAGGGGGGAATTTGTGATACATCACATGCCAACAACATGACAATGGGAGTTTGACACCTCTGCTCTTCAGGAACTCATGAATATGGTTTTCCCTTAAAGTATATGGAGGGGGAGAAGACATTCGGTATTTGGTTCCACTTTTCATAACGTCATTTTGATTAGTAACTCAGTTTAATTCTCTTTTGAAATTCACATATCCCCCATGAGTTCTACAATTCAGCTCTCCATTTTTCACTAATTTGAAATTTTATTCTGTCTTTCTGTCTCAAAGAAAATTGAGGCAAATACAGAACAGCCTTTGCAAAGTCTCATATTCTTTTATGAACAAAATTACACTCATCCTGGAAATACGTGTCCTAATGTGCTTATCCTGGAAGGGCTTGTACATCTTTTTATCTGTCAGCTATTGCCATTATCCAGACCCTTCTTTTTGTCCTTCAGACTGCTCAACCTTACTCTGAAAAATCACAGCTTCCTATGCTAATTCAGTTTTTAAGGATATTTTCCTTTCCAACTGAATTTTAGCCTAGGTTATTTGATTGTAAACAAATCTTTTTATCTATGGTAACTGTTAGGCAGACATTTACCAAAAGAATATATGTAAATTTATGCTAAATGAAGATTTATTAAAGCTCTACAAATCACGTAAATCTAACTAACTGATACACACACTTGTCTTCTATCTCAAACCATCGTACCTTTTCACAAAAAGGTGTTCTGTTCTGAAACTTATTACAATCGGTCACTCACAAATACAACCCCCCCAAAAAAATTATTTATATAATTGAACACAGATGCTATGAGTAAATATAAATACAAGATGTTTTTCGCTGGAAATACAGTCACTGAATGTTGTTGAAATTATTTAAATTCCACTGATTAGGAGTTGTAAAACAATGTTCTGAATGGGAGGAATGGAAGTGCTTGTCCTTCAATTTTTTTAAAAAATTGGCATCCTTCCTGGCCATATTATATTTAATGCTGATCTTAACCTTCCACTCAGTTCATGAAGATACTCAAATTTGTACCTCATATTCCTTCTTTTTATGTTGATTGCAAGATCATGGCTTTGTTAACATTCCACAAACATTTTTCCTTCTGTGGGCAAAATGGGAATGTTTACCATATTCATGAATTCTGCTTACTTGTCCCCACTTGGTAGAGTCTTGACATGAGCCTTGACATCAACCATAGCTTTTCATTTCTACGATCTCCATATCTTACCATTTTGCTCAGCTCTAAAAGCCCAAAGAATTCCATAAATTTATGCCACATCCCTCCCCAGCCTTCTAAAAGCTTTGCTATTTGTCTTCTTGGATACCAGAGTTGCTTTGAATGTGACCTCAGTTTTCCTTTCACAATATGTGAAGAATGTTGACAGTTTATCTACACAAAATGGAAGATTTGACCTTTTCATTCAACGTGAATTTCTTTTTCTTATGAAGAGTATTCATTTCAGACTTACATTCAACATGGGTTTTTCTTATCTTATGTTATTCATAGATGTATTGAAAGGATCAATAAGGTTTATAAACATCGTCCTTAGTCCTTGGCTTATATCTATTATTTCTTTAGAAGACTTTAAGCAGAAAGATAGAACTGAATTACATGCTGTCTGTATCCAAATAAAGCTTTTGTATTCCTTTTTTTTTTAAGAAATTTACAATGGATTAGAGAAGAAATGATTGCATAGTAAGTGGTCCTTTTTTACACTACAGTATGTGTGTGTGTTTGTGTTTGTGTGTGTGTGTGTGTATATGAGAGAAAGGGAGGGTGTCTATGTTTCTAAGTAACCAATGGATATTTAGTTAATCATTCTTAATTTGATTTATTGTTTCTGTCAATATTTAATGATAAATATAGATATAGATAAATTTTAGTTTAGCATGTTTTGTGCTTTAATCCCTTAGCAGTGGCTTTTTTATCACTATTCTGCTTATCAGTATCATCCTATAGAATCTCTTCAAAGAGTGAAGAAATAATGAGATGTGATTTGGAACAATCTTTAATAGGAAACCATGGCTTATTTTCTCAAGTTTATAAATAACATAATAATAACAACAACAACAACAACAACAACAACATAATTTAAATATTGAATAACATATACATGGAACTGCCCTTGAACAGCATTCAGAAACTTCAACAGGTACAAAATGCAGTTGCATGTGTAATAAATGGTGCCGGCTACATGACATATGTAACACAACTACTCTGTGAGCTGCATTGACTGCACTGTAGGTATGGTCTTATTAAGGCTTTTTTAGAATGGTATTAGTACCTCACTTGATCTTGATTGTATCCCTCTGTTAATGCAGTTTAGGATTGCATTGGCTTAATTGGCTGCCGTTGCACACTGCTGGCTCATATTTAGCTGATTATCCACTAAGACTCAAAGATCCCTCTCACAGTTATTACTATTAAGCCTGGTTTCACCCGCTCTATAGCTGTACTTTTGGTTTTTCTTGCTTAAATGTAAGACTTTACTTTTCCCTACATTGAATTTCATTTTGTTAGAATAAGAAATATAAGAAGAAATAAGAAATAAATATAATAAGAAATAAGAATAAATACTAATGGACAGTTTAAGGTAAGGCTTCTTCCATATGCTAAGTATTGAAGGAAAGATAAATTTTAATGGTCTCTTCCTAATTCCTTTTTATTTGGTTTATTGTCAATTCTTATGAGTTTACAGATGTTAAAGGTTATTTCTTCCATGTTCTTTCTCCTCATGATCTTCCCCTTGGTTGTCATTCATTTTGAGCATTGATTTCTGCTTCTGTCATCTTGAAAATCTCTGCTGTATTCTTGCATCTGGCTTATCAGGTTGGATTGATAAGCCAACCTAAAAATTTGTTTCAGATTCATATGATGCAGAGCTGCAGAGAGAAGGATAAATGTTGAAATTCCCTCCCTCTCTCCCTCCCTCCCTCCCTCCCTCCCTTCCTTTCTTCCTTCCTTCCTTCCTTCCTTCCTTCCTTCCTTCCTTCCTTCCTTCCTTCTGAAATTTACAGTCAAATTGTATAAAATTATATGACAATTTACAAAATGGCCATCTGAATTCTGAAACTTAGCCAGCAGCTTGCTTCCCTTCTTTATTCAAGTCATCAGTGCACGCGGAGGGGAAATGAATGGGGATGCAGACACAGCCAATGCAAATTTATCATGTAATTTCTCTGAAATGCCAGTGTAATTAGTCTCCTGCTATTGCCCTATTCAAATCCACAGTGTGCACGTTGGACTGAAGTCAGTCATTTGAGGAGAAGTAGGTTAACAGCAGAATTGTGAAGATTTCACCAACTATGTGCAGAAATGCCTTTTGTTCTGTAGGGCTAGAATGAAGCTCTGAATTAATGCAGGAAACTATCCGCTAAGGTGAAAAGATCCACCAATTCACATTCCAGAGTAGAAATTGGATTTTAATGGGATGGTAAAATTGCACAGATGTCGGTCACTCTCAATTAAGAGAAAAAATCAACATATTTGAGGATATATATATATTCTATATATTAGAATGTTTCAATGAATTGTTTTAAAATGCAACTTTCCCTGAACTTTTGGCAAGACAAGAGATTTCAAAATTAAAATAAAATTGCAATATTGAGAAGCAAAAAAAAAAGTTTACTGCAGCATTCTTTTCTATTTTTTATTAAAAAAATTATTTTCATTTTGCTTAAAACCCTGTGTACTTTTGCACAGGTTTTAGAATATAATAACTGAGTTGGAAGGCATCTTAAAGGTCTTGTAGTCCAACCCCCTGTTTAGACAGGAAACGCTACACCACTTCAGACTTTATTCATATTCAGGATGTTTCAACAAATTTAATTTATTTTTCTTCATCTAGATAATTTGATCAAGTTCAGTCTCTGTTGATTTCACCAAATGTTAATTTCTTATATTTGCTGGAGATCTGCTGTATTTCTCATTACATCTCATTACATTCTCATTACATCGTTACATCTATCGAGCTCGAGTTACAGTTGGAACCAGAATCTCCATTACCAAGCAAGACAGTTGCTAAATGAGTTCCACCTGATTCTATGACCTTTTATCACAGTTGTTAAGTGAATTGTACAGTTCTTGAGTGAAACCAGGGGTGGGATTCTACCAGTTCGCACTTATTCGTTAGAACCAGTTGTTAACATTTTAAGCAGTTTGGAGAACCGGTTGTTAGAAGAAATTACTGGCCTAATCCTGTAAGGAAGGCAGGAAGGAGACATTCTGGTGTTGCTTACAGAAACTGCCTCTCCGTTAACCCTTATTACATTCTTGTCAGGACTAGACTTCCTATCTCAGGAACCTCTCTGGAGTTTTTTTTCCCTCCTTTGCTAATACTTTGCTTGTGTGGAGTGACCATTCAGTGGCATTGAAAAAAGTGACTTATGACCATTTTTCACATTTACGACTGTTTCAGCATCCCCACAGTCATGACAGGCCAGGCGAGGAGATGCGTGCCTCAATGTGAGTGAAGTTGAGTTGGCCACGCCCAGCCAGTCACATGACCACCAAGCCACACCCAGCCAGTCACATGACCACCAAGCTACGCCCACCAAGCAAGCCACACCTACAGAACCGGTTGTTAAAAAATTTGAATCCCACCCCTGAGTGAAACCAGCTTGCCCCATTAACTTTGCTTGTCAGAAGCCAGCTGGGAATGTCACAAAAGGTGACCACATGAACCTTGGACGCAGCAACCATTGTAAATACAGGCTAGTTGTGAAGTGCACAAATTTTGATCACATGACTGTGGGTTGCTGTAATGTTTATAAGCGTGTGGATTGGCTGTCAATCACTTTCTGTTGTAACATTGAATGGTCGCTAATTGACCAGGTTCAAGTTGAGGACCACTTGTACATTTATATATTTATCTGCATTTATATGCTGCCTATTCTTCCAATTCTAGACAGCCTACGACATGTGAAATAAAAAAATAAAATCATAAATTCATTCATAAAATCAATAAAAGATAAACAAATGATTACAAGTTGCAAATAAACTTGTAGCTATCATCAAAAGTCTTGCTCTCTTAAACACAACTGTTTCTGTAATTTTAACCCAAACCATGAATGAATTAATGAATTATTAACCATTAATAAGATCAACACACATTTTGGAGGGAAAATTATTCCAGTGAGGGGACACTACTACTAAGAGGGTCAACCTATTTATATTCTTTGAATGCCGAAGACTTGTTTGACTTCCTAAGGCCGGAAACAAACCATCATTAGCAAAATTTTATATTTTCAAAAATGGTGGCAATATTTGTTTTAATTCTGAATTACAGTAAGTATATTTAGAAGTAAAGTCTTATAAATACCTTCAGATGTATTGAGATTGAAATCTACAGGAATTCTTAACTACATCTTAACCTCAAGTTAAGAAATGTGAAACCTCCCAATCCATTTTAAAAAATTACTTCCTCATCTATTCCTTCTTAGTTAGTTAGTTCCAGATTTAATGACATCAATACCAACTTCTTTCTTTCTTTCTTTCTTTCTTTCTTTCTTTCTTTCTTTCTTTCTTTCTTTCTTTCTTTCTTTCTTTCTTTCTTTCTTTCTTTCTTTCTTTCTTCTCTCTCTCTCTCTGTCTGTCTCTTTCTTTCTTCTCTTATCATATTTTATCTAATGAATAGGACTTGTTTTTTAGGTCTATTTTTTCTAATTTTAATCCAAAGGCCATGAGCTATAATGATTGTATAGGATAGCCTATTTTTATTTGTTTTTATCAATAGTTGTTCTCCTATTTGCTCCAAGGAAATGTTAATCCTACTACTGTTTAAGAAAAGCAGCCCTTCTTGAGTTTGCTTCCTATGGGTTATGCCTGTGCTGAGATGATGTGCTGAATAGTTGGAAATTAAAATAGAGTATAGGTTCCAGATTCAATTTAGAATCCAATCTCTCTTTATTTCTAAAGTTTGAATCATTACAAGCTTGAAAAATGCTAAGAAAGACTGCAGATTTTGGAAAAGAATTTTCCTTCATGAAGCCTTAAGCAAACTTTGCCTCCAATCTGCTTCATGAGCAGTTAATAAATTTAATAAAAAATAAATAAAATAAACAAAAAGGGAACCCCCTTGGTTTTAAAGGCAAAATGGTTGCATTGCTTTATTTCATTCTCTTTTGCAGTCCAAGCTTATTGTCCTCTGGCATTTAAAAAGCCAGAAGTTTATAGACAGATGAATAAACGCTTTCTGAAGTCTAGGATTAATCTGGTTCCATCTATTCACACATGTGAGAGGTGTCATCTACAAGAAAGGTTTTAAAAAGTCAAGAGGACAGTAGTTCCCATGCAATTGTCTTGATGATATTGATTTTTTGGGGCATTCTCCTATGGATGCCTCTCCATGTACAATTCAAGAATGAAGAATGGACATTTCATTTCCAAAACACAGAAAGCCTTAACTGGTTTTCCCTTCCTGTGCTGCTTCTATGTTGACTTACACAGATTTAATCAAAACCATTCAACATTTCTATAACCCCCAAAATTTCTATGACATTGTTGTCTTTCTTCGGCAATGTCAGGCTGAAAATGCTGACTGCTTGGTTTGATGCAACTAATAAAAACTCAGGAGCTTAATGTCAGGCTCTCTTATACTTAATCACTATGAGTGGAATGGAAGGCAGCTTTTGATTAAGGCCAGCAAACCGATCAATACAGTCCTTGAACTTGCATAAGTGACTCCTGGCTGGTTTCATTAAGAGGAATGGCTTGAAACAAAGACAAAGGGTATCCCAACGTATATATGGAATATGGAATAATATAGTTTATTATATAGCAAGAGGAATTACATTATCTATTTAATCCTTGTGAGATGTTCATTAGTAGTTTTATCTTCTCCAGAAAAAATGCATCTTAAGAATTATATGCATATATAACATAATCTTTTGGGAGGATTATTTTGTATATGATCATTTGTTGTTGTGAAAGTTGATGAAACAATTATTTTATAAGTATGAAGCAGCAGCTAGATAGGACACATATATTCTTGCATTAAAGAGCTAGCAGATAGAGTGTTACATGAAATCTTGGTCTTTGGGAGAAAGCTTGCAAAATTGTTTAAAGAAATTCAATTTGTTTTTCTTTTTTACTGGATTTGGCTTTTATAATGCCAATTTGGGTTGAATGTACTTCCAATTGTTTGTTGATGCTTATCATATGTGATCTCATTTTTTTTGTATATATGTTGAGATTGGCTGGTTCATCCATAGTAAAGATCATGGGATATTGTTCATGAAATATAATACATTTGGAGGTTAAGTAAATAACAATTCTCTTACTGTTGGGATATTGTTATTCCCAGAATAGTCTGTTCAGAGATAGAGATTTATTTATTTATTTATTTATTTATTCCATTTATATACCGCCCTTCTCCCGAGGGACTCAGGGCGGTGAACAGCCCATCTAAAAACCCCACAAAGAATACAAAAGTTAAAAAATATTAAATTTCAATCGGCTGCTTGATGAAACTAACAAAACCCCACCCCCCCCTTAAAACCCAATTTAGAATTAATAAAATGGAGACCAAATTAAAACCATCTCAGCCAAGGCCGGCCTGCTCAAAGAGCCAGGTCTTCAACGCGCGCCTGAAGGCCCTCAGGTCCGTGCCGGTACGGAGCTCCGGTGGCAGAGTATTCCAGAGGGCGGGGGCACCCACAGAGAAGGCCCTACTCCTCGGCGCCGCCAGACGGCACATAGCAGCCGACGGCACCCGGAGCAGACCCTCTCTGTGGGAACGCACCGGCCTGTTGGAGAACGCTGGCAGAATGAGGTCCTGAAGGTAACCTGGTCCCATGCCATGGGTCGCCCTAAAGGTCAAAACTAGAACCTTAAAGCGAACGCGGAGAGCCACCGGCAACCAATGCAGCTCGTGCAGGAGAGGCGTCACATGGGCGCTAAGTGACGCCCCCATGATCACCCGTGCGGCTGCATTTTGCACCAGCTGGAGTCTCCGGATGCTCCCCGCAGGGAGCCCCATGTAGAGGGCATTACAATAGTCCAGGCGAGAGGTGACAAGGGCCTGAGTGACCGTGCGCAAGGCGTCCCGATCCAGGAAGGGCCGCAACCGGTAGATCCGACGGATCTGATGAAACGCCCCCCTGGAGACGGCTGCGATGTGATGTTCAAGCGACAGCCGTACATCCAGGAGGACTCCCAGGTTGCGAGCCCTCTCTGATAACTGATAAAATGATAACTCTGATAAAATGATAACTTCCTCTGCCAGTTAGGTTTAGAATTATCTGAATGCAAAACTGAACAAATGATTAAAGGGTCTAAATGATATTTTTGTAGTTATCTGGTTATTGGTTGTTTATATGATTTTTATTTTTATGATTTTTATTTTTTTGATTGACTGCTTAAAATACAGTATATTGAACCATGGACATGTTATTGGTATACATGTCAACCACTCAGAGTCTTTCAGTTACAATGGGTTAAAAATAAATGAATGAATCACTAAGTAAATAAATTAAATATTACAGGTTAGCAACATTAAGGTAATGAAACAATAAATATCAAATACGAGTGAAAGTTATATAATATGTAAGAGCCATTCTTCTTATGGTCTCTTTTACTGCTGATGTGCTAGCTCAGGTTCAAGAAGTATGGGTAGAAGGGGGTTTCTTTAGAATCCTCAAGACCCACAAATATAAGACTTAAACAAACAAGAAATTACTTTCATTGATTAAATGTAGATTGAATTACTAGGAAAAAAATGACAGGGCCTGCTAAGGTTATGTCCTCCAGTCATTGTTTAACTCAGTATGACAGATTCAATCTGCTCAGCCCAAAGGTAGGCCAAAGATGTCACTCATGGCTTTGACACAATGCTGGAGCAAAATCGAAAAGTTGCACTTTATCAACTCACAGCCTGGAGCCAGTGTTCTCATTCAGGCTTGTGTTAGTGGAACAATGAGCTACAGCAGGCATAAGGCCGTGCTGCATAATAATTATAGGTATCCCACAGGCAAAGCTGTAGTTGCTTTTAAGATTTGACAGAATGTGTCTCGTAGGCATGACCTACAAGAGGGGAGGGGGGCTTCCTCCCTCCTTTTCATCCCTTCCCAAAAGCCACCTGGGAGAAATATATAAAGCTTCTTGATAAGGGATATATTTTCTCCTATAGGGGTAGGTTGATTACTATAAGCTGCTCAATTTTTTCTTGAAGATACACACACACACACACACACACACACACATACACACACACACACTGCTTTCAGGGAAAAAGAATCAAGTATATAACAAGCGAAGCTAAGGTGGACCTTTTGCTCGATCCTGCTAATTTGTGTCACCTACTGCATTTCAGGAGAGAAGGAACGAAGCAGAAAATTAAGTCTGAAAGGCGTTTTTGTCCTGCTGTCACTTTGTACAACACTTTGTTCAGCTGACATGACACTCTGGCTTTTGTTACATAAAACTGTCACATTGTCCCCTTATAGTTAGCTGCAGTGGCTGGCCAAATCAATAATGTCTGTCAAAATTGTCAAATAATAGAATGAAGTTATAAAAGTCATATGTATATGCACTCCCAGAGACACACATCTTTTGATGTAAGTATTGTTGTGTCTATATATTTAAGTAAATAATGAAATAAATTTTAACATTTTTAAGCCATTCATTCCAGTGTCTGCTGTCTTCAGTTGCTTCGATATTCTGAAGTGAAGCTTTTCGTAATGAAGGAATGTAATTCACATCCAAACAACTGAAAATATAATAATCTTAATATTTCTATTTGTAATTTTAAATGTATCATTTCACACAGGGTTCAAGTGATTAATTGATTTTTATTGGAATTCAGAATAAACTTGTCTAAATGTTACTTCATGTCTATGTACTATATCATAAAATGAAGAAATCATCTAAATTCATTTGCTTATCAGATAAGTAGGAATGAATATAATGGGTTCTCATCTAAGCTGAAAAACAACTAAATCAATGACCTTAGTTCAATGTATCATTCTAAACGTCCATAAAAGCATGTTTGAGAATGTACTTGTCTGGCTGTGTATGTGTGTTTGTGTGTATCTCTTTTATTGTTGAAGTTTCATCAAACTTCAGAATGAAAATCTACCACAGGGAAAAAGTTGAGAAAAGAAGAAGAGAAAGCAATCCAATTGTGGAGATACCAGAACAAGATAACGCTATGTTAAAATCTTCTTGCAATTTTCTGCTTTCCTTCCTTACAAAAGAAGGGTTCCCCCCCTTTTTTTCTGCTTTATTCTCATCATATTTTGGAATGACTTTTGAATTTATTTTGATGATGGTTTTAATGTTTTCATCACTGATGGAACCACTCATGCTAAAGCTATCCTTCTTCTCACTTTTATATTGTGACCAAAACCCAGGAGAAAAAATTCTCTTGTAATCTTCCATTGGTTTTTTTTTTACTAAAGGGTGTGACAAAGGAAGGATGATTGTACAACATTAAAGATGTGATATTCACCCTTATTCAGCATTGTAAGTATACTTCTTAGTGGCAATTTCACAAACATTCCTTTCTCCATTCAAAGAAATTCTGAAAGCAAACACTCTTTTGTTAAAGGAATGAGAATTGGTAGAACAAGTACAGTATCAGTTTTGTAAAAACGACTTACTTCAGTACAAACAAGTAAGAATTTAAGAGGTGGTAATAGACAGAAAGTAGGTGTGATTAAAACTGCAACCTAAAGAAAGCAAAGAAACCGCCAAAGAAAAAAGTTGACTTTTGTCAATTTGGACAGAAGGAGAAGAAAGTGTATGGATGCTGAACACTCATTTTATCTCCAGCATTAATCAGCCAATTAGAAAGATCTGGATAGAAGGTTGTATTTTTCTTTATTTAGTTAGTTATTAATCAAGTTATTAACGTTAAAGCTACCAAAATGTGTAACATTGTAACAAGTAACAGAAATTGGAATACAGTAGAATCTCGGGTTGCAACCATAATCCATTCCAGGGCTACGGTCACAACCCGAGTTGGTTGTGGCCGGAAACATGACCGTCTGCACATGTGCCCACACTTCTGCTCATGTGCAGAAGGGAAAATCGCCAGGGCAAGGAAAATTGCTGTACTGATTGGCACCCGAGGATCTGTTTGCGATCAGAAGCAACAATTTTTCCAAATTGTTGGTTGTCACCCAATTTGGTCACAAACAGGAGCATTCGCAACCCAAGGTTCCACTGTATATAAGTTAGTGTGAGACTTTTGTCCTATTGGAACCATTCAAAACTGGGAAGAAAAGCTACAGTTTCCTTGAAAGTGGCACGAGGACTTAGGACAGGTATTTTGGATATTACTACATATTTCAATAGAGAATGACAAACATTCAGTAACTGCCTACTCAGCATTGTGATAATTTCAGTTTGTTTTGTCTTCTAGACCAGGGGTCTCCAACCTTGGCAACTTTAAGACTTTTGGACTTCAACTCCCAGAGTTCCTCAACCAGCATATCTGACTGAGGAACTCTGAGAGTTGAAGTCCACAAGCCTTAAAGTTACCAAGGTTGGAGGCCCCTGTTCTAGACCTTATTGAAAATAGAGGGTAGAATACAAATGGACAATTTATGATGACTGCAGTCCACATTGGGAAATAGGCATCAAAGAGTATCACACTAGCAATCAACATCCAGATAAGCAGAGATTAACACCAGGATTAACACTGGACCAGTAATCAAGTGGTAAACAATACTCCAATCAAGAAATCACCAATCACAAACTATAAACAATCGAACAGTAAATAACAGTCTAATCAAGAACCTACCAAGAACACTCCCACCAACATTGATAGGGCTAGCCATATGTATATAAAGAGAGCAAACCCTACCCTCTTTTAACCCTGGTGAAGTTACTTAGTTGGGTGATGAAATGTCTGCAAGAAAACAAGAAAAAACATTAAGGACCTCACCAAAGTATCACACTGCAGCCATCAAATTCATTTGTAACTCTTTCCTCTTTGTTTCAACTGCTGTTTTCAAACATTTAAGAATTAAGTAAGAATTCTGTAAAATCTATGCTCTTCTATTACTCAAGATTGCTTCTACTATCTTATTCTGGTTGGGTTCACACAATTCACTTGTGAATTAACCTATGTTTTGGGTCCACATAATACTAATTAAAGAGGCTGGGCTCATCCATAACTTAGCTAAAAGGTATAGCTTATAAACTTGGGTAGTGATATAAATGTTGATACTGGGTCTAACATTTTTAATTTATTCTTTTATTGCTTTAAAATAATGACAAAAAAGAAATGGAAGAATTGCAAAAAAAAAAAAGAAAAGTACATAGAAAAGAAAGAAAAGAAAATAACAACTAAGAAAAGAAAAGAAAAGAAAATAACAACTAAGAAAAGAAAAGAAAATAACAACTAAGAAGTGCTTTTAAAAGAAAGTGGAAAAATACAAAGAAAAAAGTATAGCATATCATTTTAACAGTAAATAGTCACAAATCTATATAATCTAATGCAATTATTTTTCAAGCACATATATATTTCTAGTACATTTATATAAGTACCATGTTTTTTAACCTACCATATTGTATATAAATGAGTCCTACATTTCATTATATTTGTCCATACAAAGTCTACATCTATAGGCAATCTGCTCCTAGGTAGCAGGTACAATCAGGTTCTCAATCCATTGTGTGATAAGTGCCATAAAGTTATCTTTCCAGTGTGGTAATACTATCTTTTGTCCATAATAAGGGGATGGAGAATCCATGCTGCAGCATTAAGCATCCACATCTCCTAGGTGTGTTTGTGTTGCTGTGCTGTTTCAGAATCTATTACCTGCTTCCCTTTTTACCTATGTTATTCTTCCTATCTGCTAACTTTTCCAGATAGGACTACATATATCATTGCTTCCAGCTAAAACAAAAGGATCATAAGGAAAGCTGAACACCAAAGAATTGAGGCATTTGAACTATGGTGGTGGAGAAGATTCCTGTGAGTCCCTTGGACTGCAAGGGAGTGTTCTATCAAATTCTGTACCTCTCAATAGTGGTTTCCCCCAAGGCAGTGTTCTAGGACCAACTCTCTTCATACTCTACATAAATGACCTCTGTGATCATATTAAGAGCAACTGCATTCTCTTCGCTGATGATGTAAAGTTGTTCAATAGCACAGACAATACTGCTACCCTTCAAAAAGACCTTGACTATGTATCAGAATGGTCAAACAAATGGCAGCTTCAAATCTCAACAAATAAATGCTCTGTCTTACATATTGGCAAAAAAAATTCAGAAAATAAAATACAAGCTGAATAGTCAAGACCTTGTTGATGATCCAAGCTCTAGCACTTAGATCATCTAATGATCTAAGTGCTAGAGCCCACTGTAACTACATAGCCAAAAAAGCATTAAGAGTTGTTAACCTAATCCTGCGTAGCTTTTTCTCTGGTAATATCACACTACTAACTAGAGCATACAAAACATTTGCTAGATCAATACTTGAATTACGTATCTGATATTAGCACAGTTGAGAAAGTCCAGAAATATTTCAGAAGAAGAGTTCTCCACTCCTCTACTTGTACAATACCTTATGCCACCAGACTTGAAATTCTAGACCTAGAAAACATCTTCGATCTGATCTATGATATATAAAATCATACATTGCAATGACTTTCCTGTCAATGAATACTTCAGCTTCAACCATAACAACATAAGAGCACACAATAGATACAAACTCAAGGTTAACCGCACCAAACTTGATTGCAGGAAATGCGACATCAGCAACAGAATGGTCAATGTCTGGAATACTCTAGCTGACTCTGTGGTTTCTTCCCCAAACCCCAAAAATTTTAACCTTAGACTGTCTACTATTGACCTCACCCCTTTCCTAAGAGGTCTGTAAGGGGCGTGCATAAGCGCACCAACGTGCCTACCGTCCCTGTCCTATTGTTTCTTTTATTTTTCTTATATGTACCCATTTCATGTATTCATAACTATGCATATACTTATACCTATTATCTTGTAAGCGATTGACAAATCAAATAAATAAATAAAATAAAAAGGTGATCAAACCATTCAGTCTTAGAGTAGATCAACTCTGACCACTCTTTAGAAGGCCAGATCCTGAAGATGAAACTCAAATATTTTGGCCACCTAATGACTCACTGGAGAAGAACCTAATGCTAGAACGATTGAGGACAAAAGAAGAAGAAGGAATCAGACTCCTTGTTGGAGTCTGATTCTGAGGTGGAGATTGAGCAGCTGATGGAATGGGAGTGTGGCTCCGGTGGCTATAGAAGAAATGGGGGAAGGGCACAGTCCAGCTGGACATTCAGGGAAAGACCAAGTGCCACCCCTCTTCAATCTAGGGCATACAGGGAGGAACGGAGAAGGGAGCAATGTGGCTTACAGGAGAGAAAAAGTCCCTGATCCCTTTCATTAGTTGCAGCTGGGAGATCAAGATATAAGAAGGACATTTGCAGATAGCACCTTGTTGGAAGTAAAGCATGCATTATCTTTGTTGAGGCTTATCTGGGTTTTGGCATCCTCCCAACTGTGTGTGCTTCGTTATCTTTTGGAAGTCTGCAATTTATTATCCTGGCCTGTCGTGTTAATTACTTCAGTGTGGTTTGTGTTGGGTTTTTTTAATTTCTACTTTATCTGTACTTTGGGTTCAGACTGCATTTCTTTGCTTTATAGACTGTTTTTGGAAGAGTTTGATCTCCAGATGAGGATAACTTGGAATACCCCTGATTTGTGGGGTACCTCAGGGGTCTGTGCTCTTGCCCCTGCTGTTCAACATTTATGTGAAGCCGCTGGGTGAGCTCATCCGTGGTTTTGGGGTAGAGTTCCATCAATATGCTGATGACACTCAGTTATACATTTCTACGCCAGGCCACCCCAACGAAGCCGTTGAAGTGATGACCCGGTGCCTGGAAGCCGTGTGGAGCTGGATGGGGTGAAACAGGCTTCAACTCAACCCAGCCAAAACCAAGTGGCTGTGGTTTCTGGCACCCAGATACAGCCAGCTAACTCCATTGCTGGCCGTGGGGGGAGAAATTTTGACCCCCACGGAGAGGGAATGCAATCTGGGTATCTTCCTGGACGTACAGCTGTCATTAGAAGATCATATAGCAGCCGTCGCCAGGAGGGCTTTTTGTCAGGTCCGTAGGATCTACCAGTTGTGGCCCTTTCTGGATCGGGATGCACTCCGCACAGTCACATCTGCCCTCATCATCTCCCGCCTACATTATTGCAATGCTGTCTACATGGGGCTCCGCTTGAAGAGCATCTGGAGGCTTCAGCTGGTGCAGAATGAGGCCACGTGGGTGGTTTTGGGGGCTTCTCGGAGCTCCCATGTTACACCACTCCTGTGCGAGCTGCATTGGCTTCTGGTGGCCTTCCGGATGCGATTCAAGGTGTTAGTGATCACCTTTAAAGTGCTCAAAGACTTGGGACCTGGGTACTTACAGGACCGCCTGCTGCCACCATCGGCCTCCCGTCGGCCAGTGCTCTCCCACAGGGCAGGCCTCCTTGGGGTGCTGTCAGCTGGGCGATGCCGGCTGGTGGCCCCGAGGGTGCGGGCCTTCTCTGTGGGAGCACCCTCCCTCTGGAATGAATTACCCCCGAAGATGGGAACTATCCCTGACCTGTGAACCTTCCGGCGTGTGCTGAAGACCCACCTTTTCCAACAAGCCGGTCTGGCCTAGAGTTACTGGTTAGGGTTTTAAATTGGTTTTAATGGTTGTAGCTTTTTAAATTTTTTTCCTTGTTCAGTTTTATTTTTATTGTATTCCAGCCACTAATGTAATCTATTTTTAATTCTATTTTAAAATTGTATTTGTAATTGTGTTGTTTTTATTTGGCTGTACACTACCCCAAATCCTGTTGGGAGAGGGGGAGGTATATAAAATCAAATACATAAATAAATAAAATAAATAAATAAATAACTGGACATTGGGGCCCAACTTGGAGGTATTAAAGGGAATTTATCTACTTTTGTGACTTCGTTATCTTTGGGCCATGCCCCGGGTCATCATAGGGACGAGATGGCTTGATGGAGTCACTGAAGTAGTTGGTGTGAGCTTAAATGGACTCCAGGAGATGGTAGAGGACAGGAAGGCCTGGAGGAATATTGTCCATTGGGTTGCGATAGGTCGGACATGACTTCGCAACTAATAACAACAAAACAAAGGGATGGGAAAAGTGCACTAGATTTATCTTGTGGCATTGGAATGAACAGAAGAGTAGAAGTAAATGTTGGAGGGGCTCTTGTGAAATGACTTTGGTCTATCACTTTGGAAATAGCTTCATGCGAAATGGTATACAGTGAAAAATTACACATTAATGGACACATGATGGACACATGATGACTTCCAAATGAGAAGCACATAAATATGGGCAGCACATATATCCAACAAACCAAAACAATGTAAAAATGTGCTGTCCCCCAAGACACTAATCAAATTGCCTTCTTATAGGCAACCTCCACTATCAAGGTAGTCCTTGACTTACAACCAGTCAGTTAATGGCCACTCAAAGTTACAACCTACCTGAAAATCTACGTAACCTACCCATGATCCATATCCACCATCATGTGTCCTCACTTGGTCGCTTAGCAATATAGCTACTTTTATGGCCACTTGAAGCATCTCATGGTCACATAATTGTCATGCGCACACACTCTAAATAAGTGTGTGTATAGTATTTTCCAAAATTCTCAATGATTCTAATTCAGGAGTCCCTAAATGTTTGAAGTTGATGAACACAATTTAAAATTTGGAAAGAACATATTGTGAATACTTGTACTGCTGGGTGGAAGGACTTTGTCTTTTGTAAGATGACTATCACAAAGAAATTAACCACTTATATGAATTGACTGATTATATCCTCTACTCCTGTCCCACAACCCACTCTTACCAGTGTCCTTGTATTGAGCAGACATGTTTCCAAACCAAACATTTGGCTTTTTTATTTTCTAAGAAGACTTTCAGATCCCATCACTGTTCTTGGGAAGTGAGGGGTTAGATGTGAGGTATGATTCAGGGATGCTCCAGGAAGGGTACCTTTAGACAGAGAGGTGGGATTCAATTTTTTTTAACAACTGGTTCTGTGGGCGTGGCTTAGTTGGTGGGTGTGGCTTGATGGTAATATGACTGGCTGGGCATGGCCAACTCAATATCACTCACATTGAGGCACGCATCTCCTTGCCTGGCCTCTCATGACTGTGGGAATGCTGCAATAGTCATAAGTGTGAAAAATGGTTATAAGTCACTTTTTTTCAGTGCCATTGTAACTTTGAATGGTCCCTCCACACAAGCAAAGTACCAGCAAAGGAGGGGAAAAAAACTCCAGAGATGTTCCAGAGACAGGAAGTCTAGTCCTGCCAAGAATGTAATAAGGGTTAATGGAGAGGCAGTTTCTGTAAGCAACACCAGAATGTTTCCTTCCTGCCTTCCTTACAGGATTAGGCCAGTAATTTCTTTTAACAACCAGTTCTCCAAACTGCTTAGAACGTTAACAACCAGTTCTAGCGAATAGGTGCGAACTGGTAGAATCCCACCCCTTCTTAGATACCAAATGTCACCTTAGAGATTAATGTTCAAGTATGAGTGAACCAATGTGTATCTGTTTCACTGGATGTGCTGCACTTTGAATCCAGATCTGAAAATATGCTTTTCAAACCAGAGAAGCACACCAATTACACATGTAAAGAGCTGCATCTTTAACTGGGCTTGCACACGAGACATATAATCACAGGAAAATGAATATTTGAGTGAAGAAGATGCCAATAGGGTGTGACAAAGTGCCTTGCGAAGCACATGTTTACTTGGGATTGCCTGGCTAGTTTATGCAAGTCAGGAACAATGCAACTTCTTGAAGGAGATACCCACAAGAGCAGCCTGTGCACACCTGACCTGAAGCACCTAATCTCCAGATCTCAAATGCAGCATGCCTCTCATATTTCGTTACTGGTGTAAAAAAATGGCAAGAATTTATGTCCAGACTCAAACCTTTCTGCATATCTTTCATGCATGGCAATATTTTGTTTATTATTGAGCCACAAAAAGGCAAGAGAGCAGCACAAAGAGGCTGAACTGCTTTATTAGACACATATTAAAGCTCTTTTTTTAAAAAAAACTTCCTATTTCCACATTAGGAAATACTGTTCATTTTAAATAATAAAATCTCCACAGGAAAAATGCAGTTAAAACCCCCACAACATTCTGACATAGCATTGCCTGGTAAAAGTATTTTAAGTAATGAGTTAAAAATAAAATAAGATTCTTATCTATCACTTTCATATATTTCTGTTTATTAAAGTAATTTAAGGTAGGATTCTGAAACAGGGTTGTTGTTGTTGTTTAAAAAATGTATTTCCCCATTTTTATTCCTACAGTAGTTTGGTGAGGTATGTTAAGTTGGGAATAAAAAAATGTGTTAATCATGATTTCTGGTTTGAGCTTCTTCGGCGACAGACGAAAATCCACGATCGTGCCTAGTTTTGATCCATGCTCGCCACTGGAGCGCCCCAAGCCAGCTGGATTCAGGCTAAGCATCCTGTAGAGGAGGTGAAGAGGGGGGAAAGCCGCATCTCTCCTCCTCAGCTGGCCATTATTCCCTTTCCTGAAGGCGGTTGCAGTGGTGGTCAGAAATGGCCACCTCAAAGAAGAACTTGACCAGAAAAGAATGTGCAGGAGGAAGATAAGAAGAGAAAGTTTTGGTTGATGGGTTGAATTGAAAAAGCAACAACATAAGGTACCCTGAAATTTGAACTATAAAAAATAATGTTGTTCCCAAAGAAGATTTTGAAGCAGCAAAGGAGAGAGGGAAGGGAAAGGATTTGGCTTTTTTTTTTTTTTCATTCCTTATACTGACAGCTAAGAGATTTAAGTAAAAAATTAACAAAAATCCAGTTTGACATCAATAGGCATTTAAGCTGAAAATAAAATGTCAAAAGAATAATAAAGACTTTTGGATACTCAAAAACTTTTAAAAGAACGAAAGGAGAGAAAAGGAAAGAATAAAAGGGCGGGATCTGGAAAAATGGAGGAGACTGCCTGGAACTAAAAGGAACTTACAGTGCAACTTTAACAAAGTTTAAAAGATACATTCTAACTGAAACTTTGTAACAAAATAATAGAACCCCAGGAAGAGAAAGTGGAAAATAGAAGCAAGAAGAAACAGTTTTCGATTATTTGGATTACTTGGTGATTTTTAGATTTTTGGCTATTGGATTTAAATGACTAAAATCAATCGGGTGGTTGTTTAAAAGTGTTTAAAATGGCATCATTTTAAAGCATCAATTCTTTTGGAAGAATTGAAAATGGAACTTAAAAAACAGGAAGAAGAGGTTCTTTTGTCTTTGTATTTCAATTTTTAGAAATGGAGATCTGGAACTATGAGAAACAACAAGAAACACTTGGAGAACAAGAAGGTCGGGACAAAGAAGAAGCCATCTTTAATGATCAAGTAATTTTATGTGGGGGGAAAAAAAAGGAAAGGAGGGAAAGAGAGTGAAAAGTTTAAGATTTGAAAAAACAACCAAAAAAGAGAATAGTTTGAAAAATAATTACAATATTTGGAAGCAACAGAAGAGAGGATTACAGAAGAGAGAAGCAGAAGTAGAGAGACAAGGCGGCAAAAAGGGGAGGGAGAAGAAGAGGGGGAAGAAGGAAAGGAAAAGAAGTTGTAAAGACAGAAACAAGATATAGAGAAACAGGGAAAATGCATAAGGATTGAAAGTATAAGCCTATTTAGAGATAATGGGTGAAAATTTAATTGAAAAAGGGATTCTGCAAAGGTAGATAAGATAGTATTGTTATATTAGAAATAATTTTAGAAAATATGAAACAATGTATGATTAAAATGATGAATAAAATACTTTTTGTAATACAATGGAATGTTTGTTAATAAATAAATGAAATAAAGAGAATGAGAGAATGAAATTAGGCAAGGATGGGAACATTTTAATTATTATTAATGATTTATAAAAATGTAAGTGAAGAGAAATATGGAAAAAAAGAATTAATTATGGAAAGTTTATAAGTGTTCCCAAGGAAATATGATATTCAATTGAAAAGAAACATTAGAACTCAGAACGTCATCACACAGCCCATTACCCAAGTCGTTACAACACAGGAGGCTGATAGACACACAGCCAGTACCTCAGCCACACATGTTCTTAAGAAAAAGCCAGCCAATCTGCAAACATCAACTCTATCAATCAATCAAGAAATGACAACACAGCCAACCTCCCCACCAGTATATATAGGGAAACAGCAGCTCAGATCATGCTTTGCTTGCACAAGCACAAAGCCGAAAACATCAGCCTGAAGATGGCGAGTGAGATCTTGTTGAAACCAAGATAGTCTCAATCTTACACGGGAAAATTATATATATATATTTAAAGAACATAGTATGTATTTTAACATGTACCAAGCAGAATTTAATTGGAAGTTATGTACTATATTGAATGTTATAATTCTAAAGGCATAAATTGAAGTTTAAATAAGAGTTGAATGGATAAAATTAAAAGATATAAAGGTGTCATACTCCAATTAGTAATTACAGGGAAAAATTTGTTTAATGAGAAAAGATAATATGAAATTGAAACAGGACAGATAAAAGTGTAAATATAATGATTAAAAAGACATTGAAACTTAGAAAAATATATATAATTGAATTTAGATATGAGATAATTAAAAAAAATTGAGAAAACCAAGGGAGGGGAAAAATTATGGAGAAAATGTTAAAATAGTAATAAGATATGGAATAGAACACAAAGATGAATATGAAATTGAATTTGTGTCTGTATGGAGAAGTGATTACCCGGAATCATGCTATTCTAAAAAAAAAAATGTTTTATTTGTATTATGTTTTTGTGAAAACCCAAATAAAATTTACATTAAAAAAAAGAAAATGTGTTACTCACTTCAAGTGTAATAAATTATTATTTATATGGGACTTTGGATATGAGTTTCTTCTGCATTCATTCATATTTTATAGTAGAATCCAATACTACCACTGAACAGTTTCATTAGCTTATGTCTAATAAATTACATTAATGTTTATAATCAAGTTAAAAATTAAAAAATAAAAACGTTTTCACCTTTCTCCTCCTTCTGTTGATTATACTGCTATTCAGAACCATAATGCTCTGCAGGAAAAGAAAAATCAAGCCAACAATTTCATCCCAATGTTCCAAAGTTTTGGTAATCAAAGTATGAATAGCTCATTGCTAGAAGGAAACATTTGCAGTGCTGATTCTCAATGTGATGCTTTCTGGAAGAATTGGATTCAACTGCTATCATTCCAGGTTAGGAAGACCAATGTACCAAGTCCCAGAGTCCCATCCCATTAACTAGTTCAATCTGTCTTTCAATGTGACAACTCATGAAATGCAAATTGGTTTAATTTTATACCAGGATCAGTTTGCTTGTGTAAATCTGGATCATTTTATGTCTCCCAGAGGATCCTGGTAGCATGGGGACTGCACGAAGTTATGAAGTGCTATTATGCAAAATATACACATGGCTGATGATAACTGTTCTTTTAAGTTCTAATCAGTTTAGTATGGCTACAAAGCTGATTCAAATCAAGAAGACAGTTGTTTTCTTTCAAATGGTGCCCTTAAGAATCAGGTAAGTTAATACACCCAATGAAGATATGTTCTAAGATTTATAGACATATCCATTTTTAATTCATCCACCTATAGAACTGGCTAAGGCAGGGATCCCAACCTTTTGGACTTCAGGGATCCACTAAATTCATAATTTTAAATCCCATGGACTACTAATATGATATGCCTAATAACTGGTTAGGTGGACGTGGTTAGGTGGTCCTGTGACTGGGTGGACATGGCCAACTTGATGTCATTCACATCGAGGGGCACCTTGCCGGCATCTACTCACCCCTCCCCTCCCAGCCATTCCTTGCCTGCCTGCCTGCCCGGGCTCCTTAGGGTCCCAACAGGAAGCAGTTGTTGGAGCAGCCACCATGAGAAAGAGTTGGCAAAACAGCTGGCTCAGTTCAAATTGAATCTGACCAAGAAGGAGGCTCAGCAGAAGCACCTCACTGAGGACTACAAGCATAGGTTTTCCAAGCAAAGGGAAGACCTGTGGGAGTGTAAGGCCATGTACCGGCCCTTGGAGGCTCAGCAAGCTGAGATGGTCAGCCAGATCCAGATGCAGTCCCACTGGAACAAGGCCCTCCAGCTCTTGGCCACCAGTAGCATTTCCTTCAGCCTTCGCCCATAGCCTCACACCAGGAATTGGAATTTCTGCCCCACTCTGACCTGCACAAAAAAGTGGGAGATTCTCTGCATCAACACAAATGTTCATTATACATATTTGACCCAGGGACCGTAGTTTGAGGACCCCTGATTTAGTGCAATATAAAAAAATGGAAATAATTTTTCTGCGCACCACCAAAATTTTCTCATGGACTACCAGTGGTCTAGGGACCACCAGTTGGTGACCACTGGGCTAAGAAACATTTAATTGTCATTATACTGAATTAAGATGTCAACACAGAAAAACAGTAGGTTAAAATTATATGTAAAAGAGGAAGATATACTTTGAAAAAAAAAGTCTATTTTCATAAAAGAAAATATCCTTGCAGTGCAAAAGTCAATTAATTTGTATTTGTTAACCTAAATCTATAAAGCCATCTCTTATATCTTGATGAGATATATTGTTTTGAATAATATTTACCATGGATTAATTTCGTAATATAGCAATTTGTAGATAGAAGGCCCCATAGTATAATTTAGGCTACCATTTGCCCTCAAGTAGGCTTATTTAAAGTATAATTGACTGCCCTGGCAATTAATGTGAATAGCAGCTGTCTCTTGCTGAAAAGGACCATATATACAACAAGAAAAAAAAAAAGGATCAAATGCAAGCAATAGAAGGAAAAAAGCACAAAAAGAATATATGGATAAAAGTATTTTACACCAGATGTTTCACTAGGAAAGCCACAAGGCTTATTCGACATTTCCAATTAAGGTCTATTTAAAAAAAATGAATGCAAGTACTCATCTATTTATGAAAAGCAGCTGGTTCTGGCAAAAGTTTCATTTGTTTTTAAAATTGTTACAGCTTTACAGCTCTTCTTTCTTTCTCTTTGTATTTTTCACAGAAAGGTATTGTTGCCTCAGGTACCTTTGCATCAGACAAAGAAGAAGAAGAAGAAAACACCACCTTGCTTTGTTTTTCTCCCAAATAGCTACATAATTAGATGAATTATTTCGTGTGCCTCTGTGAATGTTTGCTGAAGAGAACAAGCCAGATAAATTAGCACTTAGCCCAGCGCACAATGGTGCATAATATGCCCTTGTGTTTTATATAAAGCTTTATTTTTTATTCACGGCTGGTTGGCAAAACTGACTTCGCTTTTGAACATGACAGGTGGTGGTCTGGAGCACTCGATGTGAAAGGGTGGAAAGAGAGACACACAAACAACAGAGGCAGAAACATCCTTCACCAGGATACATTAACTTCTATCAATGGCTCCTGCAATTTAATATGCCAACTAGCAATACTACTCTGTTTCCCCAAAAATACGACCTTCCCTGAAAGTAAGTCCTAGCTTGATTTTTACAGGGGCACCCAATATAAGCCTTACCCCCAAAGTAAGCCCTAATTAAGATCCCATCCACTCCAGAGTGGATGGATAAAAATTAAGCTAGAGTGGAGATGGGGGGGGGGGGAATAGAACTGCCCTACTACTTACATTTGGACAGTTGTAGCCAGGCCTTGCATACCCTGATACCTGCCTTGTTGGCCCATTTCTTCTTCAGCCAGCAAGGCTGGCAATGCTTTCCTGAAGTTCTCTGTAGTTGATAACAAAGCTCCAGATCAATCTAGAACTCTGTTATCAGCTGCAAAGGTCTTCAGGAAAGCCTTGGCATCTGCAGAAGTTCCTGAAGGCCTCTGACAGTGAAAAGGAGACCTAGGGGCGACGCATACAAGTGAGGTTTGTCAGTGGATGACATCCCTCCAAAATAAGACCTGGTGCCTTTTTTGGTGGCAAAAAAATTATAAGATAGGGTATTATTTTCGGGAAAACATAGTAAGTCCTTCCAAATCTGTTTGTGTGCTTTTTTTTTTTTTGCACACATACAGCGGGGTTTATTTTGATTCTCCTTTTTAATTTATCATCACCAGATCTGTCAAAACCTTTAGATGTTAGACTGTTCAAGGCATTTACTCTTGTAAACACTTCTTCTTGGGTAACATGGTTCTGAAGCAAGTGCAGTTCAGTATTTATTTCAATAAAATTCAAAATTCCATGTTAAAAATCAATAGCCCTCCTTTTTTCATGTCAGATTTATTAAATTGCAGCCATAACATTAGTCTTTCTTATCTAATTGATTCTCTTTTCATGGGGTTAAGAAAATCAATAGTTCTTCCCTGTTTTTACTTAATAGATGTTTTCTCTTAATTGGCTGCCTGGGTGGCTCCAGTGAGCTCCTTGTGTTTTTCAGAGATGTTCCAGCTGTTATAAACTATTTTACCATGTGAAAGAGTCATTGATTTTATAATGAATCCATCAGTGTTTCACACAATAAAATAGTGAATGAGAATATATATTGTCTACATATACATACATACACGTGTGTGTGTATTCACATTTTTATATTAAAATTCCTTGGAATCCTAAAGGTGAATGACAAATTTCCAAATGTATTCCAGATCCTTTCATACTGTCTGTTAAAATTTATCTTAAGCCACTTGATCATAAATCTGTTAAAAACTAAAAAGTGGCATGCTGCTTTTAATTCCTTTTTTCTGTGATTTTTTTTCCCTCTGAAACTTGCCCACAAAATCTATTATCAGATTATTTACTGCCTGTTTTCAGATTCCAATTCAAAATATATTTCTTGTCTATCCTGTAACTAACAGCTTTTTTTTTGGGGGGGGGGTGTCTCTAGAACAGGGGTGTCCAACCTTGGCAACTTTAAGCAAAGCTGGCTGAGGAATTCTGGGAGTTGAAGTCCACAAATCTTAAAGTTGCCAAGGTTGGAGACCCCTGCTCTAGAATGTTAATGGACAGGAACAGCCAACATGTTTCTTTTAAAAAAGACGAGATGATCCCCTCCATAAAATACACTTCAAGAGTGACCACATCCGTCAGTATATATGAGGACAGAAGACAAGGGCTAAATCTTAGGGCAAATATTCACCTTTAAAATGAATGAACTTTTGGGCAGTTTGAAGGTAACTGAGTAAATTAGAAATTTAATTTTGTACATCTGGAGGTTGCACAAGTCAGGGAAAACTGGTTTAAGAATCATCAGAGATGCCATAATTTTAGGATATTATTCTATTTGTTCTATTAGCATTTTATGCACACTGATCTATGATGCTACTCAGTAGGTTTCTTCTTCTTTTAAAAGAAGAAGAAACAAAGAACGAAGAAAAGGATTTTCGTTCATTTTTTAAAATTGTAATCTAGTATGGATTGGAACCTGACTCATACATTTTCTTATAATGTATAATAACATATAGCTCTTTTCTTTCTTTCGCTATCTGTACTGGGAGGTCAAAAAAGGTAAAATGGCAAATTAAATGTTGCAGTGGAAGCCCTTCCTACAAAAATGGAATGGGTTGGCTTCTAATCCCACATCCACCATCTGCTCTGTTTTACCCCTTATCCAACAGCAGATGCCACTAGCTCTCTGCATTCCTTACCCATACCATCTGTGCTTGGGAACACTTGAGATAGTGACAAGACCAGCCCTATGACACATTGGGCCAAAAACATTGTTAGAAGAACTGCCTTGTTAGGACATAGCTTAATACTCTTCCCTTACCATTATGTTCCTTATGCCAGTCCTTTTAGTACTATCTGGTTATCCATAAGCATGATTCTTCTTTTATAATCTTCTTTACCTAATGGTTATAGCTGACATATAATCTTATGTGTATGGGAATTACTGTCATAATCCACTCATTCTTAATGTAAACCTTACTGCATGAATATTTTAATTTATTTTTCCCAATCCAATGCCTGATGGAAAAAAATTATGTAAAGATGGATTAGCCTCTAATTCTCTGAAAATGGAACAGAATGGACCTTAATTTGGCATAGTGAGAGAAACCAGCAAAAGAAAGATCAAAATTCATCCACAATTGTCCAAAGGTTACAGAGAGGGAAAAAGGAATTAAATTCCTTCATTGCTTAGAATGCTCCATTGTATACATCTCTCCTTCTTCTTTTGGTCATATGACCAGAGGTGGTATTCAGCAGGTTCTGACCAGTTCTGAAGAACTGGTAGTGGAAATTTTGAGTAGTTCGGAGAACCAGCAAATACCACCTCTTACTGGAGATTTTACAGTATCCTTCCCCTGCCACACCCACCAAGCCACGGCCACAGAACCAGTAGTAAAAAAATTTGAATCCCACCACTATATATGACTCAGGAGAGAGTATATATTGTGTGCCCCAACTCTGTGCTTTCCAGTTGACACATGTATCACCTGCACACAAGCCAGGTTACTTCCCCTGACAAAAATGCAAACTCTCTCCATGGCCATTGCTGGTAAAAGGAATATCCCACATGCTAAGCCCAGCATGCTTTTCCTTACTTGTTGACATAGGCAAAAAGCATCACTTTTAAATATCTTTTAAAGGAACTGGTAAAATGGATCTAAATTAGAATATTAACTATATGTCCATTGACTGGTTTATTTATTTATTATTTATTTATTAATTACATTTATATACCGCCCTTCTCCCAAGGGACTCAGGGCGGTGAACAGCTCATCTAAAAACCCCACAAAAATACAAAAGTTAAAAAGTAATTAAATATTTAAATCAGCTGCAGACTAAAATTAGGAAACCCCCCCCCCACCCTTAAAAACCCAATTTAAAGTTAAAAATGGAGATCAAATTTAAAATCATTATCTCAGCCCAGGCCGGCCTGCTCAAAGAGCCAGGTCTTTAACGCGCGCCTGAAGGCCCTCAGGTCCGTGCCGGTACGAAGTTCCGGTGGCAGAGTATTCCAGAGGGCGGGGGCACCCACAGAGAAGGCCCTACTCCTTGGCGCCGCCAGACGACACATAGCGGCCGACGGCACCCGGAGCAGACCCTCCCTGTGGGAACGCACCGGCCTGTTGGAGAACGTTGGCAGAATGCGGTCCTGAAGGTAACCTGGTCCCATGCCATGGGTCGCCCTAAAGGTCAAAACTAGAACCTTAAAGCGAACCCGGAGAGCCATCGGCAACCAATGCAGCTCGCGCAGGAGAGGCGTCACATGGGCGCTACGCGACGCCCCCATAATCACCCTCGCGGCTGCATTTTGCACCAACTGGAGTCTCCGGATGCTCCCCGCAGGGAGCCCCATGTAGAGGGCATTACAATAGTCCAGGCGAGAGGTGACAAGGGCCTGAGTGACCGTGCGCAAGGCGTCCCGATCCAGGAAGGGCCGCAACCGGTAGATCCGACGGATCTGATGAAACGCCCCCCTGGAGACTGCCGCGATGTGATGTTCAAGCGACAGCCGTACATCCAGGAGGACTCCCAGGTTGCGAGCCCTCTCTGTGGGGGGCAGAACTTCCCCCCCAATAGCCAGCGAAGGTGTCAGCTGGCTATATCGGGGCGCCGGAAACCACAGCCACTCGGTCTTGGATGGGTTGAGCCGAAGCCTGTTCCCGCCCATCCAGTCCCGCACGGCCTCCAGGCACCTAGACATAGCCTCCACAGCATCGTTGGGGTGGTCCGGAGTGGAGATGTACAGCTGGGTGTCATCTGCATACAGATGACACCTCACTCCAAGACCACGGATGATCTCGCCCAGCGGCTTCATGTAAATGTTGAACAGGAGGGGAGAAAGGACCGACCCCTGAGGCACCCCACAAACCAGGGGCCTAGAGGTGGACCTCTCCCCCCCCGCCAACACGAATTGCGAACGGTCAGAGAGGAAGGAGGAGAACCATCGAAGGACGGTTCCACCAATCCCCAACCCCTCCAACCGTCGCAATAAGATACTATGGTCGATAGTATCAAAAGCCGCCGAGAGATCTAATAGGACCAGGACAGAGGAGAACCCTCTGTCACGAGCCCTCCAGAGATCATCAACCAACGCGACCAATGCCGTCTCAGTGCTATGTCCAGGCCTGAAGCCCGATTGGAACGGATCGAGGTAAGTTGCTTCCTCCAGGTACTGGGGGAGCTGACGTGCCACCACACTCTCAACAACCTTCGCCACGAAGGGAAGGTTGGAGACTGGACGATAGTTGTTTAAAATAGCTGGGTCCAGGGAAGGCTTCTTGAGGAGGGGGCGCACCACCGCCGCCTTCAGGGCGGTAGGGAGCACCCCCTCTCTCAAGGAAGCGTTGACAATCCCCTGGAGCCAGCCTCGTGTCGTCTCCCTGGCGGCCGAAACCAACCAGGAAGGACACGGGTCCAATAAACAGGTGGTGGCATTCAGACCCCCCAGCAACCTGTCCACACCCTCAGCGGTCACAGGATCGAACTCCCCCCAGATAACACTCCCAAGACCTGCCCCGGACACCTCCCCCGGGACCACCCAATTGGAGTCGAGCCCCTCCCGAATCTGAGCGATTTTATCATGCAGAAATCGGGAAAACTCCTCTGCTCTACCCTGCAAGAGGTCATCCCGCGCTCTCGGTTCAAGTAGAGAGCGGGTCACTCTAAACAGGGCGGCAGGCCGATTTTCTGCCGATGCAATAAGGGCGGAGAAATACGAAGATTTCGCCGCCCCTATCGCCACAAGGTAAGTCTTAATATGAGATCTCACCTGTGTTCGGTCAGACTCAGAACGGCTCGCCCTCCAAATGCCCTCAAGACGTCTTTTTCGGCACTTCATCTCCCGTAGCTCCTCCGTATACCACGGAGCCAAATGGGATCTGTGCCGAGTCAGAGGTCGCATAGGCACAACTCGCTCTAGGGCCCCGGCGGCCAACCCCTCCCAGGTGGCCACCAGGTCTCCAGGCGAGCTGAGAGCCAGAGATTCAGGAAATGGCCCAAGCTCCCTCTGGAACCGATCCGGATCCATTAGGCGCCTGGGGCGGAACCATCTAAGTGGCTCCGCCTCCCTGCGGTGGGGGGTAGCGGAACAGAAATCCAGTCTAAGGAGGGAATGATCTGTCCATGACAAGGGTGTAATAACTAAATCCCCCCAATTACAGTCATTCAACCACTGCCCAGAGACAAAAATCAGGTCCAGCATGTGTCCTCCCATGTGAGTGGGGGCAGAAACTAACTGGGTCAGGTCCATGGCCGTCATGGAAGCCAAGAACTCCCGGACCAACCCCGAGGTTTCACCGAGCGATGGCAGGTTGAAATCCCCCATGACCAAAAGCCTAGGGGTCTCAACCGCCAGCCCGGCTATTACCTCTAGGAGTCCGGGTAGGGCCGATGAGACGTGGCAGGGAGCCAGGTACGCCATCAAAAGACCCATCTGTACCCCTTGCCCCCACTTCACAAATAGAGATTCACAGCCAGCCGTCTGAGGGACAGTGGCCTCCCTAGGACAAAGGACTTCCTTTATAAGCACCGCTACCCCACCACCCCTTCCCTGAGCCCTAGGTTTGATTTACAATGCCAACCAATTGCTAATGACTCGAGGCTGCTGGTAAGAGAGTTAAGGCATAATATATTTAGATGTTAACATCTCTTAATAGTCTTACAGACCACATCAAACTAGCCTCAGTATTTTTTGATCTACTGTAGAAATTGATTCTGTGTGCCTAAAATTGTAATTTTGATGTTTTAATTATAAGTGTATTAGAACAAAGCTGAATAGAAATATTACAATAATAAAACAAGATGAAATGAAGTCCCCATTTTTTAACTGATTCTTAAATCCTCATTCTATACGTTTATTTTAAAAATAGCAATACTATTAAAATTAATAGGAGACTGAAATAGTCAACTTCACTATGTCTATCACAACCAAATTTTTAGAAGAAAGGAGGAATTGCTGATGAACTTGCTTAAAGTCTAAGAGATAAAGAATGATTGTCCAAAGTTTAGAGTGGACTGTCATCAGTGTATTAAATTACTCAATATCTTCCTTGTAATAATATCAAATAAACTATAGTTATAAACTGTAACTGGTCTGGTGCAATGCAGAGGTGATATTCATCAGGTTCTGACCAGTTCTGGAGAACTGGTAGTGGAAATTTTGAGTAGTTCGGAGAACCAGCAAATACCACCTTGGACTGGCCCCACCTCCTCCTGAGTCTCAGCTGATCGGCTGAGTCTTCTTTTGTTGCCCTGCACAGGAGAACAGAGCTGGAAAGCAGGTTAGTGGGTTGGAGAGGGAATGAGGATTTTGCAGTAACCTTCCCCTGCCATGCCCACCAAGCTATGCAACACCCACCAAGCCATACCCACAGAACTGGTAATAAAACACTGGTGCAATTATTAAGGCAGAGGTGTCAAACTTGTGGCCCGCAGGCCAGATATGTCTGGCTACACCCATGCCTGACTTAACGAAGAGGGAAAAAATCATGATATATCATGTGACACCGCCGTGACAACATGAGTTTGACATCCCTGGGTTAAGGCATCAGGTTATAAGCTGGGAGATCAGGAATTCTATCCTGCCTTACACAAGAGGTCAGCTTGGGTGATTTTAGGTCAATTGCTCTCTCTCTCTCTCTTTCTCTCTCTCTCCCCCACCCTCCCTCCCTTCCCTAGGAAGAAGATAAAGACAAACACTTCTGAAGTCTTGCCAAAAAATGTACACACACTATTTGATCATAGAAGTGAGCTCAGTGTGGCCAAATAAACTGTGTTGCTGGATGAGTAGCTATTTCTGAATGTGTTTCTGCCTTCAAACTCTCAAGTTTAGGATAGAAAGTTGGCAATATGGCAAGTTGGTGTGGAACTTTTTATGGTACCCAAATGTATTAGTTGAATTTTGCAAAGTCAGCTAGAATTGACCATAATACAAAAATGGTATAACACCCCATCAGTGCTGCACTATATTAACTGAGCTGTTTTAACCTTCAGTTTGGAAATTTAATTCAAGTCCATTTCGGCTGAATCTCCAGATCAAGTTAAATTCCTAGATAAAAATAGAAGTCAAACTGAATACTCAATTTGGATGGCTCAAAATCAGTTTAATAAATCAAAATGCTCACTTTTCTTCATTGATTTAAATTGTAATGGCAGTGAGATCAGTTAAATGTTCCAATCTAAATGGAGTCAAACCATGCATACAAAATATTAATAAATGCAATTACAGATTACATTGATAATAAAAATAGAACAATTGGCTTTACATGTTAGCACACCTTTACTTAAAATGCATTAGTTTTTGAAGAAATTTAAAAAGATATACACAATCTTTGGTAATGTTAGCATCTACAGATGTAAAATTAATTTATTTCTAAATGTTATTAGTTTTTATTAGATTTAACAAAATATTAGAAAACTAAAGTACGTTTGGATCAGATGTATTTAAAAGTATAGAAAAGAGATGAATAAATTACATGATTGAAAATCCTAGAAATATTTGAAAAAATATTTAATTAAAGATTGTTTTTGGTTAGATTTGACCACCATTATTTTTAAGTTTGATATTTTTAATATGCTACACTTCCAAAAATTGTATAAGATCATTGTTATTCATTATGTGGAACTTTGAGGCATGTTCAAAAGTTGCAATAGGCAGAGATTTAAAAGTGTGACTTTGTTGTTGAATAGCTTCCTAACATTTGTAAGAAAAGCAAATTATTGTTGTAAAAAGGGATTAAGGATAGAGAACATGGTCATAGAAGAATACTGGTATCATTGTGTGATTTTTACAGTTTTACCATTGGAAGCTCTGAATTTTGGAATGTTAAAAGTAAGGTGTTTGACACATGACACGTTAACCTGTCAACTAAGATGGAACACATATTCCTGTCTTCCTGTCTCATAAGATGTTTTCAACAAAAAAGTTTTTAAGATGTTTAAAAGATGCAGGATGAGGCTAGTTTAGTTTCTTAGTGCATTTTCCCTTATGTTTATTCTTCCACTACATATTTAGTAAGTTTTTTACATATTAAAATATATTGGTTCTGGCCACCTGAACAAATAGCAAAATGTAAGCTTTTTTTCTAAAACTTTATATTCATTTTTTTTCAACTTGGATACTCTAGCTAAAGTTGCATGAGGGAATAACATAATACAACTGTCAATGTTTTGTTCAAAGTATGTAGATGGCAAAAAGGCATCATTGCTGAAAAATAATATAAATAAATTTTGATTTTAAAAATAAATCTAAAAATGTGAAACTCTTACTAGCAAGATACAATGGTCTCACCCTTGAGATTGCATAATCTTATTTGAAACATCTCATTCTTATTGTATCTTGAATGAGAACCCAGAAATTTCATAAAATGTATTATTTATTTATTTATTTATTTATTTATTTATTTATTTATTTATTTATTTATTTATTTATTTATTTATTTATTCGATTTTATATACCGTCCCCTCTTTCATCAGGACTCGGGGCAGTGTACAGCCAAATAAAAACACACATTTACAAATACAAATTTAAAATAGAATTAAAAGTAGATTATGGCTGAGGTACGGTGATGATAAAACTAACCAGGTAAAAATTTAAAAAGCTAAAACCATTAAAACCAATTTAAAACCTTAGCAGTAAAACTAGGCCAGACCGGCTTGTTGGAAAAGGTGGGTCTTCAGTGCACGCCGGAAGGTCTGTAGGTCAGGGATAGCTCGCATCTCCGGGGGTAATTCATTCCAGAGGGAGGGTGCTCCCACAGAGAAGGCTCGCACCCTTGGGGCCACCAGCCGGCATCACCCAGCTGGCGGCACCCCGAGGAGGCCCACCCTGTGGGAGCGCACTGGCCACTGGGAGGCCGATGGTGGCAGCAGGCGGTCCCGTAAGTACCCAGGTCCCAAGCCAAAATGTAAACATTTTGTCCACAAATCATATGCAATTTCATATAAGAAAAGATTGGCAGTTTGATATTTGATGATCTCATTAAATAGTGACCATTTTAATTGAACATTAGCTTGGAATAGAATAGAATTCCTGCTTGCCCTAAAAATATAAAGGGGACATTGTGGAACAAACAAAAGGTCAGAAGTAATGGATTTCATTTGGATTTCTGCCTTCCATTTTTAATAATGTTAGTCTGCTTTACCTAACAATTCAGTTACTAAGATTACACAAATTAAATATTTCCACTATTGTGTCGCTAAAAAGTTCTGGACCATTCTTTAAAATTAATTAATCCTTGCTGGAACATACACATATGAGTAAATTTCCAAAACATCACATCCAGAGCCTAAGATAAAGCTAGAAGATTAAAAAGTGAGAATGCAAATATTGCCTAATATAAGTCACTTGTACCATATAATTTAAAGTGAGGAGTGGGGAGTTATAAGATCTTTTTTTCTGCTGATTTTTCTTCCTATTTAAATTATATAGTGTGTATCACACAAGTCAAGGTATAATATAGTTAATCTCGGTTATTGTATTCTTCAAGCATGCCACAAAAAATGAAATAGGAGTATAATCAGGTTGCAAATGCAATAGGAAAGGATTGTTCCAACCCGCTATTTTGTTCTGAAGAGAATATTGGTTTAAGTATCTGCTAATTTGCAGCTCTCCCACAGGAAGAGCACAATAGTGCAAGAGGAAAGAGGCCACTCTGCCTCAAACCTCCGTCTGCTACCTTATGCTTGCTTCCTTGGGGTTTTCTCTGGTATGTATTAAAATATGTCCAATTTCTGAAGTCTCACAAAATGCAGATGTTAGCCCAAGGAATCATGGTCATGCAAATACAGAAGGAAAATGCAGCTTGTCAACTTGAATTTGCCTTGCCAAAAAAACTTCAAAACCACACACAGACACACATTTAAAAAAAGAAATAAGAGGGATGACATAGGGTTAAAAAAGGGTTCTCTGAATATTCTAATATGCATGGTCATTTTCTTAGCAGTCATGGGAAGTTCGAATGGTACATTTCTAAATTTTTGGAGGGGCAGCATTCAAATTTATTTTATTTAGCATATGGCAAATACATGGACTTATAGTAGTTCAAATGTTAATGTCTAGTACTCCCAGCCATTCAAGGACAGGGTCATTTATGTTGAAAAAAAAAATCAGACATTGGGCAGCTGTAATCTCTTGTTGGACATTTGGGCACAATGTGATGGGTATTTTGTCGACAGTCACACTGAGGGGTAAAGACAAGACCCCACTTAAACAATGAATCCTGGCAGATGCATGTTGGGTACGGATCCGGTTCAGAGTTGACCAATCCTGGCGAGGAAGGTCAAAACCTGGCATTTTTGTGTAGGGTCATCAGAGGTGGTATTTAGTAGGTTCTGACCAGTTCTGGAGAACCAGTAGAGGAAATTTTGAATAGTTCAGAGAACTGACAAATACCACCTCTGACTGGCCCTACCACCATTCACTGCCTCCCAAGTCCTACCTGATCGGCTGGGTCTTCTTTTATTCCCCTGCACAGGAGAACAGAGCTGGAAAGCAAGTTAGTGGGGTGGAGAGGGAATGAGGATTTTATAGTATCCTTCCCCTGCAATGCCTGCCAAGCCACGCGATGCCCACCAAGCCATGCCCACAGAACTGGTAGTAAAAAAATTTGAATCCCACCACTGAGGGTCATCTACGTAATTGCCTGCATCTGGGTGTTTAGCAACCCATTTGGCTTTCCACTGTGAGTTGATGTTAAAGTTTTTAGACAGCTATTGAGTGAGTGCCAGACAGGGCTTCCTGGATTTAAGTCTGCCAATTGACAGATGAGGAAGATCAGCATGTACAGGAAGAAGTGGGTTTCTCATAATTTTGTTGTACTGTTTCATTAAGGCTTCCTGCCTTCGAAGAGCTTGTGGTGCTTTATGGCTCAAGATGGGGAGCCAGCAAGTAGGAGTACATTCAAATAATAAACTGGGATAGGAGAGAATAACAGAATAACAGAGCTGGAAGAGATCTTGGAAGTCTTCTAGTTCAAACCCTTGTTCAAGCAGCAGACCTTATACCTTTTCAGGAAAATGATTGTCCAATCTCTTCTTAAAAACTTCCAGTGATGAAGCACCCACAACTTCTGGAATCAAGCTGTTCCGCTAGTTAATTGGTTAATCCATTACTTCTTGTTCTGCCTTCAGGTGCTCTTCCTTAGGCTTAAAATAGACAAAAGCTGTATAATTATTTAATGCTCAAATAACAATGTAAATATTATTGGATATTTTATTATCTTTATTATTTTATTCTTATGATTTCATATTTTCTAATATTTATTTTTTCCATTCTTTGGACACCACTGATTTCAAGCAGATTCTTACAATTAAATTTCTGCAATGGTTATGAAGTTAATATCAGCTATCAGTGCTCAATCCTTCTTTCAAATGCTAATGAAATGGCCTGAATATGAACACTTTTCATTGCAGAATTGCACAGATTTCATGCTAAAACAATAGCATGGAAAAAGTAGCAATAATGGGCCTTGAAATAGCTACAAGAAATTCCATTGAGGACCTGTATATGCACGAGCAAAAAGAGGGCTGCTAAACAATTAATTCCCTCAACACTGTCCAACTATTTACTAAGTCTGCATTACTATTACTATTAATCTTCTCATCGTTCCTATCACTCATGTCCTCCCACTTGTGACTGTATGACTGTAACTTTGTTGCTTGTATCCTAACAATTTTTATTGACTGTTTTCTAGTATGATTTGATTGCTTATTTGTACCCTATGACTATAATTAAGTGTTGTACCTTATGATTCTTGATGAATGTATCTTTTCTTTTTATGTACACTGAGAGCATATGCACCGACAAATTCCTTATGTGTCTAATCACACTTGGCCAATAAAAAATTCATTCATTCATAAAATAACATTTGCCAGCAAGCAAGAACTGGTAGGTCCAAAACATTGGCAAAGTAATAGAAAATGAAGACACTAAAGTACTCCAGGACTGTAACATTCGAACAGACAAACATCCCAAACTTAATCACTATTGATAAAAAAGAGAATAAAATATGTGTTGCAGTACCTGAAAATATCAAAAAAAGAACTGGAAAAATAAGAAAATACAACATTCAGCAAATAGAATGATTGTGGCAAAAGAAAACAAGGATAGTACCAATAATAACAAGTGCTTGGGAGCAATTCCAAAACATCTGAAAAACACCTTGAACTCCTTCAGCACTGACAAGATCACCACCAGTCAACTGCAAAAGGCAGTTTTGCTTGGAACATTTTACATACTATGACAATATCTTTATGACTCTCAAACAATAACATCTGCCTACAGTTGTTATTGTTAGTTTATAGTTTAGAGGACTGTCTTTATGAAGGACCTGATAGACAGACAAAATGCTGAATCCAGTTTAAATATATGACAAACTCTGCAACTAGTAAAATTAATAATAATTTATTAAATCTATATGTTGCCTGATTCCTAACACCTCTGGGCCTTTTTACCCAATGGCTAAAGCATTTAAGTACAAAAATCAATACAACTAACTAACTAACTAAATACCCCAAACAAAGCAGAACAATTGCAAAAGAAACAAACTTGGAGAGTAATATAATGAAATCTTATTGGTACTTTCCTAGAATAATGTACATATTAGGTCCTATTTGGGCAAAGTGGTAGAGATTCTTTATTTCCAGTACAGTGGTACTCTAAAGCCACTGATCAAAATATCTAACTAAGTTAGTGACTGCCTAGGAGTTAAATGAAAACAAGATCATCGTGTTGTATTGAACTTGGACCAGGAAGATCCAGGTTAAAGTCTCTGGGCCTCAGTGGGTTACATCTGCCAATCATGTAAACTTAATAAATAGAAACTCTACTATTGCAGTTTGTTAACCCTAATTCATAAATAAGCCTAGTGCTTGGACATAGTAAATTACCAAATGAATGTATGATGCAGCTTATAATATCTGGGGCTAATCAACAGGTTTACCAAATGAACATAAAATTAGCCAAATAATTTTCTAATGTTGAAAATTATTCTTAATAATCAATTCAATCTATTAATACATTTAATACTTAATTACCTGCATGCAGAATTTGCCCAAATTGTTACTACAGACTACCACCAAGAGTTGTTTTGGTATATCTGAGGCTTAAAATAAGAATTTTCATAGTCTGAGATTTCAAGTAGGCAACTTTTAATAAGAAGACAATGAAGTCATTGAAAAAGAAAATAAATTGGGTACTATGGAGTTCATCTGAACTGTTAATCATATATGCTGTTTAATACCACCAAGAACAGGGCAAAGTTTAAGATAACTCACATCCTGTCCTCTTTATAGTTTAGAGGGCTGTCTATAGGTGTTTTTTTTTAATATTGACTCTTAGATTCATATTCATAGGAGAAACAGAATCTCCTTCTCCCCTTCTTGAATGCAATTGTGTTTTCTGTAACAAGGTCAACTGTTAGTAGAGCAATGTGTCACTTTATTTGGCTGCCAAGTTTTAATTGAAACATTGTGATAAATGTCACTGGAAGGTCAGATGCTATTTTCTGGTTAAGGAGAGGTCAAGCTGCTCTCTTAAAGAACCACTCTTGGTTTTTATGGTGTCCAGTGATTTGTTCATGGAGGTTGATTTACCACAGATCTGACCCACTTACTCTAAGCTGACCTCCTCCAAAATTGTCAAGACAAGGGCTCAACCCTTAGCCACCAGTTGGAAAAGTCTATTTTATCAAACCAGGCTTCATTTTATTAGTGTAAAAAATAGGTCTTACCAAATCAATAGAACAGGAAGCTTTCACTTTATTGCTTCAGGAGAGAGACTCTAAAGGTTATTTGACATAAACAGGAAGGCCGGCAAATAACAAAAACAGAGACAAATCAATGAAAATTCGGGACCAATAATTTCAGCTGTGGTTCAGAAGAAGAAAAAAAAGTATTTATTTCTTTCCTTTGAAATGCTTAATTAAATTACCTAGTTGTCCTGGGGAATACAGAGAGCAAACTTTTATAGACTTCTGAGAGAAAGGGGATAAATAATGATGCTGACTCAGAACTTTCTGGATTTAGATCATATGCTTACATATATCATCAAAGAAGTATAAATTAAACAATGCTGGTATGCAGGTGATATAGTTAACCAATTCATGTATGGGCCTGAAAAAAAAATATAAAGGTGAGAAACAATATAATTATAATGCACTACTACAAGGTGAAATAATAAAAAAGACAAAAAGGACATCAAAATAGAAAATAATTGTTCTTTTTCCTGCAAGACTGAGAAATCCTGTTAGATTTCTGCATTCTCACTCCAAAATCTTGTGAGATATTAAGGCAAGAATGCTAAAACACTGCCACGTTTGAAGACAAGAACAGTAAGATACTGTCATCTTTGGATGGAAATACCAGAATGTTGTGAGATTTTATAATTTTGCAAGCTGTCAGGCACATTTTAAAATTACTGTTTTGAATATCTAACCCTCATGCACAATTCAGAGGTGGTATTCAGCAGGTTCTGACCAGTGCTAGAGAAACGGTAGTGGAAATTTTGAGTAGTTCGAAGAACTGGCAAATACCACCTCTGACTGAAGATTTTACAGTATCCTTCCCTTGCTACGCCCACTAAGCCACACCCACAGAACCCGTAGCAAAAAAATTTGAATCCCACCACTGGCACCATTGTACCTAATACCTGAAAAATTGCAGACCTCCGATGTATCCTATGTTTTTAGAAAAAATCATGAAATGAACAGGATAGATGAAGCAGGCTTTCTGTTCTTTTACTTTTAAAAGCAGGAATGTGTAAATAGAGATTCTGGGTGACATGTTGTTGTTGGAACTTTTCCTCTGATATGTTAGTCCTTTAATAGAACAGAATAATAGAATTGGAAGGAACTTTGGAGGTCTTTCAGTCCAACCCCCTGCACAAGCAAGAGACCCTATACCATTTTAGATAAATGGTTGTTCAGTCTCTTTTAAAAAGCCTCCAGTGATGGAGAACCCATAATTTCTGAAGGAAAGCCATTCCACTGGTTTATTATTCTTACTGTTAAGAAATTTCACCTTAGTTCCAGGTTGTTTCTTTCTTGGTTAGTTTTCAACCATTGCTTCTTGTCTTGCCTTCAGGAGCTTTGGAAAATAGGTTGACCCTCCTCTTCTTTATGGCAACCCCTCAAATATGTCACCCTTAATCCTTCTTTTCATTAGACTAGACATACCCATTTTCTGCAATTATACGTTCATATGTTTTAACCTGTGGTCCCCAATCATCTTTCTTGCTCTTCTCTGCACTCTTTCCAGAGTCTCAACATCCTTTTTATATTCTGGCAACCAAAACTGGATGCAGTACTCCAAGTGTGATCTTCTCAAGGCTTTATAAAAGGGTCCTAACACTTCACATGATCTTGATTCTATCCCTCTGTTAATGCAGCCTAGGATTGCATTTATAATTAATCAGATTGCGTTGAGATAGTCCAGATAAGATGCACAATCAAGATGTCCTTTCTTTATTGTAATGTTATATTAATAGAATTTTGCAAGACTGAAAGCTTGTCTTCCCTCCATTCTAGAAAACTAGAGAGGGTTCCTTCTGAAATGTTTCCCACCCCCTCCTTCTGTTGGCTGAAATATTTTTCATATGCCTGTTGCCTTGTCTCCTGTCTCTCGGGTCATTTCTCCATGTCATTACAGATATTTAGAACCACAGTTCCCACAATATTGAAGCAGAATATTCAAAAATTGCAATTAAGAAAATACAATACGCTATTCTTCAAATCCAATAAAAAGGACATCTTGTTTTGCATATATGCATATTACAAATAGAATAATACCTCTCCCCAATAGTTTTTGTCTGTTTTACTGGATCAAGTAGAATGATCATGCTCATCCCATGGGTGAAACAATGTTGTTGGTGTGTCTTTGACACACTTACAAATGTCTCCCATCCTGCTAACCTTTCACAAGGCTATAAAGACCAAGCTATTGCCCAGGCAGTGGGACCAGCATCCTAATAGGTCAGATGTGGGCATAGATTTCTCCATTATTATTTTTGAAAGTTTGGTGGGAGAAGACTTGATTGCTATTGCTATTTCTTTGTTATGCCATCTATTAATGTTGGTTTTTTTATTTGTTTGCCATCCAGAGTTCTTTAGCAGATGGTCAGCCACATAAATATGTTAATTAAATAACTAAGTCAATGCTAAAACATTAAAATGATAATACCAAAATAGTTGGCACTTTTGCCTGAGAGGGAAAAAGAGATTGGCATCAGTGGTGGGATTCAATTTTTTTTACCACCAGTTCTGCTGGCGTGGCTTGGTGGGCGTGGCAGGGGGAAGATACTGTAAAGTCTCCAGTCAGGTGGTATTTGCCGGTTCTCCAAACTACTCAAAATTTCCTCTACTGGTTCTCCAGAACTGGTCAGAACCTGCTGAATACCCCCTCTGATTGGCATATAATACCTGTGGGTAGCAGGATACTTACAGCATTCCCTGATATAGATGCCATTTTTTTAAAAAAAAATAATCACCAAGATTGTGACATTTTCCATTTTTGCATGCTCCATAGCAAGATTTCAGGCAGACCTGCATAAGTACTCTGATATGAGATTTTCAAAATCTCAAAGGTCCTTTTTCAAAAATGGAACTGGACTCTCATGGTTTTTTTTCTTTAAAAGTATTTCATTTCTCATCCAAGAAGCTTCTTCCATCCTGTTTTAATGATTCTATGAGTTTAACTTTGGTGGGAGGGAGGAAACTGCTTGCCCCATTGTGAATAATTACACAATAGCACCCAGTTCCTGGACAAGTTTCCAACTGTGATATAAAAAAATACTTGTAGCTGATGCAATAGCTTCAACCTATAACAACTGTTTGAATAAAATAAATTCAGTTCAGCAAATCAGGAATTTAGTTTAGACTCCTTTTTTAAATATCATGTCAAAGAGTAACAAAAATATTCCATCTTGAACACAGTCTTTTGAGAAAATAATATAAAAATTATATCATATATATTTAATAAATATGTAAATGAAATAAAATGGGTCAGTTAGTAGGTTTCTTTTATGCATCACTGATCTTTCACTTTTGATATGGGTGAACTTTCCCTCTCCATTTTCATTTTGTATGGAAAAAAGAATGATTAAGATACTGTCCATAGCCCCTCCACAGATGTCTCCTACTTACAATTCACAGGTTGTTTTTGGCACTTGGGGAAGCACACAGAAGCAGCCTTTCTAAACAGTTACATTTAGCTGTTTATGGAGGTTGATCATCTCACGGCACAAAGCTAATCAAAGTAAGACCAACTGTCCCTTACAGTATCAGCTGCTCCACCAACACTGTTGCTTTGCTGAGGAAAGCAAGACAGTTTTTTCTTTCTTTCTTCCTTCCTTTCTTTCCTTCCTTCCTTCCTTCCTTCCTTCCTTCCTTCCTTCCTTCCTTCCTTCCTTCCTTCCTTCCTTTCTTTCTCTCTCTCTCTTTTCTTTCTTTCTTTCTTTCTTTCTTTCTTTCTTTCTTTCTTTCTTTCTTTCTTTCTTTCTTTCTTTCTTTCTTTCTTTCTTCTTCCTTCCTTCCTTCCTTCCTTCCTTCCTTCTTTCTTTCTTTCTTTCTTTCTTTCTTTCTTTCTTTCTTTCTTACTTTCTTTCTTTCTTTCTTTCTTTCTTTCTCTGTCTCGCTCTCTCTGTGTCTCTTTTGCTGGGTAGTTAACAATAATGATGCCTTTTGGCTTGGCTTTGTTTCAGAGGTTCCAGCTTGGTTTTTTTTCAGACTCAGATGGACTCAAACATAAATATTAGGTGGCCTCATATCCCAAAACATGGTGGCCTGCTTGTGAAGGAGGCTAGCAAGCAATTCTCTTCTTAATCACCTGCCTCTTTTCTTCTTTTCACAGGGCAATAAACAACCCACGAGCTACCCGCCTTTTCTCTCCCCCTTTCTCTGTCTTTCAGCATAGGAAAAGAGAAAAAGAGAAAGAGATCTTTCACAAATAAACATAGAAATAATACCAGCTCTGCAGAAGAACAAATATTTGACCTTCAGGTTTTCAAATTAAACCTAATTCCCCATCTTTAGGTAGAGAAACATTCTACATAAAGTTTATTCAAATGAATAGGAGAGGAAAACACAGACAAGCAATCTGATTGTGAAACATGGGGAGAGCAGGAGGAATTCAATTACCCAGAGTTATACAGCTGAATGGCTTTTTTTCCTCCCTTTGTCTGGTCATCAAACCTAATGTGACTATTTTAAACAAAAGATATTCAATTAAACAGACATATTTTCAATGAACTGTGAGCCTCTAGGTAAGTGGCAAGGTCGGAAACACACATCTAGTGGAGGATGTTCACCAAATATATGTATTTTTAAAAAAATTATAAGTAGTCTACATTGATTTCTTTTTTAAAAAGATATATATCTTTGGGTGTGTGGGAGTGTTTTAATGAATACATGTATGTATCACTTTAATAGCTACTAAAAATACAGTGAAAGATTCTTCATTTATTTAAAGACATTCTTTCAATAGAGAGCTGAATAATATATTGAGAAAATATATTTTGAGATGAGATACTTTCATTATCACAATTTCCCCCCCATTTCCCAGCTTTCCATATCTGTGAGACTAATTTTACTCAGAATTTCTATCTTGGAATAAGTACTACAACATTTGCAGCTACGCAACAAAATAATAATAATGCAATAACAATAATAAATTATGGTTCACAACATTCTGCTGAATTAGTTTTTCTTGGTACAAGATATTTTTGGTAAAGTTATCTAAAACAAACCTCACCCATTCCTGTTGTTTGAAAACACATTTTGTTTGGTCATGTGGTAAATGACATTTATGCCAGTAATTTAAAGGTAAGGTGACTACTTAAAAAAATAAAAAGCTTCAAAGCTAGACAACAGGGGTGATTTCCAATCACTATTGGAACAGGATGGCAATTCTCAAAAAGGAGTGTTCTGGGTCAGTTTTGAAACAGCAGATTAAACTTTCATGCCGTGTATTGATGAAACATGTCCAATGTTGGCATAACACACTAATGCATATTGAATCAAATTTGTAACCTACTTATTTAGCCTGATGTTTATATTCTACCTTTCCTCTGGGAATTCTAAGCAATACAGGTAGAGAAGGTCACCCCAATTCTACCCCAGAGCAACACTTTCAGGAGAACTGAGTTATAAGAAACTGACTAGTCTGGATGAACTGTTTCAACCAGTTGTTCATGGGAAGATATCAACCTGGGTCTCCCAGTCACTCTCCACATTAATCACACCATCTGAGAGTCAATATGTTGTTGGACTAAGAGCAGAAATTATCCTTCAATAATGAGGACAAGCTGGAGGACATAATCCTATGCTCTGGACTCAGCTGTTGGATGGAATCTGGCATATAAATATAACAAATTATTGAGATCACCTGGTATTTCTTTTTCAACAGTATAATTACCGCACTTTGTTGGCTGTAAAGGTGCTTTGTTTACATTATTTCTCTGTGTATTACATTTTTTTTATCCTCACCTTTTCTGGAGATCAAGAAATTATGTACCTTCTTCCTCTTCCATTTTATCTTCACAACAACTCTACAAAGCCAAGTTGAGAAACAAGACACTACTCTCATCATATAAATGCTATGAGCAGCCTTGGGCTATCTCTTACTAGATGGTGCAATCTAAGTATATAGTTGCTATGGCTGTGCAGCATCTTGTATTTCTAACAGAAAACTCGTTTGAGTTATTGGAATGCTCATGTAACATTTGTCTTCCATTTAAAAAAAAAACAGTTAATTTTTTTTTTTAGATTAGTGATCATCCTATGTATCTGCCCTCATTCCTGGAAAAAGACATGTTTGATTTAATTAGTGCTATGTAGGCATTCCCACATACTCCAAAGTACCTTTTGTGCCTTCAAATATAAAGTGTTTCATAGCTCAAATACTCAGCATGAATCAATGCATCCAAATCATATCTATAGCTGCCAGGATGAATGAAACATAAAATGCAGCTGCCATTCATTTATATTTAATTTAAACTCATCTATCATTTCAAATCAGTGTTCATTTGAAAAATGTGATTTTACTACTTTTCTATAGAGAGAGCTAAATAATAAATCAATAATATCCATAACCAGGCTTGCAGCATGTATGTTTTGAAATAAATATGCATGTACAAGTTTATGTCTTTAGTTTACATATTACTACACATATAGTTAATCTTTTCTATGTCCCTGATCCAAAAACAGCTCTTTCAGCTGGAGAATTGTATGTTTTCTTTCAAGCCTTTCTCAGCTGCTACCTTTCCAGCATGTTACTCTGAACCAATAAATAATTCAATGTGCTAATTTGACAGATGACTCTCCAGGAAACCCCCCATCCACCCACCCACCATTACCAACATCATTAGGCCATAATATGCATGATGGGCAAAGACCATTCAGCAAATGTCCTTCACATATTTACCCTTAAAGAGCCTCACTTTGCACAATTAACTAATGAAGCATTATAGGTTCCCTGCTTTTCCCTGGCTCTTTCAGTGTAACAGCAGAAATAGAAGAGAAGAAATGTAGCTGGCTCCCCCCTCCCAATGTGGGCCTTTCTGGGGCAACTACAATCCTCTGTCTGGGGATTACAAGGAAAATTAAATGTTGCTACATAATTATGAATTCAGGAATTATCCATTGTTTCTCCTGCAAATAATCAAGATGCATATCCTACACAGTTATCATAAAGAAGAAAAAGAACCAGAGTCACATTTCCTGAAAATGTGAGCTACATTATTGAAGAGATAAATGAAGTATAATGAGAGAAATGTGGTGCTGTTATTATTTTTTCACCAGCTTTCATTTTTAATTATTATATTCCTTACTTCAGTCTCTCCTTTTGTTTATAAATGTTATACAGCCAGCCATCTTGTAACAAGCTCTGGGAAGCTCCAAAAACACAATATTAAAATTACAAAAACTAAATGTAGTAAAAACAAAAAAACTGGTGCCAAGTCAAGGTTCTAATATGCAGACCCCTCATCTTATTCCATGGCTTGTGGAAAAAGTGATTTACGGAAGAGTAGAGTAGGCACTTGCCAAAGTTCAAAGGGTTGAGTATTCCATAGGGCAAAGGCTGCCACAAAAAAGGCACACTTCCTAGTTCCCATTAAGTGGGCATATTTAAGGGAAGGGACTAGAGGTGTGCACATTCTATCTGACCTGGTAGGATGGATTGATGACCTTAGGGAGAAGCTGTCCCACAGATAACCTGGCTCTGTGCTATATAGGGCTTTAAAGGTGATGACCAGCATCTTGAATTGCACCAGAAAGTAAATGGAGGCCAAACAGCTTCAAAACTGAAGTGTTATGCAAATCTAGAGGCATTTATCACTATGCACACTGCTGCATTCTGGACTAAGTTTCCAGGTGGTCTTCAAGGACAGCAATAATCTAAACAGGATGCCCTTCAATCCAGGAAGGGGTGCAATTGGCACACTAGATCAGAGGACTCCAAATTTGGCAACTTTAAGACTTGTGGAGTTTAAATTGAAGTCCACAAGTCTTAAAGTTGCCAAGTTTGGGGAACTTGGAAATTATGAAAAACCCTTGCTATCATTCATTGAACAACAGATCAAACATGTCAATTTTCTCAGTTATATGAAAGATATCTACAAACATATCTACATTCTAGTACAGTAGTACAACAAGTTTTGTAAAGATTCTAATTCCAATTTTATTAACTGCTATATCTCACCAATACAATTTTGCAAAACAAATGTGAATTGTGGGGGTTTTATATCTTGTCTTTAAAAATATTGAAATTAAAAACAGGTGTGCTCAAAATGTTCAAAACTCATAGAGGTCCTAGATTTTTAGCCTATCCATTTTGATGTCATTGTTCTGTCTATCATACCCTCTATGGTACACTGAGACCCAAATAAGAATAATAAAATAGGGGAATATCAATGTCCTGCCTACATTTTTTTCCACTGTAAAACCATTTAATCCTTTGCTTACTCTTCCCATCCCCAAAGAATATTAATGTTCTTTGAAAAATACTGCATATTTTTTAATTTAAATGTTTATGAATTTTCTCTTTACCATAATAATTCAGATTACAAATAAAAGCTATAACACAATTATAGAAAGAAAAAAAAGAAAAAAGTTCATTTTACATAATGATTGCTATCTGATCAACCAGGGCTTCTTTGATGCAAACATGTATCCTCTTTATTATCCTCTTTATTATCTTTATACATAATTCAAGGTGGCCAATATACCTCCTCCTATTTTCCCCACAACAACCTTTTGAAGTAAATTGGCCTGAGAGTAACCCAGCTGACGTTCATGCCTAAAGTTGGATCAGAACTCATAGCCTCCTAGTTCTAGCCTGGTGCCTTAACCACTATACCAGGGCTGTCAAACTCATGGCCCATGGGCCGGATGTGTCACATGCTGGCCATGCCCATGCCCTGTTTAGTAAAGGGAGGGGGAAATCATGATGCACCACATGGCGCTGCCACGACAACGCAAGTTTGACACCCTACACTAGACTAAACTGGCAATGCATCAGTATTGCTTTCATGTTTTTTATTCAAAGAAATAAGCATATTTCTGGAGGAGCAATTATTATTTTTGCTCCTGATCTCCTCCATTATCACATGAAACATAGTTTAAAGCAATGTTTCATAACCTCAGTAACATTCTGAGAGTTAAAGTTCACATATCCTAAAGAGTTTGAGAAACACCGGTTTAGAATATTCCTTCCCACTTCTACATCTGAGAAAAAGTAGGACAAAGCTGCTGTCTTAGGACTGTACAGAATCTTGTCAGCAAATGCTTTATGCGGGTCTGAATGAGATAACCCTTCTTGGTGTATTAAAGCAGCCGTATAATTTCAGTATTATGATGCTTCAGTCTGTTTAACTCTTAGATTATTTCACTATTACATTGCTTAGTATTGATGCTTTATTTAAACTTATATTTGTATATCGGCAATTTCATGACCTCTGTAAATGCCATATGCTAAATAATAATGGCTTAGTATGTCAACATTTCAATGTTGCATTCTTTCCCATTCTTGCAAATAATTTTATTCATGATTCATGCATCACTAGGTCCAATAGCAGAATAAAAGCAGATGAAGATGAAATACCTTTTTATATTGATTTCATTGTTCCTGAAAGCTGTGATAGCTCTGCTGATCTTCATAATAGCATGCATGCAGATATTTTAATTAACAGTCAACTCAATATGTCATCATCCTTAACAATATCTTAAGATTATATGATTTATATAATATACAGTAGAAAGAGAAATCACATGAGATTTTTCTCTCCCAACGGGTTGCAAATCTTCTTCTGAGATTGATTTGTCTGGGCTGGTAATGAAAGTTACTAAATTGTAATAGCTTCAGTCCTACTTGGAAAATCTGTTGTAGGGGCTGCTTCTAGCTAAAATTATTATTGTATCTTATACAGATAATCTGATAATTTTGAATGATAAACTGATAAAATTTATTATCCTCAATTCTGTTTAACATCTATCTGCATCATTTAGAAGCCTTGCACAATCCTTTTGAAGGCTATCCCAATCCCAAGTTGGTTGCCAATACAGTATGTTTTGTTGATGATCGAGGTGAATGTGTTGTCTGTGTCTGTGTACTGTTGTGGAGTAACAATTTCACGCCCAATAAGCAGAGGAGCCAACAGGTAAAGAGAAAAATGCATTCTGCAACAATAGTTGGATTGAAGTAATGAGATGGTTACAGGACTTAAGGCATGCATAAATGTGTACATTTCTAATTGGTTTAAACTAGGGATGTCAAACTCACATAGTCACGGGGTGTCATTTGACATATTGCAAACTTTCCCCCTTCACTAAACCAGGCATCGGCGTGGCCAGTGCATGACGCATCCAGCTGCAGGCCTGGAGTTTAACAGCTCTGGTTTAAACTGTCCTTAAATCTAAATGCTACTTACACTGTATATTTTTACATTTTTGCACCAAGAAAATTTATTGGTATAAAATTAAAATTATACTGGTATAACAAATAAAGAACAATCAACATTTGATCCCACAATCATTGCCATCTGATATTGTGTTGAGTTGGACAATATATTAAATTTCCCCTGACTTTTGCACATAGACAAACTTTTCAATAAATGTGAAATCTTGTTTCTTTTTAACTCCTGCTTTAGAACCAGGGACTCTTCTAACTCAGCATATATCAGTAGTTAGCTAATATTGAAAAGACAGTGGCCACAGGGGAACAGAAGCAAATGTCAACAAGGGGAAGGGTAACATGGTTTATATGGTTGCGGCTGGTGTTGTATTATGTAAAACAATGGGCACTTACACACCATGATGGCCTGTATAAACTCTGGACATGTGGCCTTTAAGAAAGAAAAGTCCTTGGCTCATCCCACTTTCTCCAGTGGTCTTTTGTTAGTTCACAGCAAGGATCTGACTTTATGGCCTTGATCCTTCTGTAAAAGGAAAGGCTGATTCAATTCAATTTGCCTCCCTTGCTTTAGTAATGAGGCAACATCCATATGAGCAAACCCCATGATAATGTACAACAGATGGGTAGCTTTGTGCCTAATTAGATTCTGGACAGCTTGTTTGCTTGTAGTAGATGTGCGTATATTTACCGATTTCACACTTATTACACTGACAACAGCAAGGCAAGGAGAAAACATGGTTCCTCTTGCCTCCCCCTTTTTAAGCACCCATGTAGATCTGCAGAAGAACTCTTGATCAAATCAAGACATATAATTCAATTATGGTTGTCTATCACTTTCCTAGCAGATCAACGAGTGTGAACTTTGACTGGAGAAAACAAGGCTTGTTATTATGTTTTTTCCTTTGTCTACCATATTGACAAAAATCAAATATTATGCTTTAAAAAAATTCCTTACAGCCTTGGAACTTTTTTATTTGAAATGTAAATACAAAGACCTGCTTCAAAATACATTGTTGCTTCTTGCCTTTATCATGTTTTTACTATTAACTTGCATATTCTAATAACTCTCAGAATGGCTTGAACAAATGTTTCCAACTATACATGTTTAAGTGTCTTTCGAAAAAATATGTCTTTATTATTTTCCCCCAAGACATACTTCGTTGTTGTTGTTGTGTTGTGGAAGCAAGAGTAGGTCCTGACTCTATTCACAAATTTTAGTTCAATTATTTCCAGTATATTCAGAGCAAATTAAGGTATTAAGATTACAGCAGAGAATATTATCTTTTCTGTTACCAACAACTTTTTCAAATTTTTTCAGTACAGTAATCTTTTAAGTGAGAAACTATTTTTCTTTTTCCTCTACATCTTATCTTCTTCTGTATTTGTGATTGTGTCTGATTTATTATTAGTTACTATTAGGGGTAAATATTGTTACATACAGAACACAGAAAGGAAATGACAAAATATAGTAAGTCAAAGAACTTATTTTATTTATTTATTTATTTGATTTGTCAGTCACTTACCAGATAATAGGTATAAATATAAACATGAGTAAAAATACAGGAAATAGGTACAAATAAATGGGGATGGTAGGCACAAAATTGTGCACTTATTCATGTCCCTTACAGACCTCTTAGGAATGGGGTGAGGACAATAGTGGTTAGTTTGAGGTTAAAAGAGTGGGGGTTAGAGGATGCAATAACAGAGTCAGGTAGTGCATTCCAGGCATTGACCACTCTGTTGCTGAAGTCGTACTTTCTGCAATGAAGTTGGGAGCGGTTAACATTGAGTTTGTATCTGTTGTGTGCTCTTGTATTGTTGCAGTTGAATCTGAAGTAGTCATTGACTGGTAGGACATTGTAGCAAATAATTTTGTGCACTACGCTTAAGTCCAATCATAGGCAGGATAGTTCAGGGTTGTCCAAGCCCAAAATTTCAAGGCTGGTGATATAGCGTATTCTGTTGTGAGCAAAGGAGTGTAGTACTCTTCTAGTGAAATACTTCTGGACTCGCTCAATTGTATTAATGTCCGATATACAGTGCAGATTCCAGACAGATGAGTTGTATTCGAGTATTGGTCTAGCAAAGGTTTTCTATGCCCTAGTTAGCAATTCAATATTTCCTGAGGAGAAGCTTCGTAAGATTAGATTTACAACTCTTAATGCCTTTTTGGCAATGCTGTTACAGTGAGCTCTGGCGCTTAGATGGTTTGATATGAGTATTCCAAGGTCCTTAAAGCCTTCTTCCAAATTTCTCATTTTATTGTTTTTCAGAATCTCAACAGTTTATTACTATTATTAGTATTTGGCATATTTAATTTGCATATTACTCAGCTGGATTTTTGGGGATATTAATTATCTGGGTGCCACTGATAGACACTGTTGTGAAATGCACAGTTGTATAAATTTGCATGTATAAATAAATGAAAAGATTCATTCAGCCATAGCTTTCTTAGTCTTCCTCTTTGTCATGACTCATACCCATATCTATTTATTTTGCAATTTGGTATTACTTTTGTTCTCTCTGTATACTGAGACCATCAACTCTTATTACTTTTTTACTAATCACTGACTTTTATATTTACATATTATTCATTTAGCTTCTATTAATTTTTGGCCTTAGCCATTCTTGTTTTACCAGCCATACTTCTTAACTACTCACTTGAATTCAACTTATTCATTTATATTTCATATTTCTAAACTGCCCGTTTCCCTCAAACAGGAGCTTTGCATTTCTTTATTTTATGTTTCTTTTAATGTACCATTTCTCACTTTAAAGAAATATGACATTATACACATTTTATACTTCATTGGAGAAAAACTAATTGCCCAGACATGCTCTTTACCATTCATTCTTTTTTAGATACCCTTAACATAGCATCCACTCTCTTTCAATCAACATTTGTCCTAAACTGATATGTCTCTTTCAATCAATTTGTCATATAAAAATTCCCATCTATTTCCATCCATGTTTACTGTATGTTCCAGTGTAGTGCATAAATCCATCTAGTTGCTTAATTTCTTGCCCTGGTTCAGATAAAAAATCCTGGTGTTTGGTATATTCAGATATTCCTCACTTCCTCCTAAAACCCATCTAATATATTTCCCTACAAATACATTGCTTGCA